>OX276476.1:7780000-8980000 GCA_946251955.1 Acronicta psi
ACTTCGCCAGGCAGAACAGGAGCTCTCATTAAAGAACATAAAAATACGCCTAAAATTTTGCTATCCCCTAAGTCTCAATGGCGATTTGCCAGCCCAAGATCAGATGTTTTATCTACACCCATACCAGAAGCTTGTAACGAAGATGAAAATTCGAACAGTTCTGGTGAAAAACACGAAGCTTCACTAGAAGATCCACCTTCTAAAACAGTGCCTATTGTAACAAATCAACATTTTGGAGCTCGAAGAAATTTAATACCAATAAATGAAAGCACTTTAGAGATTGAAAGAAATTTCCCTCAGTCGCCTGACGAAGGTGTATTTCCGCTTAACACAGACTTCATAAGGTCACAAGGTCCATCAAGAACAGAAATAATGCAAGCAAAACGAGCAGAATTTTTCAATACCTGCCCTGAATCATCTCCTCCTAAGTTAACTTCGTTTAAGAGCCCAACTACGGCCGGTCCGTCAGTAAACTCTAGAAACAAAACATCTCCAGACCGAGGCAAAGTTTCGCCTACTACACTAGAAACTGCATTATGATAAAGCCGATAATGACGTGTCAACGCGGTGCTTCAGATTTTCAAATCTCAAAGTTTGTAAATAAGGCAATGAAATTCATAGAAGCTTTAATCTAGTCTTTTCTTTCGCTTACGGTGCCATTTTGCAGGCATTTTTATTTTCTTTAACCAGACTGTCTACTTCGTGTCGTGATTAGAGCTCAAATTATTATTTTTATTTATGCTCTATGGGGCCAATTTTGTTCTATGTAAATGGAATTTTCTACTCTACATTAACTGGTTATAAAACTTAGTATATAAGTATTTATTGAGTACATATTGATAGGTACTATGTTAGTAGTGTTTTGAACTTTTTTAAAGTTTTTAAGTTATTCGGAATACAGTTTTTAAATAAAACGTGTTGAATTATATGTGTTGTATGACTGTTAACTTCCTTGTCTTAGATTATTAATCTAAGTTCCTTGTAATAAAATTTAGATACCTACTTACCTAATACCACTGAGCAGAAAATCGGACTTATTACATAATGCCATACGATTTAAACCTACCTCATACCTGACCTCTCCTTTTTAACCGATTACCAATATTACCATAAATAGGTCGCCCATTTTAGACGTGTGTTACAATATCGGATTACCGAATAGGTCAGCAGCTATAGCTAGGAATTATCACTAGGTATAGGTTTCATGACGGGCAGAAGCGGCTTTAGGTACCTACTTACATTCCTAAGTTTCTAGATACACTAGGTGAAGGAAATTAATAGGATGATTGAAAATTAATAAATACCTCTACACAATATAGACCTCTTGTACCGTGGTGTCTTCCACATTTTGCATTAGGTACTATGGGTAGCGGTAAAATGGTTTTAAACGTGAATAAACGTTTAAACGTAATGGTTGTTTTTTACTGCCTCATTCGTTTAGTGGTCGTGGTGCTACGCTAGAGGTCCTGGGTTCGATTCCCCGGTCGAGGCTTCGAGTGATATATACACAACAAAATACAGTTCACTGTACATAGGTAACATGGGACTTAAACATACCTTCCGTTGGTCTGTAGGTGACCCCTATACCTAGGTACCTAACTTCCGGAAATACAGGCATTGAGGCATGCCTATGCCTTGGATTCATGGAACTAATAGTTCTTAAGTAATTTAGTCTCAGATTACAATGGTCTAGCTAGTGCTAGTTGGCAGATTTCATGGCCATTGAGAGAAAATATCTAAATGTATTCCTTCTTAATGAAATGCATGGTAATGAAAAAAAAATGTTAGTGACATGTTGAAAGAGAGACATCTGTCTTGGTATGTGAATGTTATGAGGAGGGATGAAGGGAATGTGAAAGGATAATGGAGGGCACAAGAAATTATGAATGGGTTCTGTTAAGGTCAACATAATAGAAATGGTAGTGAATCAGGTGTTTTCTAACAGAAATGAATTATAAAAAAACATGCTGTACCAACCACAACTAAATAATAACTGGTTTTTTAACACTGAACCCAAATTTGATAAATACTGAAAATTAAGAAAATAAACATGCAAGACTGACTGAAAAAAAAACAAAACTAGGTAGGTACTTAAAAAATATTTATTATACGATACAATAACATCAGTATGCCACAAAACCAGGACATCATCATGTTACAAATATTGAAAACTTAGAAGACTAATACTAAGATAGTCAAATATTAAATTTACAAAAATACAGTAAACAACGTCTAGGTTGTTAGTCATATTGTTTGTGTAAGCTGGCACTAGTTGGCTACGCACTGTTAATGAAGCAAATAATTACATGAAATTGATTTTTCCTACAGACTGTGATCTTAGAATAAATTAAATTAAGAATCAATCAGTGTAATCTTTCTATAAAAAAGCTGAACAACACAACTAGTACTGTTTTATAACCTCAAAATTTAATTACAGATATTTTTTATGTATCATGGTTTCGGCAACTAGTTATTTTACAATGTATTTGTTTCCAGTCCCAATTATATCCAAAGTAGCACTATTTATTCATAGGAGGTCCATTCATCAGTGGTGGTCTCATTTGACCCATGGGCCCCATTGGACCCATTGGTCCCATTAATGGACCCATCATAGGTGGCCTCATTCCCATCATCGGTGGCATAGGCCCGTGAGGTCCCATCATCATAGGTGGGGCCATGGGGCCGCCAGGACCCATCGTCGGAGGTGGTAGCATTCCAGGTGGCCCTCCTGGCGCAGGAACAGGTGGTCTAGGACCTCCTGGACCCATAACACTGGGGTCCCATGGCGGAGGAATAGCTGCACCCTTATTGAACGGATTTTGTGCTATTTTACCCGCTTTAAATGCAGCAGTTGTAGCATCGATTAGATGTTGTGCTTGCTCTTCCATCCATTTCTGATAGTAAAATTTTACATTATCTTTATGTTTTCTTCCTGTACAGTGTGTTTTTCTAACGCTCGGTGAATCATGCGTTAAATATGTGTCACAATAATCACAATAATACTTGGGCATTTTATTTTATAATATAATCTAACCACAGCACACTTGTTTTGTTTAACCAAAACCAACAGAACACAAACACAATTGAGTGAATAAATGAATGAACGAATGTCATACTTAAAAAAGCTAAAAATGTCATGGCATCTTTGTCTATGGTATCTTATTTAGAGGTTTGCACTAAGGAGGGTAAGTAGGTTGCTGCACTCTTGTACAGTGATCAGCGTGGTCGCCTTTGCTTATTGTACTGGTGACTACTGTATGAAAAAAGTGGCGATACAATGTATTGCAATTGTAACTACATGTAAGATCCGCTCGGCAAAATTCACGCGCGCCCGCCGCAGCATGGTTCATACATTGTAGTAGGTACATTTTGTTCCCACCGCTGGTCGCAGTCGCAGCTGCCCGCCGCTCAAAGCGAATTTCCCATGGCTAAGCCGTTACACTCATAGGAATCTGTAAGCGCTTTACACATCTAATGTGTTGAACTATTTGAAGATTAAAAAGTTGAAAAAAATACTAGCTGTGAGCTGTTAAATTACAGTTTAAAGAGAACTTTTCTGATAGTATGCACTATTCGGGGACTACAATAAATTATATGAGCAATGCCTTCCGGCTGGCGTCTGATACTTTTACTTTCTGACAGAAAAATCGTTTAACACTAATTGGCTGACCTAAAATAACCATAGATTTAGAATATACTAAATAACTGAATAAAAATTTACCCTGCTGCTACTGTAGCGCCACCCCTATTTAACGTGTACGGTTACTGAAACGGCAATTATCAAAACATTATCAACATTTCGATTGAATGCGTTTACAAGGCTTAAAGTATATTCCATAGATTTGGATTATAAATCTATGGTGTATTCGAAATCTTTGTAATGCTATATTCCATCCACAGATTATAAAAAATATTACTTTTAGCATTTCTTTTTAGTCGATTTTTATCGATCATTTCCAAGTAAACGAGCCGCATCTCTAGAAGTGTCTAGAACGAAGAAGAATTTATTGAATTTATTTTATCTATAGCAAAATATTGCAAATGGCGCGTAGCGTTTGCGATCTAAGCACGTGTGATTGACGTTTCAAAAAAATAAATTCTTACAGCGAATTTATAAATTTATAAATTGTTGGAATTATTAAATGTAATAGAAGTAAAGAATACAAAAAATATAATTTAAAAATAAAAAATGCCGGATATGAAATATATTTTGGTTACCGGTGGAGTTATAAGTGGTGTTGGGAAAGGTGTGATTGCAAGTTCATTTGGCACAATTTTGAAAAGCTGCGGAATTGATGTGACTTCAATTAAAATTGATCCTTACATAAATATTGATGCAGGGACTTTCTCTCCTTACGAGCATGGTAAGTTGGTAATGGTTTTGTGTAATTCTTTAGCTTAGTATTGGATTTTTCCGCCCGCGTGGTACAATCATATTGCATCCGTCTATTTTTATTTTCTAGGTGAAGTTTACGTGCTCGATGACGGTGGCGAAGTTGACCTTGATCTTGGCAACTATGAGCGCTTCTTGGATATAACATTGCATAGAGACAATAATATAACAACTGGCAAGATATACCAGCAGGTCATTGAGCGTGAGAGACGAGGAGACTATTTGGGCAAAACTGTTCAAGGTAAATATCGAAATAACTGCATTTCATCTATAATTAACATGTGAAGATTCTGGCAATTTATACAAAACAAAAGTCATAACTTCAGGCACATACCAGTTTAGATTTAACAGCTTAAGTACATGTACTTAAGAATTTCAAGCTGACAAGCTATCTTAGATTGGTCATGAATCTCAAAGACTTCAGTTTAACATTTTATCAATTTTATTTGTCATCTACCCAGCATATACATACAATTCTCGCCAATATTTTTGCTGGACAAAAACATGTTCATGAACACAAACATGATGCTCATTACAATTTTTACCAGACTATTTTGTTACAATGATATTATGTTAAATTTACTTGTAGTCATACCACACATCACTGATTCTATACAAGAATGGGTGCAAAGAGTTGCTCACATACCTGTGACACCAGACAACGCTCCTCCGAGAGTATGCATAGTGGAACTTGGTGGGACAATAGGTGATATTGAGGGAATGTCATTTGTGGAAGCTTTCAGACAGTTCCAATTCAGAGTAAAGAGAGAGAACTTCTGTTGTGCACATGTGTCTTTAGTTCCTATGGTAAGTTGTACTTTATTATTTAACATAATATGTTTTATGTTTCTGTTGAAATTTATATTAATAATTATATCACCTGGCAGCAAACCAATACAATAGTTGCCACTTGATCTGTGAATATCAAAACAATGCAGGAATTCAAAGATGAGACATACTGTTTATATTTTCATAATATTTGCTCAACTTGTGGCACTGAAAGAAGTTCATTTCTTATTTAGTAGTAGGTACTTATGTGCATTCCCTGTGTGAGACACATATTTTATCTTATGAACTTTCTGACCTAGTTTTAATTTAAAATAAGTGTTTTTGTTTTATTTTAGCCAAAATCAACAGGAGAGCCTAAAACAAAACCCACACAGTCATCTGTCAGAGAATTACGTGGTTTGGGCTTGTCACCAGACTTGATATTATGCAGATCAGAAAAACCAATCAACCAGTCAGTTAAAGAGAAGATATCAAATTTCTGCCATGTTGGTCCTGAACAGGTATTTTTTTCCCATTTTTGATATTTAATTTAGTTAACTCTTTCAACCCGAATTAAGTAATAACATAGCATACCAACATGCTGGTATTCCCCGAAGGGTTAGTGGCTAATGTACACCCACATTTCGCTGGTATGATTAGGTCTCATGTAATAGGGGATGAACCTATTGCCATTAACTGAGCACAAATTCAGACTGCCACCAACGATGCTGCTCAACCCGGGATTTTAACCCAGTACCTCTAGCATAGCAATTGGAGACAGGATTGTAGCCATGCCTTCAATTAAAAAAGTTGACTACCATTTATTTGTATTTTTTTGCATTTTCCATGCTAAGATAATACCAGTTATTTTATTTTAATGAAAGTCACCTTAAACGTCAATTTGTGAAGAATGAATGTGAATGCAAATTTCGTCATAGCGTCTTAAATATTTTTAAGACGCTATGACGAAATTTGCATTCACATTCACTTCACTTCACTAAAAAACTTCAACAATAACTTGTTCCGGTCAGCAAAACCTTTTTCCCAAAATTATATCTACATTTAATTTAACCTCCGTCATGCCAATTAATGCCAAACCGGAGAATTGTAGCACACCTGATAAGTGATTTCCTTTGTGTAAATATTTTTAATCTTTACAATAATATTGGTCACAATTTTTTTTATAATTACGTTTTCATAGAAATAGTATTTATAATTTCATGTTTCTAAATAATATAGAACAGTTTCCATTGTTATATTGGTCATGTTATATTTTAATTCTTATCATTTGTTTACATAATATAATAAAGAATGTGTTATGGCATAGTCACTGAATGTGCCTTTTCAAAGAACAGGTCAAATTTGTGACCTCATTCAGCTATAAAGGCTTACAAGATCCACTTTGTTTCGGCGAAGAGACGAACAAAATGTCGTAAACAGACGGCGTAAAACATTAAAATTAGTGCCATGACTTCATTATGACCATTTTTTGGAGTGATAGTAAAGTCGTTAACCGCCTCGGGAGGTGGTGGACGCACCCCCATGTTGCAATTGTACCTTCGATCAATAATAGTACTACTTTTATTATTATTACTAGTACTATTATTGATCGAAGAATCGTACCTAAAAACCATAAATGTAGCAGGTACTTCAAACTTATAAAATCATGAATCAATATGTCAGAAATTGTCATCAAAAGAAACATCCATACAATTATCACAGGCAGTTATTGAAAACGTATCAACCACCTGTGTCATGAGTTTTATGTAAAAAATATCTGAACTAGATATTTCGTTGATTTTTTATTTACAAATCATAATATATAAGTGTAGAAATTACTAAGGGTATGTTTCACCACCTCCTGATAAGTTCGCGTTAAATTACTTGGCAGATAATTTCTTACAAATGTTGTTTCATTTTTAGTTTATCCAGTGGCTAGGGGGGTTGAAGGTGGTGAAACAGGCCGTTAAACTCTATTAGGTATGGGAAGGTTATTATGTATATCGGTAGTAGGTATATTTAAGTGTCGCAAAATATTTTTATTTTCTTATCTTGTATCTTGTCAATGTAAATGTATTGCAATAAAAACGGTGAAAGTCCCGTTACTTTCAAACAGACCAGTTTGAAAATAAGGCTGTGTGTAGCAGACTATAGAATTCTTATCTATTTTTATAAGCCGCGCTTATACATTTTGCAATCGTTAGGAAAGTTTTATTAGTCACACGACCACAAGTCACACAATACTCCCAGTGTCTCATGAGACTCTTTGTTAATATGTAGGTACCTAGTGAACTGTATGAAGTGTGATAAAACATAATCACTATATTCTAGAAGTATCAGTAATCAGACATTGCAATGTGTGTGTCACCTTATGACGTACCTACTCTATAGAAGAGAAACTGGGTACCATTGACCAAAGCGTTTAGCGTCGGTATACTAACAAGGAGGTTCGAGTCCTGCCTTTGCAGAATTTGATTTCTCATCATTGTTCTAGCCTAGGGGTATGAATAATTGACTGCCAACTCAAAGGTCTCGAGATCAAATCCAGGGCATGCACCTCTGACTTTTCGAAGTCATGTACGTTATCATCACTCGCTTTAACGGTGAACGAAAACATCGTGAGGAAACCTGCATGCCTCAAAGATTTTCTCGACGGCATGTAAAGTCTGCCAACCCGCATCAGGCCAGCGTGGTGGACAGTATATGGGTTAATTATAATTGTGGTATGGTACCCTAATCAAATGATCCATTTTAAACATAATTTCAATTTATTTACAGGTAATATGCGTTCACGATTTAACTTCTGTGTATCATGTCCCACTACTGATGGAAGAGCAAGGTGTAGTACAATACTTAAATGAGAGGCTACAGTTAAACATGTCCATGCCACGTCCAGGGAAGTAAGTGTACATGATTGTATTTATCCTGTTATTAATTTAAGGTATCAGACAGGGATATGTTATGGTCGAAGATTTCGCGCCGCCTTTTCTTTACGCTTAGAGCCCGAAAACATGAAAGCTGTGTGTATTTTGAAGCATTCTTTGTAATAGGACCTTTGAAAACGGCTTATAATAGGTATTACCTAATATTAATAATAATTTCCTATTAAATAAATACGGACGCGTGAATCTAGGTGTACACTGTACAGTTCTCGTCAATCTTTTTGTCCGGCCTGAAGCTGGCACGGGCAACTTCAACGCATCGCTAAAAATCGGAGAGAGAAAACGATTGAATTCAAACAAAACTACAGTCTACGACTTGAGCTTTCGTTTTTATTTATAAAAACTGGAGAAAACTATACCTATTATTAAGTTGCATTTGTGCAGCTTAAGGCGGCTTGTACAGAGTGCTTTGCAGAGTGAGAGTGGATGAAACAACTTTCATTTCTATTCAAAGCTATGTCTGTGGCGCGCCGCCACATAAACATAGTTTTTTTACCTACGATACATTTGTGTAATGTAATCTGGTTTGTAGATTCTAAGTATTTAAAATTTATATTCATCCATAACACAACTAGAACTTACATTTTATAATTAACCCAATTAACATTAAGGGGCTTATCGATCGGTTATCTAGTTCCGTATTATCGTTTGTGGCCTAGTTTTTTAACTACTATTATTACGGTAAGCATTAACTTTATAGTGTGCATTTTTAATGCTTCCTTTTTACGGTAAATCTTTCATTTACGTTATGCAAATAAAAAACTAAGCAGCTAATTCGCCTAGTCTAGCAGTAGTAAATATTATAGACTAGTCATAAGTTCATACTTCACAAACTTTCAGAAAATTTCTACTAGTTAACGTTATATTTACATCTTAGCACCCTTGTACACTGTACCATACAACAACAGATGATGCATTGTTAGAAAAGTTTTTACGCTTGTCGATGGTCCCAGCTTCTCGCAGCCAGTGAATGTCCTTTTATTCATCTATATCCGTAAACAAGAGCTCATACATTCTTGGTTTTGAAGTAGGTCTTTGCGATAATGTATTTAGGTGATGCTAGCGGGCTGTATCCTAATTTTAAATTCGGAATAAAATACAATAAGACAGTAATCGATTTTGTATTTAGAATTGTGTTATTATTCCAATGTTCATATTTTAAGTACATAAAATAGCTTAGAATTATATCTATAATAAATGACGATAAATCCTTAACTGGCCAACAAGTTTCTATAATTTGAATTAATTACTCATTTATCGCATTACAGGTTTATGCGGAAGTGGCACAATCTTGCCAAACGTGTCGACAATCTTCGTAAAGAAGTAAATATCGCTCTTGTTGGAAAATACACTAAGTTGGAGGATAGTTATGCCAGTGTCACAAAGGCTTTACAGCATGCTTGCATCGCATCTGGCAGCAAACTTAATCTGACGTACATAGAAGCCGTGTATTTGGAGCGTCAGACTAAAATAGATGATCCAGTCAGCTATCATAAAGCATGGCAGAATCTCTGCAAGAGCGAGTGAGTAATGTATCAATTGGAATAAAAAAATATTGCAATTTATATAGACTCTTAATTTATTGATTACTTCATAATCTGATATGAATTTCGGTAAAATATGTATTTCATGCTTTTTTTTACTGATACTTTTGTTTGCCACTGCATCTAGACATCCGATAGTCAGCTTAATTATTAACTTTTTAATTCCAGTGGTGTTATTGTTCCCGGTGGATTTGGTCAAAGAGGAATGGAAGGAAAAATCGAGGCTTGCCAATGGTGTCGCGAAACTCAAAAACCAATGCTTGGTATTTGCCTAGGTTTACAAGCTTCAGTAATTGAATTCGCTAGAAACGTACTTGGACTAAAAGGAGCTAACAGCACAGAGGTTGATCCCAACTGTGAAGATAAACTTGTAATAGATATGCCTGAACATCACCCCGGAAACCTCGGTGGAACTATGCGATTAGGAAAGAGGAGGACTTATTTGGAGCCCAGCATAATAAGTAAGTTTTTGATTTTCTTCTAAAATAACATAAAAAATATTATTAAAAAGGGGATTGCTCATCTTAAAAAAAAATTTTTTACAGCTCAACTATACAAGAAAGATGTAATAGAAGAGCGTCATCGGCACCGATACGAGGTGAACCCAGAATACATAGAACGCCTGGAAGCGGCAGGTCTCCGTTTTGTAGGCAAAGACGAATCGAAGACAAGGATGGAAGTTGCTGTAGTAGACAATCACCCTTATTACGTCACAGTTCAATTCCACCCGGAATATCTGTCGCGACCACTCTCGCCAAGCCCACCATTCTTAGGGTAAGTTTGGAAATAAATAATTTTCTTAGGCTTTACCATTCAAATGTCAAATAAATGTGCTTGGGCAATAGGAGACGATGTTCCTACTATAAAAAGAATTGCTAGTGTGTCCAATATTTAAGCTTTATCCATAAGATACTTTATCAATAACTAGCGGCCCGTACGCAGCTTCGCCTGCGTTTCCCTGTGGTTTAAAAGAATAAATCTTACATACAAACCTTGTCCTGACAATAATGAACACAACAAAAAAAGAATTACCTATTCAATTTGCTGCAGTCGTTTGGAAGTTATGCATGTACAAACATTTCGGCGATTTTTATTTTTATTATTTGTCTGTAATAATCAAACTCAAACACGTTGTTTTCTTAGAATCTCATGATCATCATAATGTAGACATGTCTTAATGCGATTTTATTAATTTCAGATTAATATTGGCTTCCCTTGGAAAACTTAAGAATTACATGTCCAAAGGTTGCCGACTGAGTCCGCGAAATCAGTCAGATGTCAGCTCAGGTTAGTACAATTATAAAATTATGACATGTTCAATAAATGTTGATATTATCATTTATTTCATCTATTCAACTCTGCCTTACCTTTACCATAGCATTATGAGTTATTAAATTAATAATATCTATTTTCAGATGAAGAAGATATATCTGTGTCTTCTCTGAGCATAGCTGACGAAAAAACAGTCATTGAAAACGGTATAGCTGTTAATGGCGTAAGCAAATAAAATAACGAAAATTTTAGGGCTACTTAAATAATTCAATTCAATACTATGGGCCGCACTCAGAAACGTCACTTAACCTAATGAATCATTAGCTAATGACACCCCGTATATCTTAGTACACTGACAACAAACTCTAATATGGAAAAATAGGTCAAGATATAGTAGCCACTGTTTGTTAACGATTCATTAAGGTTAAGTGACGTCTCTGAGTTGGGGTGTATAATTCATAAGTAATTCATAACCTATCAGATTAATATTTGAAAAATATAATCGAATTGTATGTTGAGTGTCATAATGGAAGTGTAATTGAAACGGAAAATATTTTTTATAAAGAAAGGTATATTTCATCAAAATATAAAAGCACTGAAGAAAATGTTTATGTAATATTGGTTGATTGTTTTATAGTTAAGTATAGTTTTTTTTATGTAGAACATCTAGTGAATGTTATACCTTTCCACTAGTCTGTAAATGGATAAAGCATAATACAAGCTGTATGAAATAGATTCTAATGATACAGTAATGCGAGCCCGTCAAATGATACATTTAATAAATAATTATTTTTATTAAAACATACAAGTTATTGCAGTGTTTATGAGAACGTTTTTATTTATTTAAATCCTTTGAACATGACACTATTTCAGTCTTTTAACAAATTAGTTAGTAAGTTTAAAAAATATTTTAATGATTGTTTCAAATATTAGATAAGCGTAACTTTTGGTAGTTTCATTTTTTTTGTTATTATAGTGTAATAACTTGTATGTTGAAGAAGTTTTTTGCTCGAATAATTTGAAACTTTAAAGTTAAATAATGCTCTACTATTTACAATAAGAGATGATTTGACGACATCCGTGTGTTCGCTTTGAAAAGGATCATCGCGTTAAATAATCGTTATGAATACTATAAAGTATGCATTACCGTTTAGGTATCTATTAAAAATAGTTTGACGCACGATCTATAAACTGACAAACCTATTTTTTAAGTAAATACAAGATAATCATCACCCATTCAACCACTCCCACTATGGGGTCATTATCGCAGTAATGATGTCGACTGAGAGTGAACTTACATTTCACAACGTACGGAATGTAGGTCTGAATACGTGTTTTATGTGTGCCTCTATGGCCGTACACTTAGTGCAGATTATGTACAAAAAAAATATTTATTATAAGTAAATGAATTAAAAAGTTATTTAGGAAATTTAACACCAGCGCTAAGCATAATTCGACTGACTTCTGCACATAAATGCACCAGGTAGTGTTCAGATAGCTTGCGAATCTCGCGCATGCACCCTTCAGTTTATTTCGTAAAAATTGATCAGACATTTACGTATTACTTCAGTGGCACAGTTATATTACGCTCTGTAATACTGATAATTATTATCTTTTTAACAGTTCATAACCTTCTGTGACCATAAAAAATTGTACTCTTATTGTGCCAAAATTTGTGTGGTGAATACTGGTGATATTATTTACGGAAGGATCAGTTACAAAATACAGTACAGTACCTATAATTTTAACTATATCTATTTGGAGCCGGTTGATATGTTACGTAATGATATAAATAAATCGTAACTACCTACCTACGTAAGATAAATATTTGAATAGTGATCTAAAAAAGACCTTTAAAATAGAGTTTCCTTTGCACAGTTCAGCTTATTTTTAATCGTGCGATAAGTTGTAACTACTGGAAAACAAATATATTAATTTCGTGCCAGTAGATATTATGTTGCGTGATGTTTATAAGGTAACTACACTAACTACCTACTTAAGGTAAATTTATGAATATTTATTGATCTAAATAAGTATTTATGACTTTCCTTTGCCCCAAAATATTCTATGTTGTGATTTTAATTCAAATAAAAGAGGTGATGATATGGCTGTTGTATAACAAGTAAAATGATATTTTTAATATGGACAGTAGGTACAGTGTAAACAATGTAATCGTAAAATTATCTTATTGTCTATTCTATAGTTTCAATAAAGTTTCTAGTCTCGAAGGCAATGATACATTATAAAATAAACATGATACATTATAATAAAGCATTCCAATACACTTTTTACAGTAATTGCTAGTGTTTTGATATTTATTAACCATAGTATTATTGCTGTAATAAAATACAATAAAGTTTTACCCTGTCCTAATAGTGAGTTTTGTTGTATAACCTCCTGGGTGACAGACAATGTGTTTATTATAGTCACGGTCAACCTTTTAGAGCCCCGGAAGCCTCGTGGTCCTGAGCGCGACTGCTATGCTCGAGGAGCTGGGTTCGATTCCCAGGTCCAACAACGTTAGATTTTTCTATAACTGAAATTCTCAGTAGCAGCTTAGTTCTCTTCAGCTCGTCCCCTACTACATGAGACCTAAATCGTGCCTAAAAATACAGACGAACTCCAGGTATACTTTAGTACACCTCTCTCCCTAACCCTTAAAATACAGGCGTGTATAATAAGTATCGAATTCCATTAAACGCTTTACATAATCATTATTATCAGCCTATTGCCGTCTACTGCTGAACGTAGGTCTTTATATAAGCCAACGCTTTACAGGCAGATATGAAACTGCCAAGCCAATATATACGGTTAAAACCGGCGCAGTGTTGCAAAACCGATTTTTCGGGAAATGTATCGATTTCCTTCATACAGAGAGGAATTCATACATAATTGGAGGTCATAACTGTTATGATTTAAATATTTCCAAAATATGATGGCTAAGATGTCATCAGGGAGGTGGTATCAGTAGATTTTTTATATGAATACGGAAGTTTTATATTGTAAGAATATGATTTATAAAAGGTTATATGATTCGTATCCGTAGACATTTCATAAAAAAGTAACTACGTACGTAAATCTTGGTTTATTTACGGGTAAAGGTTACTAATAAAATCTCTTGAATTCTACCGATTTTTAACTGGCAAACCTCCAGAAAAACGGGTTCTTGGATTTGCAACACTGCCCAGCCGTAAAAATAAAAAAAGATTTTCATAGATTTTATAAATGGGCCATAGACTTAAATAAAAATATAGGTAGCTCTTTGAAATGGGCTAGTCGTAGGCCATAGATAAAATATGTACTAAAGTCGTAGGCCTATTATAGGCTGTTCTTTTTTTTAACGGCTGGGTTGAAGTTGGCGACCAACCTGCCGGAGGCAGAGAAGAGAAACCAAATGTACCCAGTTCTCACCAATAGTTTTGTGAATATTTAAATAAATGAAAGTTGTAGGGCGCTTTCGTTTTGATTAATTTTTTATCCAATATTTTTCTCTCCAATAGTTACGGCCGGGTTGAAGTTAGCTCGTGCCAACTTCAAGCCAGACAAAATGAAACAAGGTGATTTTGACACCATTGACAATTGACACTTTGACAGTAAAAAACTATGTTGCAAGTAGTTAATTTTTTCTAAGCCCAGGGTAAAGTTACTTGTGTGAAGTTATTAATTATTCGAATTTTATAACATTAATTTATTAAGTATAACATTAAAATGTCTATAGTAAACGACTTGCGAAATTGAACGTTCGTTACATTGCATCGTAACATCGTTGCGCAATTGTGATAAATGATAATGATATTAACTAATATTTAATATTTTGGTAAAAAACGTTTTAAAGACTGGACACACTGATATTTTGCGCTGCGGACTGTGTTGAACTCTGAAATACTTTTTGATTTTGATCAGTGTATCGTGCGTAATGGTATTGAAAATTGCCTATATTTGAACGTTTCTTTAAATTAATATAAACTGACACATATTGGTGGATAAAATTATTGCAATACTTAATGAAAATGACTGTGTTACATCGGACCATGACATGAGTGACAAAAAAATAACTAGTAAATAAATAAGAAATTCATACTCCACGATGGTGTTTGAATCTATTGTGGTGGACGTCCTGAACAGGTTCCTTGGGAACTATGTGGAGAACCTGAACAGGTCTCAGCTAAAGCTAGGAATATGGGGCGGTAAGTTTTTGCACCAGCGCGGGGTGATGTCATACTTGCCGCACTACTCCGATTGCGGTTATTTATGTCTTGGATAAATATTTTGCAGGCGATGTCGTGCTGGAAAATCTCATACTCAAACAGAATGCCTTGGAAGAACTCAATATTCCTGTTCAGACAGTCTATGGACACTTGGGTGAGCCTAGTTTCCATTTTTATTTGTCATAATTTGAGTAATAAACACTGTAAAACTAATTTAGATTCCTTGAAAGATATAGGAAAACTATTACAGCTTTGTGGGTAAACTAGTTCCAAGATGTCTTTGTGAAATGTCAGTATCATTAGCAATCTTTTATAATGTTATTAGTAATTTATTGATACTGATTACTACCAGGTCAGGGACTTCATGTATTGTGTAATAGAAGTAACAGATCAGTGTAGCCTATGGCCTATAAGGGTCATGTGTGTAACACAAAATGACATCCGGTATATCTGCCATGTTATCCTTTGTTTAGAATTCATATTTTTTCTGATTTTTCATGTGACAGACCTGCTACTTATATTATAATAAAAATGTGGAAAACATACTATTCACAACCAGACTTCTAGTAGAATGATTTTGATAAAAATTATTGTGAAGATCTTTTTTAGATGATCCAGAAAGCTTACTTTTTTTTCTTGATACCACACTGGCAACATTGATGTTTAAAAATAATAATGGTATCAAATACTATATATTATATACTCACTTTTCATTACAACTCGCTAAAATAATTAATGGTTGTAAAAAATCTGAATCTTAAGAATGTAAAGAGAGATTTTTATACTGGACTAGTGTGCATTACAGATTTCTCACATCTTCAAAAACTTAGGAGCTATCTAATGTCTAAAAGAACTGTAGTTCTTTCACATCTTTAATCACAATGTTTTATTGCAATAATAAACCATTACTGTAGGCCTACTGCTTATGCAAAATCTTTAGATTATTAATTTATCCATAACATTTGAAATAAGTCAGATGTGAACACCTATGCATGATGTGTGTGATGGTGGGCAAGTGCCCAGTGGTTAGAATCCTTGAAAACAGATTTCTTAAAAGAAAAGAGTTTGTCATACTCTTGGTTTTATAATGTACAGGTAAAAAAAGGAATATTTTATATTTTACTGTTTTTGTTTATTGTGATTGTAACATTGTAGCGGTATAACAATAACACTAAACTTTATCTAATCTAGTTATTATTGTCTTCTGATAAGTACATACAGATTATTTCTTCAATACTCATCACATTGATATAAAAATAAATACAATAAGTCATACAAAAGTTAATGCATAGTACGTAACAATCATTTTAGAAATCCATTCTATTTATAGGATGGCAGCCTATCCAATCAGGCAAGGTTACCACACCACTTAGCATGCAACAAAGATACTGGCATCCCTGTATTTGTAATTGTTACACTGTAATAAAGTACTGTCTGGGTGGAGACATCATTCTATCGAAACAGGCCCATTTCATGTGTAAATGAATCACATCTAGACTATACATTTGAAGGCCATTGGTCTGACCTTCAAAAGTAGTTATTTAATGCCTTACTGTATGTAACAACAACCCACCAAACTGTGTCTAGGATAATTTTCTTCTTTTTGATACATGTCCATTGGACACAGCACACACTATCAGATCAGCTTTTTTTATTTAGTCCTTGATCAGTATGTACTGCACTATATGTGTACTACAGAAGGTTGTCTGCTGAACAGGAAGAGGGATAAGCAGAACTGTTTAATAAATGGGCCATTGATTGTTGTTGTTACTGCAGTATCAAGACCACCATTAAAAATATTATTAAAGATAACAATGAATAATATTAATTTTTTATCACAATTTAGTTGTATTTTAGAATATATTTTCCTGTTTTAATAATTTTACTGGAATATTTGTTTAAATAGGTTGTATAGATTGTTTTTACTAGCTCTTGGGATTTACTCCTTTGCCTCCATTTCCATTCTCTTTTCTTTTGTCCTAATGTGAATTGACCTTCTAAGGTTCATAGTGTATAAGCAAATAAGCAACCTCTTATTTTGCGATGGCGACGTTTGTGTTGTAAATCACCACTGTCTCACTACCTATTAGAGCTATTTTGAGTTCTATTTAACTCTTCTCAACATTCGTTTCCTTATTTTATTGACTGTCTCAAAATTTAGCAAGGCATCCACAATTTTCATACACTCTAAACTTTTACTAATTGCAAGCAGTTTTATGAAATTGAATGTTGCGAGTGGTTGCATTGGAAGATGGGCTTAAAGCTGATGTTTCTATCGCAAAACTGTCGCACTGGTACCGGTACTGAACAGAACTTATGACTTACGAAAAAATTGCATTGGTACCTAGGTATCCACTATAAAATAAAATCATAACTAGGTACACAATAACAAAATTAAGTAGTTTAAATATATCTAGGTATATAAAAATTATACTTTGATTTGTCAGGCAAGATTGAACTGTTATGTCAATAAAAATATATTAATAATCTACCGCAGACAAAAATGGAAAAAAAGGCAATATATTTACTAAGAAACTAAAAGAATTACTAATAAAAAATGCTACTACGATTTAAATGAATACTTAAATGAAAAACCATAACAAAAATACTTATTAAATAAATAAAGCTATAAAAAATACTTATCAACTTATAAATATCAATAAATAATAATAAATTAATTATAAAATATATACCAATACAAATACGCCATGCAAATACTTAAATAGATTAAATAAATACAATATATAAATATGTAAAAAAGTATGTATAAAGTAAAAAACAAAAATAAATGTGCAAGTTTAACAAAATACCTTCCTCCTCTCTCCTACATTGCCGTGACCGACAGGGTCCATGATTGATACCTTATTTATTATGATAACAACTGTTAAAATAACAGTACCTACAATAAATAACTATTATGGTGACAGAACACTAAAAAAACGCTTGCCTTATTTATTAAATACCCTGCCTGAGGTTATAAGACATGAAGGTGACAAACATATTTATAAACTTAAGCTAAGAAAATATTACTTAAATAATTAGTCTAATATATTATTATGTCTAACATTGTATGGAGACTCGAGATCCCACAGTTAAACTGATTACACAGTTTTGTGGGGCAATGTTTAATTTAAGATTAAGCCTTGTTTTTGTAATAATAATATATAAAAATAAATAAATAATTGTGGAGTGCAATAAATATATTGAGTAATAGAAAACGATGACGAAGACTCTAAACTACTATCCACTATAACTATGATCTGCCCCTCAACCATGAGTTCTATCGAATGACTCGATAGGTTTTTTACGCGTCGAAATGCTGTGCCTCGACCATGAGTTTTTCTCACTAGACTCGCTAACGACGCCGTAAAATATATGTATGGAAAACCCTCGCAGCGCCTCTAGCGGTTACGTAAGGAACTAAAATTTTCTATGAGACTACAGCGTTTCGATGCGTTAATAACCTATCGAAAGCCATTCGATAGAACTCATGGTTGACGTACTGTAGTCTCATAGCAGATTTTAGTTCCTTACGTAACCGCTAGAGGCGCTGCGAGGGTTTTCCATCCAAATATTTTACGGCGTCGCTACCGAGTCTAGTGAGAAAAACTCATGGTCGAGGCACAGATCAGAATGTCGAACTTCGAAAATCGAGATTAAAAAAAGCCTAGTTGGCATTCAACAAAACATTATTCTCAATTTAAACATATTAAAATCGTCGTCATTGTTGCTTAAATATTGCTACAACACCTGATAAAACCTTGTTTTAAAAAAATATTATGTAAGTGGCCGATAATAAGGTACACACAAGTATATCAATCTATGACACAGTGTTTTACTTATCTCTATGTTTTAAGTATCTTATTATGTGTATAAAATACCCTGTAATAGGTTTTTGTGCACTTATCTTTACTGCTTTTAAATAGGTTTTTAACGTAAACAATTGTTAGGATACTTAATCTTAAATATACATCAAACAATGTGTGTTGTTCTATAAAAAAAATATAAATTAGGTACACAAGACAACACGTGTAGGTAAAGCTAAGAAATCATAATAGGTACAATGTCACAAAATCTAAAAAAAAACTATATTATTCTGATGTCAAACGTGTATATAATTAACACGTTTAGACTACAAGTGCGAATTAAGATCTACAATTTACGATGTCCTTAATATGATCTGAAAACAACTACACTATCAAAATAAATTTGATGAAATATAGGTACTGCTTTAAGTGCGATCTTAGATTAAAAGTGTGTTTAAATTGGTCAGATATTATGATACTTAGTAGTATGAATGCTCCATGAAGTTGATAAGAATACGAAGTTGCCAATATTCCCAAACTTAGCCTTTAGTATAGGTAGTTTCTTCTAATTAAGACCTACCTAAGCTCTTGTTGGTACAGTACTTTCTCTCTATTAATTTTATCTACGCTCTCTATTAATTGAGAGCTAATTTCTGAACCCCATTTATGGTGCAACCTTCAGTTGTTAGCCTTCAAGCAACAGTTACAATCCAAATCAAGTAAATATAGTCTAACGTATTCATTAACTATGACCTTAGGTATATTATGTTAATGTTTTTTTAGTTAAGATGACGGTTTGACATTTATATTATGCCTACTTATATGATAATAGCTCCAAACGAATATTGATAATGTTATTTTTAACTTAACATTTTGGAAAGAGCTAAGAAATGGATATGTTATTGATAATTTAGTTTGAATACGAATGTTTTTCTTTAAATATTTATGGAACTCAGACTTAAAGTTTACTATATAAATATACCAAGGACATAGCTCAAACTTTATATCTTCATCATTACCCCATCTACTGCCCCACTGCTGGGCATGGGTCTCTTCACAGAATGAGAGCGATAAGGCTATAGTCCACCCACCATGCTGACCTAGTGCGGGTTGGCAAACTTGATATCTTATCACGATGATATCCATACACGCAATTTTTTTCTTATTAAAAAAAATAATGCAGGTAAGCTGGTACTTAAAATTCCCTGGAAGAATCTCTATGGTGCATCAGTTGAAGCCACAGTTGAACGGTTGTTCCTGATCGTCAATCCAACAGCTGAGGTTAAATATGACCATGAAAAAGAGGAAAAGATGGCATTGGCTGCCAAACAGGCAGAACTGGCGAGGGTCGAGGAAGCCAAGAAGAAAGAGGCACAAAAAGGTATTTTTAATTTACATCTCTATCACCACACTGATTCATACAAAGTTCTTATCGTGTTATTGAAATACATAATATATTGTTGCGGTATAAATATAGATACTTACTGTAGATATTATGATCGCCCAAAATATCGCATTACGATATTTTTTGTTTATTGTACTCAATAAACACTAAGTAGTTGTTATTTATCATGAAAGCTACAGGTTACGTGCTTATTACTCACTCATTTCATACATTGCAATAATGTGACCTCTGCCCGTCGCCTCACGAGTCACGACCCCGTCGCGCTGGGCAAACTGTGTAGGTTTTCCCTTCAGTCTTCTAATCTTCCATTGAGTCGACATAAGCCACATAATAACAGATACCACCAGTTTTGCTTTTCAGGTGATTTAATCAATTTTTTAAACTTTAAATATAATGCCAGTAAAATTATTTCGCCACAAACTGTTATTAAATTCCTTTTTTATGTAGGTATAACTTGATAATGATATGCTGGGAAAATATATACAGACCTACAAGAAAACTCAATCGTAAAACATTATTACCAATTGTGTCACACATTAGATCACTTTATGTCTTTACTCATCATGAAAAATCAACTGATCATGAAGCTTTTGTACGATTTCATTTGATAGTAGTGAACAATGGCCGCGATAGTCGTCCAATGAAATTATTATTGAAAGTACAGTCAGCATCGAAAGTCGCTTAACACGATGCCTCCTTTAAAACGCTTTAACGTATTTATTATTCAAAAGTTACTGTCCTGAAATGGTTGTACGAGTTCTCTGCTAATAGAGCAATTGCTTACCTTGATTAAAATAGAATGAAAAGTTTTAGTGTTCAACTACTTTCGTTACTGACCTACCTTTTCGAGAGGAGAAGATTGTAGTTTGCTAGTAAAATCCCAATAAAGTATTGCAAAATCAGCACTCGAAACTCATAAAAAGTATTTATTTGTGTATTTTTTATAGATCAGAATAAACTCGATGAGACTTTTGTTGAAAAGTTAGTGACTCAGATAATCAAGAATGTGCAGCTTAAGATCACGGATATACATATTAGATATGAAGACAGTATAACTAATCCGAAAGCGCCCTTCTCCTTTGGCGTCACCCTACACAACCTATCCGTCCATACCACTGATGAAAACTGGCAGAAAGCCGTCATTAGTGAGGCCGTCACCAAGATATTCAAGGTACGAAATGTTGCTCTTAAAAAGACTGCAATTTTGGCTAGATGAAAGCAATGATAGTTACGGAAAACGAAAACCATGTACACGCTTGTTTCTTTTGTAATTTATTTGCTTCAAAATGATATAGAAATAACCTGGAAAGTAGGTAAAAATTTTCGTTATAAATACTTCGACTGATTTATTGGACTGACGAAACGTTAAAACAACTTTTTATCTACATTATCAAAGTTTTGTATGTGTGGTTCGATCTTATATAAAGCTTTAATAAATTGACAACTATTTTTTTTCTTGATCGTCAGATACTGGACTTGGAAGGTTTGGCAATTTATTGGAATCCTGTAACAGAATTATATTCAAAATCAGGTCCTCAAGAGATAAAGGACAGATTACAAAGAGAGATCGCTACAAAGTCATCTCAGCCATCATTCTATAATTATGGTAAGCTATAACACTGTAGGTAATGACCCTTTCTAATTGCTAAAACCACGACCATGTGACCACGGACTTCTCGTAACAGTCGCCCTATGTTGTAATTTCTGTGGAATGTATTGCGGTTTGGTTTTTCTAATCCTATTTCCTATCCTCAGCTTATCAGAATAAAATATTATCTATTTTTTTATCTATTTTTTTAGCTCTGGGTCCAATAAATTCAACAGCAAAATTAAAACTAAATCCAAAACCGGAAGGTGATGTGCCAAAGTTTAGCATACCAAAAGTGATCCTAAGTCTTCATATGGAGCAGCTCTCTGTCAGCCTGACAAAGGCCCAGTATCAAGATATGATGCTGTTAGCAGATTCTATGGATAGAATGAGCAAACAAGCGCCTTACAGGTATCATAATTGATGTTAATAGCGAGTCTATTGCTCCATGACCTGTGAATTATTTTTCTGGGCTATGTAAGTAGGTCAGGCTATAAGAAGATAAATTCTGTTATGATTTTTTGATCTGTCCGCTGATATTATTTTACAGATAATATACATGTGCTTTAATGTAGGACAAACATATACTTACGTCATTTTCGTCTATACGTTATCTTCGTGTTGCAAAAAAATACTAACTTCTCAATAGAATCCACTCTTATATGAAACTGATATAAAAATACAAAAATATAATAAACTAGACCTTTTTATCCTTTCGAGTCTTAATTCGGACGTCATATTTCTTAGATTTGTATCATACTAGTTTGCGTTTGCATTTTCCTTACTGTTGACCTTTATAAGAGACACTGGAATGTATATTGTCACAAAAAAAATCTCTAAATCTTGTAAATTTTTGGGACCCTTTATTAATAAAGATTAATACGGTTACAGAAAGTACCGTCCAGATCTTTCCTCATACAGAGGGCATTACAAAGAGTGGTGGCACTTTGCATACCAATGCATTTTAGAGGAAGAAGTGCGCAGGCGTCGCAGAAACTGGGATTGGACGCACATGTTGGAACACCGGCAGCTCTGTAAGCACTATGCGACCGCGTATCAATGTCAGCTAAGTAATAAGGGCAAAGTCACCTCGGATATACAATGCGTACTGAATAAGGCTGAAAAATCACTTGACCTGTTCAATCTAGTTGTTATTAGGCAAAGGATTGAAATGGAGGTAAGAATCTTTATGTATGTACTGGTTGTCATCGCGAATTTACCCGTTGTTGCGTAATAAAAGTGTCTTGGCTTGAAGACCACAAATGAGTCCATAATATTAATATGGAGTTACACTTGGCTATACTAATGTTAATTTAATAATTGTCACGAGCAAGCGGGTTAACTGAAGTCTCCATAATGGAATCAAGTGTAGGTAGTCTATGAGATATTCTTATTAATTAATTCGGAAGTCGCGTTTATATTAAAATAAATTTCAGGTTGAAAGGCTGGGTAAAATGGAAGAGGAAGCCAAGAAGGCTCGTGGTTGGTTCAGTGGTTGGTCATGGTATGGAAGTGGTTCCAAAGAAGATGAGTTCGCAGAAGGAACAGCAATTTGTAAGTATCAATAAATAAGGATTTTAACTATATAAACAAAAAACAGAAACGACTGTTTACTTTTTTTACAATGAAAATCAAACGTCAATTCTCAGTCACCTAAAAGCTTTACTTGCAATAATTAAGCCTTGCCTTTTTTAGTGAAACAATTCGAAAAAGCAATGACGCCCGAAGAGAAAGAAAAATTGTTCCGAGCCATAGACTACCAAGAGAACTCTGCGCCTCTACATTTACCAACGGAGTATGTAGCTATAGAGAGTTACTTCGAGCTAGATCGACTACTACTCAACGTGACCGACGAAGTTGAAGTTTTAAGAGCATGTGTAGATCACGTTGAAGTTGATATGAAGCAGCGACCGAGCGCTAATGCATTACGGTAAGTCGTACTGTTATTATATAAACTTACCACCGTTAGCTATTTTTGCCAATAAGCTAAGAACTTGTCAAATTGCGACTTTTCGCCATGAATTTGCCTTTTTACCCGATTGCCAAAGGAGGGTAATGTGTTTGACCTGAATGTATGTAAATACTCAACAGCTCAACCGATTCGATCACCGTCATTCGATTCGTATTGATGGCAAGAGTGTCATTGGGTACATAAAATCTAAAAAATGGCGGTTTGTATGCTCTTTAATGTGATTTTTTTTTAAATGATCTTTAGGTGCGAGGACAAGTTATTCTTAAAGTCTAAATGATTACCGATTATTGTAAAACAAAATTTAATTGTTGTTGTTGTTGTTATTGTAAAACAATACTGAATTGTAATACAAATTGTTTCCTTGCTTGTCTCGCTTACAATACATTTTCCAACATTCAATTAAGTACTTTATTTCCGAAATCTTATAAGTAGTGGTTGTATATTTAATTTCTCGGTTTAAGTTATTTATACAAATATTATGTTTAATTATTTTTAGAGTGGAGGTCCAGATGAAGGCTTTCAGTGTGACTGGCGTAAAGCAAGGTGACTTTGAACCGCAACTCGTCACCTCTAAAGAAGTCACAAATAATGTTAATTTATTGAATGTTGTCTTGGAGACTAATCCTTTGGGTAAGACTTGGATCCCTATACTCATCGTCATAGCGTTTTCCCACTATTGGGGCCGACTTCCAGTTTTAATCAGTTTCGGCTAAATATCAATATTTAACTTAAAACTGCTGCCATCCGACCTCTTAAATTACTCATTTTTTTATAAAATGATTGTTAAATAACATGAATGTTTTACTAATTAAATCCAATAAAAAATGCGTCTTTTGCAGATGGCCTTTGCAACCAAAGAGTGAAGGTACAAGCTCGTCCTCTACAAATGATATACGACGCGCAGACTGTTATAGAAATAGTTAACGTTTTCAAACCACCCACCGAATCCACAGCTTTAACTACGTAAGTTATTTACTTTATGAATGTTTGCTATTATTAAATAGTTCTACAGTCATACGGCTTTAGGTTGTTTTTAAAATGGACCTTTTATGTAATATGTGACTCATTTATTTTTCTAGTCTACAAGCAGCAGCAGAAAACAAACTATCAGATCTTAAAGAGAAGTCTGCATTAGGCATGCAGTACGCCGTTCACCATCACTCGTTTATTGATCTCGACATTGATATTGCTGCCTCATACATAATAGTACCGAAAACTGGCGTTTATACTGAGTGAGTATTCATGAACGTTAAAATTGTCTGATGCTCACTTCATCATTTTTTTCCAGTCTCCTGTATGTCTAAATAAACTGCCTTTGTCTAGAACTTGTATTATACTACCGAACATACTAGGAATCGTAATAATGAATAATGGACATAGCAAAATTCTTCTTAAAAACGCATTATGAAAATATTTTCAGCGGCCAAGCTTGCGTAGTGGTAAAACTCGGTGCCATTTATGTGAAGTCAGAGCCACGTTCTCAAGCGCTCGACGTCCATAAATTGTATAAAGAAGGACTCGCCGATGAGGATATACTAAGGGAAATAACACGTCACAGCTACGACAAAATGACGCTCGAACTTACTGAGATGCAGGTATGTTATATTGTCTAAACCAACTTAAAAAAAGCGTGTTTGCATTTATATTTACATTTATAGTTAATTGGCAAAATCTAATCCTTCTAATGGACTGGTAAAAATACATATATTTCAAATCAGTTTTCCTTTTCTAAAAGTGTTTCCTATACCTTTTCTTTTTTTTGTCAAATGTTGCTACTGAGCATATCACAAATTTTGTCTGTATTGAAAACTGAACACTAACGACTGTCCATTTAGATTGTGATCGCTCATTCCAATGAAGATTGGCAGTCGGCAATAGCATCGACCGACGACGAAGGAACGCCTCTACATTTACTCCAACCAACTAACTTAGTTATACAGATACACAAGTGTTTAATCACTGATGATCCACGCATGCCCAAGGTAAAAGTTCGAGGTGAACTGCAAAAGATTGCGATCAGTGCTTCGGAAGACAGGTTAGTTTTCTATATAGGCACATACTCGTAATTGTACTTGAAATCAACGCAAGTTCGGACAGAATTTTGATATTTTTGCACAGAATCTAACTTCAGACACGCACAGTTATTTCGTTGGAATAGTATTAGTTTCGTAAAGATACTTATTACTAGTAGAAAAAAGCAGCAAAGATACTAATCGGTACTGTCAATTGGCAACTAAATTGTAAGATCAAAGGAAACAGCAGATGTGTTTAAAATGTAATTTCAATACCTTTTATCAATCCAATATCTTAGTGATACAAAAATTTACAGAACCATAATACTTTTGCAGATTACTGACTTTATGCGAAATATTAGTAGGCATGCCTCTTCCTACATCCGAAGTAACGACACAACTTAAGGTTTGTATGAAAAATAAAACAATCTTGTAATCTCTTTATTTAATTATTAATTAATGTTTTCTCTTATGTTTTTAATTTAAAGATATTTTGCTACAAATTTGCTTACACTGTAACTGGCTCTGTGATAGAAACAACTAATACTGGCGGTGTTACACAGCAGCAAATGCTATTGGTAATTTCTTATGCCAGTAGATGTGAACAATTTCACTCTTCATTATATTACACAATATTGTCAAACATTAATCTTAATTTTATAAATTAGTGATAGTAGTAAATCAGTATTGTATCGCATATTGTATTCTAAGATTTATTTCGTTTAGCACTTTGTTCTTGGTTCATATTAGTTCATAATGTACCTACGAGTAATTACTTAGGCAGATTTTATAGTCTACTTGATTATGTATTAACTTAAGTTAATGATTGTAGCCAAGTGAATCGAAAGCATCGAGCTTGTCATTATTAAGATATTTGGATCCGGCAGAGAAACAAAAGCGAGACAATACACGATCTAAAGGGAAACGTAAAGACGACCAGTCGGTACAGTTGACTGAAGTTGAAGCATTCTTTATCATGAAAGGTAAGCATATTATCATATGGAAGTTTTGACATCGATATAATATATTTTGTATCTATAAGTAGTGTCAAATAAAGCTTGATAAAACATTTGAGTTTGACATCAAATGACATCCATTTTTTGAACGGTAAACCATATGCATATGCATTGAAAAATAAAGTTATATAAACAAAAACTATGTATTTTTCTTCCATAATGGCTGTCTTCCGTTTTACCTCTTAATACAACTAGATCCCTCTTTTTCCTTCACTTGTTCTATAAAAAATCTATTATTTATTAAACCAATTTTTTATCTTTTACAGAATTAGTCCTCAGCATCAACCGAAAAACTGTAGACGCAACAAAGTACTATGACAGGTTTCTGGTGTTCTCTCTTACGCTGTTAGAATTCACCGCTATACAAAAGACGTTCACTCTAGAGTCGATCATTCGGTTAGGAGCTGTAAAGTTACAGCACCACAGAGTAGGATCGGGACTACAACCCCTCGATATAATTGAAACACCCGAAATCACAATTCCTGAAGATGAAGACCCTATTGTAAGGCATTCAAGCAAACATCAACATCAGTATTTGTTTTCTGTGACCTATAGGAATGTAAGTAGCAGTCTCTTTTCAGTTTTACTTCAAGTAATAGTAAGATTTTTTCTTTGGTTTGCTTTCTCGACGTTTTTAAGTTCGAGTTTTTTTTTAATTAATAACGTAAAAGTTCAATCAACATATACAATTTCAAATTTTTACCATTCAATAAATCACAAATTCAAAATAATTGCTTTTAATAAATTAAAATAAAAGTATTTCTAAATGTCAGTTAATGCAATTTTTAATACGCTTAAACACGTTGGATTTCTTAACACAAATCTACCCATCGGTGTTGGTAGTTATTATAACATGCATCCAATATGTGGCATGTTACAGGTTGATAAAAAATGTCCAGACTTCAGAAGTACCTATGGATCAGTTGAACAAATGTTTGAGTTGGACTTCACTGATTTAAGAGTTCTGCTTCATTTGGAAGGCTTACGGGAGATCCTTATTATCGTCAATGAGTATCAGGTATTGTATTTCATACATTTAATGTATACAACCATGTCTTAGACGTGTTTGTTAATACAAATTAATATTCACACAGACCCGATTGCAAGATATACAGAGTACAGTTGACCGGACGGCCAATGCTGGTCCACTAGAAACTATTGTAGAAGATGAAGAGTTCACCGCTGCCAAGTCTAAAGGTATGTTAACGAAAAGTGTTGTTAAATTGAATAATAACAAATATTTTGCAGTACGATTAAATCTTCAAAAATATCTATACCTATAGGGTGACTTAGTCTTATAATTTATTACTACTTACATACTTTTTTAGACTAAGTTCCAGTACATGAGATTATTTGATACTCATAAAATCGTAGATCGTTTCAGTATCTTTTCCGTACGATCAACTCATTGGCGTTTGATCAATTTTGACTTTAGAGCTTTGAAGAGCTCAACTTCTGTATCAAATCAAATCTTCTATCTCAAATTTTGTACGAATTCTTTATCGCAGTAAGTGTATCAAGACCATCTCGCCGTAAGCAAGTGGAGAGCATACAAATGAAAGTGAATTGTAAGATCGGGGCAATAGAGATTGTTTTCGCAACGGCACACCGTCCATTGTCCATGATACAGCTGCAGGGTGCTACCGCTGGCCTCACGCTTAAGGCGTCATACACTCAAATGGATTGCACTATTGCGTCTATCAAAGTAGAAGATCTCAACCCTGCGACTATTCATAAAGAGGTTGGTTGAAAGTTTGTTTAGTTTACGATTTAGTCTTACCATCGGCTAAAATTATTATATTACAATCATGCCATAAATATAAAGGGTATAAACGAATGTATGTATAACTTCATATACTAAATATAATATTATAACTGTCTGATGAAAATTCACAGCACAACTTCCTGTTCAGTTCGGTTACTTAAAAATAAATTCTTTCTCCAGATACTTAAAGTGCTTGGTGGCGATGTAATGAACGTACAAATAGTGTTGTACAACTTGGAACAAACCCAATCACCCGGTGATGTCAATATGTCGATAGATTGTCAAGTCAGTTGTCTACGTATTATATTCCTTAACTGGTTCGTCAATTCAATGTTGGTGAGTACTACAATAGCTATAGGTCAAGTGATATAAATGTACTTGGCTATTTTGATAAAGATGCATCAAATAATTTATGTTTATTGCAAAAAAAATTTTCAGGAATTCCTAAATAACTTCCAAACTGCTCAACAAGCGATCATAGAAGCATCATCACAAGCTGCCGACGCAGCCAGGGCTAACGTACAGAATGCATATACAAACTCTACCAAGTTGTCGCTCAAAGTGCGACTCGCGGCTCCTATCATCATCATACCGGAGAACTCCAAGAGTTTAAACGCTATGCTTGTTGATTTAGGTCGCATGACTTTAAATAACAAGTTTGTGGACGTTAACGTTGTTGTAAGTATACTTTAATTAGAAAGAAAAATAAATCGTTTGACTTTTGAGGTTAAAAACTACTATTTGTTTTCTATGGTGAAATGTTTGCATATAAAATTGTATAAATATTAATGTTTTATACAGGATAAGAGCAATAAAGTGACAGTTGACGAGTTAACCTTAGAACTAGAAAATATGAAGGTGTCTTGCGTGCAACTTGAAGAAGACTACAAAGATGCGATCCATGAGAGAAAGTTGTTGCGCCCAACTAGCTTCAAATTGTTCGTTAAACGAAGTCTCTCTGCGTGGTATCATACACTACCGGACCTTGATATTTCCGGAAGAATTAAAACTATTTCTGTAAGTTATGTTCAAAATCTATTAGAGATTTTATATTTAAGCGTGACTTAGGGTGTCCCTAGGATCTAGGGATATCGACTGAGTATAGAGTAATAGAAAATAATCAAACAAATAAACTTACATTGAACCGTCGATCAGGCAAATGCCAATTAATTAAGCTATATTATTTCAGATCACAATAGGCCACAGTGACTATAAGAGTATCATGAAAATTCTAAATCAAAACTTACAAGAAGGTCAAAAGAAAGTCGAAGAAAAACCTGCTGCTGTTGCTAAAACACCTTCAAAAGCAACCGTTAAAGGTCAAACCAGTAAGATACAATCAAAATCGGCAGTTGCCTTGGTTACGTCCAATGAGCGTACTAAACCTAGGACTACAATTAAATTCTCTTTCACAATGGACAGCTTCGTCATTGATCTGCTGAATACTACCACTTCAGCCAATGTAAGTTACTTATATTTTTTTTATATTAAACATCTTCGATCTTCATAGAATTAGTTATAAATTTGTCAAAACATATAAGAATATTGCAAAAACCAACTATTTGATGTACTGACTAAGATGGCTGACCGTGTGAATTTGAGCTGACCATGTGAATTTGAGCTTAAAACTATTTCAAACCCCGCAGTCACCAACACAAAACGCAATGTTCACGCAAGACGTGGAGCTGGCTCGGTTCTGCATGGCGCTGCTCTCTGTAAAAGGGAGGATGCTTTCGGATAATTCTATGCAGACGTCGTTATTGCTGGTAGACTGCACTCTAGACGATACCCGACCCGGCAGGGGTACTAAAATGACGAGGTCAGTGTAGTTTGATAACTTACATTAGACGAATCTGCCGAGTCCGCCATGGCTTGCATAGTATCATTACTGTACGGGCAATGTAACTGCGGCTCTCTGAATTGGTAAGCGAGTAGGCAGCTTTCAGTCAATACATAATAATATGCCCTACTCACCTGGTGTAGACGAGAGCCGGGGCCAAAAAAGTCACATTCATATCAATTTTTTACTAGCCATTCGATACTGCTTCGTACGATCTTAGTAGGAGTACTAGAATTGTCAGGAAACGAAATGCTTTTTGATAAATTTTTGTACAAAATAGATGCAGGAATGTTACTTAAAAAAAGTGGCTACTAAAAAGAGACCATCCAGTCTTATTGTAATATCAAATATTTTTTAATTTGAAATATGTTTCTTTTATTTGTTATAAAGAATGAGTTTAATTCAACATATATTAATCTAAGACTGCTTTTCTGTAGTTAAAACATTTAGGATCGCTGTTCTTGTTGCCCCATCTCAATCATATCAAATATTCACTATGTAGACACGATTTATGTGATGTGAACTCCACACGTAGAGATGTGTTAGTCTAAATATATGATGATGTTATTTCATTAGATACCTAGAGAGACGGCGCGTAAGTAGAGTGGAAACTCCCGACGAAACCATGGAGTCACATGATAAGATACGAAGCATGATCGACATAACATATACGTTAAAGAATGCAGATACATTCAGTAAGTTTTTACTATCTATACATTTAATATAATAAGACCCTCCACTACATCTACAGTTCTTTTCAATTGACAATATATTTTGACTAAGAAAACAAAGAAGATATAAGTTTTTTTTTTGCGTCATTTACCTATATTAAATATGAATAACTGATATACATGTACTAACAAAAAATACTGTTTTTGTTGCCTTATTTATGCTTTTATTTATTTATGTTCGTTAAAATGATGTTTAACTATGTATTTTCATTTAATTAAATTTTGATACAACAACTGTTTGTCTAAAGTAATGAGTATGACTTTCATATTACTTTTAGTTGATATAAGGGTATTCAGCTTCGACTTGATCCTTGCCATGGATTTCCTGACCAAAATCGCTGAGTTTATGACGACAGGATTGGCGGAAGAAGTGCCAAAATTGAAAGAAGATTCAATCGTAAAGAATCTACCAGAAAAATCAATAGAAAATATTGCGGTGAGACTTAATTATTTACCCAAATAGCCCATGGTTTTTAAAAGAAACATGACTGGTTCACCTTTTAGGATTTTTGAAATATCCTTGCCGGGATTATTGCTTGAATAGATTAATTTAATTCTTATTTAATTATGTTAATTTTACAGAAAAGAAGGTCAACAGCACTGTCAGTAACCGTGGAACCACACAAATTAGCATTGATGACAGTCAACATTAAGATTGAGCAGCCAGATATTATCCTGGTGGAGTCACTTGTACAGAAGCATTGTGAAGCTTTAGTTTTAAACGTATGTAAATAACTTTCATAAGTGTTATATTATTAGCATTAGAGTGCGCTGATAGGCCTGAAAAAAATATTCTTCAATCATCTCAGTTATATTTTCAGTGGGTACCTCCAATTTGGTGAGACGGTGGGTTACTGTGAATGAAATCAAGCGCCCCCGCCACTCCGTCCCACCGCTCACATATCTAAGGCGTGGCCAACAAGTTTCGCGCGGACTATAGGTTAACATGCGGGCTATGAGAAAATGTAGTTCATCTCGTGCCGGAAATATGGCTCAAGAGATAATACAACGACAGCAATTTCTCATGGCACGTATGAAAGCCCCTCTGGTTATAATAATAATAATAATAATTATAGATATGAATATAAATGTATTATAAAATATTTCTAGCACATATATTCAAAAAAATAAAGGAAATTGGTATATCTGGTCAGAATATCGAGCATTCCTAAGCAAAGGTTGTTATTTTTACGGACCCAACGCTAATTTAGAGTGGATGTGTTCGTTTGAGAATGTATGATGGGTTTTGACTAGTTATTTATGTATGAAGGACATATCCCAACATTCGGACGGTACCAGTAGAAGTAAACTTCCAGATGGAAGCTCGGTTCAAGCTGCGGCGCAGCGCCGAGCGCATGGTGGCGGACGGCGGCATCTCGGGGCTGCAGATGGTGGTGCGGCGCCTGGGGCTGAGCGGCCCCGCGGCGCCGCGCTACCTGCTGGCGCCCGCGCACCTGTCGCTGGCGCTGTCGCAGCCGCCCGACAGCGGCATGCACGTCGACATCGCCATCACCGATATCAAAATCACTGTGTCGCCTGGTAACGAACCACTAAGCCAGACTTATTTTTAACCGACTTCCACTAAACGAGGTTTATCAATTCGATTGTTTTTGAAGAAGCAAAATCGAAATCCAAAAGAAACAAATTACTATTTCAGTTAATTATTCTCAAATTTATTTATCTAGTAATTGATTTCATTCATTTGCAGAAATTATCGCTCTGTTGAATCGCGTAATGGCGACGATGACAAGCAGCGAAGAGAACAATCAAGAAGAAGAACAGCAAGCGATATTCTACGACAACCTGTGGACAGTACGGCCGTTCGCACCCAGCGCTTATTGGTTCTTGAAAACTGGTAATTTCACGCCACCTTTGGACTGCGAAAATAACAAAATATTGTTAGATTCATATTCATATACATATCTTATAATCGGTGTACTAGAAATCACAACACCTTGGTGTAGCTATAATTGTAAATTCAATTCCCTTAGGCCGCTTATTTACGTTTGTTTGTAGATTACCATTTACTGCCAGTTTGGCAGTTTCCGCCGAGTATCTTGAGTCCGTATCACCCTGAACGATCTACTTGCTTTGTTTACCACAGATATTTATATCTGGTTGTGCTTCCAGTGGTTGTATGTATGTTCGTAAAGCCCCATGCGCATAGAGTTTGTCTTTTAGTGAGGGAAATTGAATCTTGCCAATAGATGAGGCTGAAGAGGCAATGGATGTTGAAGATGCGTCGGAGAAGATGACCACGAATACTCCAGTCGGCGAGATCTGTTTGCTGTCATGTCCCTCTATCATCGTATCCTTGGAAATGGACATCGGTAATGAGACCATTCCAGTGCTTGTGATGCAAGCATCGTTGACTGGACAAGTTAAAGACTGGAGCTCAGATGTAAGTATTTTGTATCTAGCTTTTTCAACGTTTTCATTGTCTGTGAAAATAACCTTTACAGTTCATATATATGTAGCGGCGGCGTTTCAATTTTATGATGTATTTTTGTTTAGTTCTACTTGGAATCAATATGGGCAATGCAAGTGTCGTACTACAATATTATGCGCGCGGTGTGGGAGCCGTTATTAGAACCTGTGGAGGTACTGAAAGACAACCAGTACAAACATGTGCCCTGGGAACTCAAGATGGAGGTGAGTCAATCGCTATTTTACTAAAAGATTCAAAAATCGGAACTCTTATATCGTAATTAGAAACTGCTATGTCAGATGTTTTATACAGATTTTCTCCCATTTCCTTCTTTCTCTCTCTTTTCATCGCCCCGTCTTTTGTTTCATAATTTTGGACAGAGATTGTTAGTAACATTTACTAATATAACAGACAAAGTTCAATATCTTGCAGTCTAGCTCCATTAATTTGGTACTACTACTTATGAAATAGGTAGTGATGCATACTCAAGACCAGCACACGTTGATTGATGCAACAGACGAGGCGTCCAATATACAGGCAGTAGCGCAGCGGCAAGCCAGCAAGACCATCACTTTATCTAGCAGTGAGCCGCTGGAGATCACCATCACCAGGACTGGTATGGAGGTGAGATATTGGCAATGTGCCAGCATTTTATTTATGTAGAAGATTATGACTAACAGCGATCCGTACAATGTATATACACAAACTTTTCTCGTTTATCGCTTCTCCTATTATTGAAAATCTTATCAAAATCCGTTACGTGTTTTAGAAGTCAGCGGAAAACAGACAGAGGCTGACAATGACTTTGTTTAATACTATTTGGTGAATAATCTATTTGGATATTAGTTCCGATGATTACCCCCCAAAAAAACAAACTACAGTTCTCGCCAAAGTTTTTGTCCGGCTTGAAGTTGGCACGAGATAACTTTAACCCAGCCGTAAAAATCGAAGAAAGAAGCCGGACAATAAGTTTGGCGAGAACTGTACCTCTTTATAATATGAGTATAGATTTTCATTTTACAGAGTTACAGACGATTAAATACAATTTCTATATTTCAGGTGCTAACCCAACTGGGCAACTCGTTCTCAGCTGCCATCGCCGATACGGAGGGCCCTATCGTTTCCAAATCTAAAGTTGATGTAAGTTTGAGACTTTATGTACACCACCTGTGGACCACTTGCGTCATCCACAAATGGTTAAACCAGGTAGACTCGCGACCTTTTATTGTTCTTCGTTGTAGTGAGTAGTACAGTTTTTAAAGCTAGACTCGCGACCTTTTAAACAATTCGAGCGGTGTTGACAGTGGTACCAGCTTTGTGTATGACGACAGACTACGACTTATGTTGGCCATTGGTACTTTATTGCTCTACACGTATCTAAATAAAATAGAGCATGTTTTACTTTAAATGCATTTATTTTGTATGTTATAGCCATTCTCAAAGAAATTTTACGGCGCACCCTACGTTTTTCATAACTGCACCGGTTTGACTGCAAAGTTAATGTTGAACGAGAACCACGATTTCTCTGTTTGTCTCACCGATGAATATGTTACTTCTGACTACAGGTAAAAACCAATTCAACTTTTTGATTCGTAGTATTTGCCAGTTACATTAATTAGTTTGGTACGCTAAAAAAGGTTCTATTTAAATTGTGTTAAATGTATATTCTAGGGAAGTGGTATTAGAGCCAGGAGCGTGTGTACCGTTACAACTCAAACATGGCGGGCTCAACTTGATGAAGCTTAACGAACCTCCCCCACCGCTCAAACTGAATGTAAAGGTAAGCATTCTAATAAAATTGTATTTATTCGTGGATTAATTGCACGTGATGTTTGAATTGGCGGAACTAGGAGATAATACAGAAGTACTGTAACTATACGAGTATGAAATAAAAATATTTTTCGAGCTAGTGGAACTCGGACTGCTGTATTCGTATTGGTTGGTCCCACTGCATTTCCAATTATTGTGTTCCGGTTAATATCGTAGACAGTGAAATGATTAGGCTAAAGGGACTTAATAACTGAAGTCGCAAAATACCAGGGCGTTGCTGGGGTCATACATTCATTAATGAATGTATTTTTTCGCCAGATAGTAGAGATAGAGGACGACGTCCACATCCCGGTGGACCGCGCCGACAAGCGCTACTTCACGCTGGGGCGCCACCTGGTGGGCCCGCCCGCAGAAAAGAACGTGCCGCACGTGGCCGCCGTGGAGCCGCGCGGCCTCATCTCCGACGTCGTCATGCAGGACGCCGCGCTGCACATATACCTGCGCAGTACAGTGCAGGTACTACTCATATATTCGATTCCATTATTTTCATAATCGATTATGCAAACATACCTAAAGCTATCGATTAACGCCTTAAATGTGGCGCTCATTGTTGCGCGACTATCGGGTACTGTAACTGATGCATGCCAATGCGCAACTGTGCTATATGATACTATTATTGCCATTGTTGTCGTTTCCCTACAATTTCTGCATCCAAGAATCACTTAGGTACATAAACAAAATGTTCCTAGCGACCCGTGTGCAGCTCCGCCTGTCTATTTCTCCAGTGGGTTCACAAATTCCTTTTAGACGTATCTTGACCTGACAGATTTACACAATCCAGAACAATTTATTACGCAATATATTTATGTCAAAATGTTTTTGCTGCCTAAATATGTCAAATTCTTTATTTTTGACGTAATCATGTCAAGGCGCAGATGTCGTCGTCGTCTGTATACAATCCATTTTTGAAGCTACATAGATATCTTAGGGTGATATATTTGTGGTCAGGTGATAAACACATTATCAGTGAATGTGTCGGTGTACTACATGACTCTGAGCGGCAACGAGGTGCGGCTGCTGGGTGACGTCAAGTCCGGCGACACGCTGCGCCTGCCGCTGCAGGCTGTGCACACACCCACCGCTGAGATATTCTTTTCTGTTGAAGGTTCGTAACACCAAGATTTTATTATCGTAACCATCTACTGCTAAATGATAGCTCCTCTAAATTGTAACGATTAAGCCTTCAATTCATTGTAAGCAAAAAATATCAAACATAACCACTTTAGTTATTCATTTTATGATTCATTTTGCGTAGAGGCGAAGACAAGGCATTTTTGACGATTTTCATAAAACGGTGTTCCTCTGTTATTTATTATCTGTAATATCTGTTATTATTACTACCCAGGTTTCACAGTATCTGTATCCCCATTTATATGGCGTGAGCTGCAACAAGAAGTGAAAATATCCAAATTATTACAATGTGATTCTAAAGACAAGAATAGTGGAGAGAAATTCTTCTTAAAGGTAAGATTTACATGTGACTAATAAAATTTGTTTGCTTTATTTCCGAATGATATTGTCCAAAAGTTTTATAAAAGGTGCGTTATCTATTTTGTTATTTGGTTACTCTTAAATGTTATTATTTTGCTAAAAACTGTTGATGAGACTCCTGTACTTGGCTTCTTCAATAATGTCCTAATAATTTAGGCCGTCGGTACAATGGAGCAAGTGTTCTTCGAGCAGACAAATCGGCACACATTTGGGTCATCATGCTACGACATCGTGCTAAAACCTGCCGTCAAGCTGCAGAACTGCTTGCCTGTCGAGGTGGTAGTCTCCCAGCTAGGGTTGAAGAGGACGCAAGTGTTCCGACCGGGAGAAATGTTCCATCTATCCCATCTGTCGCCGAATAGGGCGTCTATCGTTATTATGGTTAGTACTTTCAACTGTTTTTAGTCTTGATTCCTGCCGTTTCCACATGAATTATCAATAAAAGAACTACGTATAATTACCTTCAGTCATTTTATTAGCGATTGAAAATATTGGATTTGTTTTCAGATTAGTGTCAGTATGTAGTTACATATTTATGTTCTTTTATGTTAGGGACAAGTTCAAAAGACTCACCACTTTTTTCCGACTTTCAGATACAAAACTACCTCGATAAATGTTGGGTATGCACAAAGAACCTGCCTGATAGCGAGACCGAGCTCTCAGTATGGTCGTTTGAATCCCATGACAGTCCTTCGGTGATGACATTGGACTTGGGCATGCATAGCGTTGACATGGAAGGCACACAAGTCTTATCTCTATACTGTCCTTTTTGGATGCTCAATAAAACTGGCTTTACATTGTGTTATAGGGTAAGTTTGGACATGGTTTAAATTTATATTATATTTCTTAATGTGTTCTGTGATTGTGAATCATAATTCACTGCGTGTTATGGCTTTGGCAAAATAATTTAGTTTAAAAGTTTGAAATAAAATGTGGGTGAAAATTCAAAAGTTGGTATGAAGACATTTATAGTTCCAGAACACGTTAAGTTTATATGTGATTGCTGTGAATCTGCCAATGAAATATGCAATATTCGACTACAGTATATATATTTTATGAAGTAGGAAGTAGTGTGATGCATACAAGTTCAGGTAATATTGACATTTAAGTTTAGGATCTAATAACCACATTGTATGATCTATCCTTAGTACTATAATATTGATCCTTTCCAGTATTATCGGTTACTGTATTACTAGTAGTCATTCTATTAGGCTTTACTAACCGTGTTTGTTTAGTCATTATAATAATCATTGACACAAGTACCTCGTAAAGTTGACTTCATGCGTACTTCTTGGACAATTCGTTTAAATCAGATTGGCCATAAATACATTGCGTGGTTACAGAAATCAAAGAAACCAGAAAAAGACTCCAGCACACCCAATAAGGTATCCTTGAGATGATCTGTGATTTTTTTAATAGTTTTTTTCCTTCATCATTTTATTTAATTCCCGATTCGGTCGGTTAATGCTTCCTAAGTTCTAACAAGCTTCATCTCAAAACGCGATAGTTTTAGGATTTTTTGATTTCGATATTTACGATTATTGCCTTGTAATTAATTATTGTTGTTTAAGCATGCGTTTTTCAGTGGGGTCATAGCCTAATCCGAGGTTAAGTTTTATTGTACTACTTTTTGATACGGTAGATTTGACTATGTGTATCTATGATTATTTATATTTAGTTCTTAATTATGTAATTCCATAAATAAATTTATAACAAATAGGGATTTTTATATAAGGGATTATCTATTTTATATAAATTACAGATCAAAGATTCATGTTGCAGTAAATTTATTAGACGCCTTACTTGTTTGCCGGTAAGTGCAAACATTATTTCGCACTTTTCTACCCATGATTATATTATTTTTTGCTACTACATTAAGCACTCGAAGGTATTCGGTTACAATTTTAATGTTCTATGTTTTTGGTTGGTGGTTTATTGGGCGAAAAAGAAATTATAGCGGAGGTTGTACTTATAACTTTATCTTTGATAATATTCAAGTCAAGGACGTGACGCTTTGCAGGTTGTGTTCAATTTGTAATGTCTTGAGTGTTGTAAATTTATTAAAAGCACATAATATTGTACATTAAATAATTGCGGATTACCATGACCCTACTGTATTTATTTGCTTTTTGGCAGCATGTATTTTTATTTACGTATCAGTTGTTTACACTATTGCAATCCTTAATAATGTTTCATTATCAGTTATGTATTGCATGATCACTCATTAATTCGTCGTAATTACTTTCATAAGTATAACGTCACCAATTGTATAACATTGTCGTTGTAAACTTTTTCTATCTATGGAGCTTCGTGGTTACGGTAAGCAAGCTTAAGAAACAGGAAAATGCAAAGCGAGACTCATGAAGCAGCACTGGGGACAAACTAAAAAAATAGTTTATGTAGTAAATAGTCCGACTTAGATGTAATTAATTTTTTAGAATGTGGATGAAACTGGCAACGTAATATTCCATCCTAAAGATTACAAGGAGCCGATACTGTTTTCGTTCCGTGCCAAGAATTTCTTCGGCAAAAAGAAGGCGGCTATAAGGCTGGAGTTTGGCGAGTGGTCTGATAAATTTTCACTGGATGTTCCCGGAAGCTCCGGTGTTGTTGTCTGCAAACATGAAGGCAGGACCTATGAGGTAAAAATATATAAAGATTTATGTTCCGCAAGTGTGATACCGTATGTGTATGTGATAATTTTGTGGCCTTCTATTATTTAAATTAGTTCAAAGCCTTTGATAGCCTTTTTTTATGTATCTGGCGGTTAACAGATCTGCTGTGCTGTTGGAACAGACCCTTAAACTACCTATTTTGTAGGTGGCGGTTACAAATCAACTGACGTTCAACAGCTTGACTAAAATGGTGATATTTACGCCATACTTCCTGATAATCAACGAGGCTCCGTTTGACATCCAATATCAAGAAATGCACAGATCTGGTGACCCATGGATTACGGTATGATTAAATATATTAAAAATAAAGCTATTTGCCATATTTTGTATATTTTAATCTGTTTTCCTTTATCTTGTGTGTTCCAGGTTGCACAAAACTCAAGCGCGCCGCTGTGGCCTGTAATGGAAAGGGAAGACAAGTTATTATTACTTCGAGTCGCTTGTTCTCCTGAATATGCTGCACCCTTCTTATATACCGAACAACATTCGGTTTGCTTGAAGCTCAATAATGAGGTGAGAGACTGTACTATAGTGATAACCAGTGGTCGGCGTAGGTAGTGCTATTTTCGTCAATAACCCTGAATGATTATGTTAATATGGACATGTCCCGGGATTTTCGGGGTTCACGGGAATATTTTTCGGAATGTTGATGTAAATGAAGTTATACTGTTAAAGATACCATGAATATGCACTGCGTCATATCAGATTACTTATTTCTGGTTTAACTGGTCCCGCACAGTGCTGTTTGCCATATTACTTACTGGTCAATAGGTAGGATCTGATTATACCCGAAACAGGTGGCATGATATGTCGTCATGTGTACAACTACAATTACTTTACAATTGCTCGTCAATGTGATATAAATTAGTATGTAACATGTATGCCGGGATTTAGACGGCATATCCATGTTAAGTTAACGGTCACTAATTCCCGTGAATAGCACTACCTACGCCGATCTCTGGTGATAACTGTGGGTTACTTTGGGATGCGTATAGATAATTGTTGTTCAGATTTATTCATTTTTGGATACACGTTAGAGGTACCTCTGTACGCAACATCTATGCCTCGCACAATGCTGCCTGCACTCGAAACAGAAGTCAATTTTCTTATTATTATTCATTTTCTATCAGTCACAAGTCATGAAACCGGAGAGTGCCTTGGGAGTCCACAATTTACAACCCTTGGAGATATACTATTGTGTTTTGTTAGTTAAGGATGACACCTAGACTTGACAAACGCAGTCAACAAACAAGCGACATAGAATTTTAATCCAATACATAGGAATACTTATACATATTTTAGTGCTGTCTTGATATTGAGTATGACGTTGCAGTTCGGTGGTCTGCACGTGGAAGTGCAGCTAAGTGAGGGCGGTACCTACATCACAGTGCGCCAGTACCGCGACGGACATGCGCCCGCGCTGCTCGTCAACTACACTAAACACAAAATCACTATCTACGAGAAAGAAAACGTAAACATCAAGTGAGTATATAGATATAAAATGGATAACATATTTTCATTACTTTTTCAATCATTCTTTGGTTTCATAATTTCACAATAACGGTTATTTTAAAATAGGGGTTGCTGGGCAACATACTTTATATGAAAGTATCCGTTATTTAAATTCTAGGACATTGGTACCGATGCATCAAATGCTGTATACATGGGATAATCCTGCGGGACCACGTGTTTTAATATTCGAAGGTCATAAGAAGAAGGAGATAGAAAACGACTTGAGGCAAGATGGCTTCGGAGACTTTATGTATGTATTTTACTTTAAAGTAACATTGTGTATACACAGGTATCTAAAGCTTAGAAATATAAAAATATTATTGTTTAACTAATATAAGCGGTAAATTATTTTATTTCTTTTGATTATTTACATACTTGCTTTAGACAGTATTATAAGAAAGACTATTATTTTCTAAAAAACTCCTGAAAGGTACATAACCAAAGTGATGAACTTCTCTTTTGTAGGATCAATGAAACTACAAGAATAGCATGGGTGTCATTCCTGGATGGGTTGCAGCGAGTGTTATTGTTCACGGACGACCTGATGCTAGCAAGTGGGGTCCATACTATCGGCGAAGCGGAAGTAGTAGACACGGAGTTTATACTGTCGATGCAGGGCATTGGACTCTCTCTAGTCAATGATCCGGAACTGTTGGAGATTATTTATATCAGTGTCTCCAAGTATGTTGTATAGCTAATGATTGTTTAATATAGAAAATAATATTGCGACTGGCATATCAAAATAGTTCGACATGAAAACAGATGCTAGTTCAATCTTTGCTAAATAAATTTCACTTTCAGCTCCGGTATAATATGGGAACAGTGCAAAATTGGGGCACGTCGCTACAAAAAAATCGAAGGAGCGAAATTGATTCAATTAGAAGAGGCGTATCAGCGGTATTTGTCTGAAAAAATTGTGAGCGATGATCCTGTGTCACCTAAGGTCCGGATAGATGACAAAATAGAGGTAAACTATAAAAACCTTATAAAAAACAATACTATTGTTTTTTAAATCACTGGCTAAGCGAAAATCCTGGGTTTAAATTGATAGGTAAAAATATTTATATGCTTATAATTCGTGCCAAGAATGGCTTTATGCGGCACTTGCTGATCTCATGTTTTTTGTAAAGATACTCATGTGCATTCTGTGAGATAGATATAATATCGGCATGCAATAGATTCTTTCTCTATTGCCTGCTGATCTTCATTATCTCTAATAACAAATGGATGATCATGTGACACTAGTGACTGCCTTGCGCAAGCAGCTGGCTTTAGAAATTGAAAGCTGTACGATACGAATTTTGTAGTGTCAAAAGATGAAAATATGTACTGACTTGTTGGTCGAGTGCAGCGTTTCCCATTAGACGTGTCGCGACCCTGAGGTCCCTGAGGTCATAAAAAATACTGTGTAGCAACGTTCCCTTTTATTTAACTTGTGTCATTTTACCTAATGGAACCGTCGTGGGTTTAAAAGTATTAAGTGGGTCTCGAAAGGGCAGTGTGACAATTACCGGGCCATGGCAGAATAATTCTCTAGAACTCTAGCGCGACCGCTTCTGCTGCCGAGCAGTGTAGCTGTGAAATTTCTTGAGTAGCTACATGGAGTCTGAATTTGTACTCGGTTAATGGCAATAGGTTTGCTCCTGGGAGCTAAACATACCGGCGAATTGTAGCTGAATGTGTGTACCCGAATGTCCGTAGGTGGACTTCGAGGAGATGCGGCAGCTGCGTCCGTCGGCGCGCCTACTGCGGCGCACGCTGCAGCCGGGCCTGTGGGCGTCCTGCGGCCTCACGCCGCACTCGCGCCGCCTGCACGCGCGCCTGCACCGCCTGCAGCTGGACCAGCAGCTGCCGCTGCCCACCTTCCCCGTCGTGCTGGCGCCCGTGCCGCCGCCGCGCTCCATCGCCAACGAGGACCCCAGCGGTCAGAACAATTACCTATACTATCATTCACTTATAAACAACTTCAAAAAACATTGCATCCGCATTCATTATTAAAGCGGGGAAACTCACCAAACGGACATACCCGCGAGCAGTTTGTACGGACATGTCTATTGCCACAATACAGTACACAGATTCATCAGTTTGTTGTCTGTGTCTCAACTGACTACACGGTTTGTTACGATGTCAACGAGACGAAACGATGTGAAGAAAAATCGTAAAAAAACCTCTGTACTGGGTCTGCGAGCAGGCGGCCCGCGATAAACATTCACGTGCGGACATGTCTTTATGGAGACGTGACCCGACAAAATGAGATTGCGCGGATGACTGCGACGGTCCTACACTAGCGAACATTGCACAGACGTATAGTAGCGAGGTGCGGCGGGTGAGGTGTGTCAGGTGCGCCCTCTGTAGCGAGTAGGTTTACATAGCCGTTCTCACACATTTTGCTGATGTAGCTGTCGCCAGCCCGGCGCGCCGCGTGACCCCGACACTTCACACCTGCGATAACGCGCACGTAGGCAGGGTCGCCATGAGGTGTGGCTGGAATGTCGGAGGAGTAATAATAACTTAAACACGAGTGTTTACTTTAAAGGATCGTTTATTACTACTATACAATACACACTATTAGATATTCTATATACTTATCCCCACACGGGCATGTCAGCAGACTTGCCCGCGGGAATGTCCTTGTCCGTCTAGTGAATTCCCTGCTTTTAAGTTTGTTACTCCCGCACAATCATGTTATAGCAGTCCAAATGTATGGATAATATTAATCCTTACTCCTTACTAATATTATAAATGCGAAAGTAACTGTGTTTGTCTGTCTGATTGACTGTCTGTCTGACTGACTTGTCTGTCTGTCTCGCTTTCACGCCAAAACTACTGAACCGATTTAAATAAAATTTGGTACGGAGATTGTCTAGAACCTAAGAAAGGACATAGGTTACTTTTTTATGGAAAAAAGGGCTGTAAGGGGTTGAAATTGGGGATGAAATTTATAAGAAATACCCAGACCACGTGGGCGAAGCCTCTGGTGGAAAGCTATCCCATATAAATGAAGAGGATTAAAGTTTTTCCTGTAAATGAATCAGTGTATATACAGGATATCTTCCAGCTGTAACAAAAATTCTAAAATATTTTTTGCTTTTCGGCTCGAAGGACCAAAAATTCTACAAATAAACTTGCTTTCGGCTATAATTCTTTCCGGTTCAAAGGACCAAAAACTATAAAAACTAATTTTATTTTCGGCTCGAAGGACCAAAATTCTAATATTTTTGCTTTCGGCTCGAAGGACCATTATTTTCTTTCTGGTTCAAAGGACCAAAAAATATAGAAATATTATTTTATTTTCGGCTCGAAGGACCAAAAATTTTCTTTCCGTTCCAAAGGACCAAAAACTATAAAAAATATTATTTTATTTTCGGCTCGAAGGACCAAAAAATTTCTTTCCGTTTCAAAGGACCAAAAATCTAAAAAGTAATTTTATTTTCGGCTAAGGACCAAAATTCTAAAAAATATTTTAATATCGGCTCCAAGGACCATTATTTTCTTTCCGGTTCAAAGGACCAAAAACTATAAAAACTAATTTTAACTTTCGGCTCGAAGGACCAAAATTCTAAATAATTCTTGCTTTCGGCTCCAAGGACCAAAATTCTAAAAAATATTTTAATTTCGGCTCGAAGGACCATTATTTTCTTTCCGGTTCAAAGGACCAAAAATATTAAATATTATTTTATTTTCGGCTCGAAGGACCAAAATTCTAAATAATTCTTGCTTTCGGCTCCAAGGACCAAAATTCTAAAAAATATTTTTTTTCGGCTCCGACCATTATTTTCTTTCCGGTTCAAAGGACCAAAAACTATAAAAACTAATTTTAACTTTCGGCTCGAAGGACCAAAATTCTAAATAATTCTTGCTTTCGGCTCCAAGGACCAAAATTCTAAAAAATATTTTTTTTCGGCTCCGACCATTATTTTCTTTCCGGTTCAAAGGACCAAAAAATATAAAAATATTATTTTATTTTCGGCTCGAAGGACCAAAAATTTTCTTTCCGTTCCAAAGGACCAAAAATCTAAAAAGTAATTTTATTTTCGGCTCTAAAGACCAAAATTCCAAAAAATATTTTAATTTCGGCTCCAAAACAAAATTCTAATATTTTTGCTTTCGGCTCGAAGGACCATTACTTTTTTTCCGTTTCAAAGGACCAAAAACTAGAAAAAGTAATTTTATTTTCGGCTCTAAAGACCAAAATTCCAAAAAATATTTTAATTTCGGCTCCAAGGACCAAAATCTAAATAATTCTTGTTTTCGGCTCCAAGGACCAAAATTCTATAGTTGTAAATATTGATGATAGACTTAATTTTCAAACCAGCATTTTAATGCTTAGTGGTTAAAGAAAGCCTGCTAGTGTTAGTAGATAAGGCCTAAGACGATGTTAGTAATACTTCACTTTGCACTTATTGTCTTGTTTGTTTGTATAGTCCGCACGGAACTAGTTGGCCACAGTTAGTTGGCCTTAGGTAAGGACGGGGGGGGACGGGTTACTGTGAATGAAATTACTATTCACAACAATTGTTACTGTTACCACACATATTTTTTAAAAAGAGTATCTATGGAGTTTCTTGCCGGCTCTTCTCCATAAGACCCACTTTTTTTTGGAACCGTGCAACTGATTTAACGTTTCAAAAGTACCTATTTATATGGTCTAATTGAAATAAAATATTTTGAATTGCAAGCGCCCCTGCCCCTCATCACACCGCGCGCAGGCGACCCCGCCCCTCCGTCCCACCGCTCACATACCTAAGGGGCGGCCAACTAGTTCCGCGCGGACTATATCCGGTCAATTTTGACATCCAAGGTTACAATAATTCACACTTGGCTAAAAATTGGTAGCAGTTCAAAACACTTATACAATAAATGAATCGATCCGACACCTGGAAAAAAAATACTTTGGGTCAAGGTTACAAAATCGGGTTATTACGCGATTTTCAGCAAAACTATAGGACTGACTGAGAAAGTACATAGGCTACCTTTTAATGCGAAAAAGGCTGTAAGAGCTTGAAATAGCGGATGAAAGTTATAAACCCAGACAACGCGGGCGAAGCCGCTGGCGGAAAGCTAGTTAGTAAAAAAAAAAATTAAACTTCGCACTTAATTGTCACCCATGGAAAGTCCACTACTGTACAAAGACTTCTCAAAGACACTTACATTTAATGTATTTTCAAGATATTTCTACCACAAATCTGGATATTCAGTGGTCATTTTTTAAAATAAAATCACTTATAATACCGAAAAAAATCATACAATTACTAACTACCATTATTAATATTTGAAAACTACAAACATGTTATGTAATTTCACGAAAGATACAGAATAAACAAAATAAATAAATAGCGTACAAAATTTAACACATTACTCGTGTATAGATGCAATTCCTTTTTCTAATTTTAGAAATACTGAGAAGTATTTTATTTATAAATAATTTTAATCTTTTTTGCATGACTGCGGAAACAATAGTACCTCGAGGTAGGCAGCGTAGCTTGCTATTGCTAGATAATGAAGCAGTTTGCTTGCAACAAATACACGGATACGTTGAAATAATAGACCTTAATATAATTATACTTTTGATAATTTTAGGTATGAAGCCGTTTATCGAAGTGTCGATAGTTGAGCGTATAATGGAACACAGCAAGGTTCGCCAATACAAATACTACAAGGTGTTGATTCAGGAGTTCCATATCAAAGTAGACATGGGGCTCGTTAACGCCCTCATGGGTATGTTCCCGCAACGACTATTAAATGAACAAGAAGCGGTAATTATCACATTATACTTATTATTTGGCTCTTTGACATTAAAACTTCGTATTAAGACTCAGCATCGTAATATAACCCTCATGCTCAAATCACTGTTAAATACTAAAGTAACTATTTGGCTCGGTATAGAGTTTGTAACATTAATGTTTAATAGAAATATATTTGTACAGATAATACTATTTATTTGCATTGCAGCTGGATGAATTCCAACTTGATTTAGAAAAGGCAGGACAGCCTTTAGAAGCTCTAGCAGCCATAGGAGTAGCATCAGACCTCAAGAATTTCTATGATAATCTGCATTTATCACCGCTCAAGGTATTAAGCATAGTGATATTGAAAATATACAATATTCGCCGTAAAATTATAAATACCGTTAGATTATAATCTGTCTCGCGAGATTGTAAACTGTCGAAAGAGCGTAACATACGTCGTTCGGCTCGCTCATTGTTTGGTCACAGTTCTAACCTAACTTAACAAAATACAAAATGATCAATGTATGGTAAGTATGGTGCAATTCACTATTTATAAGTCCCGCAACTTGCTAATGGGCTGGAACCTTGTCTAATTAACCTCAAAGTGACGTCATCCACCGTAATTGCCGGCTTCTTCTTCTTCGTGTCGATGGTACGATTTTATTTTTTAAATTAGATCTGGTGCGCCCAAAACTTCGCCACCTCCACAGCACCGTCAGTGGCAGCCAGTCAGTCAGTAAACCGACTCCGAACCCAAGTGGGGAGGTGTAATTCAAACCTGGTGAAGTGGGGATATCTCGATAAAACGGCTGCAGGGTGTGGTTGTGGAACTGTGCCGCAAACAATGGTGCACCTCCTATCCTGTCCTTTGTGCCCCACAACCTGCAATTGCCGGCTAGTGGCGCTAACGCTTACTGAGGGCGGTTACGTCATTTTTACGTCACCAAGATGACCGCCAGGCACATTATCAATTTGCGGGGCTTATATCAGACAATCTAGCGAGAGGCGAGTCAGATTATAATTTATCTTACGGTGACGTATAATTTTGTGAATTACTTTTCTACAGTATTTTCATTGATATATTCTAGGTTCACGTTTCGTTTTCTCTTGGAGGAGCGACTCAACTTCCAACATTCGTAGGCACCATACTACAGAGCATCGGTGTTACGTTAACAGACATGAATGACGTCGTATTCAAGTAAGATAATTTAGTTAATCAATTAAATATTAATGTCATTCATACTAAAATTGTGAATGCTAAGATAACTGTCTGTTATCTTTTTGTGCCTAAACCGCTGAACTAATTTTGATAAATTTTGGCTATAGATTTGGTGATAGATATTATCTTGGGGCCTTCCTCAGGATACAATCTACATAATAATTATATCTTGAAAATTCTATAGTGAAATATTTTTTTAACTAAAAGCTATCGTATGTCCTTACATACGATTGCCTTTTGTTTAATAAAATCCTTTCGGCTGATATATGGAAGAATCGAAGGCTTAAAAGATTCATGTTGGAATATAGGCGTGTAGCATTATTACGGTCGTGATACATCTAGAAACACAATAAAGTCTTCTATCTTACCAATACGGGTCTGAACCAACAACTGAATACGTCTAAGCAATATGTATTCGTGGTATAATTTTGAGAACATGAATTCATTGCCTAATGGTATATAATTTATACCATACAAGCGTATCATCATAATTATTATTTCTCGACTCTGACCCATAAACATCATAGTATTAAAAACCACGTTTGTACCTACGGACAACTATACATTGGTTATAATGTTCCACCAGATTGTCATACTACGAAAGGAACTACGAGTTCTTATCTCAGAAGGAGTTGATAGCTCAAGTTCAGAGTCATTACACGGGACAGGCGATAAAGCAACTTTACGTGTTAGTACTTGGCCTGGATGTGATTGGAAACCCTTACGGACTGGTCATCGGATTGAAGAAGGGCGTAGAAGATTTGTTTTATGAGCCGTTCCAGGTAAGTTTATCGTCACAAAAATATAATAATGTTTCTTATTTCAATTTAATGTTTCAATTTTTCACAATATATAACACCCAGATGTAACAGCTAGTTAATTGCTCATCTACTCAATACTTGTAATGTCTCGGGCGAACGAGTCCACAATCCACAGCGCCGAAACTGTCAAATTATGCTTAATGTACTTTTTACGGATAATAATACTTATTTTACATTTATCGAAAAAAAAGCATACTTATTTTTCAATCATTCATTATAGTCAATAAATTTCTTATATTTATTAAGCATCGGGAATGTTGATGTATGTATTAAGGTAAGTGTAACGTACGTGTGTGCAGGGCGCCATCCAGGGCCCGGGCGAGTTCGCGGAGGGGCTGTTCCTGGGCGTGCGCTCGCTGGTGGGGCACACGGTGGGCGGCGCGGCCGGCGCCGTCTCGCGCATCACCGGCGCCATGGGGCACGGGCTGGCCGCACTTTCGCTCGACAAGGTACACGAAGGCGTCCATAGCCCATCGGGAGGCTCTTTTAGAAATCTGAATGAAGTAGGCCCAACAAACCCTGTCCCTTTGTGTCCTGTTGGAAAAGATGGAACTGATCATCATTATGTACATAATTGTTATAAATTAAAGTTCCGCGCTGAGTTTGAGTTTGTTCGGACTAATTTCGAATAAATTATATTTATAGCCATCCTGGATAATCGCCCTTTTTATTGGTGAAAACTGTAAGAGATGCGTACAGCAGTTTCCGAAATTAGTCCGAACAAACTCAAACTCAGCGCGGGACTTTAATTTATGTGGTGGTGCCTTGGTGCTTATGTGAAGCCGGACCGGTACGCGTGTATTAAATTTTATTCAATTATATGTGTACTGTAAAAAAACAGTAATCTGATTCATGGTGAAAATACTCTAGTTTTAAAGTCCAATATTCATGTCCAAATACTGTATTTGTTTAGGACTACCAGCGTCGCCGTCGTGATAATATTAATAAACCGCCAGCCAATCTACAAGAAGGATTAGCACGCAGCGGCAAAGGCCTTGTCATGGTATGTACTTATATTTTTTATTGAACAACACTAATATGTAAATACACTCGAACGTAATAGGCCGTACCACAAAACATAATTATATTAAGTGTTTGAAATAATCATAGCTTATGCATGAATAAAAAAAGAAATAAATGATTGTAATGTATGAAAAATATAATTAGACATGGTTTTAACATGATTATGTCTATTTATTTTGGTGATTATTTTAATTGAGTACACAATTTTAGGAAATGAAATGTACAGTCACATCATTAAACATTATTATCAACATCATCACCGACTTTGTTCGCATTATCATCATTAAAGTCGTCATAGCCATCACAGTCGTCATCATTATCAACTCGTCATCATCACCATCTTCGTTATATCCATCAATCAAACATTCATTTTCTAATAATTATTACATGAGTATTTATTTATTGAGATTCAATTGATCATCGTCCGTATGAGATGAATGATAAGAGCATTGCCATTAACACGTTAATGTATGTAGTGCAACAATTTCAAACAAACAGGGCGTGGTAGACGGCGTTACTGGTGTATTCACGAAGCCGATAGAGGGCGCACGCGAGCAAGGCTTTGAAGGGTTCTTCAAGGGGCTGGGCAAGGGCGCCGTGGGGCTCGTTGCCCGTCCCACTGCTGGAGTTGTGGACTTTGCGTCCGGCTCGCTCGATGCCGTCAAGAGGTGATGCATGGAGTGTTGTGCATGTTGCTAATTTCGCATGCCCATTATGCTTGACTGTTGCATGTTTGTCCACTATGCGCTTTTTTATAAATGTGTTTGGCCCATTTTAAACGCATGAATTGAACAGCAATATATTGTGTGACTATTTGATTAGATACTTGGTGATGGTTTTTTGTAGGTGCTCCGTCATTATAATAAATGACCCATCGAACCACGATAACATTTGTACACAAACCGATACGAATTCACAGCCGTAGGTGACATACTGGGGGTAAATATCACCATCTCTCGTCAAAACGGGTTGGACAAAAGGTCAAAATTCAAACTACTGAATGTCATGCTTAACCATAAATCTCAGCCATATAGGCTTACTTAGAGTTCAGGTACATTAGAACACACACACATTAGCTGCCGCAATTTGACTACAAACATAACATAAACATTAACTTGCAATTAGGCATTAATATGCTTGCGCTGCGCATGTTTGTTGTTTTTTTTACAACACAAAGAGCTTGTTTTTTTAAAGATTTTGTCTGCAGTCCTTTCAATGATCATATCCCCCTATGTACCGCCACCAATTTTAACGGGGCCAAAAAACATTTAGCCCTTATAACTTAACTACGACTGGCTTCATAACGGCCAGATAACTATTTCGAACCTCAAATACCAGGGCGTAGTGGACGGTGTTCGCGGCGTTTTAATACGACCGATCCAAGGCGCCCACGAGGGCGGCGCGGGGGGGTTCGTGAAGGGCCTCGGGCGCGGCGCCGTGGGGCTCGTGGTGCGCCCCGTCGGCGGGGTCGTCGACTTCACCTCCGGACTACTCACTACTGTTAGGAGGTTACCGGACTTGATTTAGATGTTTATTGTATCCTGTGCACTTGTACACTCAAGTTATGCCAGTTTGATATGGTTGGGGCATCTAGTAATTGTTGGTAATAATTATTAGAACTAGTATATTAGCTTAGTGTAGGTAACATATAGTAATAGTTATTGTGGTGTTTGTCTATAGCTCACGATGACCCTAGATTTGGTTTGGCAGATTTATTATTGTAATCGGTCAAGTGGGTTATCCTTACTAATATTATAAAAGCGAAAGTAACTCTGTCTGTCTGTCGCGCTTTCACACTAAAACTACTAAACCGATTTTAATAAAATGTGGTACAGAGATAGTCTATAGCCTTAGAAAGGACATAGGCTACTTTTAAATGCGAAAAAAGGAGAAAGAAAAAGGGTCCCGGGTCCCTTGGCCCTGTCTTGCCAAATCAAGTAAGGAAAAGCAGTACATATTTAACCAATCACCTATTACTAGCCTGTTTTAAAATCTCCATTAAATCATTAGTCCAGTATAGGTCAGTTTTGTCCCCGGAATTATAAAAAATGACTATTGTAAAACATTAAAGAACATGTGGTAGTGTCACTTAAATTGTATAAAATGCAGCATGCAGAGAAAAAGTGTTTCATTGTGTATACTTGGTGCTATTTTTGTAGCTTGTTTATAACTTGTTGGGAAGGAAATTAATGGACTTCAAAGTATTCAATGAAGTGATATAATTCGTTTATAGGTTTACCTATAGCCGAATAAATTTTTGAAGTCTTTTAAAATACTCGATGTGTTGTGCAATTTACTATTTGTTATTTGTATTGCTTTTAGTACTGTGCTTTGTTTTGCTTGTGCCCATTTTTGCTTATTAATAATGCAATATTTATGTTTTTTACTTACTAATTGGTCGTATCGTATAAATTGGAAATGGTAAGTCACGTTATTAGAAATCCATGAAAACCAAGTTCATAACAGTTTTTTTTTCGAATACCTTTACATGTACAATAATGTGCTGAGTATCTAATTTGTCGCCGATTTATCTATTGTATTTTTATTAGCCTTTAATAATAAAAATGTTGGGTGTATGTCAAAATAGAGCCGCGGATATGTCTGAAGAAGTGACAAAGCGTCGTCCAGCGCGATACATGCCGCCCGACTGCGGAGTGCGACCTTACTCAAGATTACAAGCAGAGGGGTATAGGATGCTTTCAGAGTTAGAAAAGGTATGTTAATGTAGCAAGAAGGATTTAATTTACGTTTACTCGAAGAATACTATTTTTAAGGGTAGTCTCGGCTTACTTAACCCAGTAAATGTAGTTTGCACACCATGTGTGCAAAAAAATTGGCGATATTTTTTATCATGGAAATTCGTAAAGCTATATTTTTCTTGCTCTAATTTGCAAAAATTGTAGGGAAACGAAAAGGATGGCAATAATAGTCATATATGCAACTGCATACTGCACATTTTCGCATAGGTTGCATTCTAAGCGCGTGAGAGGTTAAAATCGCGGCTTCGCGTCAAACTTTACACACACGACCGATAGTGCGTTAGTGCGTCGAGCCAACGCGAACCTATATTGACTACGCCAATGACTACGTCAGATGTTGTGCTACTCTTATAGAATTTATTGACGTTTCCGACTCTGTACAATGCATGGTCAATCGATTTTCTTTTTGCCTGTTTTGTATTGAATCTTGATAATATTAATTACAAATATTTCTTCCTAACAGGGCAAATACGTAAGCACAGACACGTATGAAGCGCATGTGTGGGTGATTCCCGGCAAAGAAGTAGTCATGTGCACTGATAAGAGAATGCTTTACATCGAGAAGAACAATGTATTTGGTGGATTGCAGGTATTGTAGAATTGTCTACATAATTTAGTCTCATAAAAAGATAAATATATGCAAAATTACATAATCTATCGCAAGCTATAGAATTTGTTTTTCTCTCATAAAGTGTAATTGAAATACAAAACACAAAAAAATTAAAGTCTATAAAATATCCAACAGATCGTATGGACATATTTGTGGACGGAGCTTCCCGATGTACCGACTGCCGTCAACAAGGGCGTCTACATACCCACTGCTAAGAAGAAGGTGCTAGGAATGTTCCCGAGCTCTGGCTCCGGCAAAGTAATATTCCTCTACGACGAGCAGCAGAAGAAGTACTTGCTGGCGCAGTGCCAGCGGCTCATGCAAGCTCGTTGACATGAGGATGTAGAAAGAATGACGCCTACCGAGTGGTTGGCGCAGTTCTTTCTACTTATATTTGATTGTCGCACCGCATTGCTTTCTCTCGCCTATCACTTTAACCTGCACCATTTAAGCCCGAAAGGCTTTCGCTAAACTCTTCTACTTCGCCGAGAGCAGTGCTTCATATGGACCTATGTATTCATTTCAGTGTATCGATGTTTGCCTGTTTTGAGAACCGTGTGCTTGTTTATATTTTTATAATACCTTTTTACGTGATATCGCCAATGCAATGGTATGTTGAGTACAATTCATGGAATTGATTGTCTTGGTGACTTTTTGTGAATGTAGTTAGTTTTGATTTACTACCTAAAAACGTACCACCCTTGTAAAATAGAGGTGTAAAATATAGTTTACAGAAATGTGGATATTGATACTCTTGATGGTCGGTGTACCTGGCCATTTTTTATTGTATAGCTACGTAGATGATTACGTAGGTGTATCCTAGTACTAGTACAAACGTCGTGTACGAGTATTCAAATCATTATCAAATATGTTTCCATATTTACCCCTTTTTTCAATATGATCATCGGACATTAGAATAACTTCCATTTTCAAGTCAAGTACGTTTAAATATTATACCGCTATGCAATTACCTATTTAAGATTAATATTCTGTAAGTTACAAATATTTCAGTCTTCCGTTACGTACCTTCTTATTTACTAACTTTGAACGTTGAGTTTAAGATATCACCGGTTAAAAACTATTTATATTTTCGACTCGAATCAAATTTTTTTCGAATACTGCCATAGATTTAGCAAGTCCAAATATTATACCTAACTGTTGTGTTATATATTTATAGACTATGTAACGTTATCCACAATATGTTTTTATTGTAAGTTTAATATTATGAAGACAAAATCAGTGAAGTAAGTACCTAATACATATTTCTTGTTTTGTTACTTGAGTAATATCTCTACTTTCATAAAGATTTAATTTGATTTGATTTTGCATTGCATTTATATCAGTTAAAATATATGAAATGATATCAAACCTACGCCTAGATGGCTTCCATCGCCGGGGCTTTCTACACCAGTGCCTTATGATCGATGTTTAGAAAGCGGATTGTTTTGCTCCTTTTTATTAAAGATTGCTTTAAGTTGTTTGTTACACTAAAAATAGTGTTTATTCGAAAACTAAGTTATGTTAGGTTGAGTGCACAATAAACGTACCTATATATATTTATAAAGTTATATTCGCTTCGCCGTTGTGCGCTGGCCTCACCCAGTGGCTTCATGATGTAAAATTTTCTTAATTTTTATATTATGTTTATTTGTTGAGGCGTTTATGCGTAACTATGTTTAATTAGGTCTAAAGTTAATTTTATTAATATTGCTTGTTGCACAATTTACTTATTTAGATTTTGTTTTGTCTTGTTCAAGCTTGTGTAAGAACATTTTCAATATAAAATAATACAGAAAGAAATGTGTTTTCATCAATATACCTACCTATAATTTTAAATACTACTTAGTACCTTTTCGCAAATAAGCATACCGCCATGTACCATATAACCAATATCTTTGCTGATGTTTTGGCAGATATATAATATTTTCTTTCTACGACCGGGTTAAAGTTAGCTCGTGCTAAGTTCAACCCGGACAGTAAGTTTGGCGAGAACTGTACCTAGGTATACTTTGCGGAGGTGCCATGGTCCTACTAAGTACTACCCACATACCTATTACAGTATTTTTAGCGAACATTTCTTGATGTATAGCCTACAACCAAATTCATCAAACTGGAATTTGACGGATATTACAAATGGCTGCGGGCAATATTTGAGCGATAAATCAAAACAACGAAAACGTTTGGCATGGCGGATAACAATAATTTAGGACAAACTGTATTGACATGTTCCGAAATAAAAATGTTCAAATTACCACACAACAATTGTTAGGTCAAAGACTAATACTATAAAAAAATGTAGACTAGTCAGTTTCGAACCAAGGATATCCTATAGGGTGCAAGACTTTGTACCCGTGTATCTGTTAAGTTTGTGAGGTTTGTATCATTTAGAAAAAGGGAGAGCGTAGTTTTATAACAATAATTTTAATTCTCTGCCTACCCTAATGGGAAACGCGTAAAGCTGTGTGTAATGTATGTAATTTTAGTAGGTAGTGTGGCGTCACGACGCGCAGCGCGGCGCCTACTTTATTTTTAAACCACGACGCAAAAACGACGGTGTGTTATAAGTTTGACGTGTCTGTCTGTGTGTGTGTGTGTGTAGCTCCCGAACGGATGAACCGATTTTGATTTTGTTTTTTTTTATTTGAAAGGTGAATTAGTCGGGATTGTTGGCTATGTTTGATGAAATTCGGTCCAAGACGGCAGCCGTTAAATTACATTTCGTGTCGGGGGTTTTGCAAAATTTTTAATTTAGGTTAGGTTATGTTTTGTGTGCAAAGCGTCTCTAACCCGTCACCTCGTCACGAATAGATCACCGGGCTAAAATACAAACTTTTGTTCAGCTACTTAAAGTACCTAGGCACCTATTAGGTACTTATACTTCGTGTGCTACATGGTGATGGTGTACTAACCATATTTAGAAGGTCTAGTGGTCACAAGTGCCGCTCCTGGGTTTGATTTTGTAGTTGGGCACTGCACTCTCTCGATCGAATTGTGCCTGCTTAACATACTGGTTGCTGGTTGTTACATGATAATGACCAAAAACATGCATCACTCTGTTTACCTAACCCTCGGGAGAATACGATGGGTCTGGTGATACCTATGCTATGCAAACTTACCTATATTTTAATTGTCATCATAACATTTGTTCTTCTGTACACCTCAGTGTCGTAGTGTATGACATTGTTGTTACAAGCTCACTCCATTAGTGTAATTTCCACAAATAACACACTAGCAATTACGTCGGTAATTAACTAGGTACTAATTAGGAGGACACGATCTGCAAGTACCCACCTACATTGCTTTTCAATACTATTAGGTACATAATATCTATACCTAGATACGTTGGTACTGGTATAAGTAGGTACCTAAAAATACATTATAAGATTAATGAACCAGTTCAAAACACCTACTCGAATTTATCTCTATGATTAATATGTAAAATTTCATCATAAACTCGATTTAAACGTGTTACAATCAAATGGAGTAATAATAAAGGGCTTTATATTCAAACAATAAAACGGATATTCTGAGTGACGCTCCTTACGTTTACAGCGTAATGACATCTTCACTTTATACGGACGCTAAAATTTAGGACACTCGTTTAACTTAATATTACTGTTTGAATCGAACATTCGGATGAAGGGTTTTTCGTAAGTAGACCTAAATGTTTTATGACACGACGTCATGTGGGTTACAGCCGTGTTGTTTTGTTAACAATAAAAAATATTTAACTTATTTTTCTTCTTTCCTACCTAGGTACATACCTACTAATAGATTTACTTATTTAATAGCCATGAGCCAATGGCAAGTGATGTCAAGTGCTGGTTTTAGTCGGTATGAGTCCAACATAAGTACATGCACCATGTACCTGAGCTAGTTTGACCTTTCAAAGTTTCAAAAGTACCTACCTATTTATATGGACTGAAATACCAATATTTGAATTTGAACATACCCTGCCGCCTCCTCAGGCGGCGTTGAACCATGAGAATTTTCCACACCCTAAAAAAATAACATTGTTGCAGAAGTTCCATAAGTTCCAGTGGGATGTGCAAGGATAGCTAAGTACCTACTAGAAAATAAACATTTCTAAAGTTCAAAACAAAATATACCTAGATTTTTAAAAGTGCTCCCGGCTAAGAAGCAAATTGAGATATAAGCAAATGCCTTTTCTTCGACTTTGGTTAAACAATAAACAGCAAAATATATGGAGACACTTTTGTGAACTGCAGTTACGAATAATGCAGAAATATATTTTTAGTTAGCCACTAGCATAAAATCTCAGAATCAAACTAATATAACGGCTTAGTAGAGCGTAGTTAGCAAATGCAAAACAAAACATTTCCATTAGAATACGAATGAGTGAGTATTACAAAGCTGAAACCGACGGAGTTAGCGTGGTTATTACAGTTACATCGGACTTAACCATATGCATTCTTGTACGGCCGTTGTACGAGAACGTTTGCATCTACTAACTTTAATCACTATTTAATCCTTTTCCACAGAGCTCATCGTAAGCGCGACTGCTATGTTATAGGTACCGTTCGATTCTTGGGCTGAGCAAAAAAGTGTTATTGAGATTTTCTACGAAATTCTTATAAATAACTCCGAGCTGTTTATAAGAATTTATAAGGAAGAATAAGGGCAAAATGCTCGCTACCTTATTACAAGGCACCTAAACATAGGTACCGGCCAAAGACCTGGTACCGGCGAACTGTGTCGGTTACATATAGGCGTACAATTAGTTAGCAATGTGAGGTGGTCACGTGAGGTGAAGTCACCTGAGGTTGAGATGGACGAACTGAAACTAACCTCGCGTCAATGAAAATAGTAAGTATAGTGTAATGTGTCTCTAACGAATAAACGTCTTCTGTCTCTAAGAAACATTAGCAAATTCAAGTCATTAAAATATCATCAACATGAAGCACCTAGCTAATTGAGACGTCGCAGAAAAGAATAGCGCAGAAATCCCTGGCAGCAGAACGAAGATTTTATTATTATTGCTTTGTAGTTTTATAGAGCAACTTATGTTTTTTAATATACAAGAGCTAAACTTTACCTTATCATAATAATATTTAGAAGCGAAATCTTAACAAGATTATTCATTAATAAACTGCCTCGTTAGTCCAGTGGTCCTAAGCCCGTGTTATTGGGTGCAGTGCTATTGGTTTTTTTTATGACATTCTGATTCTGAAATCAGCTCGGAGTGGGGGGGGGGGGGACATGGTACCACCTCTGCCTAACCCTACAGAGAATAAAGACGTGATAATGTTGTATGTATGTGTTTATGAAACTATGAAGATGTTTTTTAAATTACGTTGTAAAAAATCAAAGAGTGGATGGGCGCAGTCTTATTTGCTAAAAGATTTCTTACGTTTACGGCTAGTTTTCTAAGTTTTTGAACTACTTTTAGGAACGAGTTATGTAAAAGTAAAAAGTGTTCAGCAGTGAAAGATTACATTATAAGTAGGAGTAGGGAAGCGACGGGCGTGGACATGTGTCCGGGAAGGAGTAAGCTGACGTAGATTCTTCTCACTGCCAAGCCCGGGTATGAGTGAAAATGCATAATAATATGAAGGACATTGACAGACTAGCTTTTAAGAAAGACATCATATACTATCGTCTAGGTGTTGTAGTAACTACCTAGTTAGCCCAGTGGTGCGTGCGTGACTGCTACACTCGAGGTCCTGGGTTCGATTCCCAGGTCGGGCAGTGTTATTGGGTTTTATATGAAATTCTTAGCTGTTCCGAGTTTGGATTTTCGCCCCCTATTACATAGAACCTAATAATATCGGCGAACTGTGAGTTTGGAGTACATCTAGGACTAGTAGGTATCAATTCTATAACATCAGTCTGTAGGTACACCTCAGTCTAACTTTTCGGGGAATACAGGCGTGATGGTATGTTAATGAAGGTCTCACAATCACAAACAAAAAGACAAGTAAATGCATGTATGACGCGTACAAAGGAGATATCTCCTCTGACTTTCCTAGTTTTATTCTTCTCCCCAAGGACATAAGAGATTAGATAGCTACTACTTTCAGCGTTAATTTATTTTGGTGTTGAGAAAGACGTTTCTCTTTGGTCCAATTGGATTGTTTGCAATGAAATTTACTTAATCTAATTAAAACCATTGTTTTAATTAGAAATTCGCTTCTATGACGAGCGGTGGCCGTGATAATTAATTCAACGGAATATTTGAATCTTTCATTTGAGTATTACACCTTCTGATTGAGTTTTGTTTCGTTAATTATTGCTATGGTGTTTTATGTTATCATTGGAATCTCTGCTGAAATTCAGCGTAATTTGCCACAATTACCGCTTATATAGATTAACGAGAATATACTGACATAAAAATATCTGACGATTTATTAAAACAAAATGAGCCTTTGAGGATAAGGAAAAAATTACAAAGCTCAAGTCGGTTAGCGCTTTTCAAGATGTCAAGTATTTTTTTAGACACTTTAAATAATATATCGAGGGGCGAAATTGAAGAAGCGAGCGCACAAATTACATTTATCATAAAGTGATTCCCGTCAGCGACTAGGACACTCGTTTTTTTGTAACACATTTTTATATTAATAACGTATGAAATTGTGACATCGCTGACGCTAATATTATGGTGTACTTATATGCGTTGAATATAGTAAGCGTTGTGGCGATTGTCGACAGATATCGCAGAGGGCACGTGCGACCAATTTGTTTCCATGATTTTATATAGATCCTACTATGAAATAAAAATAAGTGGCTATTTAATAGGTAAGTAGGTTAACACTGAGCATGCACTAGGTGCCTGATTAATTTCATGACCTCCTCTGTTTCCTCATCGTGTGACTCCAAAGAAGACAGTAGATATCAGAATGATTAGGTACGTGCTTCCGAATAAGTACGTAGGTATCTATGCAATCCCGTCATGGTGAATCATATCCTACCCTATGATCTACTACTACTATCTACTAACCTATCCTATGATCCTACGGTCATGACAGATAGGGCAAGGAAAGGCAAATGTGGTTTTTAGTGAGTATGAGTTCGACATACCCTGCCGCTTCCCTAAAGCGGGCAAGGATCCATGAGGGTTTTCAGCATAAAAAGGTAATCTATCTATGCAATAATAAAGGGCCAACTATCTTTAAAAGTATAAAAATTAACATTATATTTCTTTCTAATGGTTTCAATTATCACCCTGATTTGTATGTTGGTGAGCCTTTAGTACCTATGAATATTGATCCGGGTCATTTGTTAAAAACGTGCTCATAATTGATGTGAGACAAGTGAGATGAGGTTAGAACCTTGCGAGTTTTCGTAGTAACTGCATATTTAGGACAAGTCCTAGCCGCTTGCGGTAGCCATGCAACCCGTATGAGAGTGGCAACATTTGGCGCGCGTCGTATTTTACCGCCTCGTGCACGTCCCGAGGGCGTTTATTGACGATTTGCGTTACATTTGCGTGAAATAAAAACGCTGGGGATAAACAACGTAATGTTACCAGTAATATGATTTAATCGACAGTCAAACTAGGTTAACTTACTTAACTTTTAAATCATTTTAATGCCTACCACTACGCTTGTATCCCCTAAAGGGAGTATTATTGTTCACCCACAGTTACTAATAACACTGCTCATCCTGGAAATGAAATGCAGTACCTCGAGCGTAGCGCTAAAAATGGACAAATATTTTTGATATGATATTTTTCCCCTTTCATGCCCGTATTCCCCGCATAGTAGACACCCATAATTCGCCAGAGATCTATTGCAATCAATCGAGCATATACAGGATACTGGATAGCGATTTAATTATTTGCATCCTTTTAGCAGGTGAATCAGACCACGATAAAAACACACCTTAACTTTTCATTTTCACGATCTCTTTAATTTCGAATGCAAATGCAGCGCGGGACGTTGAACTTATTGTAGCTTTAACTAGGTATTTATATATCCAGAGTGAGAAAGGATAGGAGGAGATAAAAAGGTATCTACATAAAAAGCGAGCGTCCACTGCCGCATAAGTTAATGTACGGGAGTGAGACAGTATTTTGTGAAAATTTAGGTTACCTATTAATCACGTTATCACGGGATTGTATTAAGATACAAATTATAAATTATGTCTTACATTTTATAATTATGTTACCAAACGACACTACGTTTTATTAAAACAGTGCAGGTACACGTAACGCAGGTAATTATATCGCCATCTTGTATAATAACGGACCAGGAAATAAATAAGTTAACCCAAGTACTGATGTCACTAAGCATCGAGTCACTTACAGTGCACTGCGTGCTAAGTTGTCGTATTAAATTAAATCACCGATATTAAGGCAGGTGTCGCGGGCAGATCGATGCAGGAAGCATCGGTCTGATGCACCACAGCTAGGGTTGCTACCTTGCTACATACGATAAGGGAACAATATTGCTGGTATTGCTTTTTAGATTGTGACTACTTGTTTGTATGTATCTCTATCTACTCAGAATACATTAGCAGATTAGAGTAAAATGTGTAACTTTTGCGATTGATATTTGATTGAACAAAGACTTATTACAAAATTAAAAAAAAAAACTTTCTAATGTCTTTTCTGTACGAATTGTGTAGCGTATTTAGTCATTTCAATATGATAGTTTTCTCATCTCATAATGACGAGCATTTACATTTTAATTTAAAGGTTGCAACTTTAATATTTCCATACTTTTTAATGTTTGATGCAACAACCCTGCCAGAGCCTATTATTAGGAGACCTTTGTCCCCTTATTATTATTTTCCATCGATCCCGTCTGCCGGCTGAACTTTATAACCTGTTGGTGACGTGCAACTTTTGTAGCTTATACTGCATCATTGCATCCTTATACGAGTATAAACTTAACATGGTAATAGTCTGGATGTTTCTTAAGTTTTCGTGTAAGTAGTACCTATAAACTTAATGTGTACGTGGTAATGTACTAATCAATTAAGGTTTAGTTTGAAGTGTACACCGGTATGTTTAGGTACTATGTAAGAGGGAGCGAGAACCAATTTTTTTGATGATAAAAAATATTTATCACCTAAAAATTGTATTCAAAATGGAATATTGTATTTTATGTAAGAGCTAGGTAGCTTTTAACGTGTAAGTTCAAGTCTAAGTTCAAGATCTTAGATATTAAACGTTATTAGATAGTAAACAACGTACCTAATATTTATATGCAAAATAAGGCTAAAGTCCTACAAGGCAGAGTGAATTTAAGTTAAAATAAGTAATTCGATGAATGACTGTTTGGTATGCAAGCAATACAATATTAAATGTACTTACCTACTTAATTATTAAGCAACATATTTCGTATGGTACCTAACAATACCTACTAAGAAAACATTGGAAGAAGGTGAAATGAAATACCTACCTAATGAGCGGGGAAGAGGCCTCGAAGACTTCGAAGAGAGAGAAGAAACTGGCAGACTGATTTACTAATTGATCGATCAACGCACAGCTGACACCACTAGGTCTAGAATCCAGAATTTGCACAAATGTTCCTTAAGTGACTTAGGTGTGCACTCAGAAAGGATTTTGGGAAATTCCCACTTATTGGGAAGAAAAATAAGAACGCGAGTAGCACCGCGGGAACAGCTAGAACTACTCATAAAAACCCATCAATATTATTACGCATGTCTAAATAAGTATTAATTTGGACACATTAGTAAGTTACCCAAATATTGCTCCTAATGTACATTTACAACCCGGCTACAGACAGACACATTAACCTCCCATGTGCGATATTAATGACCTTATATTTAACGCCCAAAATGTTACCCACTAAATCATATTTCATTACCAACACTATCGATATTGTTCGTATCCATTGGCGAGTTTGGCTTAGTAGAACTTGTAATATTTTTAGTGGAAGGGCAATGGACTAGTCTTAATAATTCTAGCTCGCGTAATCGCTTAGGTATCACTTTAATAGTCCCCTTTTATGGCTTCAGTGAAAGTGCCCATTAAAGCCTTGTTTTATGATCTTAGACTGATTTGTAAGTAAGTAAATAGTTTAGCATGTGTACACGCGTCACGGTCACTAACGTCACAATTATAAGTATGATTAATGCCACCTTGAATATGTAAGTTGCTCTATTATCTTACAATATTTCAAAATATGTATAACCTACCTACTATTTTGGTTTACGGGGTAACCTTCAAGGCTGCTGATGTGTGGGGATTAGACCGGGGAGTGTGGGTTTCTCGCCTACTATAAAATCCACCCTCAGCACATGGTGGGAATGTTTCCCCTTAAAAGACCTCCCTAGAACCCAAATGACAGTTCTTAACATTTACAATAAAAACGTAATTTTATAAAATAAATTTTGTGTTGAGAAATGTTCATTAACAAAGCTGTAATATATTCGACAGAGTTACGACAAAAAAAATTCAATACGAACGAGTGGTCTTACCCTAAATTTCTAAAATTATTCCAACAAACTGGCCCACGCAATTTACTCAAGAAATATTAGATAACGAATCTAAAAGGATCAAAGTACGACCAACTCTTGAATTTGAATTCGGGACGGCATACGCAATACGCATATTACCTGTCATAACCAAGTTCATAGCAATTAATATCATGATGTTTTGTATAAGTACCAAAAATTTTACATAGCTGTCCAACCTAATCAACTGTATCTAATATTAGAACCCTTTTCTTTTCGCCTAGGTGACCGAACTGCGCTCGGGTAATAAAATAAAATAGAGAAAGAGAATTTTCCCAGAATTGAGACCTAGATAAATCGATTTTTTACTCCCACGATGCAACTTTAATCGAAATCATTAGAGCTGTTTTGTGACGTGAATACTAACTATAAACTATATACATTTATCGAAAATATATTAACGTCATCTTAAACAAAAAGCGTAAATGATATGTTGCAGAAGTGCATGTTACACATATTTTTTTAGTCCTGATATAACATTACACAAAACAAAGCACCAGTATCAGGGCTATCCCCACTTTATTAAAAGCGTCCAAGTAAAAACCGGTAATATTCCTGAAAGCTGTATACGTCATAAATGTTTCATGACATGTTAAAATAAAACAACTCTAAGATTTTATAATGTGGAAAACATTGTTGGAAAACAATATCGAGTAACTATAATAGAATATCTAGAGTAAAGTAGGTACTTTACTTAAGCACCTATGGAGGAATTTTACATATTCTTATACTGCGTGAGAGTTCATTCATCTGTTAAGAAAGATAAACTACACAAGATATGCAGTTTGTTTAAAACTGTACTGTAGTTAAGCGAAATAAAGTTTAAATTAAAAGAGCTTGTTCTAAAATCAGTGAGTACCTACGTAAAGGACAAAATCCTATTACGATTTTCGTGTAAGCGCAGTTTTATTTTCATTGGCAATTCTATCTTCACTTACGAGTGTCTAAAATACCTTTTTCTGTGGGTCACAAGGTACTCCAGATTGGATGGCCGACGCTTCTAGCTTACTACGCTAGGGATGTCTAAAAATATTAAATTGGAGGGCTTTGTTTAAAAAAGATACGGTTGAGGTTCTGTTCTACCAAGTAATTGTGTATTGGTACTATTTTCAATTATTACATCGGATTTCAAGATGATTTTTTGTAGTTATAAATAAAATAAAAATAGCTTCATGTGAGTTAGTTATTAGAATGCAATAATGCCGGTATAAGCTTTATCGTGACTATGATTAGTTACTTATTTAATATAAAAACTTGTAAACTAACTTCGTCGTGGTCGTCAATATTGAATACAGATAAGATAGAATGAATTTGTAAAAAATAATAACTTACATAATGATATGCAGTAATGCACTTTATCACATTATAGGTAAAATATTGTATTTCAAACAAACTCGCCCTAAGCAATGGGGTGACTGAGTTCATTCGCTTTGGCGGCTGATCACATATCCATAATGGACGTCGTTTTTGTGAAATCCGAGTAACTACATCAAACAGAAATCTTGTTTAATTGGTTTTTATGTAAACACATGTGTAATTATTGTACTCGAGTGGTTCACAAGTGATTGATCACTGTATAAGCGTTATGACGCAATGTGGCCGGAAAAAATATTTTCAATATCCTTCCGACTTCTTACGTATAATAAAATACCATGATTGTATTTATAGTATTTTACTAAATATACACACATAGAATTATTCATTAACAAAATATGACGTATTATGGAAACCCCGAACCATAATATGCTAAAAGTACACAAAACATTTATTTATTATGCCCATAAATAAGGAAAACTATGTTTTTATGCTCATAGATCTATTCTTCTATAAGACAGAACTTCGTCTAGATGTTTCCCTTAATCGCTTCCTTTCAATTTCCATATAATAACACACATGACTTTGAAAGTAGGAGTCGAATCGTATCAAGATCTCAAACAGAGAGCAGACAGGGAACATCGGCGATTGCTTCACAAACAAGACCTGCACTCTTAAATTAAAGAAGATAGATTAACACTTTATACTGATTAACTTGGATTAACTACTAATTAACTAAGTTGCGTTGTTTATAAGTTAATCAGTGTAAGAGTTTTATAAAACTCCAGGTAAGTAACAACAAAAGGTAAATTGGTATATTTAGGTCAAATAAATACTATAATAGAACTCATTTTCAATGACGAATTATTCGACACAAAGAAATAAACTAAATAAATATCATAGTGTAATAATAGTCTCTGAAATGACTGAGTTATATTATGTAGCCAATTTTATTTATTTTTAAATAGCTTTTTAATAAAACCTCATAGGAAGAATACGATAACATTCACTACAATGAGAAAGATAAAGACATATAACGTCGCACGGTGGCATCAACATAGATTGGTAAAATCCCATTAGTACAAGCGGCACTGGTGTAGATAAGATTCAGCATTAAGACTGGCCAGTAAATGTATTTAAATGTACTTTAAAGATGTTAAAAAAATATCTTGTGCAAACTAACGCTACCTATTTCGTTATAAAAGAAAAAGTTTTTTTATGTTCTGCGGTCTGTCTGAACTAAAGGAACATCGGGCTTACGGAAAGGATGTTTAAAAAAACTACTTTTTTTTTTGAAGACAACACTCCTACCAAGACAAGTCCTAATGGTGATTCTGTCAAACCGCACTAGGTCAGTGTAGTGGCCTACCTGTGACCTGATTTCTCATCCTAAAAGGAGACCAATGTCCGGCAGTATTATTATTTACATAATAAACTGCAGTATATACATTATAGCTGTATATTTTTTGTAGTTCTGCACTACACTAAAGAATAAATAAATATGAAATCTTCACGCCTAGTTCAGGTCAGAATCTTGACACAACGGGTTCGTAAATGAGGAAATACACGTTTTATGAGAGATATTAAAACTACACTGTCTAGGAGTATTTATTACATCCTTACCACATAATTATGCAGTCTATCCTCAACTTTGTATTGATCTTTAAAATGTCTCCCTGCACCGTATTTTAACTTTTTACTTCGAAGCTTATATTTGAATTTAAAGAAGAGCAGTTTCTAGTTGCTAGTACTCTACGTTGAGGTATAAGAAATCGATATTTCTGCAGTACCTACGTGGTATGAATTGGAAAGGTATAAGAAAAAAGAACTAAGCTAGTACTAAAATAATCCTTACATTCCTACTTACGTGTATACAACTTTATTTTTAATTATCGTTAAAAATTTAAGAGGTCATTCATTATTATGAACTATTATAGGACCAATCCCGAAATCATAAAAAGAAACAGCTGATTTAGACATATTGTAGAGTGAATAGTGAGCTAGCCTTATGCCATTAACCGTGCACAAATCTAAACTCCGAACTACAAAAATTCGAGAACCAAATATCTCTTTGGTTCGAACTGTGAATCAATCGATACATACGAGAAATCGAATCTTTCTTATCGATTAAAAAACAAAACATTCTCTTCCCTTTATGTTTAAAAATATTACTGAAGTATGTAGGTAGTATAGAGATTTCGTACAAAGTTCCTGTTGGTACTGAACTGTTTTCTATTACAATTAAGATTAGGTGAAGCGGTGCGATGCCTACGTTGGGGAATTGATGCCTTTATTGAAAAGGAAACTCCATTAAGTTCGGTATTTTTTCCTCAGCATTTTTATTTTATTCACCTTAATCAAAACGCCTGAAAATACCGGGAACATTTTGTTTAAGTAATTTTTTTATTATTTTGTCTATCTCGTAAATATTTTTTGGTGAAAGAAAGATTCGACCTCAGGCAGGCTTCAAACTTCGCCCTTTGATGGCGTAGGTACCGGACAACAGCTTGTCACGGTTGTAGATAAAAAAAAGGAATCGAGCCAGCGATCTCAGACAACAAAATAGATTTTTTTTTATATTTAAAAAAATATTTAGGTTATAAAGTATCAAATAATAAACACTTTAGTAGACTTAGGGCCTGTTTCACAGCTTACTGATAAGTTCCTGTTAAATTAGCTGGCAGATAATTTCATACAATTTTGTTCTATTTTTGAATTTATTCGGCAGTTAGTGGCTACCTAGAGGTGGTGAAACAGGTCTTAAATGATACTTTCTAGAAGAATAAATAATATTATACTATGTAGCTTACACCCGCGTTATGTTGTAAAAACTCTTTAAACTTCGAAAAAAGTTGTAGTTTTGCTAACTTTGCCGCTTGAAGACAAGCGCGCGCCGAAGCGGCCCGCCAGTAGGCGGCTCGGTGGGCGGGGCGGACACCTATATAAGCTTTTGCATGCCTGAAACTTTGTTATTGAATGCGCGCGATCATTTCGAAAACGTGACTCCAAGTATTCACTAGTGACGATCCTCCGTTCCTGTTCCCGACACATAGCGTACAGGTAAGTGCCACATTGCTTCATCGTGCAGAAAAATATTCATAGAACTGTATAAAAGTTAAACATCACGTACTTTATATGTGCACAGTTTGATTCGATATGAATGTTAATGCAAGGCTTACGTTTATTTTCGAACTTTTGTACAGAATCTTTAGTATTTTTCGCACGTACTTTGGAACAAATTTTACTAAGGAGGAAAAATAATTTGAACTCAATTTATTTAAATATTTATTGGCTGAATCAGTTGTGGACAAGTATAGGCTGATGATGATGATATTGCTCACACAATTCAAGTTATCTGAATAAATTTAAATTAACGAAAATCCCTGGTATTTTAGTAGTTAATTAGGAATTAAAACTTGCTAAGTTAAAACATTCTAGTATAATTATTTGACGTAGTAAGTACTAGCCAGAAAGTAATCTTAAACTTTCTTCAAAAATAATAAAGATAATCTATTAATAAGTAATTTATGTTAAAAAAACGATGTTTAGAAAAATACGAGGGGAGGACGTTCTCGAGTTAAAATCAATTAAAAAGAATATTAATAATTACGCCATTGATAATAATAATATATAATATATGGGCTTGTTCCACAACCTCCTAGTAAGATTGCGCTAAATTACCTTGCAGATAATTTCATACAAATATTGTTCCGATTTTGATTTTATCCGGGCAGTTAGCGGCTATCCAGAAAAGTAATGACAACTACGAGTACTTACAGTAATTATAGTGCAATAGGCTTGACTGTGTTTTATGTTACGATATCATACAGGCCCCCACGATACAAGCCTTGCCTAGTGTGGGGACCATGGCAAATACACCTAGTGACTAAAGTCGATGTACAAATTTAATACTTATCTTGATCTCACTTTAAAGCTTTTTATTTGACTGATTTGTATGTTTAAATAAATATTTTTTATTTTAAAAAAAAATTTTTACACACATTTTTTTTTTAAATATTTTTCAAACGTTAACAAACTTTATCCGATTCCTACATTTAGTTACTGTGGAAATTTTAAATGGTAAATTTGTTATTTTTTCTCACAAAAAGTGTTACATAGCTAAGCATTGTAAAGCTTAGCGATAATATAACACCTTAATTTAAATTATTAATTTAATAAATCTCTTAAAAGATTTATTAAATTATTAAAAAGATTTATTAAATTATAGTTCTCTTAAATAAATATTACTAAAATGTTTTGTTGAATTTTGACCTTTCAAGTCATTTGACAAACAATGTTTAAATATGTTTATAAGAAAACGTTATTCATTAAATTACTTTAATATTGTTTTTTTTTATTGTTTAACTTGAGTCAACATTGCTTTCACAGATAATTAAAATATTAAAAAGATATTGTGTACAGATAATTTTATGCGATTTATGAATTGTTTATACCAATTTATTAGTCGAACTTTCATATAACTACTTCTAAATATTATGTTATAAAGATATTAGACCCACATAAGGGACGGCTAGTAAAGCTATGTAACATTTTTTGGTTTCCCGTAATAGATATTTTGAGAGAACGCTAACAAAAATGTTAATGTAATAATTTCTCATGAGCATTCCTACACAGCGGGCTTCAATGTGCTTCAAATCAAATGAGGCCTTACAATAGGATATTGTTCCACTACATAGGTATAATACTACAATGAAACAAAACATATACGACTAAAACGATAAGAAAATAGAAATTCCAAAATTTTATAACAGAATTCTCCTCTATCATGTGAAACTAGAATATCAATTTAAAGGCTGTTTACGGAAAATGGTGGGAATCAAACCGAGGACCCGTAGTAAAGTCAATCGTAACAAAACATGTATTTATTATTTGTATTTATTTATTATCATTTATTTTTGCAAACTGGTTTTCATCCGTGGGAATCTGGTTGAAAACCAGCGCCAGGCATTCCGTTTGGCTTATGCTGAACCAGCGCCGTTTCAGTGCAATTTATTTTAGATTGTAAAAATATAGTTAGTAAGTAAAAAACTGTGCTGAATAAATCATTTTTCTTTCTTTCTATTTTAATATCATCTTCAAAAGCATGGTAGGCATATTACATACCATGAAACAACACGCCTGTTTTCTTCGAAATGAATATATCAAGCTTAAACAAATCATCACTAAACCAAAATACCTTTATAAAAATGCCTGAACGAGTACATTAGCTACATTTTTCATTAAACATAATCGTGAGCAACGTGCGACGTGCATTGAAGCTTAAGGGGAAATCCTACGTCGCTATCCAAAAAAGATATTTAATGTTGTATTCGTTTATTTTTAAGTGAACGAATGATCGCTGGAGCGCGTGACGTATTTATCAAAATTGAGACTCAATAAATAAGGCATCCGAACGAAATTTACATTTGCGAACATTTTAATTACATACACTGTTTGATTGATGTTGTTTTCTCGGAAACTGAGTATTAAAACTGACTTGTGACATTTTCTATAAGGGTATAAAGTTTAACACTATACTACCAATATAAGTAGTCCATGTGTTCTCATTTACAACTTACAACATTAAAGGTTTTAAAGGCTTTATTTTATAAAACAACAACATAATATACAATAACGCCTATATTCCCCTAAAGGTAAAGCAGAGGTGTACGAATGCACACCCACAGATTGCGGTATTTTTAATTTCCATATAAAAGAAAACCTGTTGCCACTCACCAGGCACAAACTAATCTGATACTGAGATTACCGAATAATACTTTGCTCTTCCTGGGAATCAACAGACACCGCACGCATAAGCCATTTCAGAATTCTAGACCAAAATAAATATTGTCTCAGTTTATAAAGATTTCATATAATTTTCACTAACTTGAATTCCCCGAAAGGATGGGTCGAGGTTATTATACATCCCTTGTTCACCAGTATATTTAAGGCCCATGTTAAAGCTGAGACTATCATTGTCATTTGTCATTTGTCATTTGTCATACCTTTCCCATGATAATGAATGCAACCTATGCGAAAATGTGCAGTATGCGGGTGCATATATGACTATTATTGCCATCCTTTTCATTTCCCTACGATTTGCAAATTAGAGCAGGGAAAATAAAGTTTTACGAATTTCCATCCAAATCCAAACTCTGAACTGCCCCAGAAAACCCCTAGGTTTTAAAATCAAAATCAGGACCTCTAGCCTAGTTGTTGCGCCTACGATCAATCGCCAGGCTTTAGAAAAAATCTAAACAGATGAGATGCTGGTAATTTTAACCTAACGATTAAGCTGTTTGGTTGGGGAACGTAATGCTATTACTGTTTCCCCACTACAATGTAATCGTTTTTATTTATTTGTTGAGACGTCTAAGGGATAACGCTGACTTTGCTATGTTTCTGTAGATAAAGCTAAGAGACCATCTCACTCTTGTCTAATCTCCTAAATACGGTACGAAGACCTTAAAATTCAGATTTTCCTCAGAATTTCTGAATATTATTATATTGAAGGTTTTATTAGACACTGTTTCTTGTTACAGACTAGGGTTTCTGGTTTCTCGACCTTTTTTATTTCCCGAGGCACGAGAATTCTCGACAAGGATTTCTCGAGTTTCTCGAGTCACTCGAGAAATTTTGTAATTTTTCTAAAAACACGATGTTATTTTAAAATATTTACTTTATTACAAATTAGACTGATAGATGAGATCAATTAAATGAAATGGTAATTTTTTGGTTTACCATTGCCATACCATACTATTGGTGTTTTAAACTATAATTGGCACTTATTAATTAACAAGTTGGCACCTAACATAAATTATACAAATTATAACCATCTGGTCGATATTCTCGTAAAAAGTAAAGAGTAGATTGTAAATTAACTTTTCCGTAATTATTAGGTACCTACCAGTTCCCAAATGTGCAAATAGCCTTTAATCAAACAAAAATAATTTGTAAAATTAATTCAACAAAATTACTATTTCATATTTAGATAACTAAGGATAAAAACACATAACATTGCATCTAATCTGAAAATATGTAATCTTAGCATGGAAAATGCTTAAAAAATACAAAAAGAGACATAACATTGCATTAAAGTTTTAATTTTAGTTCTCGCTTGTCAGTTACTTTTTACGTCAGTTTTCATTTCATGTCATAAAGTTATTTATTTTCTATTTTTGTGGGTTATATCTAAATTGTTGCTTAGATCTCATAAAGTTAAATAAAATAAACCCAAACACGAGATAGTCGCTATAAACCGTTGAGTTTCCTTCGACTGTCTTCCTAGGATCATCAGAACTATATATATAGGCATGTACCAAGTTTCAGTACAATCGATTCACATGTGAATTCAGTAGATATAAATCAATCATACCCTATTTTTCTACCATCAGGGATAACTTTAAATGGGACCACCATTTTGGAATTCTTTGGTATAATTTTTGAAATCGGCCCACATTTGACGGAAATATCGGGGAACATAATTACGTAAAAAACCATATAAACCTCCGAAATGATAGCCTCCGATTTTTCGTCGGTTAATTAAACTAAACCTTTTGCTGCCAATGCCTCTAGATAAACCTTCGAAATGATAACATCCGATTTTTTGTCGGTTAATTAAACAAAACATTTTCCTGACAACAACTCGGGAATTCCCGAGGCATTGAGATTTTTTTCCCGTCTCGACTAAAGACAAATTTCTCGAGAATTCCCGACTCGGGAATTCTCGAGCAGAAACCCTATTACAGACACATTAAAATTACAAAAACTTTAAATTAATTTATTATTGATTTTAGAACAACAATATTTATTTAAACTTAGTTATTGTCTACGTCTTACTTCTAACACTGAGACAACATTTAACTTAATTAAAACCTATTCAGATCGGTATGAGATTTATTACTTGTACTCGGTACCTAAACCATAAAATTCTTAGAGTTTTTTATTATTCCATTTTTTGAGCTTTTATATAAAATTAACTTAAAACTATTGAATCATCGACCCTAATGGCCTGTTTCCCCACCTCTGGATAGACTACCCGTCGAATAAGAAAGTGGAAAATAATTTGCAATTACATGCCAAATAATTTAACGGGAACTTACTCGGAGACCGTGGTAAAACATGCCCTAAATCTATAATTAAAAATTAACTTAGGCTTAAAAATCTCAATTTCTACGAAAACTTCGAGTGTTCCCTATGTCTGTTCATTTGGTTGTTCATTTTAACTACCGCCCACGACTGAAAGACGAGATACTGAGATTACTGCAAGAAGTAATTAAACGCCCGGATTAAAACTAAAAGGGTTGCAAAAAGTACCTCATGTTGCTAATTATTTATACTTAAATTAAGCATATTTTTGTGTTGAAACGTTAATGAATATTACGTTTGCACGGAGTTGAGATATACCGTGCTATGTTTTGATAGCGGGCATAGGTCGAGGAAAATGTTTTTGATAAAAAAATAACATAATAATATGTATATGTAGTATGATGTTTTTTTTATTCTGTAGTAATATTATAAAAATAATATTCAAGTTATATCCATGAAGTTTCATATCAGTTTTCCCATAGGGTGAATTTCCAACCAGTACCTACTACTTAACTTACTAACTACTTTTACATTTAGTATGTTGTTATTCCGGAAAAAATGGTAAAGGAAAAACATTTAAGTGTCAGAATGCGATTGAAACAAATATGGTATTCATTTTATTACTTCTAAGTTTATTACCAATACAATTTATTAAAGCTTATTCATTCGAACTTTTTGTTAAACAGTTCCAAACAAGAGCACTTAGGAAATCATTACGACGTGGGTCTAACAGTTTCAATTCGTATGGGTTGGGAATACAGAAACTTGTTCAAACTCTATAATAGAAATGAGGCAAGTTTTACATTGAAATTGAATTAAATGAATGTAGCACACGTACTTGCAAAACTTGTGTAAATTTAGGTCAAAATTACACTGCAAAATATTTCTATAGGTATAAAATTCATTAATAAGCTGTAAATGAATATTAAGATTCTGAGGTGGACCTCGGTCCTTTGACGGGATGGGCCGGTTTGCCACAAATCTCCGACTTCGTATAAAACTTTCCTTAGACACCTAATTGAAGTCACCTTTCGCGTAATCGGAATTCGGAAAAGGTTTTAAACTTTTTCTTAGGGAAAATATTTTTTTTACAAGCTCTTGGCATTACAATTACTGTAAATAGTGCAACCGGGACAGCACTTTAATAATTCTATACTATCTTTGGCTAAAATCTATGTACCTACGTCCTAACCCGGCTTAGAGGTGGATTTAGCGGGTTAAACTTTCTAAACATAAACAGACAAGTCGTCGCCAGAAGGCTCTAGCTATAAACCGAAAGGCGTTCGTTTTAATTTATTTTTATTAACCAATGAGCTATTTCTATAATCGTAAACTTATACTAACATACTAAGAAGTTAATATGAATTCTAGACGGTCTAGACTTGTGTTGGTGTAAGATTAGATTTTTAGGGGATGACATTAAAATACTGATCGCACATTTCAATGTAAAGAATGTTTCTTAAAGTGAGGAAATTCTGGAGAATATTTGCTTTTGCTATTAAATTCTCTATTTAACCCCTAAATAAAGATAAGAAAAAATCAGAAAATAAGAAAGCGATCGTTCACGACACTAGAAATAAAATATCTCGGCCGCCCCTATTATGCGACGTAGCATATAAACAGCAAACTGGGTGTGCATAGTAGTTCCCATAATACTTCTATATAATAAATAATACTATCTTCTAATCATCTTGTTATATAATACTTCTGCCTACCCTTGTTACAGGCGCGATGATAATGATCGCTACCAGATAATTTAGAATTATATCGGATCTTTAATCTTTCAAGTTAAGTCATTTCTGCTACTTAGTTGTACATTATATACGAGTATGTTATCCTATTTCAAAGATGTGTTACTTAATTACTCAGCTTAAGTCACTGACATCTCACTTAGAAAGCAGACTTATAAAATGTAATCACTTCGAGTCTTGCAAGACAGTATTCCAACTTTGAAATTGTTGGATTATTTTTCCAATTCCAGGGGATTAAGGATGGCACGCAGCACAAATCTCTGGTACATCTAAACAGAAAGGAATTTATTTCCTTCCCCGCACGTTACTGTCAATATAACGGTACCTTACATTGAAATATCACGGACGAATGCGAGTCAATATTTATGTCCGGTGAATATTTTATGGAAATAATAATGTTGGTAATCTGTGCAAAAGCCACTTAACGTCGTAAGGCGTTCTACCTTTAATTTGTTACGGTCGACTAATTTTATTTGTCATCTACCTACAAAAACCGTACCCTAACATTAAGCTAGTTAGCTTTTATACTTAAATTAAGTTAATATACATTAATTAAAATACGGCCTATATTGTAACGACAATTTGGAAAGGTACCTATCTACCCTGTACGATGTAACTAATAAATTGATTTAATTTTTTTCAATTCAGGAGCATATAATTAGTAAAAACTTACCAAACATAGGTGTTGTTGTGTGTCCATTTCCATAATATTATTACTGCACAGATTTTCACACGCGAATTTGTTGTTAGATAATGTGACTCGTTTCGTATTCGTATTTTGTTACAACGATAAACCAGATTTTGACAGATAAAAATCACTCTATACTCAACCACAGATAACAAAATAATTCGAAAATCGACTAACATGACATTTTATTCTATTTTGAATCGACTTCGTATTCTTAATTCAAATCAGTCTTGACTGTCTGAACATAGATAATAAATCGATTGTATTCTGTCACATTACTAATTTAACTAGAAGAAAAACAAGAACAAATCAAGCAAACTACATATTTGCGTTACTTTTTGGCAACTCCAAAAGCAGAAAATTAAACATACTGCCATGTTAATTATGTCACCGAATCGAAGCACCACGTGACTGTCTAGACTGTTGTTTACAAAGAATATTTTTATTTTTAGATGAAATGCCAAAGTTTAATAAGGTGTAGTGTCCAACTTTTTTAATTTCTAGTGCGTAATCATTGGCTACAGTCTTCTATCTGTAAAATTAAAAGCCACTTATTCTGCACGTAACTAATTAAAAAAAAGTTGTAACATACAGTTTTTTTTTCTTCGTTCTATCTTTAAACCGTGTTCAATTGACGACGTCTGTTTGACGACGTCTGTGGTCTAGTGGTTCATATACCGGACTGCTGATCACGAGGTCGTGGGTTCGATTCCCACAGGACACAAACATTTATGTGATGAACTAAGGTGTTTGTGTTTGTCTGGGTGTTTCCTATATATTATAAGTATTTATTTACAAAAAAAAAGTATATAAGTAGTATATCCATTGTCTAGTACCCATAGTACAAGCTCTGCTTAGTTTGGGATTAGATGGTGTTGTGTAAAATGTCCAAAGATATTTATTTAATTAAGCTAATGAATCCAGAGGTAGGTATTACAATGTTCCGTAAGAATGCGTATACACGTGTTTGGAACCTACGTAGCTGCGTTTATGCCATAGTAGGTAATATTAGTTGACAGTACGAGTAGTACTAATTCAGTTCGATAGACCCAGTGACTGAACGATGTTTTGGCCGATCGTTAGCCGCACGGAGAAAATATTTATTATAGTCTACAACAGAATTAAAATGTTTAACGTATACCCTACGTAGGGTAGGGTAGCGAAGAGTACTAGCCTGTAACGTTACAGGGGGGCTAGAAAAGTTGCATTTTGACATTCGAATCGACAAACAAAATGTATGTAAATGACATAAGGGACAGCCCGATTTGTCGAAAGCTTGTGTCATTTCCATACATTTTGTTTGTCGATTCGAATGTCAAAATGCAACTTGTCTAGCCCCCCAGGCTAGTTCAAGATCCAACCAATGCCCATGTTATAAACTAGTTTGTAACTATCAGTAAGTATCTGGTGTTGCAAGCGTCCTGATACGGTAACCGCTTACCATCAGGCAGGCCGTATGCTTGTTTGCTACGTTAGTGGTATATAAAAAAAATTAGTAGGTATATATATAAATATTAGTCCTCAGATCTCCAAACAATTATTCTAGTTATATAGATATTTGTGTCGTGTATGACTCCTAACTTCAGTAGTCAATATAAACTCGTTTTCTATTATAATATTACGAGTCAATATTGTAGCAGTACACAAACAAACATTAAAATGAAATTAGTTACTAAACGAAACTATTACTGTTGTTTAACTAAAATACATTTAAAAAGCTTATTTAAACCTGTGTGTAATAGAAAGTAATCAACGACAATCAAAATGAATGTTCTGAAATAAATTGTGAGCTATTTACAATCGCAAGGTTGAACCCCGATTAATTTTCTAAAACAGATGGACACATAAATCGCTGAAGTTGTGCAAACACCAATTAATTTGACATCTATTTCATTAGATTTATCTCGTTTGAAATTTTGTACGGTATACGTTTCCATCCAAATAACTGATAGATACAGGGAGCCTAGACAAGTTGAAATTTGACATTCGAATCGATAAACGTGTAGAAACAAAATGTATGGAAATGACACAAGCCTTCGACAAATCGAACTGTCACTAATGTCATTTCCATACATTCTCTTTCTATTCGTTTGTCGATTCGAATTTCAAATTGCACTTGTCTACAGACCGGTAACACTATATTAAGGCTGCGGTAACACTGTGTTCAGGTTTGACCAATCTAGTGTGATGTTAATGTTATGTGATTTTCACCCATTCAAAATGATTTACATTGCAGAGATGAGTGCACTCGCTTATTAAGCATTCAGCAAGTATATTATGCGTTTTCGTTTCGACTTTAATGTTCTGCGGTTATTTAGTGCGGTTATGAACTCGTTAAACAGTATAAATTAACTGTTGAAAGTGCACTACAAAATCTAGTTCTTTTATCTTAGTAAATATACTTATTTGGTTAATAATAGTAGGTATGTACGAGTATGTTTTCTTTGTGACACTATAAAATCAAATGATAAGGGGGGCTCGACCGCTAATTGGCGGTGTCATCACACTTAAGGAAATACAAACCACATTATACTTATGTAGTTTGACAAAATAAATGTATATATTAAGTAAACATTATCAAAAAAGAAATACAATTCCTAAACACTTACAATTCTCACTTTTTTCTTTGTTAAATGTAAAAATTAATGCTCGTCTGAGTCGCGTGTAATAATCGCAAGAGCCTCTCCATCAATGCCAAGACTCTTTACTTTGAGCTTTTATTTATAAAGCGAATGCTTTGTTTGCCCACCAGTTGAGTCTACTGTCCAATGCGGGCATCTGCGGGCCTCTCGGTTTACCAACAGACTACGTAGCTACGGCGTAACCATCTCGTAGCAGTCGTAGCTTATTTTTATATCCACGTAGCAACGAAAACGCTGGCTACGTTACCCACGTAACTTATTGGGATAACGAAGTTAACTTGTGGATGCGTCAAGGTGTTTTAATAACCTACATGCACGTTATTTTTAAAGTTCACGTTAGGACGTAAAGCTGATAAAAACTTTTCCTTTTTTATGTCTACGTAGCAAACAAGTTTAGTTTAAATGCTCGAACATGACGTCGACTTTTTATTACAACCTTGTAAATTGCTTTGTAAAATAAGTATGTTCTTTTTTAGCGCTTTGGCGTTGAAATAACACGTAACTTTTCTACTACCGCTCATTGTATTACGGAACTCAAATCAAATATTCATATAATTAGATCACTCGTTTTAAATACGCGGCACACCTTGCCATCTCTTGGACTAAAAAAAATACTGGCGCAGTTACTGAGATTCCAAATATTTCAAAGTGTTCAGAGCGAGGGGTGAAAATGAAATTCCTTTCAGCAAAGTATCAAGGTGAAACACGTCATACTTGGAGACTATTCTGAAGAATCAAATAAAGACTATTCAGGGAAGCGTATTCAGCCGCCGATTTCGGCGTCATCTCCCATGCAAATTGACGCCGAGTGGCAAACCCGATTCAATTCAATTTAGCCAGCAGTTACATTGAATTTTATATGAGCACAAAATGTAAGATACAATCTTTAGGTTGTAAACAATCAGTAGCAAGGGGTTGATCGGATTATCTTAGTTCCTTAATTTAAATTGACAGCGACGATTAATTGGTTTTGTGACTGAGTGATTGGCCTCCACTATAAAGGCTTAAAATGATTCGCATGGTTTTATAGCGGGCCTTTGTGAATCCAAGATTTGTAATACTATCCTAATTCTAGTAGGGTGACCTTCTATTATAAAAAGAGAATAAACTTTACCACGCACGTGTGGATTCCATGCAGTGAATAAATATATAAGCGCTATTACAGCTCAACTTTTTTATATTCATGTAAAACGATGGCTGTATAAAAATATGAAATAGTCTATTCGTCTGCAGGCATTACGTCCGCAGTTTAGTAAACTGTAAAGAGTTGTGCCTTGTCGTCGATAATAAAACTCAGTTTTATGGTGAAATTATGCGTTCCTGTGCCCCACCGGACAGTAGTAAACTTATTTTACTGTTTCATTGACGCTTAGACATTTCAGATGACTTATGTATGCATCATGATATGCACTTAAAAAGCTTTTACACGAATCAGAGTTTTTCATTGTCGTAAAAGCGTAATGATATCTAGTTAACGTGGGTTTGATTTAGTAATGGAATCTTCGTTTAATGAGTCGGAAAATGGGCCTGAGAATTTTTAGGAAATTAGTGTTTTAAATGGCGCGTTGACGTGGACCGTCGTGAATACATCATGTTTCCATCTACTTAAAATATTTTGTAGGGTCCGTTGTAATAACGTTAATATTGTTTTGTTTTTAGAAGCCTGTCTCAAGAGATGAGATGCTTTTTTAAGAACACTAAGTATAAAATTATGATAAGGACAAAAAAACTGAAGGGCAAGATGCGAATAAATATCAATGATAATTTTAAAAACTTTTCTTCTTAATAAAAGAGTTGTTCGATGCACAAAAACAGATTAAGAAGTCACGTTCCTTAAGTCCTTGGACCGCCGGAAAATTATTACTAGAAAGTTCCAAAACAAAATTACGCGGGTCCACATTTTTCTTGTTCTTTGTTGTTTTGCCACTTGTTACTTAAAATTTATTATGTTCATCTTAGAAACTGTGACGTGAATTATAACAATATAACAATTTACGAGGCTTCTTTAACAAAAGTTGACATTTGTATTCAATTTGGTCATGCGTTTAATTTATACCATTTATTTTAAAGCGTCTGGTGCACCGAACCAGAAGACTTGGGTTCGAATCCTGCCCGCCAGCCGATTATTTCCTTCATTAAAAATAACTTGTAATCTTGGCATGGAAAAAGCTTAAAAAATACAAAAAGATAGAAATGTTTACTTTTAAACATAACGAGTAAAGTAACTAAAATGTACCCGTATTTATCGTATTTTCAGTTTTTCTTCTTGGCTTGGCTTCAAATGTATGGTTTACAAAATATTACAGGAACTTTCAGATCTTTATTAGTCACATTGCTTTAACTTAAATGTTCCAGCAAACAAGTAAAAAGCTCCTGATTTTCGGGAAGTAAAGAGGGTTCGGAGTAATCAGTACTTATGTCCGAAGATAGACGTATATCATTAGAAAGATCCTATTGTTCGATGGCATAGTTTCCCGTTCGATCTACACTGAGACTTTAAGAGGTCCTATAAAGGCTTCAACAAAAGAGGCCACACTCGAACGCTACTGGGACGATAACGAGAGATCGTGTTCTGCAAACAGCCTGCTAGTTTATGGGAGACTAGCGAATGCCTACGGGTTTGTTTGAGTCTGTTTTATGTTTGTGTGCGGAGCTCACAGACTGACTATGTATAGGATTATATTATTATAGTGTTCCGCTATTTTAGTACATTAGTTAATCCAGTATTTTAGTACGGCAATCGGAATGAACTGGCACTTACTTAAAAATTGTTAACTTATGTAGTTATTAGCAGACACAACAGAAAACTTATTTCAACCACCTGTTAATTAAATTCATTTTGTTATGATTTAAATAGTTACCTTATATTGAATTCAAATGCGGGCTGACTTTATCTGTTTAGCTTTAGACACACGAAACGCAAAAATACAGTTTGATTTATATGTAGGTATATTGTTGTTACAATTTGTTTTGCTATAACATACTTTTTTGAGGTTTGTATAATTAGGTGAGGCACGATTTCGTGGTTGTAGCTAGTAAAAATTATTCATGTCACTAATAAAAATGTTTATAAAATGTGTCATGCATATTCATACCTGATACTACACAGCCTGCCTGAATTTTTGTTACGTGGTTATAAAATAAGGATGGTTGTACAAGATGCCTCTTTTAATAAAATGATAACAATATAAAATTATATAGATATTATTTCAAATAAATTGACGATCCATCATCTTGGGGGTGAAAGTTTATTGTGTGTGTATCTATTGTTCGCGTTTCTTTTTCATGGGCTGCGTCCATTTGTTCGCCGCTAAAAGGCGTCTATTATGCAAGTTTACACTAAACGTCGAGGACGTGTCGACACATACAGTTTCGTATCTTTGTTTGCGACAGTCATTGTGTGACGTGCTCCTGATCGATTTGCGGCGCGCCTCAATGGGCTGCGACGTCGCGGCTGTGGTCAGCGCTCACCGCTGTCACATGTCCGACGCACTGTCACGGAAATCCATGTAGCGTCATTTGTTAGGATTCCATTTTTACGTCATATTGTGGAGCCCTTGATTCAAAATTCAAGGCATCTTAAAACATGTTTATTTTTCTATTTTGGGCAAGGAAACTTGAAGCAAAACGTACAGTATTACTTCTTTACAAAAAAATAAAACAAGTGCCCAGAGCTTATACACAGATTATGTACTTTATTTAGTTATAAGTATCTATCTAAGCCATTGCCCGATTCCACGTGCCTCCTACGCATCAAAGTAACTGCGTTTGACGTGCCCAACGGTAAACCTAATCACAATAATTGAATAAAAAATAACAAAGCATTATGTAACATCCTTAAGTTGCGTGATAGAGCAACTTACACAAGCAAACCGAACTTATTGGTCTAGGTAAAAAAACAATTGAAACAATTTAGTTCAGAAGTTAGATGACCTAAAGCAAAAAACAAATTTGGTTTAATATTTAAATAAATAAAGGTCCAATTGTATTCATGACCAAACCGTAGTTGTCCTAATAAAACACTGGTAGGTACTTGTTTTCGCATCACGCGGGGTGTCGCTAAGAGCCGGTGACGTGCCTATGCGCAAATTTCGCGGCCTACTGACTCCCACCAAGACTCACGTTACTCCAACAGTCAAAATTGTTTCTAGTTATTAACAATTAATCCTCATTCCTACGAATTGACCTCCCTTTATTGATTTGACATTTTGAAGTTTGAAACGCAATTAATATTGAAACGTATTACTCGCATACGCTTCTTGTATTTTTAATGAGTAGGTAATCGAAACATTTTGACGTCTGCTCAATAGGTTTGTAATCAGTTATTGTTATTAATTAGAAATAACAGAAACCTTCGAAATATTGATTTATCACGCTCTTATAACGTTCTGTATGTTCAAAAGAAACTTACGGTTTAAGGCTTTATTTTGTACTAACTTTATGTCATTCAGCAAATCCTTAAAAACGTGGTACTTGTTTACAAAATGTATGTACGGTTTCCTTTTCTCGCAACGATAAGATTTCTATGTTTAGAACTTGGACAAGAGAAAGAAAAAACATCGTTAAAGAGGTGACTCATTAGCGTTCATGAATAAATAATCTATTGTCGAGTCTAGATTACACGTTATGTAAGAAAAGAATGGAATCTGATGCACAGATAAAAAATACTCAGATTGGGTTTTATATTAGGAAATGTTTCGAAGTTAGGTTTCAGATGTCTGTACGGGTAATGACCATACCTATACAAGCGTGTGTTGTGAACATTACAAATTAACACACAGCACACACATAGTTTTGGATACAAACAAACAGGAAAGACATAGTTTTGGAATAAATTAAGTATTAAGTAAATGAATTTATAATTTATTTAATACTAAACATTTTTCTTAAGCATGCGCTAAGAAAGGATTTTGGGTAATTTTCAAGAGGTTGGGAATAAATAACTAAGTAATTCTAATAAATAAGTTATTCTAATGTGTTAGTTACTAGCTGTGCTGCTAGCTACTACTAGCTGTAGTAATTATATAAATCCGAAATACGACTCACTCACTGATTAAGCACGATATCTCAGAAACTACATATAGAGCACGCCAACTTAAATATTCTCATGTACGTTTACTTGTAATGTGTTAAAGTCGCTAAAAAAATTGCCGCGGAATGCCAGTAGCTCACTAATTACGTCACTGTCACGACTGACGAGGTACCTTAACCATGTATAATGTCATTGGGTACCTATAAAAGATCATCTGGAGCCACGTGGGTAGTCTTCCTAAGAATGAACCTGTTCAACTACTAAAAAACATTCGTTTTCACCTATACCACGGTATGAACAATTTGTTTCATGTTTGAAGAATATTGCCAATACCTACACCTCTGCCTACCTCTCGGGGAATACAATCGTAATGTTATGTTATTAAATTCTGATAGGCCCAAAACAATTTGACGTGTTTAGTTTAGCTATGTGACGACGAAACCAAACACCGGTTTCCTTATTACTTTTTCTGGACCAATTTTTATTCATTGATATATAGCTGGACAGTTGACAATACAGTTTGATTTTCTTTAGTATCGTGGGTAGGTTTAAAAACAAAATATCTTTTTTATTACACAATACCAGAGACAGTCACGCACAGTCATTCTATTACATTGAACCCAAACATACAGACGAACTGTTGGTGTAGGTACATTAATACACCTAAGCCTAACCTTATTACACTATGCCTAACCTTTCGAAGAATACAGACATAATGGTATGTAGGTGCGACAATACGGTGTGATACCCCTTTTTCTGATATCAAAGGTAGGTAATTCCAATTTACACAGTGATCAGGGTCCATGTTGGCTCATTGTTACCCACCATCCGGTTCGACCGCTTGTTACGTTCTGTATGTTCAAAGGAAATTTAATTTCACCCCATCAACTCAATTTTTACGTGCCTTTGATATATTTTGGGTAAAGTCAGGTGGAATAACACTGATTCGAAAAACAACCACATTTTATGCAAATATCTGGCCTGATAGAACTGGAACTTTATTTAGAAACAAGTTTGCCATGAAAATATGGATTAAGTACACGAAATTTTTTTTATTTGACAAATTATATAAATAAGTTTCTAAACAGACTTTTGCAGCATAAAAATAAATTGTTTGAGTAGAAACCTATAAATGCTTAACTGTTATAGAACCAGTTGGAAAGGTAACAAAGTTTATTTTGTACAGAAATCACTTCGTTAAAACTTTGTTCACAGTTTTCCGGCAATCAGCTGAGTTTATTTATTACTAAAGCCTTTGGTACATTTTTAATTTATGCTGCGACTGTACTCCGCAAAAAATATAAGAAACTTTATTTACGGGACCAAAACAGGTTGGTAACTGAATTTATATTCATAACTGTCGGCTCTAAGTCGAGCTCTAATAGAATAAAGAAGAGTTGTCTGCCTTTGGAATCGAACCCAGATTATAATAATTCGCCACTAAAATAGTAAAAAAAAGTAATCAAAGCGCCAACGAACAATACATTATAATATTCCAGTTTTTAATAAGACAAACAATTAACATTCTTTTGTAAACACTAAATACAAGCAAACAGTTTACTTTATAAAGGCAGAATCCGTAATTATCACTTGCTGCAACGGTCAACGGTGAAGGAAACTTGCATCCCCGATAGATTTTCTTGACGGCGTGTGAAGTCTGCCAACCCGCACCAGGCTAGCGTCATCCAGCGTAGTGGACTATAGCCTGATCCCTCTCATTCTGGAAGGAGACCCGCCTGACGTAGACCTGCCGTGCCCAGCAGTGGGACAGTATATTTGTTAATGACGTATGATGTCACATCACACACATGATCAGTGATCAATCACAAAAGCTCGGATATTAGAAGGTTAAATACTTAAAACTTGTTAGATTTCCTATGAGGAAGTATCCGCTAAGAAAGAAATTGACAAAATACCCATGGGTTTAGCAAAAACGAGACCAGTACGGGTAACGCCGTGGGGTACAGCTAGTTATATATATGTAAACACCCTATCCCCGTACCTACGCCAACACATATATCGAGGACGTAAACACAAGGCCGGAACAGCAAAACAATCGGCAAAACAAATAGGTCTTCAGCAAATTACATTTTAAGATTAGTCACGTTTGATTTACACAAATTAGTGGCTGACCCGCCGTATTCACTTAATACTTATGAATATTCAACTTGTAGATTGGATTTTGAGCAAACATTTTCAATGCTTGCCAATTTAACGTTGACAGTCGTAAGGGTATTCGACATTTTTAACTCGTTTTGATTAGAAATCAATTCATAGATTTATTTGGTAAACCTAAGAAATTATGAATAGGTACCTTTTTTGTTTACGGGCGGGAACCTTCAAAGGTCCGATTAGACCGGGGAGTGTAGGATTCTTACCCACTAAAACCACCTCAGTGGCACATGAAAGAAGGAACGGTTCCCTCTCAATCGATAAAATTGTTTTAGGGCTTTTTAAAAAGCATCAGACGTTGGAAAATTCAGACCTTCACAAAACAAGTGCGATACGTGACGTTTTATTATCTTTGGAAACCAGAAAATAATATTGTTGCTTTTCTGTGTTTCGCATACGTAAACAAAGTCCATATTACTTACACGTTAAATATTCAGTTACCCGCGTCCAAAAGGTTTGGCACGTTTAAATTAATTTGTAATCCCTAAAAGGCACGTGTATGATAGATTTTTACTAGATAATACTATCAAAACACAATTTTAAATATCATGTTTGCTACACAACACCTCCATGTAATCCTAATGTAAATTACTTCATGAAATTGCTTTGAAACCGTGTCGAATTTAGACTAGAAATTTACTTCGCGCCGCAAACTGCAGAAATTTCATATATATTCTTAATACTTTCACGCATGAAATTAGTAATTATAACGTAAAGTTAACTAGAAACCATAAGCAAAGGGTTAATTCTGATAAAACTTCGACGATAACTGGTGTACTAATTGTACGATGAACTTGTGCGGCTAACAGTGAGAGCTCTTCTATTTCGAGCGGATCCAAATTCAAAATTAGTGAATGTGCGGATTTGTCTGTTAGGTACAGATAAATCCGCAGTTTGCCTGCGCACAGCTTGATTAAGATTGAGAGATCTACCTATATGAAACAGTCGCTGCATAGCGTGAAGTTTCAGTAGTCAGAATGTAATAGAAGAAGGATTAAATGGTTTTCTGACTGACTGACATTGAATTACACTCGACTGACGTTGATGTACAATTTCCTTATTTAATTTACAGGTATACACAACATTCACCACTGAGGCACACGATAAAATTGTTACAATTACATACATTACAATACAAACTTTTTTTGGACCACTCCACAACAATAAACAAATATAATAATATAACGTTTCAAAGTTCAAGTGTCAAAATTTTACTGACATATATGAACTTCTAAACTTTTAAGGGCATCGGAAACGTGATCATGCGAGCGAGACAAGACCACGCACACATTCAGAGGATTATGATATTTCCATTTTGCATATTTTCAATTATAAGAAGCCAGCTTTTATCGCTATCAACGCTAAAATATCACGATGATAATACAATCACTTAATTATTCTGGCAAAATTACAATTCTGAAAGGACAATGGTGAAAGACTCTGTTCGCAGGATTCCGAATTTCTTAAATTGATTGAGTTGGTTTTACATTTCTAGGTTGCAAAAGGTAACATAAATAGCTTAAATTACGGTTGAAAAGTTTCGTTTCTAAGTAATCAATTCTAAATACTTTATTAAGTTATCGAATAATATTTATTTCAGACTTAATAAGGCCATTAACTGAATTACAATAATTATACCGGTAACTTCCTATCATACAGCTATTTATAATAAATAACCTAACCTAACCTAAATTAAAAATTTAGAAAACCCCCGACACGAAATGTAATTTGCCATTTTGTGGTGGCGGCCATCTTGGATTTGAAATTTATCATAGTGTATAGTATTCTCCTAGTAAAGCCCTGTCATTTGATACCCATATTTGTGGAAAAATATGTATTTCGCTATTTTGTGGCGGCGGCCATCTTGGACCGATTTTCATCAAACATAGCTAAGAACACTCCCGACTAATTCACCTTTCAAATAAAAAAATCAAAATCGAAATCGGTTCATCCGTTCGGGAGCTACGATGCCACAGACAGACACACACACACACAGACACGTCAAACTTATAACACCCCGTCGTTTTTGCGTCGGGGGTTAAAAATAAGGTTTTTCCAAATCTAGTTTGAACATCGACATGCAAACAGAAATAACTTTATGAATTGGAATGTTTATTATTATCAACCAACCCATTGCTGGGCACGGGTCTCCTCGGATTCACGATTCTCAAAATGAGATAAGCAGCAGCAGCAGCAGGGTTGGCAGACTTTACATGCCAGCGAGAAAATCTTTCAGGCATGCATCCGATCCGATCCGACCGATGTAAGCGAGTCATAAAATTAATTATAATACGTACAAAAAGGCAGCGGTGAGTCCTTTGAGTTTGAACTCGAGACTCACGAAACGCTGTCCAGGGGTCCGTACCCCTAGGCTATCACTGCTTATTATTAATAATATTAATTTACGACAATACAATATATATTTATGGCCGATATCATAGTAGTTCATGCATGATATAGTTTATACTCGACTAATTAGTATTACAATATCTGCTCATTCAAGCCGTTTCAAGGTTTAAACCACAGCCCTTTCGTATCGATGAGTGTAATAATTATACTACATTCGATACGAGCCCGTACATGTAGAAATTTGGAATCGATTACAATTAGCGTTATAATTCAGTTGTAAATTATACGATAGGTTATCGATTTTAGAAATCTATATTTCTATATAAGTATATATTTTTTTAATATGATTATGAAGTATGAAGCTTGTAGAACCGTTACATAATTTTCTTCTTCTAAACATAATGACTACGAATAGGCAAATAGTTTGAAAGGGTGGCAAATAGCAAGAAATATTTTGCTTCGTTGCATAGCGTAAGCGCTACTGAGTTTGTGCTCCTAGGTTCAATTCTCAAGTAGAGCATTGTTTGTTGTTCAAAGTGTTTTTTAGGAAAAAAAATTAGTAGCAGCTCGAAGTTCAATGTTAATGGCAAGTCGCACGCCCTCAATTACATGGACTAATAGACATACATGTACGTCATGTACTAAGCGCTAAGTACTTATAAATACCATACAATTTCAAATAAAACTTTGATACAGTAAATAATGTACCTATCTATAGTTTACACTGGATTTACTGTTCAGAACCTATATGCATAGGGTGTATACCTTGAATCCATTATTAGTTTCCCATTAACGGTCCCGGACCTAATTTTATTAGGGCGGAACCTCGTTAAAGATTATGTGTTGGTGTGTGGCAGCATGCAGTCGGATACAGTTAAACTGTAACGTATCTAGCTACTTGTAGTGTCATCATGTACTTTGCATATACGTACAGTAAAAAGTATATACAACTTTTGTTTGTCGTCTGAAGAGTCCCGAAATAAATGGAAATATAAATAAAAATTTCTTGACTTATAAAAATATTAGACTAAACTCAATTAAAATGAGCATTAAAACTTTTTTATGTTCATATTATAATAATTTCTTATACTAAAAAACATTTTTCATTAGGAATAAATTACATAAATATTCAATTGGTAATAATGAATTGCAAACACTGGTATTGGCCTTTGCCCTAAATTTGGAGAAATATGGTGGCCATGAGCTTAGGCGTAGGCAAAAGATAGTCATATAATTATAATTTCTATGAATTCAGTATTTATAAATCTCTAACCTGTCTAACGCAAGTACGAGTATATATGCGAGAATTATTATAAAGGTATAGGTAATTAAGGAAAGCAAAACAATCAAAAACAACTTTACTGAAAAACTGAAAATATTAATAAGGTAACAAACTGAATACTAGTTATTTTTAAACTGAATACTGTTAAATTTCTGGCTAATAGTTTAATATTTCTAATCGTATATTTCATTAATTTGTTACAGATAACCAGCAGCAAAAATTCAAAGGTAAGTCCTTACTATAATTAGCAGCATTTCATGTTAAAATCACATCTGTTATACACAACTAATGCGTGCTGTCCTCTATTAGGTAGGAGGTCATAAGGTTTACACATAAATCACTACACGGGACATATTCACTGATTTTATTTTCACGTAAAACCGTAATTCTTTTGCTATGTAGGTATGAATGTTTTGAACATCTTAAATCTGTATTTTTCGTCATCTCGTTAGGTTTTTCTCGGCACCAGTCGCAGTGTCTTTACAGTTTCACTATTAGCGGTGGTTAGAACAATAGACGTATGGATGTAATGGCGGCGCGCTAATGTGTGCGAAGTAGAGACCTTTCAGTCTGAACAAGACTCGTCTCATTCAGACCTTTTCAGCATTTCCTAAAAAGCCTGGGTAACGTGTTATGGGGAAAATAGCGTAAAATAAAGTACAACTTCCTGTACAAATTAACACAATAAAGTTTCATATGATCGACAAAGTTTCAGTTTATTATTTAAATTCATCTTTTTTTCTGATCACTTTAATTAGGTAGGTTAGGTATTAACCTACGGGGACGAGACCTTGCTAGAGAAGATTTCATGTTAAAGACGTTGGCAACAGCCTAAAAAAGTAATGAGTTACGTAAATTGGGAACGGCGTAGATATTTTTAACGGAGTCCGTTTAAAAATTTCATAACCAATTAAAATTTTCTTTCCCCTTGTAAATAACAGCAACCAAGTAAGGAACCAACCAGTTTTAAAATGAATCTAGCATTCTTCGGGGTCTGTAAACGACTATTGAATAACAATGTTGATCGTCTTCTGTGGGTGTTTATCCAGAGAGACGCACGTCTTTTGTGCGCGGGCGACTGTATACACTGCACTCTATGAATATAAAGACTCCAAGCGACTAGGTATATTACATCACCTATAAGGATCTATATATCCTTCCCAGAAGCGATCTTTCAATGAATAAACTTCTTTTAAGAATGCTTAGTTTATGTCAGGATATGAGAAAATGAGTCTTATACATACTAAATACCTCTTTTCCTCCAAGAGTTAAGCAGCGGTGTATTACTGTACACCCACAGTTTGGCGGTATGTTTAGGTCCCATGTAAAAGGGGGCAGTGACCCGGGAACCAATACGAAACGCTGCAACCAACCAACTCTGATTAGTTGAAATCACAGCCATTTAACAATATGTTACTTACTTATTACAGTATTAGTAACTCTGCAGTGATTTGTGTACAATATTGGTTATTGTTCTGTACAGTCAATGAATGCAAATACAGCATGTTACGTGTTCGCGAGAAGGCGATAATCAACAAGTAGTTACAAAGTATCGCTTTTGTACTTCAACGGCACATCGATCTTGGATGCTTCTCTCGCCTCTAGCTTCACTTGAGAGCCACCAGATTATTATCTTGGTATTAGTTACGCCTCACATAAATCTGAAACTCACCGCTATAAGTTTTATTTACTATAAATAAACTATAAATAACGTCTTTATAGTAGTTTATCTATTATAATTCCGTTTTTGATGACATTAAGTTTACACATCCAACCCGCATTAGGCTAGCGTGGTGGACTATAGCCTAATCCCTCCCATACTGAGAGGAGACCCGTGCCCAGCAGTGGAACAGTATATGGGTCGATGACAACAGACTACAAACCGATGACATTCACTAATATAGGGCCTAAAAATATACCATGAATACTATCCTATCGGATCGATCTACTTGAACTTTGGTTAATTATTTAAAAATCAAAGTAGCTAGAAATTTTATTCTTAGGATTAATCTTGACTACCGAATGAATCCTCACTCATTTCTTCATCAGTCTCAGTCTAGATTACTGATTTCTCTGACGCAAATGATCCTATAATAATTATCCTACGTCTAGATAATTGACTTACTGTGTAAAGCCCTCAGATTTTTGTAGATAATATTTGTCTCGAACATGTAGTTAATTTATGCGTCCTCAGTAGAATGGCCAAACTCGAGTATTCGTTATCGCACATCAATAAGCAGCGTCAGTTAGTCCCGGCTTATGTAAACGATCTTAGTAACATACTTCAGATTTCTTTTACTTGCGTCATCGCTCCTATGTTCTATTATTTTTGTCACAGGGCCACATGCCTAAAAATAATCCTTATACATTTTTCGATATAATTATAAAAGCACATAAGTTAGCGCATTACATAAAATTGTTGGGTAGCACAAGTAAACATTGCAGGATGTTACTAACATATTGTGTCCCATGTTTAATTTAAGTAAAAATGGGTTTCAATTTTTCACTTTGAGTTTAAAGTCAACATTTCTGTCTGGATGGAATTTGTCCAGTAAACAGTCTTGCAGTGACTCTCGAATGCATGTGCTCGTATGCTGCACTCAACTTTTCTGGAAGATTGCCAAATAAAATGCCTATAACGCTTGGGAATGAGTTTCTAGTTTCTATAAGAAAGCTTTTAAAAAGCTTTGAGAAAACGTAGAGGTTCCCATATTAAAGATGACTTGTACAAATTGTAAAGCTAGTGTTTATATTAATTTACAATAGTAAAAGTTTAATTTACTAACATTATTAATAGTAATTGTCATCTTTTGGCGTTACCTACTTTATAAACACCATCCTCTTGCACTTATTCCAATTTACTGACTCGTATTCGTATCGAAACGTAAATTTCACGGAAGATATACCTAAATTATGAAGATAGTTAATAAAATATCAACCATAGTTTCCATATATTCCCATTACAAACTATCAATATAATTCACGCACCGTAGATACAGAATTCTGATATAGGTATGCTTGAAAGCACATGTGTATAATTCATACATTTTCATTAATTCTGCGTTGGATCCGAAGCCGTTCAATTAGTAAGACGGCGGTTGATCGTTCATTGACTGAATTGTGTTGTGGGTGATGTGGTTTACGGCGCCGTGAGTTATATTGTTGTCGGCATTATTTTTATTTCTGTCTGTACCTATATACTTATTATATCACTTAGCTTCATCACATAAACTGAGAAGCATAAAGTGTATGCTAACGAATGCTAAGTTTTTTTACATGAATACCTCATTAACTTTTTTTAATTGATACTTTGGCAAACGACATAGCGTTTGCCAATATTTTTTATATATACCTCGAACATTTTCTCACTACTTGAAAAACGGTAACTGGTATACAAACTATAGACATTAATAATGCCACAAAATATGGCTACCTTTACGCGCTTTGTACCACAGTTTTTATGAAAAGGTAATTAATTTAGTCATCAAAATTAACTTAAACAAAAGAATAGTGGCGCCTTTTATAAATATTATGGAACGTCAATTTGAAATTTAATAAAGAATTCTTATTTTATAGAAGCTTAAAAAGAGCCGTGTTTTTAAAGCAAACAAGGTGAGCCGTTCAAAGATTATAAGGAATTTCCACCAACTCTTTGATACCTTATTCCTTTTAATAGCTTCCTTAATTTTTTTCAAGAGAAATCAACAGGCCTTTTGACCTCGTGTAATTTAATTAATACTTTTTTATACAAATTGTTTTACAAAACGAAGGCGTCAAAGGTTAGGCAATATTAGTTTTTTTTTTAATTCCATCAAAGTTGGTTACATTTTATTTTAACGGTAGCTTAAATGTCATCTTTGTCTTAACCTACATTTACGGGAAATTGAAAGATATCGAAAGGCCACATAGGTAGCAAGTGTCCTCTTCAGTAATAGCCTATTTGTGGGCAGGCCACACGTTCTTACGTTCAAGTCCTATAGAAAGAAGCTAGAGAGAAGCTAGACATTTTCCGCTTCACTGTTATAAAGGAAACATTTTTATATTTGCTATACAAATTGATAGACACAATAGTTTTGTAGGTAATGTATTTTTTATAAAATACTATCTAGTCTCTTTTTTCAATAAAAAATATTCGGTAATATTAAAATTAATTAATAAATTGATTTGTGAAACAACTGTTCGGATTTAACCATTGTTGTATTGGACACTTGAAGAGATTTTCTTTAGGTTACATAACACTAGGCTCGATCCGAGAATAGAACCTAGGCACTTACACTCAGCAGCTTGCGACATTACGATGTTATAAGGTGTTATCTCATATAGACATACCTATGTCAGAATATTGTCATCAATACGTTGGATAGGCAGGCGGTGGTGTCCAAATGCAAATGTATCTTAAACGAAGCCGAAAATTATATTAAGGAAACCCTCATTCCGCTTCTAACACTTTGTATAACTACCATATCATTTATAATTTTAGGGTAATACACCCTGCAATAGATTCTATTTCTATTCTATTTATCTTCTGGGACGCCTGCAGGCACCAGGTGGGTGATCAGTCCCTGCTATTGCAGGGACTACTAGCAGAATAACCTATTGGTTACTCTGCTTTTAAGATCTTTTAGAATCTAGCAAATGTTACCTGACTCGTATCCCTATGTTCGAGGTTTAAAACTAATGTCTTTGATTGAAAATTGAAAACGTATAGCTACTAAATGTTGTCCATCCATCCCTTGTAATGATCAATTACAACGTTGACATTTTTGCCCGAGGCTCTGTCTGGCAACCCTACGTTTGAGAATCCCTGCTATTACTATGCACACACGTCAACGGTGGCGGCGCTCGTCTCTCTAACACTGTTAGGAAAATTTAATCGTAAAGCCGTTGGCCGCAGAATTGTGGCTTCTTGAAATACTCTTGGCAACCCTAAGACAGAATTACAGCGGTCCTATGAGAATTAAAACGTCATCGTTTATCATTTTGTAATGTAGGTATATGCACTTTATTTTCGTTACGGGCTTAACGTCTTTACCGTATAATTAATAGACACTACGATGAAAATAATAGCTGCGTTGTTAATGAAGAGTTAGGTATTTTCCTATAGTTTTTATAAGAAGTTTAGGTATATTACCAATTAGGATTTTTTAGCAAAATATTTTTTAATAATTTTCATAATTATCTTTTAAGCATTTTCCATGACAAGATTACCAGTTATTTTAAAGAAGGATTTTTTATTCATAATTACTGGAAGATGTAGGCATAAGACATAAGTAATAGAATTTAATTTCCGTATAGTTACATCGATGCTTTAAAGAATTTTAAAAAGTATTTTTTTTAATAGTTGATTGCTCCCATATCTAACCATATATATTTTTACAACCCTAGTACCCTAGTAAGTCATATTTTGTTTGGACAAACCCTAGCTAATACTCGAGCCTTTTCACATGAACGATTTGAACGCAGCGATCGACGCAAGACTGATTTTCGATAAGCAACGGGAGCTAGACTTCTATTCACGTGGCTGCTACTCGCTGTTTGATGTATGAAGTTTGAATGGAGCATAGAATACTTTGATGACCCACAGTCCATTCGAAAATAATTGTTACGTTCCCGTTGCAATACCTTTCACAGAATAAAATGTATTCTTCAGCTTGTCAACCAAATGTCATTTGTCATTATCACACTTTTGCTAAACGTATTTCTTAAGAGAGGTAGATTTTGAGATATTTTCAATAGGTAATGTACAAATTAGGTAGGTTTATAACAAAGTAGATCCTTTTGGAATGACCTACGTCCTACATTTCTTCTATAAGGCCTGTACCTTTTAAAACCCTATTAGTGCGACCTGACACCCAGTGAGTCCCATATTTAGTAGCATTTATATGTGTAACTTCACAAGAAAACTATATTTATAGACCTCAAATATAAATATAACCATTTACATAACTATATAAACAGCTAAGTACGTCTCTACTGAAAGCTTTGGGGCGACAAGCATAATGGTATCATATTAAGTTGAAAATATCAATGATTTCGGTAACAAACGTCTTAATTATAAGAAATTCTCCATAGACTTATATTATAAAGAACACCATTTGGATACTTGTATGTTCTGTGTATACAAGATATACCTATTATAGTAGGAACCTCCGATCTTTAGTAAAATTTAAGACGTAGTTTTCATTCAGTCGTTTTAGTCTGGCAAAAGAGATTCATTACGGTCGCAAGTTGATTTGTACCACAAAGGTGCAGCACAAGTAATCCCATCCCTGTTCCCCTTTGAATTGCATCTTCGAACTTACCATTAGCTACATATAAAGAGGAAAGACTACACGTAAAGAGATTTATTTACGACGTCTGAGGTCTAGTGGTTCGAGTACCGGACTGCTGATCACGCGGTCCTGGGTTCCCACAAGACACAAACATTTATGTGATGAACTTAGGTGTTTGTCTGGGTGTTCCTTATATATTATAAGTATATTTACAAAAAAAAAGTGTATAAGTATTATATCCATTGTCTAGTACCCATAATACAAGCTTTGCTTAGTTTGGGACTAGATGGTGCTGTGTAAAAATGTTCCAAGATATTTATTATTATTATTATTTTTAGCAGTGTTACGGTACCACAAGGATAGATGCTTGCCCAAAGATAAAGTAACAAATCTCTTACATCTGTATGTAACCTATACTTTCACCGATATCTGTGCCCAGTAAAACACAGTAATGTTGTTTGAGTAGGACAATTATATGAGTAGGAGCTTACTGCTGAGTAGGGTCTCCTGTCAGCGTTAGGGAGGTTAGGCTATCGGTAATAAATATAGGTGCCCGGTATTAGGATAATCGAAGACAAGTAGGATTCGTATAGAGAAACATTAAAAATTCAATGATCCCTTAGTGCACTCGAGAATACATGAAATTTTAATTTTATCTAAACCGGCGAAATTGATTTTATTTGATATCGAAATGATTACATTTCGCATTATTTCCTTCCAACAATCTGGACGCGTTGTGTTGCAGAATACGGCTGTTATATCTAGTGCCGAGTAGGCAATAACCCTGCTGAGCACTGATGGCATTTTTACATGTTTTTTTTGGCAGTTTTATCCCTTCCTTCATGAAAGAGGTTCGTTACTGCATTTCCCGGGAACGTGATTGGCGCGCTACTCATTTTTATGGTTCTCTATTTTGGAAGTTGATGCTTCAACTTTAATTACAAAATCTCTTCGTGTCATAAGCTTTAGAAAAAGAAAGATTATGAATATATGAAGTTGGCACTCTAGTCAAACTCTAGCTCAAATATTTTAAGAGGATTAATCGAATATACATACTTTTTCGATTTGAACTTTATGGCCTTTTAAAACTTTTTAATTAAGATATTGTTCTTGCAATCGAAGAGATTAATATTACAATGTTCAATTTAGGTATGTATCGATTCCATATCGAATGTCGTCAAGTAAATGTTCACTATTATTTGGGGGCTGTCGAAGTCAGTCAGAAGGGAACCAATTAAACTTGGCCAGTTGTACCGTAACCTCGTTCCTCTAACAATACAAAGCTTAGAAACTTGGTGTGTGATCTCCGATGACATTGCACAATCGAATTAGTTAGGTTTCACTACCTTGGCACTCATTGTTCTTAAAGGAGTTGGGTTAATTTGTAATAATGACGTATTAACTTTGATCCAATACAGAGAGGTATATATTTAGAATTTCAGATTAAATTTTCGGACAAAATAATTATCATCATCATCATCATCATCGCACCATATACTGTCCCACTGCTGGGCACGGGTCTACTCTCAGTATGACACGGATTAGGCTATAGTTCACCACGCTGGCCTAATGCAGGTTGGCTAAAAAATAATATGAAGTGAACATGTGTTTCGGGTGAATTTAATTAGATATTGTAGGATGTATAATGTTTATTAAGTTCTCATATTTCATCGCTAATCCTTTATCTAATAAAGAAATGAAGAAACAATTTTAAACTGATTACAAGTTTCTCTTGATTGAACTAATAACAAAGTTTATCTTTCGATATCCGACGAAGTGTCATGGAAAGATAAACGATTAAACGCAGGTGTTTTCAAGTATTTTAATCACAGGATGGTGTTGATCCCACGGTAACGGGTACGTAAGTATACCTATCCAAGTGGCGTACAAATCGTAGAATTGCACTGATGCTATGCATAACTGTGTCAAACGTACAAATGTCACGCTCGGTTCTGTGAAAATAGGGCGGAAACGAAAATGTCACAAACACAATGCATTTTTGTAAAGGATAGCCAGTTTTCATTCAATTGTTTTTAGGTTTTAAACTGACAACAGACAAACGCCTAACAGAAAACCGAGTATTGAACAAATCCTTTAAAAAACCTTTACGCTCAAAAAAGCGTAAGTACTTCCATAATGTAAAAAAATGTCAACATATTTTTCATTCAATGGTTTTTAGGTTTTTAAACTGACAACAGACATACGCCTATCAGAAAACTGAGTATTGAACAAATCCTTTAAAAAACCTTTACGCTCAAAAAAGCGTAAGTACGTAATGTAAAAAATATAGAAATGTGTAAAAACATGTGTATAGTGAGTTTTCGTCATTAAATAGGGTGTAAGCGCATATAGTGTTAGGCTAGTGCACACCTGTAGCTTCGTGTTGAGTTCTAATTTAACGGTCGGATGATCAAAGACAGCCACGTATGGCTAATACCGTACGCGTACGGTCGTTAATAACGCCAGTCGCCAATACCGAATGACGCGTTCGATGTTTGTTAAAAGCTTTATTTTTTTACGCAACCATTTACACGCATTATATATTTACGAGAAATTATATTGTATTTTTTATTATAACATATTATGTTAACATGTAAAAAAAAAATTAAAACGTATAAAATGTAAATATAGATTTGTAAAAAATCGAATGGAAAAAGGAGTCTCAAAGTAATGTTTCTCTATGCCACATTTTGATAACCTGTTTATTGAAATGGAGGTACCATTTCAATAAACAGGTTAGCTTTGTATAACACAATATTCCGCTACGAATATTGTGTTATACAAAGCTAACCTTTGATCGGCTAAGTATTAGAGGTTGAAGATTACGGATAAAACTAGCAATCGGGTTGAAACTAACGTCGAATAAACTCTTCAAATAATATATTTATACTTTTATCATGTAAAGAACAGATTTTATGGCGACATAAATAGAATGAATATCGTCTTTCGTTGACAGTATTATGCTAGGAACACCTACGAGCATTCACGACTATTGTCACGATTTTTTTATTCTAAAATAAATATCGAAATCGAAATATCAAAGGGAAATGAGTGACAAAGGCGTCTCAAATCCTTAAAATACTTCCCACCTGGCAATATTTTCACGACACAATAACAAGAATGTTACAAAGGCTGAGTTATCATGCAAGTGCTGTGACGAGATTTGCATTTCTCAACACACAGGTGCAATCCGATTGAACTCTGTGTGAATTTGTACAAAAAATGTATTTTAATTCTGTACTTTAAGTTCATAAATGTATAATGGACGTTTTGTTATGCTACTATTACAATGGGTAGTTAGGAGGTTTAACTTTAACATAAATGGGAAGGAGCAGTAGTCTTAGAATGATCATTTTTTAAAACATCGCTAAAATATTTAAATCTTTATGTTTAGAAAACTCATTTCCACCAATACTTGACCTTATATACCTTTATACCTACCTACCTATGCTAACTGTCAATGAAATTTAATTAATTTAATTAGTTTCATATACCCCGTATGAGCACAAAACATATTTTCAACTTTCTCCTGAGTTGACAGAAAGGTATTTCATTCCATACATACAGCAAAGCTTGATGAAAAAAGTTGCGTCTATTTTTTATGTAAGTGGACTGCTTCACGTTGTCTGGGATATTGTCTAAAGTTTACTAGTTTTAGCTAACTGCCAACGATCCAATCAATCAAGTTACACAGTTTTCTTAACTTTAAACAAGATTTCGTAGTGACACTTTCATATTTCACTGTGGTACCAGTGTTTATAACGGCACCGTCTGATGCCATCTGAATTTATAATCGGACTTTGGGTTGACTTCAAAAAGTTTTTTAGGGTGAATTTCAACAAGAGATTTTTATGTGTCATTTCGGTGGGATTTTTTTATTTCAATGTTATCTACATATTTTTAGTGACAAATAAAACTTTAGCCTATTTTGTAACATTGTGCGTGAGTGGACATTAAATATCATCAAAACTTACATAAATATTTAAGGATGAATTTTTAAGAGTCCACTGAAATGAAAAGTGTCTACCGTAATGATATAAATCACCACCGAAATGATAGACTGTGCACCGGAATGAAATAAATCCACCGAAATGATACAGTTAAGAACAACCGTGCCGGGCAGCCAGGGTTCCGTAATTTGTTAGGTTTGATTTTCACAAATTTTATCATATTATACTAAATATATTTTATGTCTTTTGAATAGTATAACAAATGATTTTATATACAATGTATGTTATGTTTTTAAAAATTATTGAATATAAAATTATATCAACTGTTTATTATATTAACTGATCATTATATCAAATAAAATTATAGATTTCTAACAAATGAATCTTTTACAATTTAGAAATTTTGTATTTATATCAAATACTATAAAGGTAAGTGACTTATAATGAAGGTACACCCTCGAAGTAATTATTTTGTTGACAATTAGTAGATATAATAATCTACACTGGTGACTTACACACTCATCACATCATCGTTGAGCCGAACAAATGTGTATCTAAAATATATACATGTACTAACTAGATAGATATATGTATATATTTTATATATTTAAACACAAATACACCCGAATAATCTAATCTACACTCTAGGTAAAAGTACCTACATTACAAAACTATGACTTTGTATTTGACATAAGGGTCTCTAAAACTTTATGGATTTATCATTTCGGAGGTACATTTCATTCCGGTGGACTGTGATTGGTATAACAGTCCACCGAATCCACTGAAATGATAACACTGAGATGATAAAATACAGGTTAGTTCAACATTTAACTCCGAAATAAAATTATAAAAAAAATATGAACACTACTCAAACAAAACAGTACATACAGCAAATTTAATACTCAATTTTGAAACAAATTACATGGATCTAGCACGAGTTATAACAGCCACCGAAATGAAACTATTTTTGTCCCCTTATTACTGAAATGATAAAATTACTTTTTTTGCGGGAAACGGCAAGACGTTAGGACCGGTGCGTTCGCGCCGAGAGCTAGAGCCGGAATGATCCGAAGTGAGGAAAGGTGAGAGGGGCGTAACAACGCAATGTTGACGTGGCTATTCTACTAAAACTTACTGTCCTCTGAAATGATAACTTTTTTCCAGACAAAAGTTAACTGCCTGTCAAATCCATGAGAAAGAAGATAAACAAACAAAAATAGTTTTATTTGATCGAATATATAATAATTTAATGATATCAAAATCGATTCAAATCCATATTAAGAATGTATTTGCAGGGGAAGGTATTTTATGAACGGAATTGGGTTCAGGACAGGCCACCGTGATGATAAAATAACACTTTATAAATTTTTTTTTTGGTATATTAAAGGGTAGAAATCAATGATTTTTTTTGTCAAGGTAGAGGAGTACTTAAGTTATTGAGGAAAAATTTTTAAAATTAAAAATCAGCACATTGCACTACCGTTCTCAGGTTTGCCGTGTATTTTTTGTGCTTGCGCAATTCACCCTTTAATAGAAACTTTTTACACAGGATAATGGCTATAATTGTACAGACCTGTGTAGTGTGTACCCGTCGTGGAACGTGCCTAATTAGATTATATCTAGTAGGTAGTAAATATAAAGAGGAATATAGCAAAACTCATTAATGAAACACTGACTCACAGGGATACTAATTATAGAAGACTGAATTAAACATATACTAAAACTATACTACAAATTGAACGGGCACTCTTGGACATCAAAGCATTATGGAGTCTCTAAAGCATAAAAAGTAATTAAATCGTGTAGATTTTATACAAAATATGGACCGCTTTGGTTTATTTAGTTTACCTTATGTACTAGGTATCCCACTTCGTATTCCTTAAAAGCATTGGGATGGGTTTTAAGTTTAGTGCAGGTCGTTTACTTTTTACAATTGAAATCCTATATTTGATGGCCCATATGTAATAATAATTATGAGATCTGATTTTGTAGTATAATTTGTTAACAACATTAAATGAATATTTTAATCATTAGAAAACTTATAACTGTTAGTGTGAAACTTTACTGATAATTTTCGGGGCATTACAGCGTAAATTTTCTAATAAATAAGTGCATAACTAACTCCATAGTACAGTAGATAATTTAGTACGGTCAACAACGAAAATCGATGAACACAAGCAATATTTATAGACATCAATTTACCAAAACTATACATTAGATTTAGACTAAGATAAAGCATATAGTTGTCCTCTAATAAGAGAACTTGTAAAACTTCTAGGGTCAGTACATTCTGAATGTTAAAGATGTTAAAGCATTTTGGAGATTTAATTGTGTTCAGCAACTTTTGTTGCTGACTGTACCTACCTACCTATATGGTATTTTCTGGCTATTATTGCTAGTACTTAAAAAAGTTAATAAAAATATCAACATTACGGACAATTTTTTCATTAAAAAAACACCACTAACATTACTCGGGTGTGTACTAAAAAGTGAAGGAAAAAGCCTTGATTGATGAGCTGAAAGTATTTCATGATGACGACACATGAGATAACAAATATTACATAATAGAGGGGTGACCGTTGTATCAAAGTAACTTTACCACAAAAAGGGATACTTCAGCTTATGGGATTAGACCTTTTAACAAAATCGCTTATATTATGATCGCTCCGTTTATCTATCCTTGACATTCTAAAGATAGATAAACGAAGGACATCTTAGTGCTACCTACAAATTGTGGTGATACGAAATATCTTTGCTCATATGAGGACGACCAAAAATCTTCGCCAGCTGGGAAAAATCAACAAGTACTTAGTAAAGGTTTTTGTGGTAGGGTTTAATGACTAGCGAACCACGAAATACGAAATCTCCAACGTGCTAAATTAATACAAAAATATTCTGAAAGTATGGTGTGCAAACGACGTTACGGGGTTAATACTTCAATTATTTGAATCCGCTTACGCATGTTTTCGATACAAGGAAACATGCAGAGAGATTGAGACCCGCCTTCTTTTTGTAGTTGGTTAAAAAGGAATAACACAAAGAGGTCTTTGAAGTTATTTCACTATCTGTAATATATGCGTGTCTGTTATATATGTAGTTACTTCATACGCTTTTGTACTGTCTTTCTTTGAAAGTGGAAATTACGGAATAAAACGGCTTTCTTCAATATTTCTCGAAATTCAAGTACCAATACAGATATTACGTATATACAAAAAAACGGATATATAAAAATAGCAGAAGCGCTATTGTTTTGTTTGTTGAACAATAATTCAATTATTAAACAAACTTATCACGTTTGTTTACACACGACGTATGTTAATTTATGCATGCTTTCCTGAATTATAAGTACGTTAAATTGATATATGTAAAGAAAAATATGTAGCGTTTATTAAAATACGACAGCTGTAATTAGTAAGGACTGATGAATCGTTCCGTGTTTGATCTTTGCGTGTTTGTCACCGTGAAGGGACTTGACCCCCACGCGGCTCACTGATTGTAGCAAATTGAAATATCACACTTTTGAAACCTTTTTAATACCTACAAAATATGTGATGTTGTGGATGATACATTAGTTACTAAATTAATCCTATTATGATTTTTCTGTACCTATAGGTTCTAGATATTCACAGCAGTTTCACTGTAATGAGTTGAATCAATCACAGGCAATAATTTTCGTTATTAGTTTAGTTGTATATACTGTAGTTACGTTGTATGTAGTTATATCTTGATAAGATTCGTGTCTTTAAACTCAGCCGCACTATATATATACTTCTATATATGCAATAGTTGAACAATTTGCTTCGGCTTCATTGGTCGCGGGCGCGACCTACAGATATTTGTTCCGGGTTGAAGTGTACGTAGTAATATTTGTTTGTAAACGCACCCTCGATTCAGGAAATCGCCTAGTGTTGGGCTAAGCTTCAATAATATAGCATAAGATCAGTAGATATTGTATTTTCTGAAGGTTTAGGCAGAGGTGTTTGTATAAGTAAATGTACGTAATCCTAAAGTTCCCTATTGCAATCAAACAGGGCAGCTATCCAGGCTCCAAACTAACTACCGCCTTGGTATTTAATAGAACAACAACAATACTTTGCACGACTCGAGAATGGAACCCAGAACCTCTAGAGTAGCAGTCGCACTCACACTTACTTGTCAGTTAAAGTTTTGCGACTATAACTTATAATGTAATTGCTCTAACTCTGTATAAACAAGTGCATAGCTATATAGCATCTACACCTCGATTGCAGCCTAACTCTAATTGCGTTACCATCAATTAAAAGTTGCTTAACATTTACAAATTGCAATTCTGTGAAGTACCGCCCCAACTGAATGTCAGCTTGATATAAATATCTTGTTTATTCTTTAATCACTCGGTAAATAACTTAAGAGGACGTACCAAACGATATTGTTAGTAAGTATTTTACTGTTTACAAAAGAAAATAATTACACTAGATTGTCCCGTGTGGTTGCCCGTGTGGATTTGTTCATAAACAATCTCGTGAAAATACTTACCTTAAATCTTTTCTTAAATTATGCCTATCCTACACGTTATACGGAGCCAAACTATTATTTTAACTTTGCCTTCATAGTTTCCCAGGTTCCGTGATTAGTCAGTATTTCTCTTTGAATGACTTTTGATTTACCATAATAGTACTTATGAACCGCTTCTACGTAAGTGCTGACCTTGCATTCTATATTCGTATTATAAGAACCTAAAGTTTAGGCCCTAAACAATGAAGTGTATGGCTTGTTGTCTATGCTTGTGTATGTGATTCACCGAAAGAAGCCGTTTTAGTTCCTCAGATTATTTCATAGTTACCGTATATTATTTATTTTCATTATTTGTGTTTCCAACCGGCAAATAGGTTTACTGTCCAGATTTTACTCACTTGTTTTTTGTGTTGATTTTACTTGTTTGTTTGAACGCGCAAATCTCAGGAACTACTGGTCCGATTTGAAAAATTATTTCAGTGTTAGGTAGCCCGTTTGTCGGGGAAGGCTATAGGCTATATATCATAACGCTACTGTCACGCTACGAACAAAAGCAGCGTATTATCAATCAAAAATGTTTAAAAAACGGGGGAAAAAAATAACTTCTACACGAACGAAGTCGCGGGCAAAAGCTAGTTTCCTAATAAAATGAATGTATTTTCGCTTCCTAGTTATCAAGAATACATAATACTACATTCTCTCATTATAAAAGTATATGATTCACTCGCGGAGACTAGTGCTCTGTGATGAATTGGTGACGATCATTATACTTGCAGTGTTAGGTGACTGAAATAATGAGAGCCGTCGCGTCGCGGCGTACATACAAGCGCAGAGGGCAGCTTAGTTACTACCTATATATGTATCTCCTGCCTAGTAAATCTATCTTAGTTGATACTTGACTTTCCGAAATCGTTAAGTGTTCAAAGAATAATTTTACTAGAAATGTATCCTATTTTGTGAACTGCCTCGTTGGTCTAGTGGTCCCAAGCGTGACTGCTACGCTAGAAGTCCGGGGTACGATTCCCGGGTCAAGCAAAGTGTGGTTTTTCTGTGAAATTCCCCGTTCCAGCTCGGAGTCTGGATTTGTACCTGGTTGATGGCAATAGACTCGCCCTCTATTACATGGGACCTAAACATGATACCGGGGATCTGTTAGTGTACATTATTACATCTCTGCCTAACCCTCCGGCGAATATAGGCGTGATGGTATATATCTTATTTTATTACTTTCTAATTACTCTAAAATTCTACTCAATAGGGTTATTACTTTCCGACATTTTTGAATGATTTATGATCCTAAAATTCTTCAATAATTTAACTTCAAGGCTTTATATACTTTTAAGTCTCTATCTTTCAAGTTTTTATCTGTATCTGGCTAAGCAGTGTTAAGAAAAATGAACGCGTATTTAAATGCAACGTTTTTCAAAGCAATCGGTAAACTTTGAAGATTAATAATAAAATTAATAAATAATAAAAACTAGCAAACCATAATAATGAAATTATGTGCCTATAGATAGTACTATTTTATCAATTAAAACTTTATCGTAATCATTCTTTAAGATTCTTTGTAGCTTTCTTTAATATTTTTAATTACAAGAGAATTTGTTGAAACTGGAAAATTCTCCCTAATAGGTTGCTAAACAGAAACTTTCAATGACCCTTAAAAATTATAACAATACTTTTTAATTAATTATAATTTATTGTGAAAATATTATTTATCACAAGTAGAATTTTAATAGGTACAATGTTTTATTACTTTGCAATTGCTTTAAAATAGTTGTACTTATCAAAAATAAAATAAAGATGAGGTAGTTTTACGTAGATATTTCGTAGCACATCCAACTATGCCGTAGAATTGTAGTAGGACTACGGCGTAGCACGTAGTATTTCGTATTAACATAAATTCAATGTTAGTATAAGCGTGTAACTTGCAAATAACCAGTAGTTATGCGTGTGGCGCGGCGTCAGCACGCTACGAGAGTAGTGATAAGCGTGATTGATGACGTCACGGATTTGTCCGCGGGGGTGGGTCGTCGACACGCGCATTACTCTACTTGTTGAGCATTTCCATCAGCCTATAACGACGGCTTGAGAGCCGTACATGTATATCCATGGCGTCAGCCGTATTGAGTGACAGCTCATATATTCTTGTACTTATTCTCACGCTTACCATATATTTTGGGAAAGTTAGACGCAATGTGTGTAATTGTACAAGAGTGAGAAACGTATTTAAGTTATAATGTACGAAATAGGGAATTATATGAAGGAAGGAAGTATACAAATTAATGTGTTGATGGTGAAGTATTTGACACATTTGCCACCAATTACCTTGATCAGTAATTATATTCATATCAACCTGTGAGTTAAAGTTATAAAATGAAATGAAATTATGTTATAAAATGAAATGATGATGAAATTATATTTATTTCTGCAAAGAACACTTTTACTAGTCATTTTTTAACAGTAGGTAGGAACATGTATTTTGTATTCCAACAACACTAACATTGTCCATTAGAAAAAAGGTCACAGAATTTGACCTAAAATCTTCACAAACAAAAAGGGGTTAATGCTGCTGTACACATAACATCTGGTTACACATAGCACTGAATGCGAGCAAATGGTGTGTACCCGGATAATTCGTACAAATGCAAGCTCCCTCTAGCGGAATAAAAAGGCTAAATATGACCGTGACAAATGAGCCGACCCGACCTGTCGCCCTTCGTGGCAAAAATTAAAATTCTACTCCACGTAACAGATATCTTTAGGAATTCTTTTCCTTGGCAAATGTTAAAAATATCAGTTAAGTTGAGCCGTAATATATAATAGGGCAGTCATTGTTTAAACAAGGAATTCCTTTCGGGTAAATTAATACAACAGTGGGAAGACAATATGTTATCTACAGATTAAATTATAGATGTATACAGATTACAAAATTTACGAACATACCTACATAACGAAAAAATGTTATACTTTACTTATCGAAAAATATTTATACAATTACATTACACTGCATGTAGTGTTTGCCTATATTACGTGTAATAATAATAATAATCAACCCATACACTGTCCCAAAGAAAAATTATTATGTAAATAAAAATAAAAAAAGTTAGCATAAAAAAGTTCTCTTAAGTAATTTTAAATGTTTTAACTACATTTTTAAATGATTGTTTTATTCAACTTCATATATAATAAATATTTACAAGATATAATATCTCTATACCTATATTTTTTTGAGTTTTCCCAAGCAATAAATTTGCCCCTTCCATTACAAATGTCGGCTAAACACACGGTATTTATTCAGAGAGCCATTACATGACGAATATTTTCATTTCTATACGTTGATAGTTCTGTGGGCAAATGTTTCTTGAGTCATCTTAAAAGGTTTCTTAGTCGAGAAAATAGCTGTATTGATGATATCTACAAAAGAAGAATAAAAAAAGATAGAAACATTTTAATAATACGTATTTTAGAATACTTTGTTTGACTGCCTCGTTTGCCTTAGTGTTTGTAAGCGCGAGTGCTGCGATTGAGGTTCTGGTTTCTTTTTAAAAAAATATGTATCTATAATAAAATGAAGTAAATTTATTTTGAACAACTGTATCTCTGCATAAAATTATATGCATTTCCAGAATTATATTATTATTTCATATGAGTAGACATTTCACCAAGATATTAAGAAATACATTACATAATCCCGTATAAATCCCGAATCTTTTTAGTAATATCACTTATGTCCCATGTTTTTATATATACAAATAAGAATAAGGAAATAATTTCTAGCTAGTTCGTCTAATTCGCTCCTTAGAATATTCTTTGTAAGCATCGAGTTTCATATAAGTACACATCAAGTACGGGTGGTCTTTGTCCATTCTACATACTAAATGGGTCTCCATTTATTATAACAATGGATATAGGCATTGTTAAGATATACTGCTGGCAGAGGGCTCGTCAAAATATTAGTAATTCATCAATTGACTAAAAGCGGATCTATTATAAAATAGTCATAATACCTTCTTCGTTCCTATAAACTAAATAATTAATTATAATATGCTGACATTGACTAAAGACTACCATTGTTTTTTTACTGTACTTTGTACGCTAAAACACTAGGCGTTGAAAGGAGTTTTAGAGCTAGAACTTGTACTAGTAGTTTTTAGATTGATTTTAACTTTTGACTCTCTAAACAAGCACGGACCTTCTGACCAGCCGGAGGTTCTATTAGGACATGACGAAAGAAAATGTTATGATTTTTAATTTCAAATAAAAACTAGTAAGTACCTACCGTAACCTAAGTGGTGCTCGGTTAATTGGGGATTAACCAATTGCAAATATATGATTAAATATGAGTAATACATAACATAATCAAAATTATTTAATAGGAAAACCAACGCACGTTTGAGGACGTCTTCAGTTTTACGGTTTATCCCTATTAGTATATCATGCGTGTAGTTACAAAATATAGGTTTGTTAGCTACTTATATATATACATATTATAATGTAATATTTGTATTGTTTCAGTCATGTCTCCGAGTTTCGTGTGTGCGTTGGTGGTGTGCGGTTTCGCGGCGATCTGCTCGTTGCCCGTCGCCAATGCGCAGGCGCTTGTCTCTCCGTATGAATGTAAGTATTTCTCGTTTATAAAATAGCGTAAGGTGCATCTTTTCCAATTTAGAAGTAAAAATAACTCATTAAACATTTCACCTAATGTAAATAAATCTATCAGTAAATGTGTCGTAAACTTGTGGAATCTCTTGTAAAATTATGGCCTTATTATTCCTAACGCCCGCGCTCCATTCAACAAGTTACAGATTTAGTATTGCTGACTTTAAATGCTAAGCTTAATAGCAGTACCCATTAGTGGTAGGTATTTCAATATTTAGGTACCTACGCACAGTTTGTTTTCATATTTTTGTATTGTCAGAAAAATATATTACGCTACATATAAAAACGTGTGCGTTATCCAGTAAAACTTATTTCATTGTTACTTTCCGAAAAGATACCCCTACATAATCTTTAGAGAACCGCTTGCGTGACGCCATTTATGTAACTCAGCACTTACTCATTATTAAGAAGTAGGTACCAACTTCGAATAATTGGGCAGTGGGTTCATTGGACGTTCAACAATTAGAAATAAAGTAGAGATACTTAATAAACCCAACGATTGATCAAAGCTTTTCTACGTGCTCCAACATATCTTAAAACGTGTATTTTCGAGCGAATAATTTGGAGGATTTATTAAGAATCCTTATTACACCTACTCGTGTTATTCAACTTAAAATTTTCCGGGAATATAGTCGACGTCTGCTTCGCTTTAATGAACTGGGTTATTAGACTTCGCGTTTATTTATTACTTATCGGGAGTTTGTTGATTGTTCTGATTTACTAAATTGACTTTTAAATTAAAGGCCTATTTACAAAAAACCTTTGTGTGCTATCTTAAACCAGCAACAAACATGCATATACTATGACAATGTGTTGGTGTTATCTACATAATATTACTGTCACAGTCGGGAATAAAAGTAACCTAATAATAATATAACATATCTCAAAGATTTATTGTGGCTTTTCGACATTTCAAGGATATATATACCTAACAAAAAAATAAATTACCGAAGTTCATTGCCAGTATGTACAGACTTATGAGTTTTCATGTAATTAGTCCGAACCTCTTAATAATTCAAAACTTTTAGTCGTATTTAAATAAATTATAAAGGATCTTGTAATCCGTTGGGACATCTATGTATACCTACATTAGTAATATCTAATTTTCATAACATCAAACAATAATTCAAGATTCAACGAACGCTTGATGTTCAAATTACAATTTTAATGAGTTAATGATATTTCAGAATTATTAAGTCGTTCCTTTTCGTACTTAAATTGTAGCGTGGATATTTGTATATATCTTAAATTATTATGTTAAAAGCAATGTAAATATTCAGTCATGTTTTTTTAATTCCATTAGTAATTATCATTCTTTCATATTGTTTTTTATTAACATAAGTAGCATAAATATTTAGGAGTGACTACTTAAATTGATTAATGTAATATAAGGAAATTCTTTCTTTTTAGACGGGCCATAAAATACCGTCTGACTTAAGTAGATTTAGATCGAAGGTCGCCAAGAAATAAATTAAAAACCGTGTAATATAATTATTATAAAATTCCCTAATATAGTCTTTCTGACAACAGTCTTGTTTACTGATTTTTGACAATCTAATCTGATCAATACTGATGTGTATTCACGAATTATAAATTATGACTTTAATACTTTTATTAACGTTAAGTAAAAGCCAATTTTTAATGTAAAGAAATATTCATAACATTTAAATTTAATAAATGCAAGAACAGTTATAATCATGTTTAGAAAATTTGTTCATGCCTTATTTGTACTAAAACTTCGAACATTCGCAGTCGACAATATAGGCATTACAAACATCTGGTGAAAATTATGTTCAGACGAAACGACTCATGTCAAACAAGAAGCGATATGTCAAGCTTTTAATAACATTATAAACACGACATGGGCGCAAACACACGAGCGCTGCGCTTAAATCTGAAGTGTGCGACGATGTCACGTAAACTATTAACTATCGGAATACTATTAACGTAATTGTTATCGTGTTATAGGCCCGAAGGACATTGACAAAGATCGGATGAAAGAGTTTAGTGAATATAATCGGCGTCTAGTGTGAGCATTAAAATTATCATATTATTTTTGCTGAAGTTTATGAATAATACATAACATAGGATACTTTCTATCTCACCTATATTCCCCGAAAGGTTAGGCAGAGATATAGTTACTAATGTGCAATAGTGCATACACCCAAAGTTTAGGTTTAGATCCGGATACAAATTCAAACTCCGAGCCGCTGCTTAGAATTTTATAGAAAATCCCAATAACACTTAATTGACCTGAGAATCGAACCCAATCTGATTGAAAAAATCGAATAACGTGTAATGCTTTTCTATTATCACAAATTCTATCAGCCAAATTTTATAGAAATCTGTTCATTGGTTTAGCCGTGAAAAGGTAACATGCAGAGAGTTACTTAAGAATTTATAATTATATAGATTGCATCCAAAATAATAATAATCTTGTTATGAAAATAATAATAAAATTATTTAGATACTATTGCTGATTTTATTTACAAATAATCTTTTGTAAATCCAATCAAGCTAACTCGGAAAATTAATCAAACCGCCTCCAGGGGTAACAGAGAGATTTGCATAATTTCGCTGCTATTGTGTGTAAAACACAATTAACGAGCCAAACAAGAAAACATTTGATTTTATTTGTGTAGTATTTTTTTTAATGAATCAGTATTAGGTATTATTCATTATACTATATTTAAATTGTCATATTAGTACTAGATACTCTTATATTTTAATATTTTAACAATGCATTGTTAGAGTTTTAAAAATATAAGACGGATTGACAGACAAGAAGCCAGAATGATGAAACTATGCACTTGAGTAAAGATTACTTAATAGTTACTACGTAAACATGAGTTCTTCGATAATATTAAAATAACTATATAGGTGAGCACTAAGACAGAACTACTACAGAATAACGAGATTAGAGAGAGTTATCCATATAATTATAAAAAGCTAATCGAGCATCCATATCCAAAAGCTCTTACCCAAAATAGTTTTGTTTTTGTTATTCCTTTCCTCAAAATATTTTTTGTTCCATTGAAGCATATGCGATGTTTCAATCAGGCAAACAATATAGGGAAAGATAAAATAACAATGCAATTGATTGGCTTCGCTATAATTTTCCAAATAAAAATATCACGCTTTGTATGTTTTATAATTAAAAACGTTACTCGATTCTGAATAGGAATATAACAATGGCCCATGAATACTGATGTCAAATAAAAATGGATAGATCTCATCGCAGTTCAGTGGCTACGGGTATATTATATTTTTATTTTTTACAACTCGGTATTGAGAATCCTATTGTGCGTTATTGAATGAGTAGTCGTGTACAACAGCCCCTTAAGATGGCTAGCCCGAGTTACCTTTCAAGATTGTTAATCAAAATTGAAATGCAAGGTGTCCGTCCAACTTGAATATTGAATAGGTTGCCCTTGTTAGTACTTTGGAACAATTTCTTACGCTTTGCCGGTTTATAAATTATGTAAAAGCAAAACATAGGACGGTTCTTTATAATTACGATCACCCGTCGTTGCGTTAACAAATAAGGGGGAATGACTCTTCGTTCATGTGTTTACTACTTAAAAGCTTTTTTAATTATTGTTTCCTCCTTTGCTCTTGGATTAATTATTACAATTTTATATGCGAAAACATATAATTGGTAATTAGTTTTTTATAACTCGTTTTTTATCTTTAAGTTGTTAAAACTGTTTGATTTCCTAATAAAATAAAATAAAATAAATAAAATTTATAAATACAGCTGAAATTAATTTCATTTCAATCAAACATTATAGGTGTTCACTTTCCTATACGAAATGGATTTTTGTTTTAACAACTAAACATTTCTAAAGCTTCTTTCTTATTTAAAAATATCTACGGATCCAGAGTCGTAGTCTTATATGTACCATTGTACCTACTTGAAAAAATTAAATGGACACGCTCCTGCCTGACAAACGACCTCCAAAACTAAACTAAAGTTAAAGATTCATGTTGGAGAGATAACCACTTTTTGAATTCACGGTTGTATTCTTTCTTTTGGAGAGCAACCCGCGAACTTAGGGTTGTAAAACGTTGCGGGAATTATGTTAAGCTTTGAAATACCTCGGGAGCAAACTACAAGTGTCAAAGTGGATGCACAAATTATTGGCAGAGAACTGTTTCTAATTAATAGGGCTGTAGCAAACTAACTTGCGAACTAATGCCGAGTTCAAGACCTGTGTACATTCCCGAGCTGACACGGATTATAAACTTCGAAGCTGTGTATCGCGAACATAATTAGAAATATCTTGGACTTCCCCTTTGATGATCAGTGATACATTACAGTTGCTAACTAAATCCTTATACAAGATACATTTATCATACGTGTTCTGTATAATATTAGTGTAGGCTGCGTGTAATTTATGATTAATACAGATTAGTTGATAACAATATTACTCCTGAATGCATAAACATGGTGTTACGTAGAGCAAATATTATTAATGAAATAATTAGACATCAAGCCGATTTACCAAGAGTTAATGGTTGCATTAACTTGTATGAATAATTGTTATAGTTCTAGTCTGTGCCACTGGATCGTAAACTACGCTACGGGAGCGCTTTAAAAACTTTGATAAATGTGGGAAACATAGTGTTTCAAGATATCAAGTGACAAGCATCCATAAGTCTTAATAAAAAACGTGCTTGTAGTAACAGAGCGTAGGCGAATTTTACAAAGCTTATAGTAAGTAGTCTGTAGTTAGGGATATCTTAACATAATTATACAACTCTACTGTAGTACGTTTATTTGTCACCTAAACTCCTCCTAAACGGCTTGAACGACGAATTTGTTATAAATTCTAATGGGTTCCTGGATGGTTTGAAAACACAACTGTACCCGGCAGGTTTTTTGTGTCGATAGTTAGTATATTTTTGCCATTTACTCTCATCAAAGCTTTGTACGCTAGTAAGTCATATTCTCACGACGGTTTTAAGTCTAATATAAAGTGCATCTGCTACAGCAGGTACCTAAAAAGTGACATACGACCTTTATACGATTCTATTTGACAACTTTTAAAATTAGAGTAGGTACCTATTCAATGAAAGAAGAGGATATTGAAAATAACCTCGGTGTCATCTATCATGTCCGCTCAAGGATATTGTCGAAGAAAATTAAGGGGAATCTATGTCAATAGGCCGACCCTTCGTCGCTTGATGACAATGGATAGTTACCGATACGTACCTACTGCCTGCCACTTCACAGGTATAAATTACTAGTTTGTCAAGTGATATTATTTTACCGTTAGTGTAATTTTCATCGTTTTCGTAGTAAATAAATAAATATTCTGGGGACAGCACCATCTAGTCCCAAACTAAGCAGAGCTTGTACTATGGGTACATAGTAGACATTAGATATATACCTTTTTTTGTAAATACATAAGTAGTATTTACATGGTACTCATTTGTGGTTTATTATATAATATTTTAATACTCGTACCTATACCTTTAGCTTACAACGCGTTTGAGTATAAAATGAACGATGATCATAGTGGTGATCCTCATTCAACATATTCATAGAAACGCTGTTAGAAGTTTACATTCAGATATTTTTAAATCGGCTTTAGCGACTATTGACAGTTTCCTTGTCTCAAATAGAAAATATGACATAAAGTATTGTGCTTTATTAACCTTTTAAAACCTAGAAGGTTTTGGTTCTTGAAATAATATCTTTCGGTTATCTATCGGCTTGCACTAAAAAGATGAAACAATTTAACATAAGATAACTGTACTTCCAACCACTAAGTCTGGAACCTTGAAGCTTTTGCGTAACTAGGTAAAACTTAAAAAATATTAAGAGGATTCTCAATCCCAAACCAGAAAAATATAACGAATTATACTCAGTATATTATTTATTATGCAATGAAGACGCATCTGTGTAAATGTCACATTGATGTCGGGGACACTGGCTATGGCTGACTGCACAGAGACCCCAACACCGACCCGCGCTCCTCGCTAAATCTTATCAAGGTCCTCATTTTATAATACGCCAGGCTTCACCCGCGTGGTCTTGATAACTTTTTCCCCGTTTTAGCTATTGCTACGCCTATAACCTCCCCGATAAATGGGCTATCTAACACTGAAATAATGTTTGAAATCGGTCCAGTAGTTTCAGAGCCTATTCAATACAAACAAACAGGCAAACAATCAAATCTTTCCTCTATATATTATTGGTATAGATTGCCTTCGTGTTTACCGAAACCCTGTGTTTAAGTGTTGTGTATAAGATTTCGTATAAAGATTGATGTAAGTATATGAAGGAAATAGGTTAGATTGAGATTGATCGGATGTATTGTATCTGGATGCGAGCTGATTGATATGATTTATGTGTAGGTATATCGGATACACGACCTGTATCCTTGGCAGAAAGGCATGGTAACAGCTATCTTGTGGGCAACAGGTGGGTAATGCTGGTTCAATATTCAAACACACAACTTGTACTTAAAAATCGATACGTACTTAGATATTGTACATTAAAAAATCTAACATTTATAACTGTCGATTTCAATGTAGTGTGAGTACAATATTAAAATGACAACAAGCTATTTCAGTAACAAGAAATTCTAGAACTGATCAATATGTTTCGGCACTTGTGAGCAATCGACTAGGGATAGCAATGACAATAGCCAATGCCATTTTGGCAAACAAAATTGCGAAAGTTGCACTTCCTACCATTAGAACCATGAAACATTCAATAAAAAGTTTATATTGACAGATTAGTAGGTTTCCCGCACAACTCAACGCTAAATCTTTGAAACAAGTTAACCTGTACGCACCGTAGTCGAGTAGAGTTGTAAATACTTTTGTTGGGCTCCCAAAGGCGTGTCCCAATAAAACTTACGATACAAGTTATATTGCTTGATTAATAAGAAAAGTTGTCCATTTGATCGTTTTTTCTAGTCATATTTATTTAGGATGAGTAGATTTTTTAAGGGTATTTTATTTTGAAAAATATTATCTAATTAATGGAGTACGCACATTACAGTTGTATCTAAAGTATACATTCTGATAACAAGCCTTCTGATCATAACAGATTTTGATGATACATAACTTCAAATGCTATTTGCACCTACGTCTATGGGCTGCGGGTGCCTTTGGGCGGCCCGTATACTTCTTGGTCAGTTTAGTACAAATAATATTCGCGGCCTATCTAACTTTCTGAGATATTTAGATCCAACACTTTGAACACTTTACAGACATCAACAAACAGCTCAACCAATCCGATAAGGAGAGATTGTATTTCAGTATCAATTAATTAATCTATCAATCAATTAAGGATCTAGGGTATTTACACGTTTACGGGATCCGATATTCATGTTATGAATAGAACCTTATCTACCTATAATACCTATCAATTCTATGCACATGTCCTACTATTGAAATGGTGTCTCAGGTCTACTCTCCCAGTGTAAATAGGGATTAGAACAACAACATTTACCTGTGCACTATCTATTTAGATTATGCCATAATGTAAGGCGATAGGGTCCTAAATTTACATAGGAAAGTAGGTATATACAAAAAAACATTGTAAGTATTCCGGTTCAACATTTAAAAAATGATTATTTTAAATACTTAGTCTTTTCGATTCTTATACCTAAGTAAAATTTCAAGACCACTAAGTAGTGGTCTCTTGTCTAACCTTGAATCAGTAAAATCGCAATAAAATTACTTTAATTCTCACTCATCTGAAAGATGAAACTGTAGATAGATTGAAAGGATTTAGAAAAGTTCCTACTGGTTGGGAGGAAATTAAGTATGTGTCACAATTAGTATCTAATATGAAATATTAAAATCCTTTTGTTTGTTGCAGCTTCAGCAGCTGCAGACAGTCAAAACGGATGGGGTGCGTTAGGCGGGCTGTACGCTCTGCTAGCACAGCACGACGCACTCGGCGGGCATGCACTCGCGCGCAAGTCTGTGCGCTCGCCCTCCCGCCGCCTGCGCTTCGGACGCCGCTCTGACCCCGACATGCCACCTCAAGCTCCCGTAAGTAACAGAGATACGTAAGAAAAGTCATCTAAGAAGTTCGAGAGAAACTGAGTGAGTGATAGGCATATACAGCCCAAACTGACAGCTTAAACGCGGTTCCTGAGACGCGGTACAATCGTCGTCCGGAACAAATATTTGGGCTACAGGTTCTGGACCTAATATGAAACATATCTTTATTAAATGCATCTACAATACAAGAGACAATCCTTGGCCAAGAATTTATTCTTACATCATAGCAAGATTTTCTCAAAATTTGATAAAAAAAACCGTTCAACCGACGTGAATATTTAATCAGATCTAAACCCTTGCTACGTCGAAATGGCAACATATACTCCGCAACACTTACGTGTAAAAGTGCTTAAGTATATAAAATGTATGGAATTGATTTTGTTCTCCGGCCTTAGGAGATCTCGGATAGATTTATGCGGATGGGCCTCTTTAGACCGTACTTTTGGCATGCGATTTATGCTTGATGACAGTTTTACCCGTACAAGTACATACATACAAATTTCATGCAACCGCTGACCGCTTCACCGCTGTTTGCCGTAATGCTCGTAGCTTTATGGGTTAAAAAGTGTTTAAACGTATAGATGGTTGATTATACGTCACTCGAGCGATAATCAATTAATGACGATAGCCTCAGTGCTAATCTGACATATTAAAATGATGGGTAATATAACTTATTATTTACTTAAAACGGTGAATTACTAATTGGTCAGCAATAAGGGCCAACTCTTTACTAAAACTTCTAGGTTTAAATAATTCCTTTCATAGTCCATAAATTCTGCAAGCAAGCGGTGACTTTTCCGAATGTTTTGATTCAAATTCATCTGCAAACGATCATTGATTTTAAACTGAACTGAATCACTTCGAGTTAGAGCACTATCTATATTTCCTGCGCAGTGTAGACTGTTGACAGATAGGGCAATCCGTTTGAAACACTCTCGTTTAGCAATTGTATTAATTTGAATACATCAGTAATCTGACGGTAAACGCTTCGCCGCGTTTGAGCGGCAATCCAATAAAATCACATCTCCAGAAGCCGCTCTCAGGAATCATCTCTATCAGATTCTGATATTTAAACACTTGATGTTTGGTAAGGCTCCGACGTTTACGGTTGGTATTTGTGACATGGTATACTTAGTTTAGTGAAAAGTGTATCTACTTAGCTAATATATCAAACCAGTCCTTAATATAAAACTTTAAAAACGAAACAGAAACCTAACGAAATTAGCAAATATGTATTTGGTATCATCACATAATTTACGACTTTCTCAACTTTAATATTTTTAGTTCCCTTTAATTCCTATTCGTGAACTATATATAAATCCAGTTTCCTAGGTTCAGAAATATACAATATTTTAAATACTATTAAATAAATAAGTACCATTCAAATAAAAAATATATAAAAACGAAATGAAGGAACAATTGAAACTCCTTTAGTATCTGCGCGGTTTTCCCGGAGCACCGCAACACTTTTCGGACGGAGGCTCTTAGAACTTCTCAAGTGGATAATGTAGTATAATGCTCACCGACGGCCAAATACCTAATGTTAATTACTGCTCCTACACCTACATCCACATAAAGGCAATCTCACAATTTCTTTTATTCTGTCTACCTAAGCTTCGGTCAAAAACAGAACTCTCTGTCAACATTTTTTTTATAAAGCTATTCATTCTTTGCCATTGCTTTTACAAAACCTATTATGGCTTCTATGTTATCTTACATAGAGATCTTAATTGTTACGAAGTCTTTAACATACAGACAGATGTACCTTTCATCTTTTTGGAAAATTATATCTTAATTTCCTAAACCAGTGAATGCGCAGAGTAATTCGATTTGTCATATCTGACTTGCTCCGTATTATCAGTAACCCCAAAGACTGTATAGTCATAATATATCTGATGTTGACTGATATCTGATTACATTCAATGTTTATTACATTATCATTGAAGTATATCCTTATGTACACAGGGAGTGAGTGATATACAAAGACTTTTACTGTGACAAAATAAACAGCCACACTTTGTTTCACTCAATACGCGGTAGTACCATAAACTATCGCGGATATTGAGCGGAACGAAAAGTAATTGATTAGGTATGCAACTAGTATTTAAGAGTATGGATTAATAACAAGAAGAAATTATAGAACCATTTTTATGTGCAAAAGGAAACAGGTCGGATATTGACTTTTCGTCTTAAAATAAAACACAATAATGTTGAGTTGAGTACCTAGTACGAAGTCTTTTTTCTTACGATCGTAAGTATTTAGTTTAAACATTTTCAAAATAATTTAGGTTTACGCAATACACTGATACAGAGAACTTTCAGAAAATATGAATAATTACGGCAAGTATAATATCCGGTAATTAACTTTATCTATTACTAGCATGCGCAGCTTCGCCTGCGTATCCCGATAGATTTAAAAAAAAAACTTACACAAAAACCTGACAATATCGAACACAACACAAATTATCCAAATTAGTGCAGTTGTTCGGAAGTTATGAGCGTACAGTACATACATTTAGGCGATTCATTTTTATTTACATAGATAGAAAATTAAAATAACATCGTGTGCGTTAATTCAACCCTACACATGTAGATATAACTCAATTTTGTTAACTTGTACACCCTTTCATCCCTAATTTTATGAAGCCCCGTCTTATCCCTCGCTCCATTAGATCATCATATATGTACAACGAGGTACCAGTTAATAGTTTTGCCCTTAAATATAACTGTAATATTAACGATAAAATTACACGTTTCACTACAGTTTTACGTCGCTTTTAAATTCATATTTTGTAGTAATTGTTTGTTAGCCACATTATGTTAGCGACCAACAAAATGTTGGAAAGTAGCTTACGTTATTAAAGATGTACATCTAATGATAAAAGCTATCTTTACCCAGCTGAGTACTTAAAAGGTATTTCGGCCAATTTCCATAATAGGTGTAAAAATTATTCCATTTTCCTTTTACGCTCAAGATTTCTACGAGCGATAAAGAAAGTTACAGCTTAAAAGTTTCTAGTGAAAGAATTTTTTTTCAAACCTAGTAGATGTTATAAAATAGGTTATAGAGAGTTGTATCCCAGAAGTTTTCTTAAGTTGTCTCGAGTTATAACTATGTGGGTTCTTGAATTTGTTGAGATGTTCCGTGATTTAATTTATTACGTAAAATTTTACTTTAGAAATATCTTTCAAAAGTCATTACATATTGACGTAACAGAAAGATTATTTTCTAAGAAGAACAGTATCCTTTTATAAGAACTATGACGTCATACTAAATGCTACGTTATTTTAGCTGGACGAGATGAACGAGCTGCTGTCACTGCGCGAGGTCCGCACCCCCGTGCGCCTGCGCTTCGGCCGCCGCTCCGAGGAACGCGCCGTGCCTCACATCTTCCCCCAAGAGGTAACTAACGTCACACTCAAGAAAGATCCGTTTATCTGTTTATTCTTCACAATGAAATTGGTACAAATTTGTATTAAATGGTACTGAGTCTCGAAATCTCAGCTCAATTTTAGTCTAGATTACTGGCAATAGAATTTGTAATAAGTATCTATTTTATGTACTCATCACTATTACCAACTATGTCCAACTCATACTGAGAGGACCCGTGCCCAGCAGTGGGATAGAATATGGGTTGATGATGAATTTATGTAACATAGGAACGTATTTTTTCACAAAAAAAAACTTTATTTAGTTACTAGCTTTCCGCCAGCGGCTTCGCCCGCTATCCCACGGGAACCATAGATTTTACCGGGATAAAAAGTAGCCTATGTGTTATTCCAGACTATAATCTATCCCTGTGCCAAATTTTATCCAGATCCGTTCAGTAGTTTTTGCGTGAAAGAATAACAATCATCCATCCATCCATCCATCCTCACAAACTTCCACATTTATAATATTAGTAAGATTTAGTATGTATCGCTACGCTACTATGTGCTGTAGTAGTTACTACACATATAAATAACAAATAAATTCAATTTTACAATGCAAGCTCGTAACAAGATAGCACCCTATATAAAACCACGTGAAACTATAAATATCTCAAAAGAGACGTATCTACTCTCAGATCGTATTGATTCGAACATCGTAAAACCCTTGATGCCGTGTAAACCCGTGTAATGAAGTTATTCCCTCTAACAAGCCACTATAAGATCTTTTACGACAATTGACCAGTTTTATGTTCGACCTTTTTTCTAAAACAATCAGACGATGCCATTATTTGGAAAGAAAATTTTATTGTTGGCCATTGTTAAAGGCACTGATATAACCATGGAGACAATCATGGAATGAATGGATACATTTTCTATTGTCTGTAATTTGTAAAAGCATCGTAAAAACATAAACGTTTACTTTCTTTTCACACATTACCATAATGCTACGCGTACAAAGATTTACATTGGAAGTGACAGATACCGCAAGGAGGTTTCTACAGGAACCTGTATGACAGGTCACCAGACTAAAACCTGCATGCCTGAAAAATCTCAACATCGTGTAAACTCTACCAATCTGCATTAGGCTAGTATTATGGATTACTTATATATATAGCCTTACTCCTATAACATTAAGACCGTACCATAGACTGTAAATGGGTTGATGTATTGATGAGAATTGGATCAGGGATGATATATCAAGCGAATTTAAATTGAGGGTTTCATTTTTGTGTACCATATTTTCAAAAGTTCCAGCCAGTAATGTTTATCGTACAAAGTTAAACCAACTTAAGCTTAGGCAGCCCTGATCCATTTCGGCTAAAATTAGGAAACAAATATTTACGAAACATTTAGACTTCGTTTCGTAACCTCAACGCATTTCTTGCAAATTTAAATTTAGAATTGACGTCATTCATAAGTTTGCTCGTAATTTTTTAATTGAGATCGGTGTTGATGCGGCTTTTTCTTTTGTTCACCTGTTAGTACTCGTATAAATTAAATTATTTATTGGAATTATGTATACAAAGAATGTGTGTTTGTAACTTTTGAAAAACATTGAAGGATTGAGCAACCTTGAACATTGCATAAAACAGAAGAAGCTAGGCCTTTTTCATTTCAATTCCTTTACCTTAACTATAAAAAAAAGCGACAAAAAGGGTAAAAGTCTTTGAAAATTCCTAAGTATTTAAGGCGACGTATCCGTTACCAATAATGAAGATACAAAATAATAATCAATCGAAGGTAGTCTATGAATAGATAGGCAGCGGCTTATTGTATTAATATTTGTGTACTGTGATTTCTCAGTTCACCCCTTCTCAGGCCTCGGGCAGTTCCCGGGCTTGTCAATAATCATATTATGTTATTTGCTCCAAATTGTAACAAACAACTCTTAACTATACGTCGACGGGGGTTAGTTCCGGGTTCTCTAACAATGAGTCACTAATTACTAATATCCCTTAAACTCTCGTCAACCTGTCTTTATGTCTTATTAAGATAATAACGCTTATTCTAAGGAATCTAAGGTGATAGTTTCTCATTGTTCTACAAGTATTGGTCCGCATTAAAACAGGGCTGTCGAAAAAATTAATGTGTAAGTATGTATTATCAGATGGAATGTGTTTTAGGAACCTTAATTTTAGTTGCTCACGCGACGCAACCGCAATCAATCCATTTATTGTCCCACTGCTAGGCACTGCCACTCTCTCGTCTCAGAATGAGATATGTTAGGCTGTAGTCCACCACGCTGGTCTAGTGCGGGTTGGCAGACTTCTCATGTTGTCCACGCATCCCTCAGGCTACCTCACGACGTTTTCCTTCGTCGTTTAAGCGTCACAGAATCTAAAACTGACCTTCTACCGTCGTGTACTTAGTTAAATGTGTATAATAAATGAAGCATAGTTTTTGTCACAGGAGCAGGACCGTGCCGTGCGCGCCCCCTCCATCCGTCTCCGATTTGGTCGCCGGTCGGACAACAACATGTTCTTACTCCCCTACGAAGTACGTACAACATAATATGGTATCTATACAAATAGATAAAATTGAAGTGTCTATTCGTAATTTCAAATTGACAGCTTTTCACGAAATGGTAATGATACATGATACAGTTTTCCGGAGGTCAGACCTTTAAACTAAAGATAATGATGTAAACTCTTCTCTAAGTGGACGTTTACTTCCGAGAAATGTTAATGCACACGGTTAGCGCATTTCTAATGCTCCATAAATTGTGTTTCAGTCGGCTTTGCCCCAGGAAGTGAAAGCTAGCGGCTCCGTGGAAGACGATAGACAACAACAGGAATAAACACGCAACATATCCGCATAACCTACCAACTATCTACATAGAAATATTACCCGCTCCGTCAAACTTTTATTAACAACTCCATATTAAGGACATCACGTAAACATTTGTGTCATAAACAAAATACAATCGATTTTTAGATGTTATTCAACTTAATTATAAGCTATGTGTACATAATAATCAGTTAGTACCTTGTATGTTGTTAATCAAAATGTTATTCGTCGATATATAAAATAATCTATATGTCATCGCTCCTACTCCATCGTTATCAATATTGTATTTAAAAAAATATTATTTGTCTGTCCAATGCTTCAGCCCACATCACCAGTTAAAGTGTTATAAATGTTATAGATATCGATGATATTCTAGTCAATATTGAATTAAGACTGTCTCTATTTTATTTTGTTCTCTATTTCCAAGTAGTTATATACGTATATTATATGAATTTGTGCGAAGAGTTGTACATTTTTAGAGCTGGGCAAATGTAAAACTCCTTCGCTTCATTTAGGTACTGGATTTGATCTCTTTGTAACAGTATTCCAAATGTCGTAGTTCAATTTAGATCGATACGCAAATACATTATTTATTACATTAAGTGTAGTGAAACTATGTTTAGTTTTGTATGGATATTATAGTGCAATTGATGAGTTGAAAAATAAAATATTTCCAAGGGACGTATCGCTGTTTCATTGACATGCAAAACTTCTAACAGTTACTTGTACCTACTATTGTATGTATGTGCGATTATAATTCAAGAAAATTCAATGACAAGGCCATCAAAGGCATTTATTTATTTGGGACAAAAGCAGTTACACCGTATAATATACAAAACAATTTAAAGATTGAAAATCTAGAAACTATCATATCGTTTACATAATAATATGTTATTGTTGAAATAATAACAGGCAAGAATGGATACGAAAGACATCGGACGTAAATGACGTGAATATAAGTAGGCATAGTTATCAATTTATTATTACGTAGGCGTTCCCTTTTAACTAATGAGCATAATTATTATTATATAGATTTTGTTATGAGGTAGGTATACTAACTAGTAATTATTACAAATTATGGAAACTAAGGTCTGTTCTCAATGTTTAAGTATTAGGGCTGATCAAAATAACTGCATTTTGCTATAATAAGAATAAAAGAATATTCTTCCTGTGCAGTAGAATTCAGACAATACTAAATTGAAGCTAGAGCTAGTATAAATGGCATGCACCAAATAAAATATTTGAGATTAGATTGAAAAAGCAAACCCAAGACATCAAGAGCCTCAGAACCGACTACAATTGATTTTATTATTGAAATTACAAATCAATCATATGTCAGACTTATAGGGATTATTCAATAATCTATAAACTCTCTTCAACAGCAAGTTTGGGCATTTTTTTTGTAATTTGTTGTCTAAATTCAAAGTCATAAATCATAACTCGTTATCGCGTCGAAACAAAAATGCTTCGAAGGCAAAAAGAGACACGACGTCACGCGAGCTTTGGCACCGCGCTTAGGGAGAGATAGATAACAACTCCACATATTTTAAACTGCATTATTGGTCGCAAGTACGACTGACGAGCGTGAAGTCCTGGGTTCAATACTCACATTGAAAAAGTGTAGATATCTGAGGATTAGATACAACAATATTTATCTTACATGGGAACTGAACTCGCTACACTCGGTGCAACAGTAGGGAGTGGTGAGGTGACCTTAACCGCTACGCCAAACATGCTCTTAATGAACACAGAAAGTTAAGTCTAAAATATTATGTACAGTTGAAGTACTTAGGATTTTTAACAGGAATCATGGAAAAATACATGGAAACATTAGGACAAAACTAAAAAAAACAATTGACTACTTGACTAGAAACTGGAGATTGACCAGAGATGAAAATCGAGATCGAATCGACTGATAGCTGCATATTACGGATTTCCGTCCCATCACATGCGAGGGGGAATCGACGCGAATAAGCGAATGATTCTGGACCAGTATCCTGTGTACACTCAACGGGAGTAGACAAAATGGAAATAAGGGGAGTGAATCGAGGGAAGAATCTAGTTAAAGTAAGATCTGTTGGAATTGAGACCAGGTTCGAGTGATACTATTGTTGAAATATTTTTTAAATTAGATTTGTGGATGCATGAGCTCGATCGACTCTTATGAGAGAGATTGAGTTATTAAGACAGAGCATAGAGCGACTTGGAATGTGTGAAGGGAAGCTATTGCCCAGCAGGGGAACAAATTGGGCTACACAAAAAGCGTACGCTGATGGCGTAACTCTGCCTGTCAATTTGGGACAATGTTTTGATATTTTGTTTCTCTATTATTCAGATTTCATCAAAGTTACGTGAAGAAGTAGGTATTATTGCAATTAGATATTTTTTTATGCAAACTGCGAATGGTGTTTATTCCCAATCGGAGAGACTTATCCAATAATAGTTCAAGTTATGGAAAATTACCTAAATTATCAGTAGGTTATGGCGTTTAATTGGCGACACTGAATATGCACTGGGCAATATCTTTCACATACCTGGGCGAAAATGACCACTTGATGATTCACAACAATGAATCGCGTATACGAAGCTGCACCCCGTGCCAAATTTACCAGTAAAACTTGAACTGTTATTCTTCGAAAAGCCTTTACACTGGGAGGTCAGATTATATCGGCAATTAGAACTGGGCAAGCAGTCTGCAGTTTTATTTTATTTACCTATAGTACATGCTCTTTATACTTCACCCTAGATCAAATTTCTACTAAAAATACCTGAATTATAACTGAGGACTGAAATAATATTAGTTTTTCTAGTAACATGACTGTGAAAGCATAAAAAATCGTAACTAGGTTGGATTTTAGAATTCTAGTTGAACAAGCAATCATTTTGCATCTGTGTTATTTCTTTCAAAGTAGGTAAGCAGATCAAATTGATACTAAACAGAGCCGTCTACATAGCAAGTTGCAAACATGTGAAAAGTTTTACAACACAATTTCGCGAGACCTTGTGAATTTAAAAGCTTTACTATCTACCTACCTTTGTTTTCGGTGCTACGTGTGACAATACTAAACATTTTCATACCACATTTTCTTTGAAGTGGCTATGGCCCCTGCTTAAATTTAAGAAAACCTAAATCCTAAAAGTAGGTACTCAATTTTGATTAACGTACTTAAACAATAAAGGTAGGTAGGTACACTTAAATAAAATCTCACGACTTTTTTGTATAGGGATGAAACTATTTAAAAAGTGCAACGATCCTTACATTTAGATATCACTTCGTTCACACACTTGCAATACAATAATCACTTTGTTTTTTCTTAGAAGCTAGCATTTTGTAATGCACTTGTATCTAACAGCAATTTTTCATTTAGTTGTTCCTATTAGCAAGCTGGACCAAAGAATGTGTTTTGAGAAATTTAATTTTGAAAAGAATCAGTCTTGAAAAATACTATTAATTCATATACTTTAAGTAACCAGTTTAAAAATAAAAATCGATAACGTCGATTTGAATTTGTAAAATGCATACCTACAGATAAAATATAGATTTTTGAAGGAAATCAAATTCATAATTCAGACAACAAATCTTTAAGATGGTGAGTGATACACCCGAAGCAATCCTGAATATTTTAAAAATGGAATTTGTGTTATTGCGCGCACTTTGAGCGCGGTGTTACAGATTTTTTTAATTGAATTTAATCTTTTGTCGGGCACAAAAAATATAAGATAATTAATAGTAAAGATATTACATACCTAATTATAGTACTACCACTAATATTATTAGTGTTAGCAATAATTGTTTTTCTATTGCGTCTACATTTTTTTAATAATACTTTTATCATTATGATAAAAGTATGAACCGATCGGCACACGCACTAAAAATTGTTTCAGAAAGGCGTCTTAGGGGAAAGTGAAGATGACAACCAATGTGGTTTGCAGTCGTTGCCAGCTCAGGCCATGAATTCCTTAACCTTTCTCATTCTTCCCAATGTGATCTAATGAGTGGGTATCTAATATATTATATTATAAATACGTGCACTGCGTAATATGCACAAAATATTTAGAATTGTGACAATATGCATACCAAGTGCATTTTTTTTGTTTCAGACCGTAGTTATGTCCGTTTCAGAGTGTAACGGACATAACTATGTACCTAATTAGTACCAACCCATATGTACCTAAATCTAATCAAAAGTTCAAACGACAAGACAAGAAAACGTTACAGATCATTTTCATTCGAAATTCTCTACAAAAGACAATAGTCTAAAGAGTGATATTACGCAATATTCCAACGTCTTGCGAGTGTAGGTAGGTATTGAGAGCATTTGAAGTGAATTTGCAATCGCAGCAGGGCTGCCTGCAGATTATATCTTGGAAGGAAGAACACTTGTCAACGTGTCACCGGCACACCCCTTCTCGCTTCCAGTCGATTAGGACATTACCTGATAGTTTTGTCGCAGCATGTTAATTGTATTGTTTTGACAATCAGTCCGACGAATTCTCCGCTCGTTATTTCTAATTAATTAAAGATGTAATGGAAAATGGTTCTATTTTTAGATGATGCTTGGAAATAATTGAAAGATTCTTAATTTTGTACGGACTTTAGCGTAAGTAATATAAACATTACTTTGTTTAGAAGTTTATAAATATAGCAGGAGATATAGAGGTAACAAAGGGGGCGAAGACCAAGAAGTATGTAGGTATGTTATCATCCTCCTAGCCTTTTTTCCCAACCATGTTGGGGTCGGCTTCCAGTCTAACCAGATGCGGCTGAATAGCAGTATTTTACACGGAGCGACAGCCATCAGACCTCCGCAACCCAATTTCTAGGCAATACCGATATTCGAAGGATAGACTGGTTGTCAGGCTTTTTGGGCTTCTGACTACCACTAACGATTGTCATAGGTGTTCGTATGACAACCGGGACTGACGGCTTTACGTGCTCTCCGAGGCACGAAGGGATCTCGATGTGTTAATAATGGTCACCCATCCACAGACTGACCTCGGCAAGCGTATCTTACCCTTGCAGATCGGTTGATCAGCGTAGTTATAGCTTAGCCACGAGCCCCTCATATGTAGGTATGTACATTTTCATTTAGCAATACCTAGTTACAGTTTTGTGCTATATACCGGCGAAATAAGGGTGTACATTAGTACACCCCTGCCTAACCCTTCGGAGAATACAGGCGTGATGGTATGTTATATGTTACAGCGCAGTTTACTCTGTCATGAAGTGACATACAACACTGTAGGCGTAGAAATTATTCTATTTTCATTTACGAGTAGGAGTTTACATTAAAACTTAAGTGGTAGAGAATACAATACGACATCACTGTTTATTTACCGACATTTAAATATAAGTTATTATGTCAACTTGTTGAAAACATAATTTTGGCTCTAACGAACCTAACTTTAATTACTGAGGTAATTTAGTCACACTCCCACATGCAAAAGGAGGACCACGCAATGCACTTTATAGAAGATCACAATAAAATACTACTTAATTTTTTAGTCATGTTAAATTAGGGTACTGTACTTTAAAAGAAAATTACACTTTACGTGACTATGATTACGGTACTTAATTAAAAAATAATAAAACAAAGACTCAAAACCCTCCTTCTGGTGCAGTCGGGTAAAAAATACTATTCTCTTTTAGCTTTTTTACCTACCCTAGAGATAAGTGCCATGTAATAGTGGGCGAACCATCCCCATTAGGGGCTGGGCACCCATCCAAAGTCCGAGTTGCTTCTAGGATGAAACATTCAATAACACTTTGCTGGCCCGAAAATTGAGCTCAGGACCTCTAGCGTAGCATGACAAAATATTATTCGTGCCATTGTGAAAATAGAGGATACACTTGGTGGCTTTTCCTGTAAATGTAATTTAAAATGATCTCATTCTCTAACTAAAGCAATCAATCGCGTTTTTTTTTGCAGAAAGATTGTTGGCACATAATTTTTCATTCTATTTCAAAACAAGTGTATTTTTACTCAGGTTCAACAGCATCTTATTTTTTCGTATGTGAACCGAAAACATTGATAATAATTCCGACATTGGAATTCCTATAATTATTTAAAGACAAACGAGATGGAATAAATAAAATCCCTAAAAATATTATAAAAGAAAGTGCAAGCTATAAATCTTTGCATTGCATCACGTATATTCGTATGAGTGGCTCACAATGCATCATACGCAGACCTTGGAACCATTCGCCACGTAGCGGCGACCTGTTACGTACAACACACCTGTCCGTCTATTTGTACCTAGCTTTAAATAGAAAACTTTTCATTAACAGACTTATTTTTAAGGAATTACTGTTATTTTTCTTCCTCCTACACTAATGTCCATTGAAAACTTTCAATAACACAAAAAATATAGTAGGATTCTGCAACACAACAATACCTATTAGGATTATTTTTATAAATACACCATGAGTTCTATCGAATTGCTTTCGATAGGTTTTTTACGCATCGAAACGCTGTCTGTACCTAATCTAATAGAAGATTTTAGTTCCTTACTTAACCGCTAAAGGCGTTGGAAGGTTTTCCATACAAATATTTTACGGCGTCGCTAGCGAGTTCAGTGAGAAAAACTCATGGTTGAGGTACTGAACCCTAGACAGTTAGAAAAAGAACGTTCGCACGAACGAACTCAAATTTAAAACCATTTACTTAGAAAGTTTTTAAACTGAAGTTCACCTGAATCTATAGTTGGTACAAGAGTAAGCCGGTGACCAAATCGAATTAGATGCGAGTATCGTAAAGTTGCGTACTCGCGCCTACCCCTGCGGTAAAAAGCGTCAATATTTGTAATTATACTTATCTTCATCAATTTACCTAATTAATATACTTAGGTAGGTACATAAGTATAAAGTAGGTATGCCTAATTTTATATATTTCTACTAGAATTAACTGCACCACAGCGATTAATAAAGTGTCAAAATTAGTTTTGAAACATGATTAGTATACGATACGATTCACATAAAATAACTCAAATATATTGGCATATTAAATCAACGATGACTAAAATTAATAACTGTGAATTTTGTATAGCGTTTTTTGAAATATTACTTATATAATTAATTAATAAGTTTTGATATACTTTTCTCTCCACAGCACAAACATAAGATGAATTTTTAAGACAATTTTCTTTACAATTTAAAGTTCTTATGACTAAGAACAATATGAAATATAAAATAGCTATATAAGATAATACACTCTATTTATAACATACAAATGAAGTCATTGACGCGATCTTGACCACAATTTCATACATTTTAAATAAGTGTCCGTGACAATGCTTATATTTAAACATTTCTCGTCCAAGGCGAAACTCCAACGCATTGAAACAATTAGGGACAAAATAGACAGATAAATGTTCTTACATTTAGCTCTCGAATATGTAATAGCGAACTTGCTAAATAACTAGATTAAGGGCCTGTGTCACCATCCCTAGATAAATTAAAAATTGAATGAAAATTATCTGCCAAGTAATTTAACGGCAACTTGACAGAGAAATTAAGTTAGTTATCTGTGTGCTATTAATTCTGAATTCTTAATTCAATTCTTAATTTAATTCAATTCTGAAGTTATGAAAAGTCTATAAAAGCCATCTTAGAACCTTGAGGCTAGACCTAGAATGTGCGTTTATAATTAATTGTTACTTTTATTATAAATAACTCGGCTTGGGGGCAGCGTATCAAGATGAGCATGTATCAGATTTTAAATTCTATGAGAACCTTCAACATACAATACTATGAAAACGTCATCTTTTATGCAGTAAGTTTTTGGATGATAAACATACGGGCAGACAGAAATAAAATTTCTTAAGATATAGTTAATTGGGGGTCTAAACCTTCATAATTATTTTTCTACGCCAGTTACTATTTTAATTATAAAAGGTATTGTATATGTACATTGTACAGTAGTTATAGATAAAATAAACAGACGCATTAGACTAAGCGAAAACACGCTAAAAAGTAGCGGAAATGCTGGCTATACTCCTTTAACAAATACTATCAATTTGAACTAGTATTATCTATAGTTTATACATAATAGGTATGTTAACTTTTTCTGTGAACAAAGCTCAACGACAACAACAACTTTAAAGTTACAAAATATTTTAGATAAAAGTAAATATACGCAGTATATTAATAGTAGTGGCCTCTAGGGCATCAACTATATTCGGAATTCCGGATCTATGCAACCAATATTTCTGTTAGTAGTTTACCTTCAAACACAGAATATATACATACAACAAACGTAAATATACCTTTAAATTCTACGACGTTATAACATAATTCTATATGTATATTTTGTTTTTCTTATATTTTACTGTCTTGCCTAGAGATGAAATTGCCACGTAATGTTAGTAAAACATACAGAATTCACATATATTTCGTTTACTATAATAGATTTAAGTATACGCGTCTGTTGTCCATCGCAAAATAAATTAATGTTAAGTATTGAGAAAGAAAGATTTTTAAACCGAAAAGAACATTCTAAAAATCAATTTGTTATTACCGGAAAATTAAGTTCAATAGCCTCGATAATTGCCTCTTCTCAGACACTCTAATAGATCGGAGTGCTTCAGAGAAGCAAAACTGGAAATTGTAATTTGTTCATCAACTTTTAATATAAGGCCGACTAAAAATAGTTGATGTAAACTAGATAAAATTCCGGAGTATAGAGCGGAGGAAGGCGGGTTTTCATTCGCAGGCTGGAAGCCGCGGCTATCAGTGATCGCTAACCGTCCGTTATTTACCGTGCGAAGTTTAAGTTCAAGGACTTGTGTCAAGTTTTGTTTGTTTATTTCAGGTGAGATAGTGATCTTACATTTTTACGAAAGAATATAAATTTATTAACGTCTATTTGCTTCTGCTCTAAACCAAAAAAGTATAAAATTATTTTTGTATCAAGCTCGAACGTTAGTTAAGTGAATTTTAATGACATAGATTATTCTCTCATTAGTCATCCAGTATTTGCACAAGTGCATACTGTATTTATTTACGTCTGCGTTTAGTTCGTATATTGATACATAAATCATAAGTGCTGAAATGTGAATCACTCGATACCATCCAATTGGCAGAGACTTGTACACGTCGATATGATCATCAAACAACATAACCGTGATTGCTGAAACATTGCAGGTGAGGGCGTCCATTTCCCAGACTCGTGCGCAAGCAGTGGGCGGGCGCCGTCCGCGGACTCAGTTAGAGACAGGCATCGACGCCGCTCGCACGAATCTGAACGCCGCACAAGGTATAAACACTAAAAAACAACGCTTCTCACTGCTTCATATAACATTTGCACTAATAAAAGCTTACGAATGTCTGTGTATTTTTTTTCGACACTAATCACCTGCCGACCTCGACATCTATGACTAACTTCATGAACAAGGTGTTCAGTTACAAAAATAATTCGCCGTGACTTCATGTGACTGAAATAACACGTTCCGTTTAAGCGGCCGCTGAAATATTTTGGCTGGACGCGGGAATATTTGCACCTCTCACTTCAACGATAACACAAAACACTCTAATCATTATTAATATTCAAAGCCTATTTTAATCAGATTCAATCACGATTAATGACGTAAAATTTATCACTGTGTATTAATTGTGTAATATAGAATTAGAATAGAAACTTATTCTTGTACATGAGACAGTCTGAATTATGCGAGTGGATTATTTTCAGCCTTGATGACGATATTGTTAACCTCGTTCAAGCTATAAACATGTCTATTGACCTTCGAACAATCTAAACAATATTTTAATGTTTACTGTCGCCTTTATCAAGGACGCATATACATAAATTCCGTAAAAAATAACTTGTTCATTAATAGGACTCTTCAAATCGCAACGAGATTTATCATTTAGTGTTCTTAACAATTTCACAGTGTTGCATTTGTGATGTCACTCTGATGGACCCGGACCGTAGTGTGTGTTGCCAGACCCTACCGATAATTTCTGATGATTAAGATTTCATGTAAAGCCACTGTAAATGCTTCTTCTTTGGTCATTCTGACAATTAATAGGTAAATGTTACTTTTAGAAAAGATATAAAGTTTGTAAGTGCTGTTTCACTGTTGTAAGACATTTTCAGTTTTCTTTACTTTATAATTCCGAAAATAAGTGCGCAAATATTTATTACGCATGCGAGCAAGGAGTCCAGAACTAAAATAGACTACACCTCTCGCCGTCCACATTAAATATCGCATCTTGAACAGCATGGAGATAAAGAACTATTTTTCCTACACCTACACAAATTCTCCTACAAATTTACATCGCGGGATATTGTTTGAAATGCATTCATAACTTTCAATCAGCGTATCAAAGTAACAATGTTTTTGCTTCTTTGAAATGTCGGAATAGTAGTTTTATGGGACTACTAGCAACACCAACCTTGCACTTTTAAGACACAATAAAAGCGTGCTACTTATTCTAGTTTACTTTCTGAACATAAAACTGTATATAAAAATGTCAACTGTGTACTGCGTACCTTCTTTATGTACCTACATAGACACAGAAATACATCAATTCCAGTTTGTTTTGATATAATGCCAGTAAAATGGGTACTGTTGTAGTTTTTATATGTATTTGCATATGCTTATTCTAAAGGGATGCACAGATCGAGTCAATTTGTAGTCCAAATGCATCAGTAATAACAAACGCCTTTGATCTTCACTTATGCCAATCGACCGTTTTAACATTTGTAATGCATCATACCCTTATATCGTCCAAACGATATCCAAAATGTTATCATTGGTTCTATTTCTTGCACGCTTAATTAGACTCGTTTGAGATAATATACCGTAATTATGAATTGTGGCGTTTCAGGCGGTAACTGAAACGGTTCGTACATTATAATAACTCTTGACAGTGATGGCGGGGAAGTCGCGAAAACATTCAAGTAGACGTTCCATTGTTTTTGTCGAAATTATCTTCTCTCTGAAATTGCTGTTGGCCCAAAAAATCTCTAATTGTAGGCAGGTATACTATCATGCCTGTTTTTCTCGAAGCGTTAGGCAGAGACGTAATAATTAACTGTAATTGTAGGTACATAATTTATAGTTCAGTAAATGTTATTATTAGTCTCTTCATTTTACATACTATTGTCAAATCCAAAAAATATTAACCAATTATTATATAAATTTTTAAAACGAAGACTACAAATTGATTTTGTTGTTTTCCGCTATGTTGTAACATGAAATATGCTAATTCTAGAGTAGAGTGTGACGGTGTTTTGAGGAGTCGCCTTCCGTGTCCATTTCGCAATTACAACGACACTTGTACACAAATAAATCCAGTGGCCAGCGATTCTGTAGGGGACGATGGATTGTTTGTTTTGGTGCACTGAAGATGTCACACTAATTAGTCGGTAAATAGCTTACCTAACTTATTTATACAGACCCCGATTTTTTTATAAGAAATTTTGAATTGTAAAAATTACGGAAGTACCCGTAAGTGCCGTAAGTACCTACATTAGATTTAGTACCTGAGTATGCACCGAGTCTTCTGTGTTCGACTTCAATTTGAGACAAATACTTATTTGTTTATTCCACGGACATTTGTTTTGAGTCTGGGTGTACTTTGTGAATCCGCCCGCGACACAGCTTTTTTTTATAAAACAAGAAAGTAACTTTGATCGTTTTTAACTCAGAATCCCATTGCCACATGTGTTGTAATTCCTCACAATTTATTTGCTCGTATGTCAGAAACACAATATTTTCTAGTCAAGACGTTAATATTGGAAACTTATTCGCACAGAGCTAGCTGTCTCCAGCACATTATTCGGAAAAAATATGATAGCCGTCGTTGGCGGTGGCTCGGCTAATAAAAACGCAATAACACGAGGTGCTCCGACGCGACGCCAACCCTGGGGCGTGAATCTTCCGAGAGTGTAATAAAATTATCTCACGAGAAGGATAAAATTTGTCATCCTAATTTTTCTGATACGCGTCCTGGGGTAAATAGTCGTAACTTCTAGACTAGTACAAAATGAGCTTATTTGAGAATGTAAACTTTAAAAGTTCACGTTTGTTTTGACTAGGAATTCTTCAACCGTACCTATATATTTTCGGAAGCCAAAGTTAAACCGAATGTAATTACTTACCTATACCTTAGTTTTCCTAAGTCCAGTTTTCCAGTTCAATAGATTTTATTTAGGTAGGTAGATGTTTTGACGATTAATACATATTATTAAGTATCGTGCATCCGATTACATAAAAAACTCATAAATTATTTAAAATCAATAACAAATGCATGAATTAATTTCGATAAAATTTGGCAAGGAGCTTGAATCCTGAGAAAAGGCGGGCTACCTTATTCTCAATATTCCTTTTAGGATCCGAGTGAATCCTCGGGCAACCGCTAGTATTTAAAATTAAACGTTTAAATCGATCAAATTGATCATCGCTCCTATGATAGAAACGAAAATCATCTAACAAATTATGTGTTTATTACTTAACAATATCTGTATTCTTGGGTCATAAACCAATGTATTTCCGAATGTCTGCATGCATCGTAAATTTTATTATGCTTTCACGGCTGCAGTTAAAACTTGTATCTGATTTAAAACGCGCAAGTATTAGTAGTTACTTATTTATGGTTTTAGAAGTTAAGTTTATTTACATCTATTTAGATCCATTAATATTTCCACCAAAAATAATAATTAGGTTAAACTACCTAAAAATATAAATGAAATGCTTGATAACATTGAATAAACTGGCATTAATTACCTCTGAATTTTTGATTTATTGGATAAATTCTTAAATATTACCGATTCATAGCCCATGTTTAGTATTTGACAAATTTACGTGACAGTAAAACTAATAAGCATACTTTTCAAATATTCCAGCGCTGAACGAACGACTCAAACATGGCCACCGGCCCGAAGATAGTACACAAGCAGTTCAACTCGCCCATCGGGCTGTACTCCCAACAGAACATCAAGGAGACGCTCACCAAGCACATGCAGAACCTTGGCAATGGCACTGTCGGGTTAGTACATTCACATAATGTATTTCGGCCTGAAGGACCAAATTGTCTCAATAGATATTCTATTCCGGCTTGAAGGACCATAATTGTCTCAATAGATATTCTATTTCGGCTTGAAGGACCATATATGTCTCAATAGATATTCTATTTCGGCTTGAAGGACCGTAATTGTCTCAATAGATATTTTATTTCGGCTTGAAGGACCACACTATCTCAATGGTCTAGTTGCCGCAGGCACAGTTGCTGAGCGTATGGTCCTAGGTTAGATTCCGAGCCGCTCCGACTTTGAATTTGTGCCCGGTTAATGGCTTTAGGCTCGGCCTTTATTACATGAGACCTAAAACATACCAACAGTTTCTAACGGACCTTGAAGTTGTGTATAAATAATTTTACTAGTATGTAGTACTTGGATTATTAAACTTAGTTTAGGTATTACTTACATAACTGTATTTGTTACTACGAGAAACGTAAGGATACCATTTCATACAATATTATTGAGAAGAAATATACCTGGCATTAATTACTAAGGTGTCTTATTCTTATCCTTAGAGAGTGATACGTTAATACGTATTACGGTAATAATTGATTACTGACATAATAGTACACCTTGAGAGCATTAAATAAATCCATTAAGGGTAGTTTTATTTCGCTCTAATAATGCATAGAGGTATTATGTACATGATGTTCTATATCGACTTGTAGTTAAGCACTCGTAACTGGAAAGCCCAAGTTAAAATAAAAAGTTGCAGGATAGGAAAAATGTACGGTGATTATCGACTTGTCTTTCATTAATACAAAAATGCTAAGCGTGGGCCCTTTTACTATCTATATAAATTGTGGTAATACATAATAATATGATTAAAATTATTTAAGTGAAAATTGAGACCTAACTTAAGGGGCAACAACTCGCACACCGGTGTTCTCTCGGCTCTCCTACATAATACCTCAATATATTGGACAAGATAAGTACGTAGAATTATACTGTGAATGCGAAGGTTATTAAGCCGATATTACAGACACCTTGAGTTCTTACTTTGTAAAGGTTAGACTATGACCGTTAGGTACAGGCTCGTCAGACCAATGACGTTGACTTCGGAGAATATCTATCATCAGATAATAATTCTCTGAACTTCTCGACTTTAAAAATAAACTATTAAGAAAACAAGCTAAATTATTGGTCTTATATAAATTAATTTCTTCTGTATTAAAATAAATTCATAGAAATTATGAACTTAAGGCCCCAGTCTATCAAAATTTGGCATTTGTCAAATTATTAGCTCATTTTCGCAAAGTTTTTTTAAGGAAAGGAAAGATACAGTGTCATATATTTTTATCGCGATAGAATATATGTTATATTAGCTTTATCTACGTATTTTTTTCATGTTCCTCTGGTTAGTTTATGTTATATAAATCAGGCGTCAAAGATGGCGCTCTCGTGCCCAACGCCATTTAGAGTCATGTTTGTGCACGTTAATCGGGGTAATCAAGAATAAATTCAAAAATCTACTCAGCGCAAAATTAGCTTAAGATAGTCGTCTTCAAAATGCGCTGAGTAGATTTTTAATAATACCTTTAGTTTTCTTAATCCGAGTGTCATAACATCGTCAAATTTTCCTGTTTTTTGTCCCAAAACAAACGGTTTTTTTCATAATAAAAACTAAAAATATTGATGAAATCATTTGATCAGTTTAAAGTACGTGTATTAAATGACACAACCAATTTAAAAAAAATGTGTACGTGCTTCACAAGTATTTTTTATAGTGTTTTCAACAGGCACGGTTTATAAACGAAAATCTCAAGCCAATTTCTTCAGAGGCGGCCAGTCGGTCGTAGCGGTTGGACGTGGATTCTATGTCAAATTCAAATTTGTACCTCTCGCTCTAAATTTTGCTCTCTCTCTAACCTTGCTGGCATACTATCGGGCATTGAAACTTGCTCTACTTCATTATTTTTATGTCAATTTATCAGAAATTATTTCCGACGCGCGTTTCCCGATCACGCGCGTATTTATTCCACAAGCAGTTTAATCGATCGATTGTTTTAAAAAATGCGGTGTGTTTAGGCATTTATTGGACACCTAAACGCTTGATGTCCGTCTAACTTTATGGTCCCGATTCTTCTGTCCCTAGTTAACACCTGGGTACAGAAACAACTCGACGCCATTTTTTACATTAATAAAAGACATAGACTGTTTTGTTAGCAGTAAAGTGCGATAGTAACAAGTCTGTTACTATGGTTCATTAACTTGTTACCACCAGGTAAAAAGTTTGTTACTATGGTCCATTAACTTTTTATCACTAGGAAACAAGTTCGTTACTATGGTCCGTTAACTTATTACCACTAGGTAACAAGTTTGTCCGATGTCCAAAAATTTACCTATGACCCTCCCCGGTTTGAATCACACAAATTGAATAATTACTATCCTAATATAATTATAATTATCAGCCAAAAGAAGTCCACTGTACATGTGGAACAAAGGCCTCACCCATAGACTTCCACAAGGACTGGTTATATGCCGCCTACCTCCAACAACTCCCAGCGACCTTCATCATCATTGAAAACCCACTCCTGTGTTCTCAATGATGATGAAGTCCTGTGTGTTCGGTTTCCGTACTTGGTCCTGCGGTGGACCATTGTCCCAGCTACCTTTATCGGGTCATTAGACCATAGTTAGAAAGTGAGAAAGACTTAGTTTGAAAGTGAGTGTGAAAAGTACTGAAAAGTTGTGCAGTGACCGCTTATCTACGATGTATGGACATATTACTTATGATGCGTAGAAGTAGAGAGCCTAGTTACAAAACACGTTTTGAACATAAATGAGGATGGATATAGTAGAAGAGGAAGACCAAAGAAAAGATGAATAGACAGTGTGAGAATGACGACGATGTTCGTAAGAAAAAAACACTGCGCCGACCCCAAGTGAAGGTGAGGTGGTGCCTATAGGTGTACATACACGAGCTAGATGGACTTATGATATACTGGCTGGATGTAAACGATTGCAGGGCAGATCACCTCCCGATTGTCGGTTAATAGGGCAGTGGTGTAATAGAGAAGAGGCCCTGACTCAGCAGTGGGTTTTACCGGCTGAATAGATAGATAGATAGATGAGTATATTTATAGATAACCGTTGCACGCGGTTTTTCATTTACCCCACTTCATGTGCCCAGAAGAAAAGTCTTTTGATCGATTTTTTGGTGTTAAACATTTCTAATCCCAACTAGGACATGAGCTGTAGCTTTTGAACGGCTGAATAGATTTACATGAAATATGGCTAACAAAAATCCCATTCAATTTAAAAGAAATTTCTAACAGAATTACAAGACTAATCTGTGGAGGGATTTACAAATACAATAAGAGCTGAATTGAGCCATGGGCTAGTCATTTTGTTGATGAGCTATAAGCTCAACGGTTCAAACCCGTGTGATCTGGTTCATCTAGCTCATTGAAAGCTGAGTTTACACACCTCTGATGATAGCCAGACGGCTATAGCAGTCGTGGAAGTGTATTCTATGTCAAATTCTTACTTCTCGCTCTGAATTTTGCTCTTCCTCTAACCAGTTTAGATAGAAGAAATAAAACACAAAGGTCTACTCCAAAGCAAACCATCTCCTGAAACTTGACCTTATAGTGAATCAACCTCCTTCTTTTTCATGTCTGTTAAAACGAAATTAAAACCTCGACTAAAAATATCTACTGTTCCATAAATCATAAAGTACTTAAATTATTTCAAACGACAGATATTTTTTTCCAATCCCACAGGCCACAGTAGTGTTGTTCATTATAATTAAATAGAAATATCTTTTTGTATTTTTTTAAGCATTTTCCATACTAAGATTACAAGTTATTTTTAATGAAAGAAAAAATCGGCTGGCGGGCAGGATTCGAACCTGCGGCTTCTGGTTCGGTACACCACGGTACACTACGGTTGGTTGGGGCTCGCGGTAGCTTAGTGGTCAAAGCGTCTGATGTACCGCACCAGAAGACGCAGGTTCGAATCCTGCCCGCCAGCCGATAAATAGAAATATTTTATTTTGTAAAGTAGAGCAACTTTCATTTCGTAGCACTGCTCTACACTTTGTAATTTACGTATCACAGGATGATACAGAGGGTGCCTCGCGGGGTTCGTGCCCGCGAACTGTCAATATACTGAATTCGTTTGTTATGCACAGCTAGACTGGGGCCTTAAGGTAGTCGAGAAACATACCTGCGAAGTCGGCACTTCGCAGTAGCGTTTGCCGACAGAGGTGTCTTAAGTTAGGCTTCTGTACGTATTGTTATTCTGTGGCTAAGTCACAGGTAAATAAAGGTCTCATTTCAATTTATTTAAAAGGAAAACTACAGCATCCGGCTTGATTTATCTACCATTTTAATGGATAAAATATTAATGTGTTAAATACAATGGAGACAGTAAAAATCTATCATAAACTTTACACAATAGTTACTTGTACAATGAAGATATAACTTATAGGGATACATTACAAATATCTTGCGTCATTTTGTAACGAGTGTAAAACACTGCAATAACTTTAAATAACAAACATAAATCTAAGGAAATAATCCAAACACTTTGGTCGCGAGTGTGGGTGATAAAAGTGAGGTCTTACGGTTCAAATCCTAGGTAAAGCAAGTTTAGATTTTTACCCGACTGCCGAAGGAGGAGGGTTATGTGTTTGACGCGTATGTATGTATGTATGTATGTATGTATGTCCGTTCCTATGTCCGGTCGTAACTACTCAACGGCTCAACCGATTTAGATAAATTACACCTCATGAGATTCGTCTTGATGGCAGGACTGTCACTGGGTACATGAAATTTAAAAAAAATCAATATCGCGGATTTTATACGCTTTAATGTGCGAACTGATTTTGAAAATGATCTTGAGTTGTATCAATTTATATTTTAAATCATCATTTAGGATCTATCTAGTGGTTCTATGATGATTTATAAACTAAAAAGAAGGAAATAAAATCAATTATTAAAAGAAACAAAAAACCCGACTGCGTAAAAACTACTAACTAAAAATTTAAAAACAAGCTCTGTGATGTTGGAAAATGTATTGCAGGCGGGACAAGCTGTTCGTTCATAAATAAAATTGTTTCTTTGCTTGTCCCGCCTGCAATACATTTTCCAACATCACAGAGCTTGTTTTTAGATTTTTGGTTAGTAGTTTTTACGCAGTCGGGTTTTTTTTCGAAAGTACCTACCTCTATTGCATGAGACCTAAAATTAAACCGGCAAGCTTCACCGTACTTACTTCGTTTCTTATTGTTATTATGTTTTGTAAAGAAGCGTCTATGGTGTTTGTAGCGGTTATTCACCACAGGGAAGTATTCCTTTTTGGGACCGTGCCAATCGTTTTTTACTCTCGTTACGTCTTATTGAAATAAAACTTTTGGCTTTAACTTTGACTTCTCTGCCTAACCCTTCGTGGATACAAGCAAGGTATGTGTGAAATAATTGGTTCGAGTATCAAACTGCTGATCACGAGGTCTTCGGTTCGATTCCCACAGGACACAATTATTTTAGTGATTGTGTTTGTCTGGGCGTTTTTCTATATACCTATTATAAGTATGTATTTCCAAAAAAATACATAAGTATTATATCCATTGCCTAGTACCCATATAGTGGATAGTGTTGTGTGAAAAGGTCTCCGAATATAAAAAAATAGGTTAGGTACTTACTAGTAGAGCACAAAAGTATCTAAGAGTGCTTCTATAGTGACAAGCAATTCGTCGTTGTTCGCAAAAGAACTGCTATAGCCTCAGTGATAGGTAGGTACTCTAGCTACAAATCTTTAGGCAGAAGTGTAAGACCCAGACACAATTCATCGGGCATAACAGACTAAATCCAATGTCGGAAATGTTCCTGAGACTTTCATAAAAAAAATCAACACTTCGGTTGACCTGGAATCGGGCATCTCACATAGAGCCATTTCACTGTCACTCTTTTTATCTTGATAATCGGTGTCTCCAAAAATAATTTTCCGAAAACAAGGTTTACATTAACATAAATAAGAGGAAAAAAGTATAAATAATTAACGTCCTCTGTCACATATTTGTACAACTTCCGGTCATAAATAAAACAAAAATGTATTATCACCCATTTGCTTGAAAAATAAGGGTATCGTCACACTGGATATTGGATAGTTGGTCCTTGTCACCCTAAACAGTGTGATAAAATGATTTTATTGGAAAAGGCGTGTACAATGTACGCATGTTTTTGCTACGAATTACGATTACGCCAAAGTATATTTGGGTATTTTACCGTGTTTTATTGATAAAGTGTGTCAATAAATTATCTACAAACAATAGAATTAAAATCAAGATGGATCTCCTAGATGGACTTATTCATGACCTTCTTTACCAATGTAATAATTGGCTGTATATTATTTTAATTAAACATGCAATCGCTATACTCTATACTTAATTATTAATTACAACTTTCTTCAGTTGGCAAGATTTTATAACGTTTTGCTTTCACTATAATTGATTAAGTAGCAATTATTTCTTATGAAGATCAAGATTTTACGATACATCATAGATTATATCAATATCATTTTCAAAATACATTAAAAAAAAATTTAATACAATGATGCCTAACTTTTATTTAACGTGTGAACCGTGCATGTATATATACTATACACTTGAGAACGATTAGACATTATTAAAGGAATAATTTCTTAAATGTACAACAAACAATGGAAAAGTTTCTCGGAATCTTGGAAAATTCCAAAAAACCTGAGTGTTTTTTTTTTCATTTCTTTAGCCGGCTATGAATATAAACAATAGAGATTGGACTAACAAAGGTTAAAGAAACTGTTTATGAGTACGTAATAGTACCCCGGAGTTTTGTCCGTTTGCCAGAGCGATGACGTCTTATTGATACAGTTGTCTTACAATTAGTCAATTGATATTAACAATAGAACACACTTGTCCTTTTCTTCACACATGTAGCTTAATTTGACTGCTACGCCAATGTGTTCACGCCAAATAAATATGCAGTTAATAACAATCTTATAGAATTCTTTCCTGTATTTTGCTCGTGGAAATTTGGCTGAGAATGTAAAACTTTCTATTCGTGTCACTGTTGCTTACCAACAGGCAAAGTAGTGGTCAAACGTAAGCCCATAGTGTGTAAAAAAAGGAGTGCCGTGTTGTTAAATTCAGAGCCCAAAATGTTTGGTGGTAGGATCGAATTATCCGTCTGGCTAGAACTAGATTGCATCCTCACATGACGTAACTGTATATATCAATAGCACCTAAGTAAGCGAGCTTAATATATTTTGAATAGTATCTTTATATAATATCTTTCACAATTTATTGCCATAGTATAAAATCGAAGTCTCCCTACCAAAAATACTTAACATTATCGCGACTAATCAGAAAGTAGACTAACTGCACCGCGTTTAAAAATAACATTCGTGATCTATAAATAAACGCACACACGCAGATATAGGAAACAAAACAAAATGATAGACGTGCCAATGTGCGGTCGATGAGTCACACCCACCCCGAACGAATCAATATGATCTGTTCATACGGACATTACTCCTATTTGTACAGTATGTGGATTGCCCCACGTGTGCCCTCAATGGGAGTGATCAAATTATTGAATAACTGAATAAAATTAAATATTGGATTAGAATAGAATGTGGACCTAAACTCCATTTAAATGCTTAATGTTAGGCTTGAACCACAAATAAATATTGATGTCAAACACAACTGTGATCGAATGTGAAATAAAACAGTTTGCAATCAAATTGATCGGGCTTTCTTCAGACATCTTTTTTCGGGGAGTAGCGAACATAATATGAAGAGAACTATGATAATTAATTACTATGGTAGAAGCAGTAGGAGTACATTAGTGTAGGGATCGCGTTACCCTGGGAACACAGAGCCGGGAAGTTTCTGTAACACACGAATATTATCGCTTCCCCTTGTGTACGATTGAATTTCCATTTTAGCAATGGCGCCATTCATTTTCGTCCGGCGATAGGTGCACTAACACAGCCGCAGAACAAATATATAAGCAGAAATAGTTTTCCGCGCGTGATTAGGACAGCGACCCGTAGCTCAAAAATCACCAATCATTCCGCCAACACGTCACTCGAAACGACATTTTTTTATTTTATTTTTATAATCTTTGTCATAATATAAATATTAATATTATTAATGGTTTAATCGGATTCTATATCAAATGATTCAAGCAAGCAACTATTACCAAACTGATGTATTTTTTACACAAGTACTTCAAAGTACGACTCTATAAAGACTCTCTCCATCACCTACTAAGTTCCCGTTAAATTACTTGGCAGATAAATTCAAATTCAAAATGTTTTTATTTCAAATAATCTTTTACAAGCATTTATGAAACGTTATATGATTGTTGTTGCAATTTGATTCAAACATACTTTGTACTTTTTTTAAAATTATCCGGCGGTTGGTGGTGAAACAGGTCTAAATTGAGCTACTGTTACTACATTGTCTAAATATTATAGATTTTATTACCACCTATTAGAGACTAATCTGCCTCGTAGTTAATCTACAGTACCGTAACAATGATTTACAGATTGTTGTCGCAGTTAGCATGCCCCTGCTCTATCTTTTCTAATGGGCGACAGGCCAAATTGAAAGAGCATGAACTATTCAAAAACGTACAAATAACCATACATACAAAATGACGGTACTTTCTTTAGCCTGACATAGTACAGGTTGTTATTGGAAAACAAATTTTTGGCACAAGTATATCCCAAAAATATGATGGTGTTTAGTCTTGCAGTCTGGAATGTTGTGGGCAGAACAGACAGCAGATCTAGTACTAACTACTCGTATATTCTTTATACTTACTTCTTTTTACTTACATGGATCAGGCCCTGTTTAATTTTCTACCATGCCCTTCACCTCATTTTACCATTTCTTAATTTGTCAGGAATGGTAAAATAGGTCTTAGACTCCTACATTAAAACCTACATGTAATTTTGGCAAGATCTTAATCTGTAAGAAATAATTAGCAAACATATTGGAAATACTACTCTCTAGAGCGTCTGTGTCATATAGCTACCTATACCAGTCTTATCGTTTTATATATAACAGAGAGGAGGGCAGGACAGATGGTTGAAAAATCTTATGTAATAAAACATATTCTTCTATTTAAATAATATATAATTTGATACACCTCTGGATAGCCGCTAAGCACCGGATAAATAAAAAAAATGGAACAAAGTTTGTATGAAATTATCTCTGCCAAGTAGTTTTACGGGAGCTTACTAGGAGTTGTTGAAACAGGGCCTTAGTATCGGCAAAATGGCATTTTGTTGTTGTTGACTCGAGTCTCTCAACCTTTTCTATTTGGGTCACCTAAATCTTGAAGGTTATACTCGTATATAAGCGCAAACCGTGGTCAGCGTCAATTAATGACCGCCATCACTCTAGTTTTAAACGATTTCGATGCAAGCTTAAAATTACTACCCGCTTGATTAATGTTTAATTTGATTATTTATTCGTAACTGAGTTACAAACTTGATATTTGTATGGACTTTCTAAACGTTTAAGACACTTCAGCCAAAATGTTTGCCAATATTCCCATAGGATTTATACCTATTGAGTATAAACATGTTTTACCTCAATTTGTTATGCAGTAACCGATGTCAAAGCTGGTCTCTCCTCGTAATCTATGACTCGCTCTGCAAAAAGACACCAGATATTTATTATGAGAGTACTCCTCTGACTAAGTATGTACCTATCTAACGTAGTGAAAGTAGTTGTAGGTACCTACCTACTTAGCTAATAAATGTGCATATAAGTACTATATAATTGAAAATCAATTGACTTAAATATCATGTAATAATCAGGGAATATAATGTGTGTCTGTAAGTACCATGTCTAAATATTAATTTAACAACAACCTGTTTGCAATGTACCTTCATTGATGAGAGCGTCCAAAGATAACGTTGGGCCGATTTGAATGCCGTTGACCGATCAATTATGGAGTGCGCGCCACCAAAGGGGCACTGACATTTACGCAGATGAAATTTAGCAGCGCGCCAACATAGTGCGCATTCCGCAATGCATGTGGATCATCAAAGTAACGCTAAAATAAATTGGTGCAATACATGATACATTTGTGTGGGTACAAGTGCGGATGGTAAATGTCTGAGCTTAGCGTGGTAGTGATAGATGCACTTAGGATATTTGTTTTGCCTGAAAATATTATCTGATGTAAGACAGATTGCGTTTGCGGTGTTGGCGTGCATGGAAATAGAGATTACTAGATTCAGGAACCAAACTATATTCTGTTTGAAATAAATTATGCCTATACCTACTGTTGGTGTTATGTTGGTTGGTTATATGCGGCATATATTATAATTATAAATTAGATACGTAGGTAAGCTTATTATTATAACTAAATTGTACCTATCTATCGGCAAAAATATTCTAGATCTGATTTTTCTTGTGATGGGAAGCGCAACCCATCCTATCTTAGTGTCCAAATTCCAGATCAGTTTGTTTGGTAAATTATGGACGCACCTGCAATATGTGAATCGCCCAACTTACAAGCGTGTATTTGTTACTTCGTGCGAATAATTGCTACCTGACACCTTGCGTGGTTTATCTCCTATCTCATTATTAATGGCAAAAAGCGACAAAAGGTTGAAATAAACAAGCAAATGAGGAAGGCGCACGCGCTGGCGCAGTCGCGAGGCGACCGTAACCGCGCACAATACTGCGCATGCGCGTAACTATAATATTCCATATTCATAATTCTTAATTAAAGCGTCTTCATATTTTGAATATTTAGTAGTTTTGTTCCAAGTAGTTTTGTTTATTCTTTTTTGAAAAGTATTCTAAATTCTTTCTTGGCCATTTAAATTTAATTTAGACATTTAATCAATATCAAAATTGTGTACTTCATTGTATTTGTATTATAATTTGGCCGCATCAGTTTCATTGTCTGATGCAATTATCACAGTGATATCATATTCATAAAAATAGAAGTTAGTCTCCAACAAAGCAGACTCACCAGGCGAGTCAGGATTTGGCATAAAACTGGCCGCACACTCATCGCAATCAAAATAAATATATACGTGAAATAATACATTGTTGAGCTAATTAATCTGTCCTTAAGTGTGTCGCGTGTGGTTGTTAAAATGGGTACTGTCATCGAAACAAATGGGTAAGGAATATTCAGATTATTAGCAAATTACCAGATTTTTTTTCAAATGGAATAAGTAGTTGGACGGAAGACAGTGATTTGGCGAGTGATGTGTAACAGACATTCATTGCGTGTAATTATTACTTTCTTTGCAGTATTTCCATAAAGATACTATCTATATGCAAAACATCGCTTTTTGGATTTTGTTGTGCATTATTACACGAGATCTATTTAATTCAAGATTGACTAGATCAGATCTTGCTTGTAATTGTAAATAATTTTAGACAAATAGTAATTATAAATTTATCTTTATACTTAGATAAAATCAACTGATTACGATTGACCTATAATTTTAGAATTTAACCTATCAAGGATCAGTGAGCACAAAAACAATCGTTTCGTATGTTTGACGAATTAATTAGATATTATTGCGCCAACATAGTACATAACGGTTACTAAAATAAATTTTCCCAGTAGAATCCCTGTTGGTGTCTCACGTCCTTCGATTACTTAAATAATGTAAACAAAAACTAACCCTCACTGACAGCTCGTCTTTAATGAGTTTGTTAGGGATGTGCCGATGTGCACCATTAGATGTGATTATGTTAACACCAATTTAAAAGACGATATGTTACAAACGACGAGCATACATACATGTTACCATTACTAAAAAAATATTGCCATAGGTACTTGCCTGAGTGTATGTACCTAAGTAAGCGCTGATTATCTGGAGTTTTTCAGATTTCTACCTCTAAATATTTTTTTATTTTTAATGTCCCGTTGGCGACCCCGTAACGTTGAACACTTGTTGATTATAACGGACTCATATCTTCGAAGCCCAAGGTTCATTGAATAACCATTTCACATACAGGTTGATTATATTTGTGCAGCGGCACAAGATATATCTGACATTGACATCTGATCACGTTACCAATAAAGGTGCAGTGAGGTGAATGTAAACTCGATTTCTTTATATGGCACCTGTTTGTTATAGGAGGCACGGTCAAACATTAGGTACCGATGAGAATTTATGTACCTATAAATCTTGATAAAAAAAATATCCTGTTCATATAAATTTGCGAGACAAGTATGTATAAACAATTGACGCACACAAATAACTGGTACCTAAACTGCATTATTTTAAATGACATAAGTACTTCATTGGGCTAATCTATACAAGCAACATTTTGAATGATTACCTACTTATTCGTAATTGTCAACGTTCGAAATTTTATTTCCATTTTATATGTCAGTAAACGACCGAATGAACACCTCGCTTTGGGGTTTCAAATCAACAAACTTATTGAAACAGATTTTTCTATGAAGATTCTAAAACGAATCAGCAGAAATCCGTGTTTATCCGATTCATGACGCATTTGTTGCTTTGAAAACATTTGAATTGTATTGTTGAGTTGTGTTGTAAAGGAAACATAAATATCCCTTAGTAGACACAAGTTAGAAAAATAACAAAAGAATCAAGTTACCTTATTTATGTAGGAGTTGCTTTTAGAAATATTAGCTCAGTCCTTTTCCTTAGGTAAGTACTGCCCGACACTCATGAATTACCAAAAACAATTTAGAAATTTCATACACGGGTACCCAAAAAAGTATTTGAGTTTCTTATCGAGTAAAGCTTAGCTCTTAGCTCTTACTGTGTATGAAAAAGTAAGCACATTTTTTGTGATTTCACTTTGCGACCGCTCTCGAAATATAAAAGTGTCACCCCGTGAAATCGAACGAACTTGACGTTACACGGTTGTTTAGGTACAGCGGGGGTAGACAAGTTGCAATTTGAAATTAGAATCGACAAACGAATAAATAGAAACAAAATGTATGGAAATGACATTAGTGACAGCCCGATTTGTCGAAAGCTTGTGTCATTTCCATACATTTTGTTTCTATTCATTTGTCTATTCGAATGTCAAAATGCAACTTGTCCTGCGATACTGTCTGACTATAGATTCCAAATTCAATTTTTAAATTCATAATTCTAAGATCCATTATGACGTATGTATTGTATACTACTGATACCTACTAATGATTTCCTTTTATTTGCCACAACAAAGTCAGTAGTAGGTACCTATCCCAGCTGTAGTAATTAAAATCATCTAATGAGAAATGGTTATAAATCATTTCCAAACATACTTTCTTTTTGTTTAAAAATAAAAAAAGAAGTCCTAAGTACAGCGACAAAAGAAAGCCTCAATGATTAATTACAAAAGGTTATGTTATCGCCTTCTTGTTTTCCGTAAAGGGTGCAATATTTGAGTGTGAAGATTGCACAATGTAGGTGTTGCTAGTTGCTAGGTGTTAAAAACACAGTTTAAAATCACGAAAAAAAATGCGTAATATTCCGAAGACCTAAGTAAAATTAAATAGAGAGTTGAGTTCAAACAAGAAGGTTATTGATTAGCGAAATAACTGCGTACACCGTAAATGTCATAGTCAATGTCAGGCCAACCTTGAAACACAAAAAACAACTTGTTAAAATATCAATAGAAATTATTTACTTACTGAAAAAAAAAATTTGTAATAGTACCTACTATATTTGGCGGTGAAATATTATATTAAGTACCTATTACGCAAAGAGTAGGTACGGAATACATAATCGACATATTAAAACAACGAGAGAAAACGCACGATTTGGTAATGTTAATTTTGGTCACGAACGTGAACTTTGTACGGCGGTAATGAAGCCGAGTGAAAGTGTATTTAAACTTTCATTAAATTGAACGCCCGGTCTGATTGAACAAAAAACAGTATCATGCAACAAGACAAACGTCCACCGCCATGCATTGTGTGTTTGCGTTCAATTGTTTCTTCAATCTTCTCGTCCAAAGACATCCTTTGTTCTCTATTTATTTTTACGACATAAAAGCTCATTTGTAAAAAGAAAATATTGGCAATACTCCTAACGCGCTATACATATAAATGCAGCATGCTATAAATATTTCTTTTGTATCTCTCTAACTAAGGATGCACAAAGTATTTTATTGCTTGATATCCCAATATAAAACTACCACTCATCTGTTATTTATATGTATTTTTTGAGGTGAGGTTGAGAACTGGCCGAGTTCGCCCTACTTAGTTGATATGACATGCATTGCCAAATATTCAACCTCTAAGCAATCATGTTCTAAGAGTCGGTTTGGAAGGAATGTAGCTAGTGAAATTCCAAGTGAGAAATGAGACAAGCGAGATATCAAGATGACAAGGCACGAATAATAGGTTCCTTTGGCGTTACCGCCGCGACGGGTAGGCTATGTCGTTTTCTGCTAGACATCTTAAGGGAGGAACATAGGTAGAATACCGAAAACACCATGGTGTTTAAAGCATTTTATTGACAAACAATAAATTCAGTGAGGCCCGACCCGACTACCCAGGGACCCAGAAACGTGAAATCGAGCTAGGATGAAAAATAAAATAAATTCAGTAACCATTTAAGACTATGGATACACATTTACAATAATTTATGTCTCGTAGGAGATGCCCAGAATAAGTTTTTAATCATTCCTTTTATAAATAGTATTTAATTCACATTGTCAGAAGGTGCATAAACAGATTAGCAACCGAATCTTCGACGGGTAGTGTTAACTTACTATAAATAATGAGATAAATGAGAGATGCCAGAAGGCTTTATGATAAGGTCAGATAACAGTTATTTTTCTCGGTGTAATTTGATAAAGAATTTTTCCATCACATTGCGCAAACATAATTTACTCTACGTAGGTATACAAGGCACTGCGATCACTTACATAATAACATTTAGGGACTTTCTTATCACTTGGATCCGATGTATGCAAATTAGTGTCAACATTATAATACTTATGTATAATTCTGTTTATATTTTATATTAGTGTGTCTAGCTAAGTGTAAGGTTAAAAAAGTAGCGCCCGAAATTACTTTTATTGGAATCAAAAGTAAAAAAATAGGTAAACAAAGTACCTGATGTCATAAATCAATTATCACGCATGTTTTCCGTGAAAGGTTAGGCAGCAGTATTCTAATGTATACCCACAGTTCGTTGGAATGTTTAAGGTCCCATGTAATAGGTTGTGTAATCCGACTCCGAACTACTGCTGCTATTGAGAATTTCATAGAAAAACCCAATAAAACGTTTTGGTCGACCTAGGAATCGAACACAAGACCTCTAGCGAAGCAGTCATGCTGGCGACCGCTAGACAAATGAGTTAGTTGAAAGAAAATAAGTAAGTAATGAAAGTTACTCAATATAGAATACTGGTAACTTTTTAAAACGATTTCTGTTATAGTCGTGTACATTAAATGATATACATCAACAGGCTATGATTAAAATAGCTGCAAATAATACGCGATTCATCTATCCAATTATTATATAACAGCACACAAAATCGAGGACAATACATAAAAAAACTTGTAACGCCAATAGGCTGGCACGGGTCTAAATACGGATTGATCGGCTAAACTCGGTAACACAATCAAGGTAGAGTTAACGCTTTGTCACGACTTCTTGTGTCGGGTTCCCACGTAGTTTCCTGTGTTTGTAAAACGAAGTTAATGTTTTTACATGACTTTCCGAATAGCAATGATAATCGATTTAGTTGGAAAGTGAGTGAAAGCTGCGAACCGATTTTGAAATTGAGAGGAAATTAACGTCATTTATATTCGTTCAAATGTCTATGATAAATAGAGTGGGACTTGTAATAAGACAATCTTATTTTGGTATACCAACAAAATTATTTTCTGTCTGAAACTTGAACTTTGTTTGACGTTCATTTGACATTTGCAGGAATCATTTTTTTTGTACCAGTCTACCTAAATAAAATCTGAATCATTAACTACACGTCTGTACCTAATTTTTACATAGGTATATAAAATTATAACTGACCTGGGTTACATTTTTAGCTAAAAATTTAAATAGCACCGTAGTCTCAGCTCTGCCCCTGGCGTTGCTGATGTGGGCTGATGGGCGGTGGTTACCACTTACCATCAGGTGGGCCACCTGCTCGTCTGCCACTGTAGGCAATAAAAAAAAGAGTAAAACCTTGTTTAGTGGAGAGTACGAAAACATTCTCCTTCATTATAAATAATTCTGAAAAAAAAATGTACCTCTACCTACCTATTATACTATTTTTTATTATCTTTTTGTATTTTTTAGGCATTTTCCATGCTAATATTACAAGTTATTTTTAATGAAGGAAAAATCGGCGGGCAAGCAGGATTCGAACCTGCGCCTTCTGGTTCGGTACACCAGACGCTCTGACCACTAAGCCATATTTTTTATTTTAAAAGATTCGTTCGAACTTAATTACCAAGTCCAAAAAACAAATCCCAGTATGGAAAAGTTATTCCACGAAATCGTAATTCAATAAGTGTTTATTGATTCGCCTGAAAGTGAAATAGAAAACAATTATATTGCTTGTAGTCCCGCGCAAATCGAATTGATTGAGGGAAAACAATAACCGCGGGGTTCGTTATAACTGACGATGTTTCATTAGAGAACCATAAAATGTATAAATACATTAACATCACGCCTGTGTTCCTCAAATTGTTAGGCAGAGGTGGACAAGTATTGTTCCCAGAAACTATAAAGCCTAGAAAATATGTAGGTAGGTAAATTAATGAGGTTCCGTAAGAGCTCGCAATAAAAAAGGTAGGGTAGGATGGGTAGGATGGAAGGAAAGGTAGATGGGACAATTAAAAAGTAGGGTTCTTAAAGTTACGTACATAACATCGCGGGACATAGTTTTTACAGTGTGTTTAAACAAATAGCATAACTGAAGGTTTTTAATAGATAAACCAATTCCGTTTGGTGGTCGATGGTCATTGTTAAACGAATGTTCTGATTAACCTGCTAGAAGGATCCAAGTAATTAAAATCACCACCCTGTATTTAAAACTTTTTAATTTTCACAGGATTGACTTCAGTGACCCGACCACAGACAAGCCCGCCAACCTGGCCAACTCGGCCGTTCTGCGCATGCTCGAAGAGGAAGAACGCTCTCGTAGGGGACTCCCAAGTGAGTAACATCCTTTACATAAACTTTAAGAAGTTGACATGTTAAACTGGGTACCTAGTTATGAACTAATGCAATATTGGATCGGACCATCCAGGTTCACAAGGAGATGTACTTCGAGGACTGGGTGTTAAAATGGCCATTTTATTATAATTCATCCGAAGTAGACATTTTAGGTCCCCTGAAAATTTTCTTAGAATTTCTTAGACTGAAAATACATATAAAAATATATTGTTTTGTATATATATTTTATCTAGATAATGAATGATTATGAATTTTAAAGTGTTTAGTTTCGAAGATATACCTACCTAAGTTTTCAATCTTGTTGATTTCTTCAAGTATTTTCTATGTTAAAAATATAAAAATATGTACATAGTACGAAGCACATAGGGTCGGTTGTAAAAAGTATCTGATATAATATCTGTAATATTTCACTGATCCTAAAAAATGTTCCATTATAATACCTATCCTTACAACTTGCCGACTCTACTAGAATGTATTATGCTCCCTCAGCCACACCTGATGCTTCTACCTTTTTTATGTGTGTTTTATTTCAATTCACACAATCTTTAAAAAGGTTATTTTTCTTGGATCTCCTAACCTTGACATTGTTGAAATCTAATCCGAAAAAAAAAACAAAATACTTTATTTTCGTCACAACGCAGACGTCCTTCTGTCCACTAATAAATTCAAAATAAATTAACAGTACAGTCACGTTGTTAAAGTTTGATTAAATTGAAATATATTTAAATAGGAACCGAATTTATATTTATTTACGCATAATGTCCCACACAGTTCTGATAAACGAGAACTGTGTTAGCTTACTAACTGCACTAATACTTCCGCCCTGCTTTATCAGAGTTAGACCCAACCCAGGTGCAAGCCATCTTGGAGAACATGGTATACATGCACCATCCCTTTGACAACTGTTGGCCACCGGAAAAATCGAGGATGCGAGCCGCTCGCAGCTGGGATGGCCAGCTCAACACCACAGGGAATATATTTTCAGAGTTCATGAAGGCTACCAAAGGTACCAGCTCAGCCTGGTAGAGTAGACGCAGCTTTGACTGTGCAAGTCCTGTACATATTCCATATACAGCAAGCAGTTAACTCATTAAGTCGCCGTTGGTCAGTCAATACCATAAGTAGAATAGATCCATTGCCACACTGGGAAAAGACTATTTATAAATTGTATAATAGCCTTTACGTTTCGCCGCGGAATGATTCCACGAAATATCAACATTTGTGATTAACATTATGTCGTGTTGCATCCAGGGCTGCCTCACTAGTTGATCAAACTCGCAGAATGCTACACTTGCTAACTATTCATAGAGAACTGGTTCAACAGGAAACCCTCGGCAAGCAGACGTTTTATGAAGCGAGTATGAAGCGTCGGATGACACACTGTGATTCATTGATCCCGATTTAATGAATGAACCACATTTTGGTGGAGTTTAACGTCCCTTCTGACTTTAGACAGAAAACAACGCCCACCAATGACGAAAAACGTTCATTAGTGGAAAGCATTTGGCAAAGATTGGAAGCTTATGCATAATGTGTTTTTACCTGCTGTTTCTTGTAGTAGTACACAGTCGACAACGAAGGAACTCAAACGGAAGAAATGGCTGAAATAGTGTTTGTTGGTAAAGTGCTCCTATATTTTTGTTGGTAGTTTTTAAGCTGTGTCAGTGCCTAAGTTTGGATTGTTAAATTTGTTGAGTTATACTAGGTACTTCGCTAACCAAAACATTAAGAAGACATTAATTCAAGCGTGATACTTGTGACGGAATAAACATGGTTATTTTAATTACTTTAAAAAGACTTAATACCTAATAGACTAACCTACGTTTACATTTAAAGGATTTTATTTTAGACGTATCAATTATTTAATTTAAATCTAAATGATACTAAATATTAGCTACTATTAAAAAGTGCTACACCCTAATTACCAAGTACCCACTACAAAAAGTAGTAGAAATAGTTTTATACCAAGAAACCAACAGCATTTGCTGTCTGCAGCTGTGGCACAGTAAAAAAGATAATGCTTTGCGTAGTGCGAGTCTATGAGTAATTATAATAATTGTAGCCATATTCCAGAACAAGATGCTTGCACTCAATGTTATAAATACTTCGCTTTTTTATATAATGAAAATTCATAGAAACATTATACGCTGTAAAAGTTGTGTGTTCAGTTCTTGTATTCCAAGAATAAATTCTTTGAAAATCAGATTCACATCTTAAAAACTTTAAGATCTGACACCGCAGAACATAAAGTTTACATCAAATATGTTTTTTCGAGGATATGAATCTATAAAAGTGTTGTTTGACGTCACTTAGACTATTTCTACGAGTGTTTATCCCGGTGGGCTCATGAATCAGAGTCTATTATTACAGCAGGTGCTGAAAAGTTGCAAACGACATACGTATTTATTTAGTTCATACGTTTTCTCCAGGTGTGCACTATTCTGGGAGCGCGTTTTTTATTCATATTGCTCATTGGCAATGGCAATATGTTTGCCACTGTTGCGTTTGACATCGAAATTATCATTCAGAACTTTAAAGACTGTTTATTAAAAGGTAAAATATCAAAGTGAAATATTTATAAATGGGTACTTTTTACATCAGTGAAGGTAAATTAAAAAGCAGTTACTGGACACAGTTTTGCAGAAACGAATGTAAAATTATTACCTACCTAGGTAATAAAAGATAGTCCTGAGAAAATAACTAGGTAGGTATACTTTTAATTATTATTCTTACCTACCCATGAAACTAGTCAAGTTGGTAACGTTAAAGTACACTTTACGGCTTAAAACAAGTTAATAACACAAGAGTGATCGCATAAGTTACTGGTAATGTATGTATGTAGATGTACATCTCATGGCCCAATGGTTGAGGTAATTGCGACCGCGTCTCATAATCCCAGACGAATCAGATAGCTGCACTAATTGCCTAATACCAATTTCCCTCATATTCCGTTCCAGGTGGTAACTATATGTCTTATATAAAATATGATGCACCTAGATCATTCCTGCGGGTATGCAAGTTTCGCAACAGGTGAAATATATTTTCCGTGCCGGCATTTCGTTAGAATTTACGATCGCATTGTAGTGGGTATACGTAGCTAATGGAAATGGTTTTATGTGTGTATTCCAACACCTATAAGTTATTATTAGGCACGTTCAGGTGGGGTTTTCGGAGTCTAGGTTATAGGTTTTTGTGGGTGTGTCCAATTATTGGGTATCAACGAGCGTGAGAGTTGGCCAATGGGTGTCCTAAAAATGTGCGTTCTCGAAATATAATATGCGGTAGATATATATTTGCGCTCGTCCACCTGCTTGCGAGCCAACTAGTCAAACGCAGTGCTCACCGGCCGGCCGGCGGTTGCCGCTTCTCATTACCGAATCAATTAAATTGTGAGTTCCTGTATCACTGTTATATCTTCACCATTCAAACTATTTAAACGTTCTTCTTTTATATTTTTTTTAAAACAATAGAGTTGAGGAATTTTTGTTACCTTGTGCATTTCTAACAAGTCTTTAGTCTGGATTACAGTATTATCAGATGGTGAATATTACGTTGTGTCCAAAATAATAACTACTTACAATTCACGCATCAAATTTATATTAATTAATTGTCGTTATTTACCTAGTGCTCTTTGTATTTTTTCCACTTATTTATTTCGACGAAACTCCAGCTATCTTGGACTTGGTTTTCAGAGGCGAAGTTGAAAACAATATTAGTTATTTAAAACAACAACATTGTTGATTCGGCACTTCGACAGTAAAAACGTTTGTAGGTACCTATTTACCTCCTCGAAGTTATGAATCCTTTTTCATTTACCCATGAATTATCACCCCACTGCGGGTAGGTACGGGTTTCTATCAAAATGAGAGTTGCTAAGCAGTAATCCTTAGATCACCAATATAACCTTTGTTTTTGTATTGTGCTAATACCTACTCGTTAGAAAGAATTTTTGATATTATAGGTAACTAATCAAAATAGAAATGAACTATTTTAGTGATTCCATCTAAAGTCTTGTTGATACTTGTGATTCTTACTCGCCCATCTTGGATCTCTCAGTCTGGTTGCACTGATTTCCAGACCATTTTCCATTAGTGCTATAATATAATAATTATATTAATATAATAATATTGTTAATACTAATATTGTTTTCAACTTCGCCTCTGAAAACCAAGTCCAATTTGATCAACAATAATGGTTTGCGGGATTATTTAATGGATAGGTATATTATGTTGTCTGTTTTTATTATATAGTTTGAGCACCGTAAAATTTGTTGTTTTACTTTATCCTTTGTGAAATAAAATACACTGTGTGCTGAGTACCTAGGTATCTATATTACTCCTTTGATACATTTCGTTTTTGGATAAACTTAAATTTAGATAATAATTTAACACAAAGATGATTGTCACGTGATATTCCAGGAGCATTATTAGCCCTGAACTGTACTTAAATTAGATGAAACTGGGTAACGATTTTATATGCGTACAACAAGGCCGAGTTCCAGTTTACTGTTTTCTAGAAATTTTGTTTGAGTCCCTGCTTACAGTGAATTCAAAGTAACTAACTTCTTATCATATCTACACATTTCCAGACTAAATGCACTAACTATTTAAATAGTGATAACCTATAATTAACAAAGAATAAAAATTTAACATATTTCTTATCTTCACAATAAATTTTACATCTCCGAAAATATTCACGCACAACCATCATTGCGTGACCGTATCCGCATACTATAATACGAAGTTAAATCTGAAAAATCTGATTTTTCAATGGTTCTGGCTGCCGTCCAAATGTTGGTGAGTCGCGCTAATTTAAAGAGATATGTGTCATAATAAGTATCACATAGTGTTGAACACCCAGACTCGTGCTCTTCAGATCGTATCACCAGCGACGATTGAGGTTGTACGCCCTGATTACACCTATTCCAAGAAACACGTATTTTTAAAAGCATGTGACAAATTTTGAAAGTGATATCTGGCACGATGTGGATGCCAATTATTTCATGCAAGATTGTTATTTACGTAGGAATTGCATTGTTGCAGGCCAGAAGAAAGTAGTGTGGCCACCGGTGCCCGAAACGAACGGATACCATCAACCACAACAGGTACACTACGTAATAACTATTATACTTATTATATACGTATATATAAGTAACATAAAACATTAAACAGGATGAAAATGTTACCTCAATCGGCATTACAGTGGCCAAAAATGTTTCAAGTGCCAATATTGTTGAATCAGGCAACTTTGTTTCGTTAAATACCGAATGTATGATTAGGATTGGTGTTGCTATTTAATAATTAAAGTTACTTAATATTTAAACAACAACGAAACCCCATTAATCGAAATCAAGTACTTGGTACTTTTCGAAATATTAGACAGCTTATTTACCTTTTTAAAATATATCTTAAGAAGGTGTACTTACCACATTTCTTATCAGCTATTACTTATTATCCGGTAATCCAATGAAAGCTAAAGACTTTTTAAAGTAAAACGATCTTGGACTTAACGAAACAATCGCCTGTCGACACTTAACGCTTCCAACCTGTTTATGTATATAAGGGGTTGATTTAGATGCAAATGACATCACAGCTGCACATAGCAAACGCTTTACGGTGGCGTAAAATAAAAATGGCATGCGAAACAAAGCTATTACAAATATTACGATATGTATTATAAGCTAAATTATAAATCCCAACAGCAACAGACTCCCGCGTACTACAACAACGCGCAGCAATCCCCAGCCTCTCCGCAACCACAATACCAGTCCCAGAAACAACCCCAGTACCAGCAACAACCCCAATACCAACAACAACCCCAATATCAACAACAACCCCAGTACCAACAACAACCCCAATATCAACAACAGCCCCAGTACTACCAACAACCCCAATCCCCTCAGCCTCAGTACCAAGCGCCGGAGTCGGATCCTTCCTACTGTGAAGGTCGGCGACAGGAGGCCACAGGCCTGAGTAAACTGATTCCCGTCGGTCCTGGCATTTCTGCGTCCCCTGTCTCCCCCTACCGTCAAGGCCCGGCATCACCTGGCATCGCGCAGCCCTACCGTCCGCAACAAAGCCGCTGGGCACCAGTGCCAGCCCCTCTTTCCCCTCAGGTATCAGGAAACAATGAAGTTGGAACGTCAACGTCGCCGATTAGAATATAGTTTCATTACTGACTTGCACGTTTTCATTTTACTAACATATTTGTGGTAAGTAGATGAATGTGCAAATCGCTATTGTATAACGAAAGCTATGCCTTCGTTTGTGGGATACCACTTTCTAGTATGAAATCTACGATAGATACTTAACTACAGTGTTTTTAAAGCTCGTGGCTGCCTTGCAAGAATGTCCGTAAAAATTAATAAAGACATTAATCAAGATGGAATTGATTGCAAAGTAGAGACGAATGATTGCCTATTTACTTGTATGCATTTTATAGAGTACACAGTTGTCTTGTGATAATAAAATTTAGTTTTGTATCTAATTAATAAATGTGTAGGTTTCCAATGTAATGTATTTACCAGTATTATAATGTTCAGACTCAAGGATCGCAGCCGGGGTACCCGTCGCAGCAGCAGCAGCAGCTGTCGCCGCAGCAGTACTCGCCACAGTCGCAGTACTCCCCGTCGTACTCGGAGCCGTCGTACCAGGCCCCACAGAAGCAGTACGAGCCTCCGCCATCGACCATCACTCTGCGTCAGCAGCAACCTGTACATCAGAAACCTCCCCCGGTTTTCCCTAGTCAACCCGCCACAGCTTCGTTTCAAGGTAAATACGTGCTATCATTTATTTACTTAGTCCATCAAAACGTGCACAACATAGCAAGTATTTTTAATTAAATTATATTGTCCTAATTCATAGCTACCAAAAAATGTTTTCAGCGTACCTAAGTATGTAATAACTCAAGGAGCAGGTAGAGTGGTATTTTGTTTCCGTGTTCTTTTAGTGAAATTTATTACATGAAACTCATTTATTTCTGTTAAAATGAAACTTTAGCTCGTTCAAACATTAGAAAAAATTATGCTTTATAACGGAATGGTGAGAATATTTTATTTGACTCAATGGCAATATCAAACCACATAAAGTAACGTATCATAAGTAGGTAGGTACGTAGGTAGGAAGTAGATACTTACCTGCTTTGAAGGCACCTTCGCAAATATAATATTAATATGTCGAGTTCCACGTCTACGTATAATGTTTACACATAAATATATTTTTTACATCTGGCTGTCACCTGTGACAAGTAACAAGATAACACTTTTAAAAGTTAAAAAGTGGAAAATAATGGAACGGGTTTCACGCCACACTCAATTTACCAGAGTCTACTCTACTAGTCTACTTAATCTAATAATATCAAATTTCGATGAATTTTATTTACGGATTAAGTTTATAAATTCGATAAAGCAGTATTGTGACATACTGCTAATAAGCTTGCAGGCGTTCTGGGGAAGTTTGGGGAACTAATCCTGTAGTTCCACTCACTCCAAAAGCTAAGCTAACACACACATACCCAGACTGATGGGTGTGCATTTGTGCAACTAACCCTGAACGTTGTCGTTGCATAAATACTCTAGGGGTGTCGCGCACTAACGACCACAATGAATTCAGACTGTGGCCAAATCTATTCCGCATTATCAGGTTATAAATAACATAGGTAACAATGAGTGTTGTAAAAGGTGACTAAAGGATCGATAGCAGCAGTTGTGACTTGTGAGCTAAATGACAACATTCTGCCATTTCCAACGCATGCCAAGCGTGTTGATTGTTACGTGATGAAAGCTATATAGGTACTTATGTAGTTAGAAAGAGATCAGGGCAATAAGTCGAAATCGCTGGAACCTTGTCTAATTAACCAACTGACGTCATCCGCCATAGTTGCCGGCTAGGTAGGTAGTGGTGTTATCGCGTACTGAGTGCGGCTACGTCATTTTTACGTCACGAAGATGGTCGCCAGGCACATTATCAATTTGCAGGTCTTATACCCGATTGCGGGAAGGTGGGTAATTAATGTTTTAGTCATAAAATCTCTCTACCTACAATTGGTTTATTTGATTGAGCAGGAGGCGTCAACATGCGTGGTGATCAGAAGTGGCCACCTCAGTCGATTAAGGAGGCAGTTGCCGCTGAGAACGAAGCTAGGAGGCAACTCGCCAGGGGCCCTGCCTGCAGACCGCGCAAGGTAGGTAACCCTACACATGTACCGACATTTGCTAACTAACAATATGCGTGTACCTACATCTACCGAATAATGAAACTTTAGAACGATAGGACTAATTGGTATGGTGAAATTTATACATTTGATAAATGATAAATTTGTTACTTGGTATTTTATAATTTTATAAGTACCTACCTAATGTTATCGCTGTGCCAATTAGCTACATGGTTCTTATTTTCGGAGATGGATGTACGCAAAAATATTTTTGACAGAAAAAATATGTGCCTCGGCATAAACCCACTGCTATTCCATTATGTTCTGCTGTTCTGAACATGGCTTTATCTGTTATGTTCTGAACATAGCGTTCATTTTTAATATTTTGCACCTTGCTTTGAGCAATATTCGAGTATCAACGCGCCTTTATAAATTAAAACTGAATAATATTAAGCCCGCACGCTGTAAATACATATTATATCAATGCACTATTTTTTACAAAACACTTATGCGAAATATACCTTCCTACCTACTTAATCTTTAAAACATACAAATAGGTACTCCATGTTTTAAAGATTCTTTGTAAAATACGGTATTTGCCTGTTTTTTTTTAAATTAACACACACTTGTAAATATGTCACTTTAGATTTACAACGCCTACGACGAAATCTATTAGGTCTACCTTTACCTAGTAGATAGTTTTTGACTTTTCCATAAAACATTATTAATAAAATAACATAATTATATAAAAAAAACCTTAATACCTATTCTTAAACCTCTATAATAAGTTAATTTAGTTTAGAAAAAGTAGGCGCACAATCACCTTTCTTAAATATTTTTCAAATCTTTAAAATTCAAATAACAATTTGATCTTATACATCGGGGTTGATTCTCTAATGTTACATTGTAAAAACATTACCTATGTAACTATTTAATTTAAAAAATAAAATCTTGCGACGCGGGTATTTCGAACCAAATTGTTTGCTACAACATAACTTAGAGAATTGATGGACTGGTTTATGTAAGTGTTGAACAAAATCGTTATCTGTTTTAGCTGCGCCAATATTCGCTTGCCGAATTGGTTGATATGAACGAGGTGTAGGCGTCGGTCTCGGTCCGTACCGCCGGACTTTAATACCAAAGGTGTAAGTGCAGTTTGGGTCATAGAGCTACTATATGTTTGGTCAAACTTTCCATTAACAGATCTCGGCACTCGGCGAACGGCAAACCTAGTACCTACCTGTTAGTCGCGAGCACCTAATTCGCGTTAGTAGGCTTTGCAATATCTATTATGTAGGTGTACAACTCTATAAACTTATAGTTATACATAATAAAGTAAGTATTCTAAAGGCACCACAGCCAAATTCTGCCAGATGACTCTGATGCGAGAGTTCTTCATAAGAATGCATTACGCTGAAGAGTAATAAAACCAGTGATATAAGTGAGGCAACATTCGAGTAATCCCTGGTGTTGCTAGCGTCCATCATAGGCTAGGTTCTGGCCTTTATGATTGTTTGCTACCTTAGTAGTAGGCAGATTTAGAATAAAATCACTTCCAAAATTGTTTTATTCGATGATTAGATAATATACCTAATTAAATGGCTTATTTTCCTACAGTCTCAGATTCTGTTACATAGCATAAGAAACTTTATAGTAAGTACAATAGGTAGATTTTTCAATCAACTGTGCTCCAATTAGTGTAGGTAACAATCGAAAACTAAGAGTTGTACACCCACCTCATTGTTAATTATTATTCATGTATCTAATGGACTAAAATCTTATTACAGTGACATTCATTCATCCTCTTCAATTTCTGCAAAGCTTTGCAATGTACCTACTTAGATGACTTTGGTATCGGCGGTGCATGATTATTTTTTAGATCCGATAACGTCGAATATCTGGCTGATTCCTACCAACTGTCTTTAGTACCTATTACTTACTAGATATTATATTAATTTTAATTTACGTGTAAAACCATAGGAGCAATTTCTTTTTCTAAATTAAGTGGCTCAACAGTCCCCCATGGCCAGGAAAGTCGAAAATGTGGTCAAGGTAACCACGGCTGTCCAGGTTTCTAAGCAATGTAACTCCCAACTATATATAAATTATGAAATCTAATAAATACCTATCAATAATTTTCTATCAAAATCTGAATCAACAATCTGAACAACTAAAATATAGAAGGGTTAAGATTTACACTTCTATATTTTAGTTGTTCCACTTATTTTATAAAGAAATTATCATCCTACTTTGTACTCTAATTACAGGTAAAGAAGGACTATGGAAGCTTTTTCGCGCAGCACGCCCTGAACAACAACTACCCTGGATACCGCGCGCCCCCTGGCACACAGCACTATGATGATAACTCGGGCCGATCTTCATACTAAAATAGTTTTTAGCATTCACTACAATCATGTCCCTTAACATAGGAAAATTCAACTCGAATATGAATTCATTGAAGATGTTCTATTTCGATTAAATTACTTTTGTTGACATTACTAATGTAAAAGTGTCCTAGTCTCTACGTAACCAAATAATTGGGGGAAAGCATTTTGTAACGTCAGCGAAAATAGTACCACCACCACCAGTAGATATTATCATCTCATAGTATCCATCAATCAATCTATCTGGTTCGCTAAAAGCATAGTCGCCAGGGACTTAAAGTACTTGTATAGACTTTAGGTATTAAAGTCTTCAGGCATGTACGCATTGGATTACAGTCAGTACTTAACTATAGGTTTAATTTATTTGTAACCATTAATTAGAATGTAAGTAAATATATCAATATAAAAATATATATATATAAAAATAATATTGTCATTGTCACGTTCAAGTTATCGATCTAAAATTTATATCATTTCATACGATTCTCATTGTTTTTGTGTAAATGTGCGGCTTTATTATATTGCGAAAGTTTCCGAAGTTGCTTAACAATGTAACTGTAAATAATGCTCAAATACCAATGTCATAAACAGTTTTTGTACAACAAGCAAGCGCACGGTGCAATCCTAAATATTACCATTATTACCTACCTATCAAAATTATCAGAATGATTAAGTGAAGAAAATGTTTATGAAATTGGATATGTATATTCTATAAATTTAATGCTTCCGTCAAAGGAATAACATTAACAATTGGCTAAGCTTATTGTACCTACCTAGTCATCAAGAGATTATACGAATATTTTGTATATAAAATGTTAAATGGCCTATTTGGTATTTCACTATGTAATTATATTTTAAATTAAATAAATTATATAAAATGCCACTTAGCAATTTCATTGCCAGGAACCTGGTAGTAGCCTGCAGGTAACTCATAAATTGGGGATGCCCGAAGTGCTAGCCTTGGAAAGATACTATCGATAGCGTCGTAGACATGCTCGATCTAAATGACATTCAAAATCAGGTAAATACCGGTAGTACTACTACTAGAATTTGAAAAGAAAATAAAATTAAACGAACTTTGTGTATGAAAATATTATATTATCATACATAACTATACATCGTGTACAAACCACGCCGAGTACCTAGACTGAGGTGCATTCAATAAATGCTTCGAAATAATAACAGCAATCTAGCCAAGCTACGTACAGTACCAATATGTACAACATGTACAATTTATAACAAAACCGTAACAATTACAAAAAGCCGTTGTATTGTCGCAGTGTAACAAATAGCATACATTTAATTAATATCACAGAGGTAGCCATTTTATGTAAAGTATTTACGGCTACGTCTATCTATCGTTACTTATAGTTGAGGTTGCATCAGCTGCATCATTTCTGTGATAACAACATGAAAGGTTCGGGTGTAACTAATATAAAATGTCAACCTCACCAATAACTTTTAAGAGCACTTAGGGTCAGCACGGTTAAGGCGAAGGGCTTGAGCATTTTCTTTATGATTTATCTAATGAAATAATAATATGAAGGAAACCTGCCTGTATGTTCAATTAGGCGATTCCATATAATTACGATTATGATATTGAAGTAAAATACATGCCAAGAATATTTGAGCTACACTACAACGCGGAATAATTGTCTCATTGCCGCTTATCTCTCGATTTGACGTTTTGCTATAGCCCGACTCTTTAAGTAATCAATATTGTCATATTGGCATTACGGATTTCGTATCACTTTCTGGTCAATTGGTCATCTGGTTGCGGCATAATGGACCAATATTTTTTCAGCTTATTCAGAAACAAAATCTATTACTTAATTTACTAGTTGTATCTGGGATGGTTTACAGTGCCAGGAACCTTCGTGGCCATTTGCAGAACAACTTTCCAAAATTTCATCATGATCGGATGAATAGTTTAGGAGTGCATACATCACAAACTATGTCATTTTTTTTATATTGAAGACTAGCGATTCCCCGTCGCTTTGCTTCGGGTACTATTATTATAATTTTATGTAAAAAGTAGTCTAGCACTCCGGGATAATGTATCTTTCTAGCAGTGAAAGAATTTTCAAAATCGGTTCAGTAGATCCAGAGATTACCCCCCTAGAACCTCACACACTCCCAAAAATTACCCCTTCATAATATTAAGTATAGATAATATATATTAAAGAAAGGAAAATAGAATAAAATAGATGATGATAATATTACTTATTTTTATTATTTTCATTTACCAATAGTTATTTATAGCCTTAGAAAATCAGGTGATTACTTTTGCACCACCTTTTATTTCCAACCTTGTCTAAATCGTATAGTTAATCGTATTTGTCAGTGGGAAAATGCTTTCTAATTTTTCCACCCAAGCTGCGCTGACCCTATCAGAACGCCTAGCACACAACTGTCATTACAGAATATTGCCAAATCCAGAGCTCATTTTACATTTGACAATATTCTATAAACTAGACATGGCGGTGTTCTAGGCTTGCTTATGTTGTTATTAATCTGGGACCCATTAACATTATGTGAAGTGTTTCACTCATAAGAGAATAGAGTATTTCACTATTAAAATATACAAGAATTTAACAGTATTCTTAAAAATATAATATTACGCAATATGAGAACAAATGGAAGAGTTATAAGCATTCGAACGAGGCTTTTATATTTTGGAGGGAGCATTTTCTATCCTTGTCGAAAACGGTCATTGCCTCATTGTACTGAATGGTGTGAAATAAGTATGGTACTAACTGTAGAGTTAGTGATGTGACCACTACGAAAAAGCTACAAACGATTTTAAAACACTTATAACTTAGCCATTTTATAGTTATCAACTATTATTATTTTCACCATTACTCATTCTTTTTTTACCTGTTTTTACATTGTAATTATTTAAAAAAATAGACTATAAAAGCCAAAAGCCCTATTATTTATGTCCGATTACTCCCAGTTATCACACAATGCTTTACCGAATAATCATAAATGCAAAATCGTATTTACGAATTCAATAAATAAAACATTCCTTCATATAAAAAGTTGCATAACATAACTGATTTATTACGCTATAAAATATGTAAATTTAAAATATATAATTATTAGAAATATCGATACTTTTTCTTGGAAAGGCACCGAGAGCAGGTATGTTAAAAACAGTCACTTAAAACAATTTATCATCCAACATTATTTTGACTGCAGTGCAACAACAATGAAACTAGAATATAATTAACGTACTGTACAACTATATTCTGGTTGCATTCAACTAAATTATTATTCTAATGGACTTGAGCTAAAACTAAGGCATGGATTCCATGTGTACTTTAGATTTATCGTCGTGTGCGATCCAAAAGACAAGATTTATACTCTCACACAGACTGGAACCTCGACGGAACAATATCATCGCTTCGCTCGTCAATTGTTATTGAAATACTCTAACTTCAATAATAATATTTTTTGGAATAAAATTGATTCCTTGGCTCTGTATTTCTACTACGTATAAAGAAATGTTCGCACGCTTCGCTGGACCATTCCTCGAGTTATTGTTTAGATGCAACTAAATCTTGCTTTCATCACTACGCTCTAACCCCAGCCTTAGTGCAAAGCTCTATGCACACCGAACACGAAAGTCGACTTTGGGGTCCAGTGTGCGTAAAGCAGACATAATAACATTTCAACAGACTATTCTACAGAATCAAACTAGTGAGAATCCCTGTGTTTGTTGAATGGCTTGGGTGAGATGGTACTTGAGCCGTTCTTTAGTTTTGTAACGCGGAAGATCTAGGAGGTTGAAACAGGTGTGGGCGACTGGGAAGTACCGGTCATCGGCCACTGCCTGAATCCTTATCTGTGTAGCAGAGGAAAATTATATTTAATGAAACCTTCCAAGTAAACCGAGAGGAAGACAATGTACTGACTTCAACAATTAAATACGTTGTAACCGTTACGTCATAAATAATAGCGAAATATAAATTATACTCACTTTAATATCTCTCATTCCCTGTATTGGGACCCGATCACTACCAGTCAAGAACAAGAGGAATTTCTTCTTATCTTCAAGTGGAAGCTCGTGAAACGTTTCCCAAAACCACCTAAACAAAAGTTTTTTTAATTACATATATCTTATTTACCTCATTATAATTATATTTTATAGCTTTCCGCCAGCGGCTTTGCCCGCGTGGTTTTTTCCCCGTTTTTGCAAAAAATTTCATTGCTACTCTGCTTGTATTAGTCGTAGCGTGATAGTATATAGCCTATGTATAGCCTTCCCCGATAAATGGGCTATCTATCACTGAAAGAATTTTAAATCGGTTCAGTAGTTTCGGAGCCTATTCAATACAAACAAACAATCAAATCTTTCCTCTTTTAATATAAGTATAGATTAGCGACCCGCACCAGAATCACACGGGTTCTTTAATTATATCATAATTATGCCTAAATAAATGAATTATTTATTGGTGATAACCGTACAGTAGTTTCTAAGATTAGCCTGAATAAACACAAACTCGGAAGATCGCTGATCGTGGAGCGCTCACCTGACTTGTGGATCAGTAGCCGTGTACCCATTTTTGTATTCACAATTGCTTTCAAATACTTCCCAATCGTATTCTTCATTGCCCATTACGACTGACATCATTTCGTGTGATCTGAATAATTTGATTATTCTACCACCGCAAACCTGAAGTAAAATGAGTACATTATGTGAATAGCACCACACAACGAGAGAACTAGATAATTCAAAGAAGTTTTTTTTTTGGTTTTTATGTAGAGCTGAAGTTCAAAGGCGAACCCAGAGCCTTGACTGATGAAAGGAATAAACAGGGTCTAAAATAGAGTACAGTTCTTCCAAGCGTTCATGGCCGCTCGGAAGTTAGCTTCTCGCTGCACAGTACCCCAACTCTCACCACCGCTGTCACATAAATTCGTTACTGCGCAGCGACTCGCCTCATGTTCCGAGCCGCCATTGAGTACTTTGTACGCAATCAAAGTTCGCGATTGTGAGTTAAGAGTAATAATTCGATTCTACCACAAAAAACTATATCGTATTTTCAATACAATACCTTGACTTAGATCTTATTTTAAATTCATCATAAGATAATGATAACCTATTGAGACTACATTATCAAATGAAAAAGTTTAGAACATTCGAACCTTACCTTTTGAAATCCTTGGTTGAAAGCTTTGAACTGATTTTCAACAGACTTATTGAGCAAGAAATCTACATATAACTCCACATATTCCTGTTTGTTCTCGTGTGTAACGGGCACGTTTTCACCGTTCTCCTTCAAAGGGTGGACATGTATTTCTCCGAAAACCTCAGTGTTTACCGCAAAACATAAGCTGAACACCTGTTGTAACGGCCAGGTTGGTTAATTAAATATGGAAATTATACAATCACTCCTGTATCCCCAATGGTTTAAGATGTACGTGTATGTGACACAGTTCATTTATGTCAGTGAAAATATTTGGTAGAGGACGAATTTACACGGTTATAAATATCCAAAAAATATTATTATTAAAAAACTGGGCGCAAATCTACTATAAGCTGCAACCAATAATGCATAGAAAAACCAAGCAATAATGTGAACCTGGGAGTCGAACCCATGAACTCGGGCCCATTAGCCGGGCTTGCGACAGCTAGAACAGTAATGTTAGGCAGTAATGTTTATTCTAAGAATGAATTTTAAAACTTACTTTTAACAATGACGCTAAGCGTGGCAGACTATGACCTAATTCGTCTCATACTGAGAAGAGAGCCGTGCCCAACAGTGGGACAGTTCATGAGTTGATGATGATGAATACTCTATGAAAATCTGAATAATTATAAGAATCAGAATGTTTTATGACTATACCTCTTCCACATCCTCGTCAGGATAGTCCAGTAAACTTTTCAGGCTGTTAGCGAGAGTAGGATACAGATCCGACAAGTCATCCAACATGACGGCTTCCTCTAATACCTTCTTGTACAAAACCAACGGGAATGGAACGTAGATTATTATTGAGTTGTATATAGCTAGACCGTAAATGGCACCTGTAAAAAGAATATAATATTGTTATTACAAAAAATAAACACATAATTTCTATTAACTTACTAGGTAGTTTAAAAAATATATTAGTAAGTTAAGCAGCATATTACGTGTATTCGAATCATGTCATTCATTTCAAATCAGACTACCAAATGCATGCGGATGAGAAAGTACGCAGAAGAATGTTTACGGCAGGTCAGTTCCAAGGAGTATTGTGCAAAACTGAAAATCACTTACCAATCAAATAATACATGACGTCATCTTCAAAAGGGTTATTTGAAAACCAAATCATGTTTGTTTCTTCAGATTGCTTGAACATACCATAGACGGGATCGAATATTTCCTTCAACAGTAACAAAAAGAACTCTTTCTTAACGCCACCGGCATCTTCAGCTTCCTCACCAACGAATTCTACCTAAAATAACATTGGAATGTTTATCACACAAAAAGTATTAATTTCAGCAAGTGACCTGCTGGGGATTTATTTTGTAGACGTCAGGAAGCTCGATAAGTATCACTGCGATCTAAGTCGATCTTTAAAGGAACTATAAAAGCAACGGCGTCTGCCAACAAAATCAATACCTATTTTTTATATATTTTTAAATATTTTTCGTGCTGAGATTCGGTAACAGCTATTTTAAATGGAGGAAAAAATTAAATCGATATTTTCCTTTAATAAAGAAAAACAATACTTACTCTAAGCGGTTTCTTCAATTGCGACGTTTCATGATTACTGATTTGATTCATAGTATCTCTTACAATTTGGTTTCGAGACACTGTTAGGTTGAGAAACTGATCCCGTTGGTATTCATACGTCGGGTCCATGAACAACCTCGTGAATATTTGTGTGGCTGCGCGACTTATAGCTATCTGCATTTGTAGTTGTTGATCAATTTTTAGCAACAATGATTTACATTGAACGTCGAATAGGAACGCGTAGTTGCACATATGGGGATGGGCCGACTGTAAAAAAGATAGATTATCATGTTTATAATTTGATGGATTACTCGTATTTAATAAAAATTGAACAATTAGGTACTATTGTAACTGAGTAACAGAAAAGATAAGGCCCCTTATCTTTTCTGTTACTCAGTTTCATTCAAGTATCACGAAAGCAGATTTTTTACAATTATTTACCCCCCCCCCCCCTTCCCCTTGTCAGCAAAAGTAAGCAAACCTCTTCCCCCTCCCTCCCATGCTTACGTAATCATTAGTACCTATATGCTTGACGGAAGAAAGTTAGACAAGTGGCAAGTGAGTGGCGCGCGGTAATTCCCCCACTTGCTTTTAAGCGAGTACCTATAACTTATTCATTATTTGTGGGAATCCCCGACATGTTTTGTGTTCAAGCATAGACAATTTGTGGGTTGCCATTTGTGTAAAAAAGTAAATAATAACTGCTGACGTAATCACGATATCGTGTGTCATAATGTCATCAAAAATAAGCAAAGCAAAGCCCAAATCAAGCCTCAAGGGCTTACGTAATACTTGAACGCCCCCTAATTTATATTGCTATTCAATTATTTTAATTAATTACTACACAGATACTGAATCTTTAGTGACCAGAAATCAATCTTTGTCAAGTAGGAATTTGAAACACTTTAGTTATATTGTTCCATTAAACTTCCAAATGCTGGTAAGATGCAATTTACTTATATTTAACCCGCCAGTCTAAAAAGCGGCTATCTGAATAATATAATTTAAATTATACTTACAGCATGATCGGAAAGCCAGTTGATGTAATCAGTAGCAATGTCCACATGATCACACAAGTCTTCAATGTAAAAGCATTCAGCTGGAATTTTTGGTTTCTTTGGATTTGTAAAGTTTATTTTGTTTAGTGACGACAAAGTATTGAGTATCTGAATTATGCTGTGGGTAAAGTATAGTTTCTGTAAGCAGACAAAAGCGGTGGTGATAGATTTTAATCAAAGTTTTACACATTTCCCTTTGAAATGATCTATGTTATACCTTGTTAGCGCGCACCGTAGGTTGCATAAGTTCGTAAACAATTACACTTTTAAATATATCGACGAGCATTTCAAAATATTCCGGTGTTTGAGCCTCCCACCATAGGTTTACTATCCTTTGCGGATGAGTAGACAGATTATTGAATGCTTCTGCGAAAGGACCCTGAGAAGAAAACACAAATCAGTTTTATTTACTTTCGAGTAACAAATAAATGCTTTGACGTATATTTTTTGATCTATATTTAATATATATTAAGGGCTTGTTTCACAGCTCACTGATAAGTTCCCGCTAAATTAGCTGGCAGAGAATTTCAATAAAATTTCCATTTTTTTATTTATTTGGCAGTTAGTGACTATACAGAGGTAGTGAAACAGACCCTAAATATTTTATGATACCAGTTTTGACAGTGATAAATGCAGTATAAAGAAAATTCTTATCAATTTTAACACACTACGAAACGTATATAAATACCTGTAATTCTACGTGTCGGCGAGGATTACGCATTTCGTGATAAAGTGGTAAGATAAGAAACATTCTGAGAGCCTCCGCGTCAGGTGGCGATACTTTCATCTTCTTTATTATGTTCTCTGTTAAATGATTGAATACCTGAAATACATGCACAATTAAATACATAAAATTTAATGAGTTGATAAAATCCTAAACACATACTGTTTTGGCACATTAAATATTGAACAGTTGTGTACAGTGTTGTCATGTTGCATATGTTTTTCTAAACAATTACATTGTATGATGTTAAATTGCCATTTTTCAATGATTTCAAACTATTTTCGAGCCATTGTAGTGCAATCTATGACGATTCACTTTCTCAAGAGTAGGTAATCAAATAATCATGAGCTGAAACAAAGTTTGTAACTCACAAGTTCTTTAATCGTAGTATTTTCAAATCTGCTAACTAATGTGAAGGCCTCCTCAGCCTTCCTCAGATCAACACCAGGCACCTTGGTGTTGCATCCGAAATGAGCATTATCAGGTGCTAAAAACGAACCATTCACGCACGCTAGAGAGCCGAACACCGTCTCTAAATAGGCCAGAAGATCCTAAATATAAAAAATATTGATTTTATTTTACTATATTAGAATATTTATAATTTTTAAAGTAGAATTTGCAATAGGGCATTGCTTTCCAGAACTTTCATCGTAATTAGCTACAATATCGATTGTTGAGACTTTCAATTGAAGCGCATCATTATTGGGAAAAATAAAAATACAATAGTTTTAATTTTCACGTAAATCAAGGCTTGGTAAACAGGTTCGACTGATGGTTTCAAATTTGGTCAAAGCGAAACTACATACATCAAATGTATAAGAAAATACTCACCTGATTAACAACATCGCAGTCTTTAAACACCTCAGCAGCAGCTAACTTAGGTAAAGTCAATGTAAGAATTTGCTTCGTATGATCTTGCATACGGAAGTCCACCGGCCCAGATTTTTCATGGTCTATGATTAAAAAGCTGTGGTCACCACCCGCAAACACCTTTATTGGGCCCTTGAAGATATCTTGTGAAAACTGCATGTAAATATACATTTCTTTAATTTGATTAATTAGAAATACAAACTAAATGATGGTGATATTATTTTATTTTGTGCTGAATCAGTCACTTGGTGTTTTTTAGTATTAATTTTTGTACAGTTTAATATACAAGGCATTCCTCAAATTGTCTTATGGGTTTATAATCCCTTACTTATTCACAAACATTGCTAAAGTTATTTAATGTCATTCAACACAGTCATTTTATCTTTTAAAATATAATCTGTAATATATTTCGCAAACATATCTAGATTGTTTTCTCATATTGTAAGTATCCATATATTATTGTAGCAGATATCATTGTAAAAAAACAAAATTTAAAAGAGTAACCATGGAGTTTCTTGCCGGTTCTTCTCTATAGGAAACGATTAATTTGGAACCGTGCACCTAGTTTCGACATTTTATAAGTGCCTGCATAAGGTCTATGTGAAAATAAAACTATTTTAATTTTCAGCGACAGGAAATTAACAATAATTGTAATTTTCCACAGTGTAAATAGTTACGATGTTGTGTTGTCAATATGCTATCTGTACCTACACGTAACATATATATAATAACTAGCTTCCCGCCAGCGGCTTCGCCCGCGTGGTCTTATAATTTTTTCCCCCGTTTTTGCAACATTTTTCATTACTACTCCGCTCCTATTAGTTGTAGCGTGATGATATATAGCCTATGTTACTCGGGGATAATGTAGCTTTCCAAAGGTGAAAGAATTTTTGAAATCGGTCCAGTAGTTTCGAAGCCTATTCATTACAAACAAACAAACAAACAAACAAACAAATCTTTCCTCTTTATAATATTAGTATAGATAAGTGCGCTATAAGAAGACAAAGATAATGTTATTAACTTTATTTAGGTTTTGCCCCATTATATAATGATTAGTCACCATTGATTGATTGTTGAACTTATTAAGGGTCAATAATTCCTTAATTAGGCACTATCATTATTATTCGATTGTAATTTCATATGCAGTAATGATATTCTGACCTGCAACTTACACGTTTATACAGTTAGAAATCCCCACTACTATCGCAACTAAACTACAAAATCAGGCAATCTTGTAACATTAGTTATACTTTCATCATAGCACATAAAACAGTGTTATGACGTGAAGTTAGGGATAAATATAAGAGTCCGCTATATCGTACCGTGCACCATAATTTACTTTCATGCATATAATATGAGAAGATGCATAACCTGAGGCACAACTGGGACAACCAGTACTTGAAAAACAAAAGTGCGAAAATATAAACAGAACAACTAGGAACTAATTAATAAAAGCTATACGCCATAAAATACGCCATTAAATAAACTAGGTATATAAACTACAGGTACACTATTTTATAAAGGCAACTGACATTGTTCATAATACTAATACGATTTTAAATATATAGATGACTCAACATTTATTTTGGAAACGCCTGCGATGCTATTTCGAGCTAAGGGTGCCGCGCCATCGACTTTCTGTTTCTTCTTGAGCTGAAGAACAATATATATTATATTAATCCTAATATCCGGCTGCCATATAATAAAGCTGCCACTTATAAATGATATTTTTCTATGATGTGGAACAAAAAAGTAGTTTGACTCAGGACCAAGTCATATACGGGGATTACCCAGCGGGCGAAGCTTGTAAACTTATCATAACAGGCTATTAGCAAATCACCATACATTTTAACTAATCGTCAAATTTTAGGAATAGTGATGGTGTACAGTATAGTCACTGTTAGAGGAAGAGAGTAAAATCAATTATAATATCAAACATTCACATTGTATTCGTGATTGTCATGAGACACAATTTCATAGCAATAATATTTCCAATAGAAACATATACTTAGTATTTAAGGAGTTCAAGCCTATAATTTTAAAGAGACCCAAAAGTGGTCTGTTTATAAGTGCCGTTTCTGTTGAGTCAAAGAAATAAAACAAGTAAATCAGCAACCAGCAGCAAATTAATGAAAGAAAATAAGTACTAATATCAACTCTATACAGTCGATCATTGCTGAAGATTTTGCAGAACAAATAGAACAATGGAACACTGTAACAAGGTGAGGACGACCAGACAGGATTTTGCGCGATAAGCGACTGTATCAAGTATGTTTTAACTATGCTAGCACTACAACTAGTGTTCAAAGAAGGGTGGCTAAGAACACAACTACTATAGGACTTTATAACAAAGCAATATTTTCTTATTTACCTTGCTCTGCTCAGCATTTTGAGTCTGTATTGAAAACAATAGAATGTTATAGTGAAAATGAATGCACACAGCCTATACGATGATATGTTTTATTAAAGCCTGACAAACTTGTGCAGATTATTTAATGAGCAAGTTGTTTTAGGTCGGGTTTTTTGACTATAGCTATCTAATCTAACGGGATATCGAGTTAAGTGTATCGAGACTAAGAGGTGTAATGCATTTTACCGTAATCAGCAAGCTTAAAAATCTGCACTACCACAGAATACGCAAGAAGCTTAGATTTAAATGAGGTGATTTAATTAAAAGATGGCATCTGACAACTTACCGGTGATTCGTCGTTGGGTGTAAAAACTACGGGTGTCGGTACTAAGGCGAAGGCCATATGTGGACAGCCAAGTTGTCCCCTCGCGCCGTACCCACACGCTAAGATGCGGTCGCCGACCCGGCACAACACATGACGGCGCCCGCAAGCCACTTGCGTCACCGTACTGCCCATTAACTCCATGACCTGAGAACATACAATATTCACTATAAATGGACTGTATAATCTCTAGGCCATATAAAATCTATCGATAAATAATAATGTATGAGTAAGGCAATTTGCGATATTATATCGCCACACAGAGAATACCGTGAAATTGTGAAAGAATAACCGACCGCGGACAGAATCCGAGCCTGTGTCCTTCAGTTTTGGTACATGTGCAACGTTACTTAAGAAAGTTGTAAAGCTTAGTTAGGTAAACTATTAGATTTCTTTAAAAAATATATTACCACAGAAATTGTCCACCATGCGTTTATGAAACAGTATAGTCTAGTTAGAATTCCTAACAGATAACTTCAACATTCCAATAGAAAATCTTAGCATGCAACATAAAAATAACAATAACGATTACAAAACAGTAAGGAAATAAATGGCACACTCGAACTCGTATGATGTCACGGAAGCGAGTCGTTATTGTTATTCTTTTGCTGCCGTAAAACCGAACCGAACTCCATGACAAGTATTTACATTATGATGACCAATATTGTAATGTATTGACCCACAAAAGCCCACCGCTGTATAAGTCCCATAATAGTTACTAACCTAACCTTGTCTAATTAACCTCAAAGTGACGTCATCCACCGTACTTGCCGGCTAGTGGCGCTAACGCGTACTGAGAGCGGTTACGTCATTTTTACGTCACCAAGATGGCCGCCAGACCCATTATTAATTTGCGGGGCTTATAGATATTTTACACAATTTACCAAAAGAGAAAAAATTACCATGTCACTGTAATATTTATATATACTTTACTGTACATCATAATACTAATGTGATGTAATAAAAGACATACAATGGTCGGCTTTATCACTGTCTGTGATTTATCGAATAGTTGTAATTATGACAACTAGGTGACATGGTGACACAGTTCTTTATTGTTTTTAGAAGGCAAGACTGCAGGAGGACACTGCTATCTATCCTCTTGAAGTAATCATGACTTTTATGAACTTCAAGGTATGGATGAAGCAACCTAACTCACAAGCAACTGTGTTTATTTATTGGTTTATTTTAATCAAATGAGTGGAAATTGCCATATTTGTCTGTAAATAGAATTAAAATTTCTCGTGAAATAAAGGGATTAAAATAATTTAAACATTAACCTTTCTAGGAACAAGTTCATCTTTGGTAGTCCCGTGCCCAGTCTGTCCATACTCGCCGACACCACATGTGAATACACCACCATCCAACGTAAGGAACACTGTAAAATCTTCCCCGCATGATATATGACATACCTAGAAGTAAAATTAACATTAAGTCACTGTAATGACGCGTAATATATTGGGTGGAGGCGCGTCACACACTACACCACTATCAATGTACCTATCACAAACTGACCACAATAAATTATGTGGCTAAGCACATAGCGGATATGAATTTTTTTTGTTACACTGCAATTTGCTTTGAAGAAAATGAATGAACAGTGTGCAATTCATTTATTCTTCATATAAAACTAAACATTTTCTTTCAGATTATGATGACTGTACCTTAACATTTCTCAATGTTTTCAAATGTGATGGGTAACATTTGTTTTCTCTATCTTGCAGACCCAATTGACCATGCGTGTTTTTACCCCAGCCAAATACAGCACCAGATCTACAAAATAACAAATCAATGGTATAATGCAATGAATTAATACAGTATTATGTTACACCAACAAGAAATCAATAAATCATTTGGAATGTACACAGGTTCCCTTTACACTTCAGATAAAAATCAAAACAAGACCAGGTTATAGTACAATAGTACACATAGTAGTATTTAGTAGTAGTAAGTACAAAAGAGATGAATTACAATAACAATAAAAAAATATATTTACTCAATACTCAATATTTACTGCATTCCACAATGGAAGTAATTAGGTGGTAGACAGTACAATAATTCGTTCATTATGGACCCAATCGCGCACAGCAATGTAGGAGAGAGGAAGCACTAGTTACCACTTTAACATAGTAGTTATGTAGACTTACTTCGATAATGCAAATGTGTGGTTACTACCACATGCAATTAATGCAATAGGAACACCAAGCAGAGAGGTGATTGGTTGTGGAATCATTTCCTTGTTTGACATAGTACCTAATCCACACTGTCCATAACTATTTGCACCCCAAGAAAAAAGATCACCATCTAAAAAAAAAAAAAAATTATGTTGGACAACCTAGACAGCCTAAAATGTTAGACATTTTTATTGTGACTGTAAATTCTATGTATCAGTAACACTTACTATTTGTCAATGCTATGGAATGATATGCACCACATGCAACTTGTATAATATTTCTTGTTGCTAGTCCTTTAACGAACTTGGGTTTATCCTGAGCATGTGTGCCCAGATTGCTACCCAGCTGGCCCATACTGTCTGAGCCCCAGCTGAAGAGTTGTCCCCATTCATCCAGAGCAACTGAATGCTGCACACCACAAGCAACTGATGACACTGTGCAATCTTTAAATGTCTCAACTAGTGCTGAAAATTAACCTTTATAAAAATAAAATTGTTTTAATGTATCCTATTGAAAATGTTTTTTGGACCACTATGGTGCATGAATCATGAATAATAATTGATTCTTTAAGCCTCACACCTAAATTGATATTTCTCTGGGTATGCTTTTTTATTTAACAAAGTCAAGGTATTAATAACAATTGTGTTTTCTTTTCGTCATAATTCATCTGAATAACAAATTGGAAAATATAAATAAAGGTGTTTGTTTCACTGCTACATTTTACCATCCTACCATTAAAGTCACATTAACATTACCGACCCATTAAGTGGCAGTGTTAATGATAACCTTATTAAATATTTACTAATGTGACTCTTTCGTTAAAAACTATAAAAAAACTCTAAAGGTCATGGTCTCAAATTTTAGCTACTGTTAGCCACCAGCACGCTAACCACGCTCTGCCCGCTAACCACGCTCTGCCCGCGAGGTGTAAGCTAACAGTCCGCGCGCGCCGGCCGTGAGGTGGAAGCTTCTTGTCACTGGGAAGAACACACATTATATGGCATTTACGATTAAGTATGCCTAGGACCTACGCCTGGCGGGCGGCTCGTAGTCGGCGGGCTGTAGGCATGCGGGCCAACCTGTAGTTGGCTTTTATACTGACATTATAAAATAATGATTTATATGTATTATAGAATATATAACATACAATTTAATGATCAAATTTAAATAATAAGTAAATACCATGCTTGCATAATGTGCCATGTCCTTAAAACATCAATTCTAAGGCTGAGATTCAGAGAAGAAACTTAGCGTGAACTTATGCTTCCATATGTAAAATTGTCATACAAATTTGACATAATTATGGAAACATAAGTTCATGCTGAGTCTCTTCTCTGAATCTCAGCCTAACACCTTTAACTAGATTAAACCAAAAAATCCATCATCTGTCCTATTTTCTGATAATCAGAAATGTCCATAAATAAACTTATTTCTAAACTAGGCTTCCCCAGCACTTCACCCCTATAGTCTGTGTGTATTTCTTATAAATTATAGCCTGTGTTACTAGGTAAAGATGTAGCTTCCTAATGGTGATTTCCAGTAGTTTCGGAGCCTATTCAATGCAAACGAGCAATCAAATATTTCCACTTTATAATATTATTAGTATTTAGTATTAGAATCGATAACTTTTTTTAACAGAACATGTACTTCCCTTTGCCACACACTTAAAATGTTTTCATCACTTTCAGACTGTTTATCTTATCAATGTTAAGTACAGAGTAAAAGAGGAAATACATAATGACAATTAAATGGTTTTCTCTTAGATTAAAACATTTTAGTTTATAACAGTATAATAATACAATTTATGCATATTATTACCAGGAGTTTTTCCTTCTCTTTTGTCAGTGTGACGTCCCAGTTGTCCTACCTCATTGTTCCCACATGAATACAAATGTCCTGTGTTTGTCAGGTACATTGTGTGAAACTCTCCGGCAGCCACTGCCTTTATATGGTTGCTTTCACGCCATTTGGATAGCGTCGGTTTTATTACCTTTACAATACAAAATATACATCATATTTAAATTAGAATTAGAAAATTTTAATTGTACATTAAAATATAAATAGATACTTAGTATGACTATACACTCAGTTATAGCGTCATTTCAACATAATTTCAGTTTGTTTTACCTGATTAGGGCTGTTGACTGTAAATATTTCTATGCAAATCAAATTTTAGGGAATATAATTGTTTTATAAAATTTAATACCTATTAAAGCTGGTAGCTGGGGGTAATTTAGTTACTTACCAAATCAAGAGTATCCGGGCCTTCTAAACACAATTCATGGTGAGTTGAATTACCCCAACAAAACATTTTATTACTATTATTTTACAATGACTTTTAATTTTACAATCTAATGTATAACCTCTATTTCCGATCCAGATCAGTCTGACTGAGAGGTAGCTAGGAATCTGGTAATTTTATGCCGGTGACTTCACACAATTAATTTTATTTGCAACATAGTGAATGAAAATAATAAAAAAGCATTTTCAAAAAGTCGAGAACAATCTTCAACTTTGGCTGTCGGTCGGTCAAGTGTCAGGTCAGCCCATCTGTCAATCAGTGTTACTGTCAATGTCAAACCAAAATTGTTGATGCGTTCAGTTTAATTTTGTACCATATATCTATGACTACTAAAAAGACAGGATCGCGTACATACAATGTTTCTAAAAACGAGCAAAGCGAGATGTGTCGAAAGATAATTTGTCTCCGTCGCCTCGTCTGCAGAGAATTAAAAAGCCAAATCAAAAATTTAACTTTCAAATTATCCTAAGAAAAAAAATCTAGTATCAAATAATTCAAAATTATCAAACTGTCAAGTTCTGTAAATAATCCCATCGCCATAATTTATTATTTCTTTATCCAATATATTTATGGGAGAGGTTCATGTTTAATCGGTTTTAAAGACCACGGTCCTTAAGCTCGCGTACTTACTCTGCTCACGTCGGTAACAGACGCATCATTTTATAGACCGCGGTCTTTAAGCTGGCGAACTTACTCGACTCATCGCCAGCAAACTTAGAAGCTTTCTCCCCTTTAGTTAGGGGCAAATGCAGGGATGTTGAAAAAATATCGATATTATTTTTTCAATATATCGATATTTTTGAGCTATATTTCATATTTCGATATATCGGTGTATCGATTTAAAATTCCAAGTATCGAAAAGGTATCAAAATCGATATTTTTTTCAGAACAATAAACCTTTTTTAAGTTAAAAGATTACAAATTACCTTTTTTTTTGGCTGTTTTATAATTTAGTTTTAAGTTGGCCGATATTTTTAGAAAATAAAAATATCGATATTGATATTTTTTTTTTAAATATCGATACGATATATATCGATACTTTTTGAATTTCTGACATCCCTAGGCAAATGAGTGGTATAGTCATGGAAGTAGTTAGTATACTTAGTATATAATGTAAACGAAGTGTAACGAAGTGTAACGAAGTTTGACATATTAGTTCCATGGGTATAGTATTTCTTACAGTATTTAAAGGGGGTTATTTTAATTAGAAGTACATTTTTTTTATTATTTATTTTACGGCCCTGGATACAATGTCCTTTAAGCTTTACAATTATAATAGACGTTAAGATATTGTCATATTCAGCCAGTCAGAGTTACCAGCCAGTAAAAATAGGAGGACTATTTTAATAATTATGCACCTCTTTTTCTTAGTTCCGCTTTTAAATCACTTAGTTTACATTATTTGACCCGTATCTCATATTTGCTATGTACAATTAATCCAAGTTATTGCCAAATATTCACAACATTATTATAATTGGAAATAAACCCGAACCGCGTAGACAACCCACAAGCAATGGCATTTGACATTTTGGAGACCTCATGCTATACAAGTGCCTCTAGCGGCCTGCAGTGGATTTATATGCGATAGCCCCCTGTAACTCACCATGCGTCATATCACATCACATCGCGTTTCAAGGTCCAATATCTTAATATGTGTCCGTTAAGAGAATAATAATAATAATCATCATCATCATCAGCCCGTGCCCCGTATTCGTCCACTGCTGGACGTAGGCCTCCTTTAACGAACGCCACAGAGCTCGATCTTCAACTCAAGAGAATATTTATGTACCCTAAATAATACACATAAATCGGAGAAACTAGAACTAAAATTATAGGATTGTTATAAATAAAAATGAAAGCTCAAGTTTTATGCTGTCGTTTTAAACCATTTTAATCCAATATGTTAAAGTTAGCTAGCGCCAACTTCAACCCGGACAATAAATATGGCGAGACTGTACTACTTTCAAGCAGGGTTGTCTAGTGGAGGCTTAAGTAAAATTAGTCGATTCTTAAAAATCCATATTAGTGCGCATACTTAGAAGATCTGTACGTAGATATAGATATAGGTGGGTAGGTGTAAGTAGGTACATAAAGTAGGTATAGTAGATGGGACGTTCCTCGGCCATATTTGTTATTGTGCTGATGGGGATTTTTATTATCGTTTGATTTTAACTAGAAAGTTTTACATTCTGTGATGTATTTTGTTTCACTGTATTCTCCTTTTGAATTTTTTTATCTCGTGACATAAAATCTTAAAAATATAATAGAGTTATGTTAATTCAGTAACCGTGGATACCCCCTTGTGGTATTTCGCTGAAGTGTCCAGCGGATTTTATTGAGAGATTATTCCAATAAATATCATTATCGTGGCGGGGGCATCAAATAATAATGGTAAAGGGGGCCGACAAGCCGCCCCAGTCGATGTGGGGTCACCCTTGCTCGACTGGGAGGAGGCAGACCATTTTAGTTTTGAAGATTCTGAACGTTTTGAAGAGGATTCCCTGTGCAGCTGGAGTTCAGAGCCCGAGAGCCTGTGCAACAATTGGCGAGGTTGGCGACGGCCAAATCTTCAGAACTCATTCGGAACCAGATCGACCAAAAAGAATACTCAAGGTAACTCTATACAGCTGATTCTTTGTTTCGACCTATCGAAATGATGACACTGTACAATATTTCTTAGCAAATCATGCATTTTCATTAGACATAGTAAACATTTTATGTCATGAATTGTTGATATTTCATGAAATATCCTATATTTTCATTGAAAGTTTTGATGTCATGATCTATATGTACTAATTGGATACATTGTGTATAGTAATACAAAGAACAGGTGCTACAAGTCATTTACCTTTGAGTGAACTGTGCAGTTAATAATACCTTTGGGTTTAAAATCCCTGCCTTTTTGTATGACTGTATGATTCTTTTTATTGATAATAATCCAAAGTGAATGGAAAGTTTTGAATCTTGCCAACTTTCTAACTTTCTCTGATTTTTTTTGGTATTAAGATCTTATGTAATAAAAAAATGTGTAGTCTTGAAACTTCAATGAAGCCTAAATTATTTTTGAAAATTTTTGTTTTTTGTATAACAATTAGGTACTTACTTTAATATTTAATTATAAGAATGAAACTTGAATATTTGGTAAATTATTTATTTTATGTTATTTATTATATTCATTCTGCTATAAGTATAAAATAATAGGTCCTGGTTTTCCAATGAAATCTAAATCATGTTTATAAACAACCAAAGTTTTTGTTATTAAATATTAAAAAAAATGCAAAATACAAAGCTGGGTTAGAGTTGAAAACAAAAAACAAATTTTATAACAAACATTGATATTAGGAACATATAAAACTAGGTAAATGAATTTAATCTAATTAAGGCTGCGATATACGCCGTTGACCTTGCTCGAGTGGGCGTTCCCGATGAAAAGCACCGCACACACTGCCGCACTCCCCGGCACTGACTACGCGTTGCACTCACACATCGACTGGCGACTGCCGTTTAGACTAGGGTTGTCTACATTTTTCGGCCGATTAAATAAATAATTTTAAATATTATAGTTTTTTATACGGAATGATAAAAAGGTTTGTTTGCTTGTTATTATTATCAGTGTTAGACTTTCAGATAATATATGATATCAATTGACGGTTTAAAGGCATGGCATAAAATGTTTTGGATTTCTTTAAAAAAACACTTTTATTGAATTTATAATACCTCTACTGATAGAAATGTTTTCCTTGAATAATATTTTTTTTATAAGAAATTTAGATATGATACTGAAGGAACCTTTTGCTTATTATTTATTTATTGCACGGAAAACTTACAGCTAATTAAAAGCTAAGTAGCAGCAACTTGGTCAGCTGACAGCCGATAACAAGTTTTTGCTTATAGATATATTTTGTTTTTTCTAACTAATTAGAAAAAGCAAAATGTGTAGGCAAAAAACAAGCAAGTACCTACTATTAACAGATCTTGTAATAATAACATTCTTAATTATTTACTTAAAATTATTTTTTACGTTTAACTCGCAAATCGCGAGAGCTACCCCTCTCGTCGAGTCTTGCCTAAAACTTCAGTTCAGTGCGGGACGAGACACTAAGCTGAATGGACCTGCAACACTTTTCTTTGTAAATCGAAGTACTTACATACTCGTAGTTTCGTAATACTTGCATCGATTTTTAGTAATCATATAATGGGGTTATTTTTGTGTGTCTGTGTACATAATAATATTTAATATTAGTGTGTATTGGTGTACATAAATTATTTAAATATACTTAGTCGTTATTTATAATTATGTTTATTTATAATATCAAAATGGATGACAAAAGAAAGTGTAAAAAACATAATTCGAAATTAAAGACTCAAGAGGACAATACAAAGAATAAAATGGTAAATGGATACTTTTCTAATCAATATATTTTTAATATTTGTTTAAGATTTGATAACAATAGGCATGACCCAAATGGCTAACTCATATAGTGTGCGTAGACCATACTTCTTATATTTATACACTTGCTTGCTTCTTATATTTCATAATCAACACCCCTAGAAACCTTGACATTGATACCCATGTCAGTTATGAAAAAAAAAACCGCCATCTTGGATATCTTTTTGTATTTTTTAAGCATTTTCCATGCTAAGATTACAAGTTATTTTTAATGAAGGAAAAAATCGGCGGGCGGGCAGGATTCGAACCTGCGCCTTCTGGTTCGGTACACCAGACTCTCTGACCTCTAAGCCACCGCTCGCCCTGCTCGCCAGTCGAAATCTTCCTCCACATTCTAATTTACGTCTTAAGGTAAGGTGGTTGTGAAGCATTCTTCACAATAATGTCGCTACGTCACCTTAAGACGTAAATTAGAATGTGGAGGAAGATTTCGACTGGCGAGCAGGGCGAGCGGTGGCTTAGTGGTCAGAGCGTCTGGTGTACCGAACCAGAAGGCGCAGGTTCGAATCCTGCCCGTGGATCTTGGATCATCTTGGAAATCTTGGATTTCAAAATAAATGACTATTTCGTAATTAACACCCCAAGAAACGCGATTTTGATACCCATGTCACAGTTATGAAAAAAAAACCGCCATATTGGATTTAAAAGTAAATGACAATTTAATAATCAACACCCCAAGAAACCTCGAAATTGATACCCATGTCATATTAATAAAAAAATAATAATATCCGCCATCTTGGATTTCAAAAGAAAGCTCAATTTTGTAATTAGCACACCAAGAAACCTCGAAATTGATACCCATGTCACATTTATAAAAAAAAAATGTCCGCCATCTTGGATTTCAAAATAAATGGCAATTTCATAATCAACACCCCAAGAAACCTCAAAATTGATACCCATGTCATATTAATGAAAAAATAATAATGTCCGCCAACTTAGATTTAAAAATAAATGGCAATTTCGTAATTAACACACCAAGAAACCTCGAAATTGATACCCATGTCACAGTTATGGAAAAAAAATGTCCGCCATCTTGGATTTCAAAATAAATGTCAATTTCGTAATCAACACCTCAAGAAACCTCAAAATTGATACCCATATCATTTAATGAAAAAAATAAGTAGGTTCGCCATCTTCAATTTAATTTAAAAAATTAAATTCAATGCACGAGCTCACCCTATCAAAGCAATGTAAGATTTACACACACTAATAAACCCTTTATACTACTACTAGCTTCCCGCCAGCGGCTTCGCCCGCGTGGTCTTATAATTTTTTCCCCGTTTTTGCTACATTTTTCATTACTACTCCGCTCCTATTAGTCGTAGCGTGATGATATATAGCCTATGTTACTCGGGGATAATGTAGCTTTCCAAAGGTGAAAGAATTTTTGAAATCGGTCCAGTAGTTTCGGAGCCTATTCATTACAAACAAACAAACAAACAAATCTTTCCTCTTTATAATATTAGTATAGAAGTATAGATAACACAAAAGTATCGAGTATGTAGCTCCATTTTGCGGAAAAAAGTGGCACAGGTCCGTTCAGCACGGCGCCTCGTCCCGCACTAAAGTATTGGGCGACAGAGGGGCTCTGCTCAGGGAACTTGCGAGTATCGATTACGTAAAAAAATCATACAAAATAATTAAAAAAGTTATTCAAAAAGTGAGCCGAGGGTACTCTCGGCATAGTACTATTTAATATTCTGATGGATTAAAAAAAATCCTACAGTTCATAGTTTAGGAGAAAAATGGTTGTAACGAAGAAAACGGAGGCTACTATGGTCATTTATTTTTAATACTTCAAATGTTTTTTTAAAAATTCTGGCCCGAGACGCACTTGCTCTGTATCGTGTAGATTAACATATATTTTTTTTGGATTTTTTCCGATAAAGATTAGGGAGAAAAAACGTTTTAATGTACCCCCAAAACATCGCCGCCTTAATAAAATATTAATATAATATAATACAAACAATAAAAAAACCCATTTATTAAAGCTGTTAGATGTCTTTCTAGTATAAATAAAATAAATGATTTTATGAAACTTATGATATTCAATTGATTGATTGAATTGATGATATAAAAATGCGTTATACATCATTTAATTTAATTGGATACTGAAAATGTTGGTTCCTTCACATCTAAGGCTGACATTCAGAGATATTCATGTAAGACGGGCTTAGATCAGTCTAAGACAAGAATCGGCTTACCGCATCTTAAAAAGTGGTATTCAGAAACATAGTACGTCTCAAACTTCGTCCGTCTTAACTTAGCCTACGCTCTGTTATAAATAAAGGATAGCAATATATGTAATGTCTGAGAGTGAGCGAAACAACAATATCTGAGATAGAAATTGTTTTTGTTGCAACATTGTCACAGTAAACAGCGCTAACATCTATTATTTTCGCCAAGAAATATCTTTTCTATAATAATGATAATATTTTTAAGTAGATGTGGTTTCCCAATGAAAGCACCACATACACATTTATTGTAAAGTTATATGGTAAGATAAAAAGTTTTTATTGACAAACAATATTTACTTACATCGACATATTATCTATTCTATAAAAAAACTAAATAAAATGATATGAAGCAGCTATTTCATAAATCTAAGTAAATAAAAATATATCAAACTACCAAAAATAACTACAGCTTTGTCCGCCGGGTGGCGCTAGATCCACTGCTTAGACAGCTAAAGTAACCGATATTGACTACTTAGGCTTAGCATAGTTTACGCGAAGTTTAAGCAGTGTTCCGAACATCTCTGAATACAAATTTGAACGTAAGCACTCAATTTTGACATACGGAAGCATAAGTTCATGCTGAGTCTCGTTTCTGAATATCAGCCTAAGTTCTGTTGAAGAAGTTGTAATACTGTTAACTTTTAAGATATAGGTAGGTACATTCCTATAATATTTTCAGATTTATGGGCTTAATCTAGAATCATAAAACTTGAAGACTGGCAGTCTTCTACATGTTCATTTTTATCTGAACCCCAGATCAGATTCACAGACCCAATTAGGGGTTGAGTTTCGAGAATTCATGCATGCATGCATTTTATTTTCACTATAAAATAAAACTTCTCCACCATCTCTGCATTATTTTCAGATCAGTCAGTAAATACTTGTCTTTATTCTTCACTGTATATATACAGTTTTTGTTATTTTAATGTTATTAAAGTGAGATATCTGTATTGTACCCCATCACATAAATATTTTGGAATAAAGGGTTTTAGTATAAGAAACAGCTATTACAGCAAATAATACCTATTAAACTTTACAGAAAAGACAGTTTCAACACTAAGTGAACTAGCAGCCAAGTGTGTAGCATCTCACATACCGTTTGAATTAGTTGAACATGTCTATCCACCGGTGCCGGAACAACTGCAACTTCAGATTGCATTCTGGAGTTTCCCAGACAGTGAAGATGACATCAGGTTGTACTCCTGCCTCGCAAATGGCTCAGCTGACGAGTTCCAGAAAGGGGAACATTTGTTCAGAGACAGAGCAGTCAAAGATGTTTTACAAATTGGTATGTAAAATGAAAAACTTCATTTGCCAAGTGAAAAAGAATGAATGATTGAGTTATAACATTGAGACAAAAACTATGGTTCTTATCATACCAATTTGCAACTTCTACACATGAGCAGATCTCTCTGTATGATCGATCGTGTCTCGATCATACAGAGAGTGTCTCTGTATACGATCTTGTACCTGCATGTTTAACTAAACCATATAAAGAATAATGTATAGTAAATATGTTGTGAAGAATTTTTAATTACAAGTGTACAATCTGTTATATCATATCAAATTATTGTGGCGATTTTGAATAACATTCTATACATTTATTATTGTAGGTTTTCACTTGTCAGCAACAGTAGTTGTGCTAAGTATGCCTCGAGCTCAGTTCAACGTGGCAGTAACATTTGACAGACAAAGAATATCATCATGCAACTGCACTTGCTCCTCTACAGCCCACTGGTGTTCACATATTGTAGCTGTTTGCCTTTATAGGATACATCTTGTAAGTATTTAGGAATCAATGAATTTATTAGTCAAGATATTATCTTTTATCTTCCAAGTCTAGATTTCCTGATTTTATATGGGTAAATCCATACTCTAATGGTTAGCTATTTGGCCTGATGGGAACTAAACTAAACCTCAGTGTAGCACAAGCTTTAAAATTTAGCTTAATAGGGATTGTTAATATTACACAAGACAGAAATAATCTCCCTTAATATTGATATAAACTGCCACATGCAGAGAATCAACTATTTATAGATGCGATGATACACAAATGAAATGACTAACTTGTAATGTTATAGAACTTCATACATTGCCAACTAGTCACAAGATGCTTTGGTATCAAAATTTTGTATAAGTTTTACACACAGTTTTGTCCCATGTGTATGTTTTTAATTCTTCCATATTGATTTTAACTTCATAGAAAATAGCAATAATTTCATTTTTCTAAACATTATTGTTATTCATTGTCTCAAGCCAACACAAGTATGCCTCAGAGCACCAGTTTCGGAATCACTACAAAGGCTACGAAGAGATCAACTGCAGAAGTTTGCACAGTACTTGATTTCGGAGTTGCCGCGGCAAGTTTTACCAACAGCTCAACGTATACTAGACGAACTGTTGTCGGCTCAGCCAAACCAGATAAACACGACATGTGGAGCGCCGGACCCTACAGCTGGTGCCTCTGCCTACGAGTACACTTCTTGGTTCCTGGATGAAAAGACATTGCACAACAACATAAACAAGATTTTAGTCAAATTCTGTGTTCCGACGCCTATAGTGTTTAGGTAATTTGTTACATATTTACGTTTGATAGACCTTCTTCTATGTGAAATATTTTCTATGCTTTTGAAACAAAAACAACAGTACAACAACCATTTTTTAGCTATAAGACATGTTTCTTTTACTTTTCTTAAAAAATAAATACCTTACTTGTATAAGTGATTCTCTAAATTACAATTCTTTGTATGTGCAAGTGCAAGTTATTTGATTTCAATAATTTTCTGTTATAATCCCATAGCGACGTGAACTATCTAAGTACAAGCGCGCCTCCTGCCGCTGCAGAATGGTCGTCATTATTGCGGCCGCTCCGAGGCAGGGAGCCAGAGGGCATGTGGAACTTGCTCTCTATTGTCAGAGAGATGTTCAAGAGAAACGACAGGAATGCTATACCACTATTAGAAATAATTACTGAAGAAGTCATGGCGTGTGAGCAGGTGAGATATTGCGATTTAAAAATTATAGGTCATTCCTATGGTATGCAATCATCATAGGGGTGACCTTTGGCCTTTTCTAAAAGAACAATATTTATGAATTTTATTTATTATTTTCGTCATACAGATAATAGTGTGGTGGTACACGACCAAAGCAGCCCTAGTGGCGTGGGGAACCAACGGCGGCAGCGGGAAGCACGGCGGCGGTGGCGGCAACTCGGCAGCACAACACGCCTGCTCTTCACTATGTGACGAGGTATAATATAACATAACAAACAACACAAGAATAACAAATGTAAGGATTTGGCAAAGTCAAATTTGATTTGGATTAGTTTTTCGCGAATTTTAGTTAGATATAATAAAAGTCATTATGGAACCTAAAAATAAATAAGAATATTAAAAGAATAAATATTGAAATGCGAGTTTTAGAAGTGATTAATGTACTGGTTGCAAACTATACATTTTGGTGTGTGCGTTCGCGCAGCGGAATGTTGTTGAATTTAAAGATTTTAATTATGCAGATATTTAGTGTATGACGTCGTATAATTGTGTATGGTAAAAAAAAATTTGTGCACGCAGCCATTATTGAGAAATTCACCAAAAACTGATTCCGCTGGGCGAACGTTGTCCTGGCGGAACTCTTTTTAATCCATAGACTTTAGAAGAAAAAAGATGTGTCCAAAAATTAGTGTGTATTTGTGTGTAATTGTGTATGTATGAATAAAATTTGTGCATGCATAAACTTCGGAGAAATTCAAGTTTCCGCTACGCGAACGTTTGGCCATTAGCTAGTTTTCATATAAAGCGCTTACATAGAGAGCTGTAGATTTTTACATACATTGTTTTGAATTTGTGTATATTTGTTTAAAAAACAGATTTAGAAAAAAACGTAGGGCTTAAAAGATAAAAATATAAACGTAAAATACGCTGATTAGGTCTTAGTTCTTAAAGTATGCACTTTGGGGGTCTAGATTTTCACGTTTATACAAACCTTGTAAGTGTCTGCAACATGTTGCCAAGTATCAATGATGTTCCGTTAGTAATTAAAGAGTTATAGGACAATTTACCATGAATAGATCACTGTTTACAAAGCAGTCAAATATCACGACGTTCTAAGGGAATTGCATGGTAAAATGTATGCCAATAATTAGTGTATTCATTCAACTATTCACATGCAAAATTTCATGTCATTAAATTCAGTAATTAAAGAAAAACAATTATAATACTGACGAAGCATCGAAAACCTACATAACCCGACCAAGTTCAGATGGCTACAAAAAAGCGGCCGTGCAATATATTTAGGTAACATCCCAAAATTTACAGTATAATACCGGTATTGAATTGGTACAGGTGATAACACAATTGTTGTTTCGATATAATTTATAGGTCATTTATTTTTGTACACCTACTTTTTTAAATGTATTTGACTATGACAGAAAGTAGGTACTATTTACGTAGGTACTTTATTTAAGTAGATATGCGCTTAAGACTTGGGATATAATCTAGATATACATATCCGCTTATTATGACGTGTTTGTTAATTCCTTTCGATGTCATAATAAACGGATTCTACTGTATTATTTAAGACAAATAAAATTCATACAGCTAATTTCTATTAAAGATTTCACGGATCAGGATTCTAACTATAGACCCTTAGGGAAATTAAATAATTACCACATGTAAGTACTACTGTTTAGGTAAATATTTATCATATTGTAGCTTATTACACTATTTTTATCGTAGATAGTGGCGTTATTATTAAAAAAATATTTTTCATTCAAGAAATGCAATCGTTTTCTTTTTTCCTAACGCTTGTGTACGCAACTGTACCATATTAATAAATACTATACTGGAAGGTTAAGAACGTTTCTTAGATATATGGCACGGCCGCTTTTTTGTAGCCATCTGAACTTGGTCGGGTTATGTAGGTTTTCGATGCTTCGTCAGTATTATAATTGTTTTTCTTTAATTACTGAATTTAATGACATGAAATTTTGCATGTGAATAGTTGAATGAATACACTAATTATTGGCATACATTTTACCATGCAATTCCCTTAGAACGTCGTGATATTTGACTGCTTTGTAAACAGTGATCTATTCATGGTAAATTGTCCTATAACTCTTTAATTACTAACGGAACATCATTGATACTTGGCAACATGTTGCAGACACTTACAAGGTTTGTATAAACGTGAAAATCTAGACCCCAAAGTGCATACTTTAAGAACTAAGACCTAATCAGCGTATTTTACGTTTATATTTTTATCTTTTAAGCCCTACGTTTTTTTCTAAATCTGTTTTTTAAACAAATATACACAAATTCAAAACAATGTATGTAAAAATCTACAGCTCTCTATGTAAGCGCTTTATATGAAAACTAGCTAATGGCCAAACGTTCGCGTAGCGGAAACTTGAATTTCTCCGAAGTTTATGCATGCACAAATTTTATTCATACATACACAATTACACACAAATACACACTAATTTTTGGACACATCTTTTTTCTTCTAAAGTCTATGGATTAAAAAGAGTTCCGCCAGGACAACGTTCGCCCAGCGGAATCAGTTTTTGGTGAATTTCTCAACAATGGCTGCGTGCACAAATTTTTTTTTACCATACACAATTATACGACGTCATACACTAAATATCTGCATAATTAAAATCTTTAAATTCAACAACATTCCGCTGGGCGAACGCACACCATTTTGGTAGGTCATTGTATTGTAGTTTCGTTTGTCAAAAAGTCAGTGGTCTTTTTTTTCTAAACAGGTGGTTGTGTTGTGGCGCCTAGCCGCTTTGAACCCGGCCTTAGCACCTCATGAACGAGATACATTGCACGAACAGTTCGCACAGTGGCATATGAAAGTATTAGACAAGGTGAGATGGAAATGCTCAAAATATTTTACTTTGACCTAAGGGCCTATTTCACCACATCTGGATAGCTGCTAACCGCCGGATAAATAAAAAAATGGAACAAAATTTGTGTGTTATTATCTGCCAAGTAATTTAACGGGGACTTACTGGGAGGTGGTGAAACAAGCCCTTAATATTGTAGAATAATTTTACCAAATTTGTTGCTGTTTATATTGTATTATAAACGTAATAATATTAACAGGTGGCCAAGAATCGCAACAACCACATTACCACAACTTCGTCGTCGCACCCTCGGCACACTGCGCGGTCTCACTCCCACTCTCCGTACATCAACGGCATCAGCGAGAACGAAGTGTTCCCCGGATTCCATCCTGCCATGGAGGCGTGCTTCTTAGAATGGGACGATTATCAAATACCCGGAGTGACGTATACTAAAGACTTAAACCCGTTATATCACAGTCCTTTCACTATCTTCAGACATTCTGATAAGCAGAACGATAGTGTTCATCAGGTACCTGGCATTTGTTACTTTAATAGTCGATATGATTTGGCTTGAGTGACAGTTGAAATATAATTAATGCAAAATGTTGCTTTAGATGGCTTTAGAATATTTATTTGTATGAGTACTTAGGTCCTAATTTAATCACGTGTGTTATAGGTGAATTCGTCTAAAGCGGTGTTGAACAACGAGATGTCACTGAGCTACAGACTGACGAACCCCGATCTCTCACTGCCGGGATACCGAACTACTGTTCATAGGAACAGTCACATCACTGTAGACATAGCCATGCCTGGACCATCAAATCAGGTATTATATTATGAAATCAAACAATGTTTCTTCTTTTTGACTTAACATTAACTTGGTTAAAACACTGTGGTAATTATTTGTAGCCTTGTGGAGCTGAAGAAGGGCCGAGTGAGGCTCCACGTGACTCAGGACCAAGCGACGGTAACCACTCCAGTGTTTCGTCTGAAGGTATGTATTAAATATAGTTATCTATGGTATATTAAATTAAATTTACGCGGTATCGACACAATCATAATTTCTGTTATAGGAATTGCTCCTTCGATTCAATAAAAATTAAGAAATAATGTTAAATCTTAAATATATTAAGTTCTTTACTTCCAAGGTTTCTGCGAGAATGAGGAGGAGATTCTCCAGGCGAGTGGTGGAGATACTGACTCCCAAGAGTCGAGTTCTCCTCCCATATCGTCTGACGATGCTCAGCGTCGCGTGTCCAACGACGAGTCTGTGTCGGACGATGACTGCAACATGTACTTCTACGACACGGCCGCCGCCAGGCGCGCCGTCGCCGGCGAGGGCACCAGTTCTGGCACTGCTGTAAGTATTGTGATTTGCTCTTTGTACTAAACAACAGCACATCAGTTGGTGATCAGTATTGGAGTTTAAAAATGAAGGTGGATTGTCCTCAGGCGGTGGCGTCAGGCAGCGGCAGCGGCAGCGGGTGCGCGGCGGGCTGGGCGTGCGGCTGGGAGGGCTCGTTCGCGCGCGCGGAGGGGCTGCACGCGCACGGGCACGCGCGCGAGGCGTGCGCGCTGGGCGCGCGGCTGGCGCGCGAGCTGCTGGCGCGCCCGCCCGCGCTGCACGCCGCACCGCCCGCGCCCGCCTTCGACCCGCGCCGCATCAAGCGCCGGCACACGCCGAGCCCCCGGCTCTGCGCGGCTTCGCATCGTCTCTCATGTCTAGCGTCCGCCACGCTCGCGAAATGTGCTTTCCTCTGCACCGTAAGTACTAACTGGATTTTCTGTTTAGTTTTTGTTAAACGTGTACCCGTGACGCTAGCGCGGCCGCTGTACCTGCGCCGTTCGCCGACGATGTGCCCCAGCCTTTAGACTGTGCTCCGCCTTGCAATGCCTCTTGTGTGTGTCGTCCACCACGCTCGCAAATTGCACCTACTATGCCGTGAGTATTCTACGAAAGCATTTTCTCTTTCCTAATGTTGTACCCGTTTAGACGGTGGCGCGGCCAGCCGCTCTGGGCGGCCTGCAGCGCGTGCCGTATGAGCCGGGCCGAGCGAAACAACGACATACGTACAGCCCTAGACTGGCCACGCATCGCCTCTTATGTCTCGCTTCCGCCACGCTCTCGAAGTGCGCCTTCCTCGGCACTGTGAGTACATTTCAGGAGGGATCATATTACCATGAACTCTTATTACCCAAATATTTGGGCACTGGTTTTGCCCTACTACTATTACATGCTAAACTATGGTGTCATTTTCGCAGGATTGACAATTCTATTTGAGTGCTGGATTGGATGGTACCTTATATTAATTAAGATAGCCTGTGGTAGTGTCGGGTAGTCCCTTATAGTACTACAAAATGACCTAATAATAGTTTAACTTAAATTTGAAGCTTTCAATATTTATGTCTGTACTCGATTTTAGGTGTTGGCAGAATTCAGCGAACATCACGAGCTAGCGTTCCGCATAGGTCTATTTGCTTTGGAGATGGCCCGTCCGCCGGCTAGCACTAAGGCTTTGGAGGTGAAACTTAATAACCAAGAGACGGAACTAGTGACTCTCTTGAAGAAACTCCCAACGGGCGCTGAACAGTTAGCTTTAGCCCGCGAAAAAGCAGAGCAACTGCGCGATGGTACATTAAGGTTAGATTTTTTTATTTCGGGGTTTCAGAAACTCACACTCAACATTTTTGAATGGGTGTTACTGTGTTACCGCAATACGATCTCACGTACTATTAGTGCATTATAAAAGCTCTTATTTCATAGAAACCGTGGACCGGCGCTGTTACCAATCGCACTAGCGAGCTTCCTGTTCGATGTTCTCGTTTTATCTGCAACAGATAAAGAGAATAAACATCCTGTAAGTATTTTTTTTTAAATACAGTATTGGTAGTTTAGTTATAGTTTATACTGATTCTCAAACATTTTCTTAGGCAAGGTCGCCAAACGATGAAACGCTGGGCTTCGAAGCAGCCGTAGCGGCTTTAGGACTAAAAGCTAACGTGTCTGAAGCGGAACACCCTCTATTATGCGAGGGGACGAGAAGGCAGCGTGGGGAGTTATCTCTCACTCTTCTGTCGTTCTATAAGGATGATCCAGTAAAATTGGCCAGAATTATGAACAAAGTAAGTAAGCGAAAGGCGACACACCAGCTAAATCACAAATATTTTGTCCCACAAATATCTGTGATTTTGCCTGTCCAAAAAGTTTCAATGTGCCTCTTGAACTTCATCGGTTATTATAATTTTGACCAGTTCTAATTCATGTAATTTTTATTATTAATATGATAAATAATTATCTGTAGTAGGTAGTATAAAAGAAAAGGTGATTGACTGATGTATCAACGCACAGCTCAAACCATTGAACGGATTAGGCTTGGAAATTACAGATAGATACGACGTAGGCATTCCTTTCTTAGTAAGAAAGGAATTTGGGAAATTCCCACGGGATTGGGAAACGCGAGTAACACCGTGGGGAACGGCTAGTAAGTAAATAAATAATTGTACTCGTTTGTTCGTCCAGCTTCTAGATCGCGAAATCCACCAGTTGACGAAGAGTCCGATGGTGAGCTTATACTATATGAACAACCCGCGCCTGGCCGCCTACCGCGTGGACGTGGCGGTGCACCCCGCCTTCGCGCCGCAGCCGCACCAGCACCCGCCGCACTCCAGCAACGCCATGCCGCCACAGGTGCGAACATTACCTCCATGTTGTATGTCCTACGTAGTAACCAAACAATTGTTGCGAGTTTTGATAGTTCGAGACTGTAGGTCGTTATCGTTCTGACAAAGATTTTGCCTTCACCTGTATATTCTTGGGAATTTGATGATATAATATAATGTGAATAACGTGAATTTGACGATAACGTACAGTTCTTAAGTTTTTGACGTTTCTGTGGGCACAGCAAAATTCCTTGATTATGTTTGTGATGTCTCTCGGAAACATTTATTTCCACAAATAAGGAAAATAATAAAAATAAATTACTATCATATTACGCTATGATAATATTGTTATTTTAAAGTATATAATATATATTTTAAATAGTGAAAAGTTCAATATCATTGCAACAGCTTATGACATTAAAGATTCTCAATCTTGGAGCGGTTCCATAGTTGCTTCGGTACTATAATGGTCAAAGTAAAGATCAAAGTAAATAGGTGCACGATATTTTAGCAATATATGTTTGTGTATGTTGTAGTTATTTACAGTAAAAGTATTATTTTTCTTTGTAAATGCGAATGCTTACTAAAGAAAATGTGTCTCGCTTTACTAATTTTGTTAAGTGATGTCTGTAGATTAGCACGCATTTCGGAACGAATAATTGGCGTGTGCAGGCGGTGAGTTTAAGCGGGGAGATGGAGAGACTCGTGGTGTCGGAGGGCGGCGTGTCGCCCACCGCACACGCGTCCCACGCGTCTCACGCGTCCCACGCGTCTCACGCGTCCCACGCGTCGCACGCGTCCCACGCATCGCAAGCGTCGCACGCATCACATGCGTCGCATACGTCTCATACGTCACACTCGTCGCACGCGTCGCATCCCGCGCCGCACGCTTCCTCGCACCCGCCCATCTCCAGGGCCAAGGATTCCAGGTTATTATCCCTATTTATTGTCGGAAAAGGACCTTCGCGATTTTAGTGTGGACCAATAGTCATGGGATTTATTTTGATATGATTATGTAGAACCACAAAAAGACTAACAATTTATTAATTAATCAATAGGTTTTTTATATACAATACTTATAGACATTATGCTTAATATCATTATAACTGTTTATTGCACATTAAGAAAGAGAAAATAATAAAAACTCAATATTTTTCCATGAATGCCACAATCTGATTTTATAATATAAAACCGGTTTCATAACGACGTTATTCAAATTAAATATCGTTATAATAAAAAAATATCCACCTTTTAAATTACATTAATTATATTTTAATTCAGTTTGAGAATTTCCCAATCTTCCCGATTTTTTTTAGTCTCAGTGGCGTTAATAGTTTTTAAAACCTTTGTACTTTCAATTTAACATTATGTCGCCTAATCTTTTAATTTCAAGTTATCTTGAAATCCCCTTGAGCACATAACACATTGATCGTTATCTTTATCTCATTATAATTATTATTTTCAGATATAAAGGCAAACGCCTGTACCCATCGGTGCCCAACCAGCCGTCCGAGGCATCGGCCCACTTTATGTTTGAGCTTGCCAAGTCCGTTCTGTTCAAAGCCGGCGGATCTTCCAGCACCAGTCTGTTCACACAGCCCTCGTGTGCCAGGGAACATCATGGACCGCATAGGTTTGTAATTCTAAAAAGAGTGGTCAAAATTGCCTGCCATCATTCTAAGGGAAAAAATATCACGGCTTATAGTATAATAGTCTTCGTATCTGACATATAAAACTGTGCTTATTGTCGTCCCCCTTCTATGGACCAGATATCGCTGTCAATCCATCTGGAGATAGTTCGTTCGCATCTACTCAATTCGGTCTATTTTTATAGAAAAGTAACCTCTATTTGATGATATTATAAACCGTAATTATTTTTCAGAGGGTTGCACATGGCAGCATTTCAGTTGGGCCTTTACGCACTTGGCTTACACAACTGCGTAAGCGCAAATTGGCTGAGTCGTACTTATTCGTCGCATGTTAGTTGGATTACAGGCAAGTATCGTGAATCACTGCATAATTTTTAAACCAGTTCAAAAAATGGAGGTTCTCAGTTTTAATTGGTAGGGTTGTTTCTCATTTTATATTTATTTATCATTTGCAGGTCAAGCTATGGACATAGGTGCACCAGCTATCTTATTCCTTATTGACGCGTGGGAAGGTCATTTAACGCCTCCAGAAGCTGCTAGTATTGCCGATAAGGTAGGATGAATATCAAACCAAATGATTATTATTAAAGATAGTTCATCACTATTATTATAGTCTTGGTAAAAGACCATTCACGTAATATTATAATTTGCAAGAACATAAATTGTGATTGTGTTCTTAAGTCAAAATCTACTTCCCTTTCCTTTCATTAAGTTTTTTAATTCCTTTCGTTAATTTCGTTTTATGAGGCTTAAAATAACAGTGAGATATATTTTGTTTTGTAACTTTATTAACAGGCATCGTCCGGTCGAGACGTGCCCACGGTCCGGGCGGCGGCGGAGCTAGCGCTGTCAGTGTTACCTCACGCGCATGCTCTCAACTACAATGAGATACAGCGCGCCGTACTGCAGTGTAAAGAGCAGAGCGACGCGATGCTTGAACGAGCCTGCCTCACTGTTGAAGCTGCCGCTAAAGGTATTGTAGATCTTCTTTGCCGCTAAAGGTATTGTAAATCTTCTTTGCCGCTAAAATTATTGTAGATCTTCTTTGCCGCTAAAGGTATTTTAGATCTTCGTTGCCACTAAAGGTATTGTAGTTCCTCTGCACCAAAAGTTATCAATTTGCGGAGCTTAGACAATAAACTACGTGAAGCGGTGGAGTATCAAAAGTTAGGATAAGAAATCTTTGACGTATGATGCGATTAAACACGCTTTATTTTATAGAAAATAAAGTGTATATATATGTGTACAGGTGGCGGCGTGTACCCGGAGGTGCTGTACACGGTGGCGCGCTACTGGCACGAGCTGTATCTGCGGCAGGCCAACGAGGAGTCGGAGCCGCTGCTGGACGAGCCGCAGTACCGCGCGCAGCCGCCGCCGCTGGCCGTGCCCGTGCCCTATCCCATCCCCTACCCCTTCACCTACCACCCTTACCCGCCCACTATTTATCAACTGCCGGTAACTATATTATTATCATAATAACGATCGACGAAACGTCCGTAAAGATAAAGATAAAGTTGGTTATTTTTTCCTTATATTTGTAATTTCATTTTACTAGACAGCGCAAATGTTTGTTGTACGATTTGATCGTTTGGTGTTTATAGGACAAATATGTCGTACACAAATAATCAAACCTAGAATTGGACATCACTACATTTTTCAGCAAACATGGTCCCTGTTCAAAGACCAATGAGAGCTGTACTTTTGAAAAGTAGAAACTAGGCAGAGTTTAAATCTCAAAGGACTGCAAATGGTGGACTGCACTGACTCAAAGGACTGCAAAAAAATGGCGATGTGTCTGTTTGTAGTACGCTGGAACTGGTGGCGCTCACCCGCCGCCGCAGTACGCGCTGCCGCCGTACTTCGTGCGCGGCATCGTGGCGCCCGCCGGCGCGCCGCCGCCCATGCCGCCGCACCCGCAGCCGCTCCCGCAGGCGCACCCGCAGGCGCACCCGCAGCCACTCCCGCAGCCGCACCCGCAGCACCCGCCGCTCCAACAGCACCCACCGTTGCAGCAACATCCGCCGCTGCAACAACATCAGACACTACAACAACATCAGCCACTGCAACAACATCAGCCACTGCAACAACATCAGCCACTGCAACAACATCAGCCGTTGCAACAACATCAACCGATGCAACAACACCAGCCGCTTCAACAACATCAGCCGCTGCAACAACATCAACCGCTACAACAACACCCTCCGCTGCAACAACACCCGCAGCCCCTACAACACCCGCAACCTCTACAGCACCCTCAACCGATGCAGCACCCTCAACACCAGCCGATGCAGCACCCTGCGCTAGCGCAGCATCCGCCGATGCCACAACACGTTGCGCATCCACAAACTATACCGGTTAATGCGACCGTGCATCAAGTTGTGAGTATTATTTTCACCTTAACCAACATAATATAGTAGGCGAAGAGCAATAGAGTATAATAATAATAATTAACCCATATAATGTCCCACTGCTGGGCACGGGTCTCCTCTAAGTATGAGAGGGATTAGGCTATAGTCCACCACGCTAGCCTAATGCGGGTTGGCAGACTTCACATGCAGTCGAGAAAATCTCTCAGGCATGCAGGTTTACTCACGATGTTTTCCTTCACCGTTAAAGCGAGTGATGAGTACAAGTACAAGTACGAGTGTACTTGTGTTTGTCAACTAAGTTCTCCTAAACGACTGGACCAATTTCGTTGAAATTTTGTATGTATATTTCAATGGATTCTTGGATGGTTTGAAAACACAATCGGGCCCGGTAGGTGGCGCTGCTGTCAGTCCACCGGGAAACGCAGGCGAATCAGGACGCAATTAACTATCAGATACAAGAATATACTGCATAGAGTGACTGCCATTTCGCTTACACAACCCAAATATTAATTGCACTTTTGTCCCAAAAAGCATCCGGCTCCGATTCCTCCTCCGTTGCCGGCGCCACAACAGATGGCACCGGTGCCCGGCGTGTCCGGCGTGAACGTGAACGGAGTGGGCACCGCGAACGTGGGCGTGGGCAACAGTGCGCAGCTGAACGCCGCGGCCGCCGCGCCCTCTGTGAACCAGACGCAGCTGCGCCGGCTGCTGGCGGCGTACCGAGTGGGCATGCTCGCACTCGAGACACAAGCACGCCGGGTTCATGATGACCGTCCGCAGAATAAGTTTGGAAGGTATGTTGATTTTATATACTCTTACAAGTATTATAATTTTTGTTGCTAACATTTCAGCACTATTTACAAGAGTGTAAAGCTGTCCAATCTCGTATGCAATGTAAATAATGAACTGTAAATGCAGGAATCCGCCGTACGGTGAGCACGTGAAGTGGTTGCTCCGCATCTCGAAGCGGCTGGGCGCGCAGTACCTGCACCAGTTCTGCGTGTGCGCCGTGAACTCGGTGGTGTCGCCGTTCGTGCTGTACGAGCTGTGCGTGGAGTCGGCGCACTGGCTGGCGCGCGGCGGCCCGCACCACATGGTCATGCAGCACCTGCGCGGCACGCTCGCGCCGCTCGTGCAGAAGTGCCAGCAGATGTGAGTACTAGTGTAACAGTACTCCTCGTCTACTCGCGGCGGCCCGCACCACATGGTCATGCAGCACCTGCGCGGCACGCTCGCGCCGCTCGTGCAGAAGTGCCAGCAGATGTGAGTACTAGTGTAACAGTACTCCTCGTCTACTCGCGGCGGCCCGCACCACATGGTCATGCAGCACCTGCGCGGCACGCTCGCGCCGCTCGTGCAGAAGTGCCAGCAGATGTGAGTACTAGTGTAACAGTACTCCTCGTCTACTCGCGGCGGCCCGCACCACATGGTCATGCAGCACCTGCGCGGCACGCTCGCGCCGCTCGTGCAGAAGTGCCAGCAGATGTGAGTACTAGTGTAACAGTACTCCTCGTCTACTCGCGGCGGCCCGCACCACATGGTCATGCAGCACCTGCGCGGCACGCTCGCGCCGCTCGTGCAGAAGTGCCAGCAGATGTGAGTACTAGTGTAACAGTACTCCTCGTCTACTCGCGGCGGCCCGCACCACATGGTCATGCAGCACCTGCGCGGCACGCTCGCGCCGCTCGTGCAGAAGTGCCAGCAGATGTGAGTACTAGTGTAACAGTACTCCTCGTCTACTCGCGGCGGCCCGCACCACATGGTCATGCAGCACCTGCGCGGCACGCTCGCGCCGCTCGTGCAGAAGTGCCAGCAGATGTGAGTACTAGTGTAACAGTACTCCTCGTCTACTCGCGGCGGCCCGCACCACATGGTCATGCAGCACCTGCGCGGCACGCTCGCGCCGCTCGTGCAGAAGTGCCAGCAGATGTGAGTACTAGTGTAACAGTACTCCTCGTCTACTCGCGGCGGCCCGCACCACATGGTCATGCAGCACCTGCGCGGCACATGATTTCGAAAGGTAAGAGGTGCGTGCCTGGATTCAAACTCGAGACCTTTTACTTGGCAGTCCAGTGGTCATACCCCTAGGCTATTACTGCTTCAGTGACAGTGTAACAGTACTCGTCTACTATGTCTACGAGTACTCTTGACTTCTGTTATAGCCAACATTGGAAAAACAGAAGACTTATCCGATTTTACCAATAAAAACCAAAGTAACGTCTGACTAATGCCTAAGGAGATTCCCAAGAATGTTGAGTTTCTCAGTTGTAAATTTCCTCCTCAAGTTATGCTGCCATAGTTTGATAAGTGAAATCTGTAGTTATGTTTTTGCGTATAAAATTTATCACATGTTTATACATTTCAGAAATATTGACAAACATTACATTGTACCCACAGGTACATTCAATGCATCCATCAGAAGTTGTATCACTTGACCACGGTGGAATACGAAGAGTTTGTGAGCATCGTGCTATCAGCCCGCACCGCTTTTCAACTCACACCAGAGGGAAACACTCAGTTCAAGGAGTGGCTTGCCTCACTTCGCAGGTCTGTACTTTACTTCAAAATATATTTACACCTTGCATTACTATTAATGCTAACGAACGTCTCCGATTGTTTAAAATTTATATTAAAAAGCCTTATCTTCTTCATAACATATTTCCTAATAGTTGGTAAAATAATTTTGTTTTGTTTGAGAATTATTTTTAGCACGTGTAATCTAGGTGCTTCTAACAGTTTCCCTATGTAACTGATATTAATAAGCCTTCGCATCTTGTAAATCTAACGACGGCCCTACACTTGGCAATCCCGATTGGATCCCGTAATAAATAGACCTTACTAAAACGTTGATACCTCTGTCACTAATTGTAGTACCGATTACGGCCCGCTGCCTTAAATGAAACTAATAACGCTTTGGACATAGCATTTTTTATTGAAGCCTTATATGTCAGTTAAATTTAGAGATTATCATTTGCCATGTATGTGAATTTTTAGTAATCTATCATCAAAATTACTTTTTGGTTTTAAATTAATTCTACTCCGAGAAAAACACAATTTTTCTAAGCCAAGGATGATTTCGAGTGATGTGCTATTATTTTTCTATTTCTTTTAATGCTAACGGTATATGCGGCGGAGTGGATGCTGTCACCGAATTTCATAATATATGTTTAATGCACTATTATACGTTGAAATAAATTTAGTCCAGGTTTGCACAGTGTGGTAGTGTCATTCAAAAGTCGACACGTGCTGTAATGATTTAAAGGGTTATGGGTCGGAATTTTGCCACTCCACACGTGTTGACAGACAGCCTGACTTGACAAGTAATACTAACTTTTCCTCTCAGTCGACCTTCATGAATTGCGTATAATGGCAAACAGTTAAAATTAACAATTTCTTTTACTCCCAGATGTGTGGAAGTTAACACAGCTTCATCACATCAAATTGTGAACTGAAATTACTTAAAAGTGTGAGTACATCTGTACTCGTACGCAAAAATACTGCATGTTCGTTTGCGCTCTTGGCTACGAATAGACCAGTTCACTCGCAGATTATAGAAATGCCACTGTCGCTTCTATTTAGCCTTATATGTATGTACAATTCTCGTAAAACTTATTGGCTTGAATTTGGCACGAGTTAACTTCAACCCGGCTGTAAAAAACGGAGAGATAAAAATATTGGATTGTAATGATTCAAACGACTTGAGCTTTCGTTTTTATTTATTACAGTCCAATATTTTTCTTTCTCCGATTTTTACGGCTGGGTTGAAGTTAGCTCGTGCCATCTTCAAGCCGGACAATAAGTTTGGCGAAAACTGTATTCTTTGTAGTAGTCAGTAAGTTTTTTGTAAGGAATAAGAATTCACATTGGAGCGAGAGGGAATTAAAGGGAATCGGCAAGTAGGTAGTCTGGATATGAACAGATTTTCGAAATCACAAAAAAAACCTTACGAACTGGTGCCACACTGCTCCTTAATATCTGCGTACTATTTTATGTCTACTAATATTGTATGACTTCAGTTGAGTGACATCTGTTTTTGTTTTAATATTATAATAATTATAAAGAACATAACGAAGATAAAATTAGGCTCTAACATGTTTTCGCTTCAATTCCCTTGTTCCGCGCCAATATGAATTTAAGATCAATAAACGAAAAACAACGTAAACTCCAAGTAAAGATATTTTTTTTTTGAATATTATAATTCCTTAATTTCAAAATGAAGGAACTAATGTGATATTGTTGTTTACGAATTTCTGTGAATGTCATTTATGTAAAAGTATGGGCAACATTTGCCTGTGTAGATAACATGATACTGCACTCAAGCTGCTTGTGTGATGATTCTGGTATATATATCCGATTAAATTCGGTTTCAGTCGTTTAAGAAGGTCAATGTTTGGTGTTGTGTAATGGATGTGTACTGGCTGTTTAAGTTGGGGAGGAATGCATGCATGTGCAAACTAAAATGGATTTGAATGGTGGTAACTGTATCGACGCTTATCGTATTGACGACCCTAAAAATGTACCTTTTCAACTTTATGAGAATAAATCACGACGATAACATTAAAGAGATAAAGGGTGTAATGTTCATTTTCAGATCCAAATCATGCAAGAAGGACTTATGGACACAGCTGAATGCGGCTCTGCAGACTAACGGCAAATGACGTCGGCAGCCGATAGTTTGTAGAGGGCGGTGTACCGCGCGCAAACTGTCACAATACAGGCGATGGCCGCGTTATCGGCTTGTATACCATCTACATAATATCTAACTATACTATAGATTGTGTTATTTGTAATTCAAGTACTAGTTCACCCATGAGACGACTCTATTTTACTAGTGTTCGTACTGAATATCTATCTAATGGATTTTACCGCTTCACACGAGGATAAAATAGTATTAGGCTTAATCGAATTTTAAAATAAAATTGCATCTTTGGACAGATGACAGTCCGTTGTATGCTGCCTAAGTCTATAAACTTAAATTACAAATAACATAATTTTGACATGAGAAGGATATACCTCTGTTAGTAATAGTAACACTCGACTTTGAGGGTAATCGATCTCAGTATAAACACGAACGGAATGTATCGAAGATCACAAAAAAATGTTGCTAACTCCTATTAGTTACTGTATTTACTATTTACCTATATGGATCGTATGATTTCACTACGTTTTCACTTCCGCGAATGATTGTGCCGCAGTAACTACATGAGATTACTAAAAATTCAAAAGAACTTGATTGTTCCTGTCTGAATTCACGTTACTAACATGGGAGGTAAGTTCAAGCTCATTTAAAGGTTGTGCTTTAAATAGTCTGAGATTTTGTTGTTATTAGAGTTTTACTATAAGACGAATTAATATTTGCAACATTGCTACTTAATTGACAGAGGAGTTTAGCAACATTTAATTCGTTTATCTTTAGACTGTGCAAAGTAACTTTGATGAAAATAAAACAACTTCGTCTTCTAAAACGTAATAATGTACAAGACATTGCACAAAATCAACTTCAAATACTTTTTTGTCTTTTCCGTGAGTTTTAAATATTCTTGACACTTTTGAACTAGTCAGTGGTTTTGAGGGTCCTTATTTGGTGAACCAGTGGAACTTCATAACTGTAGCTCATTTAGTTTTTTTTCTTTGAATAGCGTAATGTAAGACTAGTTTGATTTTAATATCTTTTTCTGCATGGGCGGCAGTGCTACCCTTTGACTGTATTCGCGTAAAAGGTATCAAATGAAAACAAATGAATAAAGAATGTTAATCAGTAACAGAAACTGCCCATTATTTAAATTAGTTTTTTTTTTGCGTTGAAAGGTTTCAGTTATGGTTAGCATTTTGTTGCTTTTAGTTAATTCTTTATGCTAGGTGGGCATCTGATTACATAGGAGAATTGACTATTTTTAGAGAAATAGTAATGTGTTTCTAATTTTAATGTAAACCTTAAAATCAAACAGTAGAGCTTACTCTAATAGTTCAACTGATCGTAATCTGTCGGTGTATCATACTTTGTGGGTGGACACGTTTGTAGGATTTCTAAGAAAGATCAAATATTTAGGCGTTACTTACTTAATTATCAATCAGTGTCCACTTAGCGGATTGTCGTGAAGATCTCTATCATTTGTAAGCTTTTAGAAAATATTACGTCACTCATTTTATTGGACGCGTTTCATGGTTTTTTTAGTGTAATGTGAGAAAATAGTTTCGTAGAAGAATTGAAAGATGGGAATTGGAGTAAATATGTTTATTTGTTTAAGTATTAATTGCGCTATATTTAACACTTGGTTGGGTTTACTGTCGAGAACTTATTGTTACGTACTAATTCGTAATACTGTGCATTACAAAGCGACTACAGTACATTACACGATTTATTAAATGTAATTATTTTAGACACTATATTTTTAAGACATAGTTGTAGTCGGTTTATAAATCGCAATGGTTTTGGATGTGACTCAAATGGTATCAAAAATATGTGAAATTTCAAAATTTGTAACAATAGTCCATAATTAAATGTGAATTATTGGCTTAAGATGTTTCAAGTGACCTAAATAGCGTCATTAGACTACAGAATATTAGACAGAATGTAGGCGATGACGGTCGATACACTATTTTTGATATTCTCTTGTCGAAATTTGCAGTTTCATGAATGTTTAAGTAATAACGTCTTGCGAATATAATGTAGACGTGCGTTCTATTAACTATAGTAACTTTATTTACACATTTATATTAATTATATTATATTATATAATTATATTGTAATGCATAGTAGCGTTGAGAGCCTCCGGATATATCTAAATAATGTGTATGACGCTTGTGCTGGCAACAAAATAAATATTCGTGGGACATCAATATATATTGCACTTTGTCGAAACACATTCGTGTTTTTTGCAACTCTGAGTTATTAATATTTTATATTAACGTATCAAAATATGGTGGTCTGTTTTGTGAACTACAGTAGATACAGATACCGGCAAACATCTTGAGCAAAAACCGCCATAGTGGGGGAACTATGCGCACGTTTTCTTTAGTGCAAAATATTTTGCATATTTAATTGGCATTATTTAAAACAATAACATAATAAACAACTATTAACTCAACACTAACAAAAACCAAGTAATATGAAAACTAAAACTAGTATTTCTTGAAAAAATGCCAATAACACTATACGCGGAGTATTTGGGAGCAGTTGGAACCTAGAACGAATTAAAATATGGAAATGAAAATACATGGTATAGTTTAATGTTTAAGATGTTTGCCGAGCTCCCGTCCAAACGTTATTACTAATAATAATTAACATTTTCAATAATATTTCGATATTCAAAAATAAATAAAATTGGAAGTCGGCAAAGTTGTAAATATTATATAATTTTAAACATACCATTCCGCGGTCGGATTATATAATAAAACTACCAACATCGGCGAAATGGCGATACATAAGGTCTGTGTTATAAATAATAAGAGTCACCGTAATATAATTATATGTATTATACTTATAATAAAGTATAAGAGCGATATACTTTTAATAAAGTATAATATCCTAACACAAAAGCAATATTGAAATATCATTTTAAAATTTGTATGGAATTTAGAATTTGATATAATGTGTATAACTCACAAGAGTATTGATGTAATTGATGTGGTCATTAAGTATAAATAATAAATTGAGTGTATAGTGAACTGAATGAACTAGTACGCCGTTAGTTTCGGTTGTTCATATCTGTCTACAATTAATGTACGCTAGTTAAAATTGCTCAATCAAGTGGAAACGGATGATGTACAATATCACAAGTACGTTCGGGTTATATGTTTGGTATGGAAACTGTCGAGTCAAAAATTGAGTGACAAACAAGGTCACGTATAAAAAATTACATGCGGGTTAAAATAGAGGTTGCCCTTTAAAAAAAATTTGTAATATAAGTCTGACATTGGAATTGGAATGGAATTTGTTGCCAGCTCAAGCTTCAAGTAGGTTTAGTTCAATATCTTTATAAAATTAGATGTTTACGTGCATTCATTAAGGTGTGGATGTTTTCAGCATTCAGTAGATAGTAAATTTTTAGAATGCTAGTTAGTATAAATTGAAGTTCGTAAAAATTGAATCAAAGCTAAGGTTTACGATTTACTTTTCAAAGTTCGATTTCATAGTAACTTTCAGAATGTGTCAGAAAAATGGTTGTATAGTATTTCCAGTTTGGTATTCCTGTTTAGGATTATATTTTGCACAAAAAGTTCTTGCTGTTACCAACTCGTTAATAATGCACTTTGAGCTATCGATACTTTGTGTCAAGTTTGTTAGGACATTTCGCATTGACTTATTATTTATTTTAAAAAGATCTTAGTTGTTCAATCGGTTGACATCTTGTTGTCAGAAAGAAAGAATATTTATTAGTTCTGTGAAAAAGTGCGATTTGTGTCGACCCTAATAATATGCTCTTAATCATAAGAGTCAAAAGTGGTTAACCGTCATAAGACTGTAGATTGTACTTCATATCGTATTATTGCAGTCTGTCTTCATCGCGTCCAATTTTGTCTACTCAAACCTTATTTTTATAAATTCTATTCATTTGACTACCTCGTTGATCAGACTTAAAAACCTGTAAAAAGTTCAGTATGGCCTCCTATAGATTCGTTCTATTAATTTTGTGGCGTTAAATAAATTATTTATTAGAATTTTTCTAGAATCGTCTATTCGTAGCATTACAAGCACTAGTGCACTGAAGTTTCATGTCATCGCTCATACTATAACAATGCACACTTGACGTGAATTTAAAGCAGTGGATGTGTGAGCTTTTCAAGATTTTTTTCGCGATCCTTTGGTCCAACAATGAAGACGGAGAACTGTTCGTGCATTTTCCCACGGATAAATAAATATAGTCCTTATGTTATTCAAAAATAAGTTTGAAGCTTGAACAGATTACTTGTGAAAACTATAGGGATGAATTTAAGTTGTCCATGGGAGTATGTTTGAATAGTGCTTCCTGTAATATGTACTGACATGATCGCGTGGCGACGTTTTAAATAGCGTTGACAGTGAGGTATCTTTGAACAATGTATTTTAAGTTTATATTTCATTGTTTTACTTTTAGTCAATTTGGTGTTCATTCGTTATAGTGCGGGATGATATTTAAACGTTGCGAAATACTATTCTCTGTAGGCATTTCCGGTTCAAATATACATTTTCGAAACGACAAAAGTTGTCATAGAGACTTGCCGTCCATAAATTAATTTGCAATTCTGTAAGAACTATATGTCCTGCGTTCATGTCACCTTGAAACTCGAAACTTGCTTTTGGCTGTATGATAATCTTGAGATGATGATCCCGAGGATGATCTAGTGACTAGATTTACTAACACGAGCCTAAGAAATAAATATACATACTACGTATATTTCAATATAATATTGTCTAGTGTCGCTCGTCGGGTATTATTATCATTTGCTGGTCTAAAGGTTTGGCTTGTCAAAAATTGTCTTTTCTCCGCTGTTGGAGTAAGAGAGTATTTTAACCATTTTTGTCTCAAAAGAACTATTTTTACACTATAAAGCTATTTAAATAAAAAAAAAAGATAAAATATATCGTTAGTTTCGTAAATATAGTGTTAGTAGGGAGCATATTTTAATTAGTCGTTTAATGCATGTTCATAGGTTTAATTCGCCCAGTGTCAGGCAAGTTCGCGGGTAGATGTTGCGTATCCCCTTTATTTGTAGTTATCGATTTCACATATCGGTTTGGTCGTACTTCACATAGAAATGGGTGGTAAGTACAGGCTCGGCCTGATTGATTGATGAACGAGCATAATTTAATTAAATCACAATAATTGATTGTTTCGTAGCGTCGAATGTAAAATTAACGTACTAAGTCATAGGCGTAATGTGGATTGGACATACAGCAGATTGATTTGAATAAAAAAAAAGAACGTTTGTTGATTGTCAGTGTTTACCTCTGTCAGGTCTGTGTCTGCAAATGAAGGCGTCAAGCCACCAGTGCCTATATCTAATAGAACACATAAACGTAACCGTAATGATTTAGATATAGAGAATTTCGTATGTCTTTTCCACAGTTGGTCTCCATCCTTAGTGATAGTGCATAAGTACTAATAGTTCAGGATCGTGGGCAATGGGTCGTTAGCTGCAACAGTTGTACTGAATTTTGTTCTTTAATACTCATGGCAATGTATGCGTGTCGAACTACGTCACATCACAAGTCAGTTAGAGGTATTGAAGATAACAGTCTAGCAAGTTTATTTAGTTCTAAATCGAAGATGCATAATTATTTTATACATCTGGATTTGTAGTTTAATTATTGCACTTTGTAAGTGTGGTGTCTCCGCCTATTAAAGTATTTAACCATTTACAGAGTTCGAATGGCTACTTATTAGTGTACGTAATAAATTTATATAATGATATTTTTATTGTTCATATCGCATATTTACTTATTTGTGAAGTGTAGTTGCAAAACAAAGAATGTCTGTTTTTGATATTATCGGGTTCAAAGTACTTACTTAAATAATTTCGACTATCTTAGGTATAGGTACTAGTGAAAGTCATATTCAGTTGTCAATGATAGTGTATTCGTGTAAATACGCACGAAAACAACACGATCTACTGAATACGAGTGTGACTATGGTCACAGTTTTACTGTCACTTTCGAATAGCATTCTATGTTATGTTTCTATACTTTCCAAGTGCAATAGCACGGAGAAACAGTGAAGAGCAAAAAGTAAACACTTACCTAAGTATCCTAGAAATATATTCTTCAGCTCGTTACAGCATTCTTTGCAAATATTTTAAACGAACTGTTTAATTATTGTGCCACGATCATTTCAAAACTGTCCGCCATGTTTACTTGCAGGACGAAAGACTGACAAGAACATTGAAATAGTCAAAAGTGGAGTCTAATATAAAATCAGGGTGTCTAAAAATAATATGCTGTCATGCGTTTTATCTGGTTAACCTTTTGCTTAGGTATTAATTTTGTGGTGTTACACAAACTGTTTTAAGACATCCTGCATAATTATAGAAAGTGCCCATATAATTAAAACATAATATAGTATTTATCAATATAGCACTAGACATTTTGCTCCGTTGTCGCAAATGGTTGTAATTATAAAAGTATAGTTAATATTAATTAGTAAAATGATAGACTGTTTTGCACGATTTCTGGTTTGACCGTGTCAACTCTTCCTCACGTTGTCACTTATCATGCAAATAAACGTTACTTAACACTTTGTGATGACAAGTTCAGCTCTGAAGTTTGCCGGTTGCATGGCAACCCACAACGTTTTCGATTTTCGGCATTAGGTATCCTACATGCAATATCATCCCACTATAAAATGTATGTTTCTACTCCAACTCGAAATATTTTGACCTCTAGAACATTTTATTATTACTTTTACGATTACACTATAAGTCTTTTTGGCAACATATTTGAAGTAATATTATTTAATTATTCAATATACTTATCTATATTAAGATTTGTGTGTTTTATTTTTACGAAAGCCTGCTCTGTAGCCCTATGTGTTACTGCCCGGTATACAATTATGTTGATGAACATAACATGAAACGTATCTTACGTTTAAAGATTCGTTTGGCCTGCAATATTTCAATTGCAACTTGGTTTTTACCAAATTTGTAAGTAGGTCTCTAAAATATTCTATGTAGGTATGTTCATCAGCAGAAATCGCGATACTAACAATATAATGGGAAATACAATAACAGTACAAAAATTTTTGTTTAAAATTCGTTATTCTGCTACATCAAAGCCACGTCTAAAATTGCCAATTTTGGCATTAATGTAGAACTAAACAACAATTATTACGAGAACTGACGACGTCTGTGGTCTAGTGGTTCGAGTACCGGACTGCTGATCACGAGGTCGTCGGTTCGATTCCAACAGGACATAAATATTGATGTGATGAATAATAAGTATTTGTGTTTGTCTGGGTGTTTCGGATGTAAAATAAGTATGTATTTACAAAAAAAAAGTATATAAGTATTATATCCATTGTCTAGTACCCATAGTACAAGCTCTGCTTAGTTTGGGATTAGATGGTGCTGTGTAAAAATGTCCCCAAATATTAAAAAAAAAAATATAAAAAAACTATAACTACGAGAAACCGATTGAAATTGGGGAACAAGGTTGAACGATTCTCCTTAAAACAATTTACAAATTGTTGAATATCTAGTGCTCTATTCGCTATCAGAATCACTCGACCTCTTAGTCCACATAAATGTTTCCTATTTGTATAGACCTTGAATGAACATTAATAGGTAATTGATAAACAAGTAGCATAAACGGAAATAATTGAGACTATTTACTCACACATATTTATATACAATAAGATCCTTATGTTCTGTTGACACAATCATACGTTTGTATTTACTATAACAGTCCCACAATTCAATAACTGTACTTAACTATTAAAAAATGAATTTACAAACAATAAATTGGACGAACATTGGAACTTTTGGCCTACATGTTAAACACCTACTACTACACTTGAAATCCAGATATTTCAGAATAAACTAGTTTTCAGTGAACCTACTTCCATATCAGTAAAGTTTATCGTATTTTAATTCCTGTTTACACTATCTGGACCTATCATTGAGCTTACTTTAATTTCGGTCGGCTCCATGTGTTAAAATTAAAGCACGTGATGTACTGATGGTGATAATAATGTTGCTGACATACGCAATTAGCGGGGTTACTCATAGATTTTTCTGTAAGAAAAAAGTATGGCACAGTGCACAGTCGACTATAGTTATCATAAGTACGCGCTCAGGTATATCACATTTTTGAATACTTATGACGCAGATGCCTAATCAAAATTTTTCTCTGTTAATGCCCACTACATACGTAACGATGTATCGTAGCGATAATTCTGTGCAAACCTATTTGCGGAAATTTATCGATCGTGTGTATCACAAATCGTTGCAGATTTAACGAACGATTTGTCATACACACATTGACTTAGATCAATGCATACACACGATTGATAAATATAGGTAGGTAGGTACCTTTATGAAAGAACAATGCTGACTGAAATGTTTAGGTAGGTACTCTTTGTAAAATCATAGATAAAAAAGTTACCTTCCTACGCTAAAACTATATTTTAAGTAATAAATATTGCAGCGTTTATCTTTCAGGATTTCCAGCAAATTTCTACACCCTGTCATCCCAATTCAATCCTAAGGGTCGGTTCTTCAGATTGAAAAAAGGTAAAAAACTCGGTCAAGTGCGTTTTGGATAAGATATTGGTAAAGAAGCTTATATCTAACTGATAAACTGAGCCAGTATCGATTGCATAGAAGCAACACTAATATGACTGGATGGTACTTTGTAGGTAAGTACTTGCTATTTTTATTCTTGCCCTAAGAGTTGCCTGACGGAATCATTATGAAGAAAATGGGGTCATTCACTATTTACACTTTAATTTTGACTTTCTAGATTTTATAGAGCGTAAATAGAAAATTGCCCTGAAAATACGTCAAATTTAATGTAGGTACATACCTACTAATGAAACGGGACATGGTAATTATGTTCTTTATCATATACCAGCAATTCTAGAAACACTGTTCAGCGTTCCCGTCACGTAATTTTTTAACCCCCGACGCAAAAATGACGGGGTGTTATAAGTTTGACGTGTCTGTGTGTGTGTGTGTGTCTGTCTGTGGCATCGTAGCTTCCGAACGGATGAACAGATTTTAATTTTGTTTTTTTTATTTGAAAGGTGAATTAGTCGGGAGTGTTCTTAGCTATGTTTGATGAAAATCGGTCCAAGATGGCCGCCGCCACCAGCCAGCGAATTACATATTTTTTCACAACTCCTTCAATATGGGTATCAAATGAAAGGGCTTGACTAGTAGAATAAAATGCACTATGATAAATTTTAAATCCAAGATGGCCGCCACCACAAAATGGAAAATTACATTTCGTGTCGGGGATTTTCAAAATTTTTAATTTAGGTTATTTATTATGGAATAATAATGTATGTTAAGGTTTTTTATTTTAATACGGAACGCTAATATTTGAGTGTGCGACTCTTTGAACGTAGTAGTAAGGTGGAGCACCGATAAGATCGGCGGTTGCGCGGCGACCACTAGGACGCATGACACCCACGGCGGCAAGCGTGATCCACACGTGCGTGTGCGGATGAACCGTCGGCAAAAAATCACTACTCAGCTACAGGGTGATTTTTAGATGACAGTCTCGAAAAAAATTATATCTGCTATACCTGTAATGTAAGACTGACCTCAATCGGTCATTAATTACAAAATCAACACCGGTTACCGGTTATATATATAAATAATTGTATTATCTACTTATAGATATTTCAGTCTATCTACTTAAATCTTCATGTAAATCGCTGTACGCTAATTACTGTACGAGTACATAAAGGACAGGGTCTGTGACTGTACACGATTATTTCTTTCTAATGAGGTATCTGCGGAATAGAACTTTATTTATTTATTTATTTTATAGAACCAAAAAACAACGAGGAAATATCATAAAAAACATGCCTTTTCATTTCATCAGGAAGCTCTGAAAGACAATATATTACTTAGTGTTGTTGATTGTATAGTGTTTCTATCATTAACCAAGATCAATACAAATCTGGAAAATAGCAGTTCGGTTCTTCGCTACGCATTTGCGGTAGTGAACGGCAGATAGTCTTCTATAAAGAGATAACATTGTGTCCCATTTTCCTATACATTTCTGTCTTAATGACAGGTATGTGCTCCTTTAACTCTAACGTTCGTTAAATACGTACGCAAGATTACTTGTAATGTGGCAGATGGATACGGCGATGGACGATGGATAGATGCGGCAATGGACGATGGATGATGGACGATTGATGCGACTCTCTATGGACAAACAAATCGGAACTATTTAAAAATGGTACCAATATTGAGAAGCATTTTTATACCTATACAGAAATATTCAATAAGTAACCTACTCTTAAATACAGCCTTATCTTAGTACTGACGTTGTATCGAATTTTATAACAATATAATATCAGTGCAACTATGTTATCTAAAGAACAAAGTATACTTACAAGCAAGTTCTCTTACTAGTGAATATGTGAATACTTACTAGTGAAACACAAATCCGGGATCCAGGTACCTTCTTGAAATCTGGCGGATAGGCAGCTGATTCTTATCAGCTTTCACCAAGTTACACCACCTCTGGATAGCCGCTACCCGCAGGATAAATTAAAAATTAAATAATTTGTATGAGATTATCTGAGAATTTATCAGATGTTGAGACAGGCTCTCAATATTTTTAGTCATCCACTAAGGGGGGATTATGGAAAATTCGCAAGGGATTACGAAAAACGAGGTCAATGCGGGACAGACAATTACCTATGCAATAAACATTTAATAACAACGGTTTTTCATAAATCTGGGGCCAGGTCGTAGGTGTTTCGAGTGGTTACGAAATCTCTCATGAGTGATTATACAGATAAAACGGTCATTTATGGATAAAAACTAATCTCTGTAAGGGAAACGTGTGAATGTAAATATGTAATCCCTAATAGTAGGTAGGTATACTGTTGTATCCATATGTATATGTTAATGTATTGCGTTATTCCCTTCAATAAAAGTGGTCTGTAAATGATTAATAGGCCGATCAAAATGCACAATCTTACGTTGAAAGGTAGGAAAAGGTACTCACATGAGCGGCGGTTATGGCGGTCGCCTGGGTTGATGAATTTATCCATACGCGGCAAGGTGCAGAGGTGCATTTTGATCGGCCTATTAATCATTTACAGACCACTTTTATTGAAGGAAATAACGCATTACATTAACATATACATATGGATACAAAATCTCAACTAAAATCTGTTTCAGTAGGATATTTATATCAGATTTTTTAAAGATTTATCGATAGATGGACTCATTAGTAGTTTCGATTCGATTAGGTAGTATCTATTAGCACCAATTACGAGGCGGGTAATAAATTAAAAGAGTGCTTGTAACGCTGTTTTGTGTTTTGAACAACTTTTTACTAAATTCTGTTGAAACTGTCTAAAAAAAATTAAACATTTTTTGTGTCTGTTTGTTTATTCCTGCCGATCTCCTAAACAGCTAGACGTTATAAGGATTACCTAAGCAATTTTATTTTAGAAAAAGAGTTACGGTTCTTCGCGAAAAATTAAAACCCATATTTTTTTTTTACCGCGCGCCTACCTTTTGTCTCAACAAGTCCTTTGTGACGCGAGTGAATCCGTGGGCAACAGCTAGTGCTTATAGCATAAGATAATTGATTATTTTATCAATTAGGTTATTCCTACCTAGAAATTCCTAGTAATGCATGTCACTACTCATTATGAATGACCTGCATTTTTGTTCTGTTAAGTATGTAATAGGTATCTATCACTAGCACTGAGTGACTGACAAACATCGGTAAAGCATTTTTTGAACAGGTATTCCTTATAATAACGGAAGCAAAAAAGGGTATGTTGGGAAATAAACTAAGGAATGGGAAACTCGAGATCACTGATGTTACTTTCTATAGCATACGTAATAAGTATTCAGTAGGATTGAAAATAAGTACTTACATTAATTGGTTCCAAAATGGTAGTTGGATCCGAATAATACGTCACTATACTGAAAGATTTCCCACTCAGAACACGGTACCTAATAATAATATATCCTTGCACAAATCATGCAAATACACTTCGTTGATATAATGTTACTATTATTACATTCAAAAGCTAAAACAAATAATTTGACGCATTCAACTAGTTTATTTGTGTTAAGTACTCCTATGATTGTTGACGTAGTATTTACTGATCACATCACATACATATTTGTACCTTATATACATATTAAACATGCGTATAATAATTAATCGTACCTAAGTATGCTAATTGTGTTATGTAGATATTAAAAACAATTAAATTTTATCAAGTTAGGTAGGTACTGTCATTTACGATTATCGAATAAAATTTAAGAGGAATCTCTTAATTATGACAAGACACGTTGGAGATCCGTCAAGCCAGCGTCACATTGAAAATTACGTATTATTAAGTACCTATAAAGTCAATAAATTATTACTTATTTTTATTATCCAATTGTGCAAAACCAATATATTGTTGAATAGCTACAATATATATATATATATATATATTAGTGTCAATTACTACAGACAATTCATCCCATTGTGTTTAACACACGTTTTAAGGAACGTTGAAATTATTTCCTTTCTTCATACATAATACCTCATTGGGGTTTATTGGTTTCAATGATCACAACAAATGCCTTCAATGAGTTATTTGCGTAAATACTTAGGTACGTAGTTAGCTTCCCTACGTCATTATATTACCATGTACATTTGCAATAAGATGGAGAAGATGTAATAAGAACATTAAGGGCCTGCTTAACCACACGTTATGTGTCTAACTACTTGGCAGGTAATTTCATACAAATTTTGTTTCATTTTCGAATTTATTCGGCGGTTAGCCGCTATCCTGGGTGGGGCTAGCCTAGACAAGTTACACTTTACCATTCGACTCGACAAAGGAATAGAAACGACACAAGCTTTAGACAAATCGGGCTGTCACTAATGTCATTTCCATTTCTGGTTTGTCGAGAAAACCCTATTAGATCACTGTAACTATATAGTGAAAATTGAATTTACAGAGTCGAATCTCGATGAAGTCATTCCTTTTTTCAAATTTTTTCATTACATATGTACTTTGCTTACCTATTTTGTTTTGAGGAGGACAGCGAAGTGTTTTTTTTTCAGTGAGACATCTTACATACCTCTCTGCCTACCCAGACCTTTACAATCATCACTTCTTTAGAAATTTATTATAACCACTAGAAATTCATATTTCTATGCCAACGCCTTATTTCATTTGTGGCTGTTATCTGCTTGATAAATAACGTCATTTCCTGAAATAAAATAAAGTCAAAAAGGGAAAATGTGTTAAAATTCAATTTCTTACAGTTTCGATTTTAAATAAGAAATTATTTAAAAGAAGAAATATTCATTCTAATGCGTATTCTTAATAAAAAACATCCTGTAAGCACCAACATGGCAAAAGGAAAATCCCGTTAAAGGTAACTTTTCATACAAATATACACCGTGTATATTTGTGCTGTAATGTTTAACTACTGTTACTAAACGATATCGTCGCTACAATGCAGTGTATGCACTATCAGGGTTGATCTTTCTAGTGTTCCGTTAGTTCCGTATCATGCAGAACACACTAAAGCTGTTTAACTTATAGTCTACTAGCTTTCCGCCGGCGGATTCGCCCGCGTGGTCTGGATATATCTTAGAACTTTCATTCCCTATTTCAACCCCTTACAGCCCTTTTTCGCATTAAAAAGTATGCCCATGTCCTTTCTCAGGCTCTAAACTTTCTGTGTACCAAATTTCATTTAAATCGGTTCAGTAGTTTTGGCGTGAAAGCGCGACAGACAGACAGACAGAGTTACTTTCGCATTTTTTTTTATATTAGTAAGGAGTAAGGTAAGGTTGATATTTAATGCCATTAATCACTTTTCGAAAAAAGAAACTTGGTCACAGTAAAACCACAGGGTACGAAAAACCGTCTTCGTCGGTTTTGGGCGTCTGAGTAAAAATCAGAAAAGAAAATCTTACGTTATTGAATGATTAATAATAACTACACAAGTTGTTCTAAGGCAATCTGTAGCTATACTCTGCGCGGAACTGGTTGGCCGTTCCTTAGGTATGTGAGCGGCGCGACGGAGGGGCGGGGTGCTTGTTGTCGTTCACAGTAACCCGCTTCCTCACCCCCGCCTCTACCTAAGGCGCGGCCAACTAGTTCTGCGCGCACTGTACACCAACAGTGTAGTAGGTCCCTAGATACAGAACACTGTTTTCGCAAGTACCCACAGCTTGTACTTTGTCGTCTCATAAAACTACTTGGTTTACCTACATTTGAAAAATACGTCAGTCAAAGGATTATGTACCTACCTGTAATTATAGCGTGTAAATAATTGACAACCTACAGTACTTATTAATCTACTAATTCTATTCTATGTAGAAATTACATCGATATATTATATGGTGTACGAAAAGACAAAGCGGTGGGTTGGTAAATGTTTTACCTATCACCGTAATAATACCTACTATAGTACGGCTTTATCTTTTATTTTTTGCTATCCTTCCAGAGGACATACCCAGTGTCTCAGTGTCCTTCCTTTGAAAGTTGTCATGTTACTAGCGACGATATCAATGATCAATGTGTTTGACTTTGAATTACCAACCGTTTAGGTATCGATGATAGAGTTAGAGACTTTACCTACTTATTTAAATGTTGAAGAATGTATTGCAGTGCCTCGACCATGAGTTTTTCTCACAAGACTCGCTAGCGGCGCCGTAAAATATTTGTATGGAAAACCCTCGCAGCGCCTCTAGCGGTTACGTAAGGAACTAAAATCTGCTATGATATTACAGCGTTTCAATGCGTAAAAATCCTATCGAGAGCCATTCGACAGAAGTCATGGTTGAGGTACAGGTGTATTACAAGTAAAGAAACGATTTTGGTTATAATTCAGTATTGTTCGTAACAAATAGCTTGCCCCCGGCTGCAATACATTTTCCAACAATCAAGTATTCATTTCCCATAATACGTAAACATTGTTTTTAGATTATTAGTTAGGTAGTAGATACTTTTAACGCACTGGGGTTTTTGTTTCATATAAATTTAATAATTTTATTTCGTACTTTTAGATTTTAAATTATCATAAGATAATTTAAGTAATAGATCTGAAATTATCAAAAATCATGAAATACTATATAAATAAAAAAATAAGGAATATAATATAAAGTAGGTTGGCAGCACCTTCTACTTAAACATACGGGCGAACTATTTGGTATACATTAGTAGACCTCTGCCTAACCTTTTAAGGAATGCAGACGTGGTAATATGTATGTTGCGTAAATAAACTAGGTATTTAACTAATAAAGCACACCTAATTTAATATAATATGGTAGATATTGCGTTACTATCAACACAAATATTTTCCTAACAATTCCATGTGATGTACCGATAGCAAAAAAAGACTAAGTTGGTAAGGTGTTTTCATGCTGAATATTATGAAATGTAGGTAATAATAATAATAGAAGTCGAAACTCATTATCGCTTTGTGCTGTTTCTTGTATTTTTTTTTGTAGTTGTACCTGAATCTGATTTGTTTACCAACTAAAAACTTCACTCGTCTCTTAACTGTTGAGTACGTTCTAGTTTGCGTCTACCCCATTCTTAAATATGTGCAACCAATGCATGATATTCATTTTACATTGAATAAAATTATGGAATAGGTATATCTGAGTTCTTTTGGGACAGCTCCACATTTTTATATGTAAATAATAAAAAAAATGATTTTTTTTTGTGCAATCTGCGCCTTAAATGCCCATGCGCTCGTCCTATGGTAGCGTGACGCCGGCCGCGTGGTCGTTGACTTTTGTCATCATGTATCTATAACCTTATCTCAACGTTACTGCAATGATACGGACGGTTTTATTTTCATTGGCTGCGCGGAGGGCGTGCGCTCCCCCGCCTGCCTGTATAAAATCGACAACCATCAAAATAGTTCTAACATTTATTGCGCTCGCGCCGCGCTCGACGCGTCACGTTTGTGTAACAAACGTAACACTTACACACCTTAATAATAGTTTTAATTTTAGTTTTTTTACGGTAAGTTTAATTTTAAATTAACTTATCAATTCATTAATTGATTTGTAATGAATTGATCGGTTATAAATAGAAATTGTTTTGTTTACAAATATTTTCTGTTTCGCGAGAACTAAGTGCTTATTATTTAGGTCTTCACTTAGGTCATCAGTGCTAATTTTAATTGGAAATATTTTTATCTAGTGAATAAACAAGGCCGCCAAATAGATCCTGCATCACAGTATCTACATATTTTGGAAATAATTTAATTAGCGATGCGTATGCGCTTTTTAGGCACCCAACCGTAAAAATTGACAATGCATCAAATTGCATCCACTTTTTTAATTAGGTAATATGGAAATGGGTCTGAAAGTATTAAGATGGCAATCCTCACTATCATGTAGACTGGGAGACGCAATTTACCTTCGAACTGGTATCAATTTATACTGTCTGGACATAATAATACTCGTATGTCTATGGTTTTATGGAGTCTACTAGGCAACACAAAATTACTAGCTGATATCGAGTTAGGAATTGTACGTTCGACTATTAATGGTTACTGGAAAAATAGTTACACAGTAATAATCACGATGAAGTCAACTTTTCATGAAAACTGTGTTATTGCTATTAAGTATTAGGATCTTCTTCCTTTTTAGATTTTAATTGTTCAGACATCAATTATGATTCATCTAAACAACGAGGTCGTATTTCAATGAAAATAACAATGGTATTTTTTTACAGATTGTAATATAAAATGGCTTACCTACAGTCGATGCCTAAATCTGAAACCATCAGACTGCGTGAACAACATGTGGGGTAAGTAAATATATTTTATAAGACAATCGGATCTTGCAATGAATATAAGCAGTCCTAAGCGTTACACCACTAAGGGCCTATTTAACTAGCTCTGGATAGTCGCTAACCACCGCATAAATAAGAAAAAGGAACATCATTTGAATTAAATTGTCTGCTAGATAATTTAACGGGAACTTACTAGGAGTTGGTGAAACAGATCCTTATTATTTTTTAATTACCAAAAAAAAATATGTATATATAAATGAGAAATTTTATTCCATGAATTTGTTTTATTTAAACAATACAAGAAAACTGTCGATGCAGATGTTATGAAAATACTGTAATAGAGTACTGCAACCATTCTATTTACTTTTACACGCTCGTTTTTCAATCACCACGATTGATTGAATAATATTTTTTGGGATAATATAATGCTCTTTTACAATACAATCTATAGACAGATATATTTTCGGTGCCTAAGTACTTCAAAAAATAGTAGTGTATATTTGAATCTCATTGTAAGCTGATGTCATTTTTCAGAGCTGCGTGCCAACTATTCTTCCGTTCGTCTCCCTTGAAGATTGTCCGCGGTGTCGCCCAATACATGTACGATGAGACAGGTGAAAGATATCTTGATTGCATCAACAACGTTGCACACGGTAGGTATTCTTGTTATCTACGCAAATGCATGATAAGCGCTTAAGGTCGTTCGTAACTAGTGTAAACGGGATTATTGTTGTCTGGCAGTCGTAAAAGGGCATTTAATGATAAGCTTTAGGTGACCTGATATACTTATTTGCGGTATTTGATTTTATATTTAAGGCCAATTGTGTAACGGCCTCTCCTATCTTGGATTTTCTATCCTGGGCTTCTTCATATCATGACTAAATGTGTATTTTTAAAATCTCTTTGTTGTATTCAGGAAAACATCAATAAACGACACCCATTAATCGCTATTGTGTTTTGCGTTACCTCTTAACAAAGGAATTATTTGAAAAGTGGGTCGTTGTATGTTTATATTTTGCCTTTTGCTTCCTTAAGGCTAACGGTAACATCGTGTTGATATTTAACTTTCTTATCTTTTTTACAGTTGGCCACTGTCACCCACATGTGGTAGAAGCTGGAAGGAACCAAATGTCATTAATATCAACTAACAATCGTTACCTCCACGATGAACTAGTAATTCTGGCTGAAAGGCTGGTCAAGACGTTACCAGAGCCATTGTCGGTTTGTTTCTTCGTCAACTCAGGCTCAGAAGCTAATGATCTTGCGTTGAGGCTCGCCAGGGTACACACCAAGAACAAAGATGTTATTACCTTAGACCAGTAAGTATATCTACTTAGATCTTTAATCTTTTCTTTCTTTCTACGGTGGTTATTGGATTGTTCAGTACTATATAATCTAAGATTAAAAACGTTGTTGGCATATCTTTCACGGGTCTCGACTTAATAATGTCTATAAATAAATATAAGTAAGTAATGTAATCATTGAATGGTTCAGACAATAGGTCACTCTATACGCAGTAGTAATATTTATCTTAGTCATTACTACAATGTTGTAATAAAGGAAAAGATAGTGATCGCATGCTGATTACACCTACAAGTGAGCACTATTCTTTCCAACACTATCGAAGTATATGGCGAAGGCAACTTAAAGCGAAAACAGACATTCGGTTATTCCTGTTCTATTTTCTATTTTCAAAACGTTGTATTGAAAATAGAAATCAAGCCAAAAAGGTTTTACTTAATGGAATTGCATTGAACCGATTGTATGTGGTGTCAATAGTACCTCAATTGCCATCCCCATTGAAAAGAAGTGATTATGTAGACTGCCCAAGACTAGTGTTCAGTCATGAATGACAAATTGCTGGATAAATCCCGATAAATCCGAATTATTTTTGAATTTCGAATCCCACTGAGGCCAACAAACGTGTGACGTAGATCTCCCCTCCGTTCTTTTGTCGTTACTTCGAGCTAGTCGAAGTGTTATTAGGGTGCTACTAGCGCCTGTTTGTTCCAGCGCGTATCATGGTCACCTTACGTCTATGATTGATGTGTCTCCCTACAAATTTAACCTACCCGGAGGGCCAGAGAAGCCAGAGTGGGTACATGTGGTAAGTTACACATATTGACTGGGTTGCACACGATCTCGTAGTCGCATTAGTTTGTAGGACACACATTATCATGCCTCTTATCTCTAGACTATATTTGGAAGTTATTATGAAATACTGATACCTAAGTTGGTGATAAAAATTATCTCAGAACTGATTACGTAAGGATGGAAAATAATTGAAAGTCTTATTATCTTTATAAGATGGATTAATGAATTTATTGCCGACTCTTTAAATAAGTAATTAAGTACTTATTACGCATTTGGAATAGGAAGATGCAGATTTTTATGCTTCAATAAAATCTTTGATTGGTTAAGTAGTAAAAACTGTCAAGGAACATTAATTCATTATTCCTTTCTAGTTTCATTTCCAAACAGCAAATATACGTGTAGAATTGTAGATGGCTTTCCATTAAAAATCTAATTGAATACACCATGAATAAAATTGGACACATTCCTTAATATTTGATTACCTTATACAGGCACCAGTTCCTGATGTATACAGAGGAAAATACATCTATCCCAACGACTCTCAAAGTGAAGAAGAGTTAGGGAAACTGTATGCTGATGAAGTTGGAAAGATCTGCAAAGAGAGTAAACGGAAAAATGGCGGCGTTTGTGCGTTCATTGCGGAAAGCCTTCAAAGCTGTGGCGGACAAATTATCCCGCCTGATGGGTACCTCAGACGGGTATTCCAGTAAGTAAATACTTTATACAGCTTTTTATTTTCATAAATTGATTTTCTGCATATTATTCCAGTTTCATAAAGTCTGCTTTATGTAAATAGTTTTGACATTCACGATTCTCCTGTAAATTTATTTTTCATTACGACAAATCGGATGAATAGGCATTTTGGTAAGTAAACTCAGGTTCGAAAACAATCCTGGCAGTCCACTTTCGTTTCTTCTATGCTCATAAACAAAAAAAAACTTTTGCAGAAATATTTGTATTTCAACATTTTATATATAAATAATAATTCAAAGCTAAATATATTTATCTTTGAATTATATATTTACGATTACCAACGAACTTTTTAAAGTTTGGTCGAAAAAAATGGCTACGGTTTCTATCAATAAATCGTTGGTACATACCTACCTACCTAATTAATACCTGTGTTAGTTAGACAGACATATCAGTCGTATTTAAATTAATGATAGTTTCTCAATTGGCCTTGTACTCCATTTACAACTCGGAACCTATCTATTAGGTATAGATAGGAAAATTTACACTATTGCTTCGTGATGTTAGAAATAAGAAATAATGCCAACCGTTCTTTGGAACCGTTTTTAGGTACAAGGTTTATTATCGGCCACATAATTATGTACCTAGCTAATTAAGATAGCATATAGCACATTCATACAAATTTTGTTCCACTTTATTATTTTTTTCGAATCGAAAAATTACTACCTATCCAGAGTAGTTCTATTTAAATAACTTTTTAAGTACGACACAGTGATACAAAAATTCCATTATTCGCCCTTATTCGTTCTATTACAATCTGATACAGTACAACTTAATACGGCTTATTCAGATATGGGGTGGTTTATATTAGATTTTAAAAATTGTAAATAAAATTTCAGACATGTACGGGAGGCTGATGGTGTGTGCATAGCCGATGAAGTCCAAGTTGGATTCGGTCGTGTGGGCACCCACATGTGGGCATTCGAGACGCAGGATGTTGTCCCGGATATCGTGACTATGGGCAAGCCAATGGGCAATGGTCACCCTGTCGCTGCTGTGGTTACTACACCAGAGATTGCGAAGAGCTTCGCTGATACTGGAGTGGAGTACTTTAATACGGTACATACATATATTATAGCCTTTTTTAGATTTTATGGTAACACGTACAGTTCTCGCCAAACTTATTGTCCGGCTTTAAGTTGGCACGAGCTAACTTCAACCCGGCCGCAAAAATCGGAGAAAGAAAAATATTGGACTGCAATAAATAAAAACAATAGCTCAAGTCGTAGGCTGTCGTTTTAAATAACTATACTTGCGGCTGTAATTTTAAGTAGCTCTCTGTGTACATATTTTAGAATTACATATGTACGACAAGAATTCATTAGCGATTATGTGGCGAAGTCGTGAGTCGAATTAATATAATTATGTAATGTAGGTAATTTATAAACGAACTCCCCTTAATATCATCGTATCTTTGCATGTACCCATGTGGCTACACATAATTGGTGTTATTGATAACACTTCCAAGTAAACTAAATAATTAGGAGTTGGTTCACCTCAATGTGAAACGCTACACTTTGAACTTTCGACCTTATGCTAGCTAGCTTAGGTTAGTTGTTATTTAAACCGAATAAGTCATGATCTGCCGTCTTTGATCAATAACATTGGGGTCGGCTTCCAGTCTAATCAGATGCGGCCTAATATCTGTATTTTACAAGAACCGACTGCCGTCAGACCGCCGCGACGTAGTCCAATTTTATGGCAATACTAATATTCGAAGGATACACTGCTGCTTTACGGCTTTATGTGGACTCCCAGGCATGGAGGGCCTCGAAATAGCAACTGGTCACCCATCCATAGACTGACCACACCAGTTCGGTCGATAAGCGTAGTTACCTAGCCTTGATCCTAGATTAAATCTCATAAGTATTACTACATATTATAAAACAAAGTCCTCCGCTGCGTCTTTCTGTTCGCGTTAAACTCAAAAACGAATGCAGCGATTTTCATGCTGTTACCAATGGATAGAGTGGTTTTCGAGGAAGGTTTTAGTATATAATTTGTCAAGTTTTTGTATACAGTGGGTAGTATATTTGTTAAGTTTTATTTTATTACTCCTATGTATATGCTTAATGTTCTACTGTTTGTTTTCCCAAACCTAATAAATAAATAAAATATAAATGGCCATGCGGGCGAATCTGCTGGTGGAAAGCTAGTTCAAAATAAAAAACACAATATTGTATTGACGTGATCATAAATCATATAGACGTAGCAATCATATATGTAGGTAAGTATTATGGAAATTTACAGATATACATTCGTGTTATTGACATAACAAACGAGATGTTTTAAAGTACTTTAGTATCGTTACAGTGCTAAATGAGTGATGTAACACCTGTTTTTAATATCTATCAGCTAAATGCTTGGCAAAACAAGCTGATATGATGTAGTACATAGGTACATAGTAACATGCCCATAATATCCAAGAAATTACGCAATGTACAGCGTGATCTATCTGTGTCTCATCTATACATAATAATAAAATTGTAAAATGCCGATGTCTGTAGGTTCATTATTCGATATTAAAAAAAAACTAGTACTATATAGATTCTTAATCACAGCAACAGAAGCCAAAACAACAGTTTTTAGAATTTTTGTCTGCCTGTATGTCTTTCTGTATGTTTGTGCTCGCATCACGAAAAAACTACAGCATGGAATTAAACGCAGTTTTTACTGATGTATTGCTGTAGGTCTAACTTAAAACATAGGCTGCATAAATAATTATAATAATAGTACCCGGAGGAAAAGAAAGATACATTCATTACACAGTCCTTTACAGGTACGTATTTAGGTACCTATTTAGTAAATTTCGTTAGGCATATTTTAATATTGTCCTCTCGTTCAATTTCTGTGTAAATGACGAAGACAGGATAAACTTTGAAGCGTGTAAGTTGACATGACATTTGACGTGAACCCTCTCGTATCACAAGTATATTTAGCTAAACTACTTCGAGACAGGTCTACTAGTTACGGCCTACATTGCTAACTTTTATTGTAGTACTAGCGGCCAGGCCCGATTTTGTACGGGTGGATGTTAAATAATATATATATTATTAGGTATCTACTCTATATACTCAGTGGGAATAAATATGCTTAGTGAACTACTCGTGAAAGATTATTTTTTTATTTTTGTCAAAATCGGTCTAGCCGTTTCAGAGATTAGCTAAAACAAACAGAAAAACAAAACTTCCACTGCCTAGTAGCCTAGGACTACTCGTTGATTATACTAGATTGGTAGCTATGGTATGGTAGCCATAAACAATCTGTTTATCCGACTTTACAGTACGGCGGCAACCCAGTCTCCTGCGCAATAGCCAACGCAGTGCTTGACGTGATCGAGGAGGAACGCCTGCTGGAGCGAGCGAAGCGCGTCGGCAACCACTTGTTGAACCGATGCGACCAACTGAAACACAAGCACAGCCTGGTCGGTGACGTCAGAGGCAGGGGACTATTTGTTGGAGTCGAACTAGTGACTGACAGGGAAACCAGAACCCCAGCTACTGCGGAGGCTAAGCATATTGTTAATAGGTACGTCATTGTAGATTTTTTTACTAAACCTTTATTAAAAAAAATAACGTTGGCAGATTATAACTACATATAAATGACGCTGCATGCAGCACTGTCCATAATGCAGCATCAGGGTCAACGATTCTCAGGTCTCTTTCATAAGAATCTGAATATAAGGTACCTGTTTCTTACTATGGGAACATTGAATATTAAAATCTTATTCGCGAAGGCAATCGCAGTCGCGACTACTTACAGTTAATCTAAAAAGTAAAGAAATAACGATAGCTGATTAAGGAAACAACTTTCTACGTTTATAATGTAAGTAGTATTATTATACAAAGATACGTAAATGTTTTTTGAGATAGGTTATTGATATGAGCATAGGGTATCAATACGTTCAAACATTTCATTGTGTTTTTAAGCCCCATGTGATATGGGTCAAGCCTATTGCTATTGACCAAAGACACAAAACACTTAGATACTCGTAGCTATTGACTAAATTGCGAGCTGACAATTTTATAGTAAAGTCTAACAACACTGCTCGAGTGCTCAACCTGAGAATCGTGTCCAGGACCTTAGCAGCTGTGTCTGCGACCACTAAAGCAACGAAGGAGTCTATCTAATTAAATGTTATGTATCCTGTTTACAGAATGAGGGAGGAGAAAATTCTCATAAGCCGCGACGGTCCTGACAGCAACGTGTTGAAGTTCAAACCACCGATGGTGTTCTCAACGCAGGACGCGGACAGGCTTGTTGAAACCTTAGACAGGGTGCTGGAAGAGCTGGACGGTACGAGGACACCAGTCACCAACATCAAGCTACAGGTAAAAACATTAATGTGTCAAAAACTTCTTGGTATATGAATACTGTCGCTAAACAAGTTGTGGTCTCTTGATAGTTGGATCTCCAAAAGTAAGTTCTTTTCACGCTAATCATTTTGTCCGGCTGTAAAAATCGGAGAAAGAAACAAATTTTTTACGAAAACTCGTTTTTATTCATTTTAATCCAAAAAAGTTCTCTCCGATTTTTATGGATGGGTTGAAGTTAGCTCGTAGCAACTTCAAGCTGGACAAAAATATTGGAGAGAACTGTCTGTTCACCGATTTAGACGTTACCGATTTTTGTTTAAATATGAAGCAAAAATATTTGATTTTGACCACGAAGTCGTCTGTGTCCTATTGTATGTATGTATTCCTATCCTTGACTAATAGTCAATAGGAATTCGAAATTAAATCCACGTCACCCTTGATGCCAAGGCATGATGTACCCGTCTTATTGCCAGACATTTATAGTTATAACATACGCCTGTATTCCCCGAATGCCGTTGTGAACTGCTGCATACACACAGATCGCCGGAAAAGGTGGCGAGCCCAAAATGTAAAATCCAAACTCCCAGCTACTATTGAGAATTTCATAGAAACACTCAATAAAAAATTACTCGAATTCTAGAGCTTCCCAAAAGCTTCTTTATAGAGATTCCCAATTCGAATAATCTATTAAACTAGCTCAACAGTTAATTTATAGTTATATTTTTATTTACAGGTTCTAGTCACCCCGATCGATGAAACGAAAAATGAGGCAGCTTTAAATACAACCGTTAAACAAAGCATCAAAAGTTCGTGACCAGAATAATAATGCTAAACCTAAAGTAATAAGTATTAATCGAATATTAAGGCTGTAAATATAGATAGATTGTATTTAGACTAAGTGAACTAAGTATACTTAAGTGTTTGAGTTTAAGAAGCATTGCAATAATTAATTTCTAAGGGAATAATAAAAAGATTTCTTTTCCTCGAAAATATGTACTTTTATTTATACGCCTGACAAGGTTTGTATGACATATTTGCATTTTTAGGCCCTTTTGTTGATAGGTATTACGTTATATTTTACGATATCATTGACTGAAGTCATTTAAAACAAGTTCCAGATAAATCAATCAGTTTTAACTTAAAGAAAATTCTAATAATGGCTTGACAGTTACTTAAGTTTTATGCTTATATAAAAAAATAGTACGAAGGATTAAACAAAAATTACCCTCCTGGGGCTTGTTAGAGTTGCTTAAAAATAAATTATATTGATTCGAACGAAGAATCGATATCAAAGAAAACATTCCTGTATAATGCGTCATGACAATTCTCCATAGTTACGAGCTGTAGTGGTCTGTATGGTTTAATGCATATTGTTTTCAAGCTCTGCATCATTTTATACCCTTCCGATCCTGGGGAGAAAAGACAGTTTTTGTAATTAGCAGTGTGTTCACCACTACAATTGGCACATTTTGGCGGGTCTTCCTTTGTTTTGGTACATTTCTTGGACAAATGTTCTTCACCACATTTGACACATTTCACTGGTCCGTGACAGTATCGCTGAGAGTGGCCCCACTTCTGACAGCGATAACATTGCTTAGCTTTTGTAATTGGAGGCTCCAACTTCACATCATGTCCCAACACCTGTTTTAGTTTCAAAATCATTTTGCCTTCTTCATCATAGGGTACAACGGCTAGAACTAGCATAGTATTATCCTTCCTTTCTTCTTTAGTATGCATTTTATGCACTCTTATGACAGGAATAAAAACTGATTTCATGGCCGCTTTAATTTTATTCAATTCTGTATCCTTTGGAATGCCTCTGATCACCACTTTCATTTTTCTCTTTGAAGGTATTCCAAATGTATGGAATGGTATTTGTTTTTTCTCGAAGTAGTTTACTAAATTTTTGTGGTCGGTATTAGTTTGGCAAGTCATTTTTATATAATTTTTGCCAATGAGTGGTTGATAAAACTTTATTCCCATATTTAAAATTTTTTTGACGTGTTGTTCAATGTTTATTGGTTTATGTAAGAAAATTGGTGGTACTTTTAGTATGAGTTTCGGCCATTTCGCGAGAAGTTCATCATCAATATATTCAGCTAAAATAGTACCTGTTGATGGATCGTTTGGTTCTTCAGAAACAGGGCACTGCTGCTGCTGATTCTTCAATTCACTGGGAGGTTTCTCGATCTTACTTTTCTTCTGTTTATTATGTTTTCTAGCCATCTTGAGATCTGGAAAGAGAATACAATGATCATCATCAACCTACACTGTACTGTATCACTACTATCTACCCCGCTGGCCTAGTTGCAGACAAAAGTTTGGTAGAAAATCAACTTTAGAACTTTACTTTTAAATATTAGCACTGAATAGTTAGATAAACAGGACACAATAAACTACGACTAAAGTTTAAAAACTCACATTCAAACCAACAGACACTAAAAATCAAAGAAAATGAAATCAACGTTACGAAAATAATTAATAACACTACCCAACACAGATTAAATTATTTATGACAAAGAAGAAGTCTAAACGTAGGTAACCGTCAAATTCGAAATAATAAAATTCTGAACGTATTTTTTTTATCCCTACCTTCCTTGACAACTAGATACTTTTTGTTTTGTGGTTTTGATACACATACTTTATTAAACTGTATAATACCTATAATATTATCTGTTTACTCATAAATGAACATAAAATAAAAAAAATAGTATTTTAATATTTATAGTAGGTACATAATAATAATATTAATTAATAAAACTATATTTGACACGTACGTAGCAAGGAACCAACCTGCTTAGTTAAGTTTCTGCTACTTTGAAAGAGGACCCAATTTCAATATACGTAAGATCTACAATTACCTATAATCACCATATTAAAATAAAAAGGTGCCTACCTCATTCCTTTTTGTAATGTATTGTTTACACACTGGGTATAGTCTAAAATTATCTTCGTTGCGGAATGTGTGGTAGCGACTTTAACACATGTATCATACTCATCAATGTCTACTTCGCTACTAAAACATGATCAAATGTACAAATGATCAGGGACATGAAGTATTTAAAGGGGACCGCTGCCAATTCATGTTGGACTGAACTTGTCAGGGTCGCCAGCCATACCTAGCCTACTTGTACAGCTACGGGAGTATTTAAGTGTTTATAACACATTTGCTCGTAAAGCGTCTCTTATTTCATCAATTTCAATATCGTATTGTATCCCATTACGTACTTGTGCGGTAATGTAATGTAAAACGCACGAGTTGTTTTTTTTAATAAAATAAAAAGCACGGTATATAAGATGTAGATGATGTGTGTATATAAGATGCTCCGTCTAACTAAAAACGAACGGTACTTTTTTAAATATTAGCAAAGAGTTTTGTCAGAAAAGTGGTCAACATTTTCTGAATAAAATTAACTTTGGGAGATAAAATATAATAAATAAACATTAAATACTTTAATTTATTTAATTTTGACAATAAATTATTACAACCATATACAATATGTAATAAAAACACAAAAATATTGATTAACTATATTAGTAATACTGGCAGTTTTTGTGCCTTTGCCTATAAAAAAGCGCTGATGCGCGCGCATCGCTAATTTGTGAACAAGTAAGTACAATTCTCACCAAACTTATTGTCCGGGTTGAAGTTAGCTAGCGCCAACTTCAACCCGGACAATAAGTTTGTCGCGAACTGTACAAATTATTATAAAACTGCTTAACAAGTGATTAAAGATTTATTCGATTGCGAAAGTCCGAGATTTTTATTAACTCGCAAATATGTGATAAAACGTCGTATGGACATACGTGCGCTTTAATAATTACAGCCTCTGCTTTCTTGTAGCAATATCGCCTCGGCTGTAATTTTCAACTTACCGCACTTATATCATAATGTAGGTACTATTATTTAACATTTAGTCATTCGTTATACCGTGACTTTAAATAAAATTTATCTTCAGTCTGGCTACGTTGTAACTACACTGATCAACCGATCTGCAAAGTTAAGCTGCGCTTGCCGCGGTCATTCTGTGGATGGGTGACCATTCTTAACACACCATTCTCAACACCCCGTCACCCCGTGTCTCGGAGAGCACGTAAAGTCGTCGGTCCCGGTTGTCACACGAACACCTATGACAATCGTTAGTAGTCAGAAGTCCAAAAAGCCTGACAAGAGTCTATCCGAGTCTATCGAATATCGGTATTGCCCAGAAATGGGTTGCGGAGGTATGATGGCAGTCGCTTCGTGTAAAATACTGATAAGCAGCCGCATCTGGTTAGACTGAAAGCCGACCCCAACATGGTTGGGAAAAGGCTAGGAGGATGATGATCTTCAGTCTGTAAACCACGTGCGTATAACCGACTTGGGTTTTCGTCAATGCCAGAAATGCCCAACTACGAGTCGGGGCACAGCCATACAAATGGTTATAAAGCATATTTATTTTATAAGCTAACAAAAATAAATCACAAAATCTTCCGCTCCGAATATTGTCAATGCCCCGTCCTGACAAAGAAATCGGACCTTTCCAACTGTCTTTATCATTGAGCCATCTATTGAGCAAACCGTCTTCCAGTGTCTATAAAAAATATACAATAACTTTCGACGCAGTACTGTCACGAGCACATATTTTTCGCTTACGATACAGTAAGAGTATTTCTCGTTTTGATTTTTATGGGCACGTAACATAAAGTTTTGTTGGCTTTAGTATGTACACTCGACGACACATCAAACTATACAGACCGCCATTATTTTGGACCGCCCGTATGCCCTTGCATTAGCGGTCATTTTTGTTGTGCAATTGTATAGCTTGACGTGAATACCGAAATAAATTAATAAATAGTCCCATACGGTATACCACGCTTAGGATGTAAACTAAAGGGTAACTTTATTTGGGTATCTTATCTATAACTAAGTACACAAAACTATCAGTGTCGACTGTAATATGACCAGCTTTTACTTGAAATGAACTCCTTAGCATAATTTTTTTTTAATAGACCATTTTATAAGCGTAGTTATCGTAATCATTACTTACGTTTATTCAAAACAATTCAAGGGTGCCTAATTCTCTACACCATCCAGGTCCATCCTCGGATCCTTACCTTTTATTGTATTGCTGGGAATAAAAATAAATAGTGTTATCAATGCCGATATTATACAAAGAACCCATAGCTGTATTCTTTATGTTTGGTCCAATATTTTTTATGTTACTTCTAAGACGAGGTAAGGCGCAGCCGGCCCAAGCACGTGCGCAAACTTGCCACCGACCGTTACATCAATCTTGTCTACCTTGGTAGGTTTTGTACAATCTTTTCTTATCCTGATCCTTTAAAATTCCATTCTTAATGTCCCCTTGCGTTTGAATAAAAAATGTTTGCACTCCTTGTAGCTGTTACGACGTTTTGTTGCCGAGAGTTCCGGCACCTTCTGTAGACAATGAAGGCATTCAACGCGTGGACAATGCGAGAGGAACCCGCTGCAGCGATTAGCTGGATTTATTTAACGGTTCTGATCTCAAGGATGACCCCGCAGATATCGAGGCGAAGGACTCACCGTATATTTTAACGGACGAAGGGTTAGGGTGATCATGGGATAACGTCTTTTGGGTTTGTTTATTCTTAACTGTCGTAACTGTAGGATGCATGTGAATAGTCAGACTAGTATTTACAGTACAGTGGGGTTATTAGTCGGTATGTGTTCGACATACCCCGCCGCCTTCCCAGATCCATGAATATTTTCAGCACCAAAAATGGTGTTGTACTTAACGCTTTGGTCGATAGTAATTATTTATAACGCAATCTGTCCGTCTACCTGTCTGTTTATCTCACTCTTTTGTCACCTATAAATTGGTACATAAACGTAATGGTGGTCTGTATGTGTATCATAATTATGTATGTTATGATCTTGAATTGTAACTAAAGGAACCATGAAGCATGAAGGTTGACAAGGTCGATTTCAAAAGTTTCTACAGTCTACATAATGTTCTTCTGTTTATCGGGGGAGAGTTTATTGCCACCAACCGGGCACAAATCCATACTGATGAATACAAGTAGAATTGCCCATATTTATTTACGGTTAAGAAATAAGAGTGTCTAATAACTACCCTTCATTCTGTCATTTACCGCTCAGGTACATTAAGATTACGAAATTTGTTTCAATTTTGATTTAAGTCGGGAACTTTCTTTTTACACGTGTGAGCTTCAAAACATTACTATTATAAAGTGATAGGGGAGCAATTATGTTGGGAAACGATTAACGAAAGTGGTTTGGCACGCGCTACCCGCATGTGACATGGATGGCACATGTCGGTTGGCGACATCAACCTATCTTGCGCCCTCACTACACTTCGTAAAATCAAAACTGTGCTACGTAGCACCCCTAAACACGACGCCTGAAACTCTAGACCTAAATTGGGAAACGGATATCTGTTATTATAGCGATACGTACACGAGACTGCTACAAACTGCCTCAGCGTTATTAGCTCATCGGTAGGTTTTTGGGTTTCCGTCGTAGTAGGTAATGGATAAACATCATAGATATTGGTAGGGTTCTCATACATCACATATTCATTAAGACAATTTTTTTACCTAAACGGATTTGACACTACAGGAGATTAGAGCCTGTTTCACCACCTCCGGATCCATCGCCTGTATTCCTCGAAGGGGTAGGCAGAGGCGTTATTGTCCGGGTTGAAGATGGCGCTCGCTTACTTTAAGCCGGCTGTAAAAATCGGAGAAAGAAAAATAATGGATTAGAATGCTTTAAGAGGACAGCCTACGACTTGAGCTTTCGTTTCTATATATTAAAATCCTATAATTTTGTTTCTCCGATTTTTACGGTCGGGTTAAAGTTAGCTCGTGCCAACTTCAACCCGGACAATAAGTTTGGCGAGAACTGTAAACCTACATTTCGCCGGTATGTTTAAGGTCCCATGTAATATGGGGCGAGCCTATTGCCATCAACCGGGCACAAATCCAGACTCCGAGCTGCAATAACGCTTTGCTGGACCGGGAATCGAACCCAGGACCTCTAGCAGTCGCGCTTGGGACCACTAGACCAATGATACAGTCAAATAAAAAAATGAAAGAGATTTTTTATGAAATGATTTGCCTGGGAACTTACTTCATAAAATTTCATAAAAAAAATTTTTGAATAAAATTTATCCCGCGTTTAGCGACTATCCAGTGGTGACAGTCAACAACGGGCCCTAGGCCAGCGTATTTAGTTTCTAAGTTACATTTAGCTTCTTACTGTCTATTCTGAAGAATACGTGAAAATATCAGTCACCCAAACATTATATATCTCATTGAAATATTATAATTACGGTTCGTATATCTTATTCTGAATAATGTGTGAAAAATATCAGTCACCCAAACATTATACATAATATATCAGCCTCATTGAAATATTATTATAATTACGGTTCATACAAATAGATATTTTATAAATGACTAAAAACGTGTGAATATGCTCATAGAGTTTCGATGTGACAATACACTGCTGTGGGTATGCGGGCGGCACGCGCCCGTACTACTCCGCATTGACATTTGATTATTATTTTGTAATGTGATTGTGATTTTTGTTGTAACTTATTTAGCTATAATTTACCCCATAAGTACCTCTTAATAAATACTGTCGATAATTAACAACGACTAAACATAATACATTATGTCTTGCCATAGAAGCCTCTTTTAATTTGCACCATAGTATTTCATCCTTCGCTATGTATGCATAATCTACCTTCTTTAGTATGTCGATCATGCTAGGCCGCTCCACACTACGTTTGCTGATTTGCGATTTCCAAGAATCGATTAGTGACCATAAAAACCTTGCCAACCCTACTTGCGTTAAGTGGCAGTTATTTCCTGAGAAGATATTTTTTACGGTAAAATAAATCTCTTCCGTCATCGCCTCTCAGATCGCAAGTAATGACACTATCAGTATCTAATTCAAGTGGACGAGCATTCGTCACACTTTACGGCAAGGGATTGGTATGACGTGGGTATCAGAAGGATTGTCAATCATCCTGCAGAGATACTTCGGAAAGTAGTTGCACTGAAGGACCGGATGACAGACACCTCGACCGATCCCGAGTTCCCGACTGACATATTGCTCTAAACGTCCGTCGCGATCCCTACATTTATATTCCAGTCCCGAACTCTCGATCCTAGATAATGCTTTTACAATAACGATCTCGAGATGACGACGAATTCGATTTCAATACTGAACATTGTCCTACAGTCCTACCTATTTATTATGATAATTTACGCTCGAAATTCTTAAGTTAGAATATAAAATAGTTTGAAAAAAGTCTGGCTAGTTTCAAATACAATAGGATTTTAATTATGCTACATTTAAAGTTGAACTTTGTGATCTGTTTATCGATAGGATATTGAAATTAATTCTAAGTAGTAACAAAGAAAAAATCCTGTGAATTATAAACACAGACGAAACATAAACATTGTAATTACGAGTGTTTTTAAAATCAAGGATGGCACAACGTTGTGATAAAACGGAATTGTTTGGGAAGAATAAGACTCGTTGCTTAAAATGCAGCGCCGAATCGTGCAATTTTATTCGAATCGTTGCCAGCTGGTTGAATAAAAAGCAAAAATGTTAGATACACCTTGCGTCTTCGCTCGCTTTCCCACGATATCAGTACGAACTCCTTCGTTAGGGGACCGGGACCGACCATCTGTAAAGTAGATTCAAAAGTAGGTACGCGAGTAACTAATGAAAACATTTAGCTGCACTTTGGCTTTGTCTCTGCAGATTTATGTTTTAAGTGTACCGTGAGAAATGAAACTAAAGTCGGAATAAATTTTATAGCAAGTAATTGAAAGTGCCTTGTGCGAGTAAAATTTAATTTGCATTGCCGTATCATCGGCAAGTTTGCATTTCAAATATTACGTTAATTCCTGAAAGTGTTTGCGTTTATTGCAATATGAAGCTAGGCATGTTACTATCTATATTTTATTCTTACCAAAATTTATTCTTAAACAATTACAAATAGTTGCCCGATGATCACACTGCGATGATAAAATAAGTATATAGTAAGTATATCGTTTTTTATAAAATTATTACAATGATGTATTATGAGGTAACCGTTTTCCATGGTTTTATATTTTATGTAATTACATATTTAGTACCTTTATAAAAAAAAATATTCTTGGAAAATCGTATAAGCACCTACTTACTGACAAAAGTACCTAGTATTTACCAGTAACATTTTTGCAGTTAGCAGAACGATATTCAAACAATGTAATAACCTAAATTAAAAATTTAGAAAACCCCCGACACGAAATGTAATTTACCATTTTGTGGTGGCGGCCATCTTGGATTTGAAATTTATCATAGTGTTTAATATTCTACTAGTTAAGCCCTTTCATTTGATACCCATATTGACGGAGTTGTGAAAAAATATGTAATCCGCTATTTTGTAGCGGCGGCCATCTTGGACCGATTTTCATCAAACATAGCTCTCCCGACACTCCCGACTAATTCACCTTTCAAATAAAAAAAACAAAATCAAAATCGGTCCATCCGTTCGGGAGCTACGATGCCACAGACAGACACACACACATACACAGACACATCAAACTTATAACACCCCGTCGTTTTTGCGTCGGGGGTTAAAAAGGAGCGTAGGAAATAATTTCTAAGGCTACCAATTCTCCCGGGAGAGACTTTTTCAGAGAAAATGTGTAATAAATAAGTATTTCTATTACGACAGTTCTGTCTCCTAAAACATATCTCGAGCTTATTCGCCGTGCGATAATGGATGGCGTGTCCCAAACTTCTGTATCAAATAGTTTAACGACGAGCGACCTCTATATAATACGGGACGATGGGGATATATCAGACGAATAGTACGTCTCAATATGCAATAAAATCGGAAAACGTATGCGACCTCAGATCCGAGAGGATTTTTCGAGAGCACACCTGAACTAGATTACTGTATCCGTGCTATAAAAAAACTACGTTCAATCGGGCGCCCAGAATAAGGGCGATGAAAAGGACCCGGGGTTATTCCGCGCGGTAGTATATCAGTCGAGGACAGGACGACGTATGTACGACGAGATTTTTGACTCGCACAGTATCACGTTGAAGTTCAGTAATAAAAGAAAACCCGTTTATCGGTACTCGTATTGACGGCGGAATGACTTCCTTGTAAACTTTTGGGTAGTCCATCAACTCATGTCAATCAATTGTTGCTTTACAGATCTTGGTTTTGGTTTTGTATGAGTGGAATTGAATGGCTTTTGTTACTTCGGGATAGTGATGTCACTGTAGCGAGGAAATAATTTAGTCTTCTTAAAATTACCTGCATAACATTTCACCTTTAAATGTAATTGATGACATTTCAATTACATTTAAAGGTGTTTGGATCTTTGGAAAGTGGATTTGAATTAATTTTTTCAGATTATGTTTTAATAACAATGAATGGCTATGAAGATTTTCGCTGCGTTCAGAAACTTTAAAACAATCAACTCATGAATAGTTGAAAGGTTAATACGAAGAAGGTATTAGTATGGAGAAGATTTTCTGAATTTATTTTTTTCCACGGAGCACAATATTTACCCAGGATCGGCGCGCATCAAAGGAGACAATCATGTTATATGCCATACTACCTGCACAATATAAGCCATCTATTCAAATTAGTATTGTAATAACAGTAATTTAATAACAGCTATTGATTTGCTTCCACTGTGCGTCAAGGTCTCGTTGCTTTCATAATACTTTTCAAAGGCACTTGAACACACCAGCCAACAAATTTAAATTCGCGTTTAGTAGGGTAGTGGCTGTATTTACGCACCAATAAACCAGCGTATTTGAACCGATTCTTTTATTTCCGGAACACTTGCACGGGCGTAAAACAAAAACACCCCGCTAATGTAGGAAAATGCCAACAGCGCGATGTTGCCATGCTATAATATCGTTCTACGTGTATTTAGTCGTTTGCATGTGACGGCATCGCGTAATAAAGTTGGCCCGGCCTTGTTCTGGGCGCTTAATATTAAAAGCTTAAAGCTCACCTCACATCCTTGCCTATAATACTGTACATACGAGTATGTATGTCCTTTGCAATCTTTCCGTTGTTGCCACGACCTGAATCCGCTTTTGTCCCACATGAAAAGAATGGGGGCCAGAAAACGAGTGTGTGCGTAAATAATTGAGGAGAGGCGCTCGCGCCTTGTGAGAATATGTATTAAACAAAACTCACTTGGAAGTGCGTCGAGTTCTGCACGTGTTCATTTCAGCATTGTAACTTTCCATCTCCTCTTCCTCTATTCATTAAAATATGTTCTACTGGTATCAGAATTTATACAAACTTTAGCAAACAACCAGGTGTCAAGCTGTGTTGAAATTTCTTATCGCAAACGGAAATACTATGGAGGGAGGACTTTGAAAGGCTTGCTATATAATTCAGTATTATCATGCAGCTTCTCAGTAATGCCACGTACCCGAAGACTACATCTCTCACGTATTCCATGCGGTTTCGTTTCATCTTTTGACACCCTACTACCGGGTCGCTACGGAAATTATTCAACGATCAAGGTCTTTCCTTTGTTAACATTTTTATTCGTGTGGACTAAAATTGTAAAAGAAAATATAAAACTGTTCACATTAATCAATTCAGAGTTATTCCTGCCTCATACCGGGATCTGTTTTTGGAAAGGATTTGGCAGTGAAGCGGGTTATGATAATCTGCTGCCACCATTCCCGAAGTTCCCGTGTCGCCGCCTTAGATAAATCCTACCAATCTCCTACATAAAACTTTGTAAGATACGATCATGAAATATTATATTATGATCTTGAACAAGTAAAGCAATTTGAAAAATATAATACGAACAAAGTATACAAGGACTTTTAAATTTATTGCTAGTTTTCTGTCCTTCAAAATATATTTCGTTTATAGGTTAGATTCTCGCCTTAGAGGAAGTCATTGTGATGGCCCGCTTAAGTAGTGGCCTCAGTCCATCTTGTTGTAACATCATAGTCTGTAATAGGACAACAGTTTGAACACTATCAGTGGTCTTTATTTTTATTTTGACGGAAGCATCCTTCGGAAACATTGTTTAACTATCAGTCCTGACCGGACACAATCCTTTTCATTGTGAAATAAATTCTGCGAAAATTTTTACGCCTTGGGTATCGTTGTGTTCACATTTTGTCTTCTTCCACAAAACTGTTTATAAATATTACTTTGCTTTAGAATCTTTTCCTACGGTGAAATTTTTCAGGTCGACGAAAATTTACGCGCTGACTATAAAATATGTGAGTGTTATAATATTTCATAATATTTTATTTTAGTTTTATTGGTAGCTAGAGTATTCAATTTATTATGAGCTTTATTCTGCATTCACTGATATACATTTGTGAGTTCTGTTTGATTAAAATTTAAATGGTACCAGCCCTAAAAAATGCCTATTATAATTGTTAGGTAGTTAGGTTTAGTTTAGTTAGCTGGACATTTTCCGCACTAAGCCTCTTAATTGGGCCATAGTGCGTTAGTAGTTATATAGTAGTTATATAAGCAATAATGTTAGTCTATAACCTTGCAGCTGATACTTTTCAATTGGCAAAAACTGTATCAAAATCCGTACAAATGTTTTTAAGATAACCCAAACAGACACAAACTCAGCACGGAGACCGAATTTATAATATGTGATGATAGGTGGCTACTTAAGTTAACATGCAGATGTTCGTTATCCGTAGTTTAAAAAAACATTAATTAAATTAAATGTTCAATGTTCTTACGAATAATCAACTTAAAAAAAAAGAAATAGTAGCTAAAGGTGACGCTAAAGATGACGATAAAAAAGGATAAATGGCGTTGCCCAAGTTAGATTATTTGATATCTCATTAGATAATCCTTAACAAATGACAGCTATTTATTTAATTAGATATAGGCCTAGTAATTTATGTTAGGTAGATTGGGTAATTATGGGTCATTAACTTTCTTTTATGAATTCACAACTTTAAAAGTATGCATAATAAAATATGAGAAGACTATTTAGAAAGAATTAGTTTATTAATGCCCTGTTTTATATTATCTTAAACCTTATTCCTTTTTATTTTTATAATTTACCCAGCAGCTATCTAGAGTTGGTGAAACAGGTCCTTTTATTTAAATGGCTTGAAGACGACTCTTAGAACTGTACACTACAAACATCTCCTCTGTTTACTTAATTTCGTAGAAATGGACAATTTCTTATATCCAATAATGCTTTGACTTGAATAGCGCTGATCTTAATATTAAGATTTCTGCGATATTGATAATACCGATCATATGAGCCATATAAACTATTAACATGATTGATTGCAATACGATTAACTTTAACTGTAACAGTTGATTAATTGTGTATTCCAAGACGTAATTACAATTAATGTGGTAACAAGTAGTTTGAAACTAATGTTAACGATTTAATATTATAATGACTATTAAGAGTACCTAAATAACCGTGGAAACCGAATTCATGGGATTTTTATTTTTATTCTAATCTAGATTGAATAATTTTAAACACTGAATTATAAAATGATACACTAAGAAACTTTTACAATAAATTCATTTTGGATGAGAATTGTCCAGAGAATGGTGAAAGATAAGGTTATAGGTTAATAATATATAGGTTATAGATAGGAGGTTTATATTTAATTAAAGTCTAATCAAGCTTTTTAGCAATTAAGGTAATTAAGCAATTACCTCTTGATAGCCGCTAACCGCCGGATAAATTTGAAATTGGAACTTGAAATTTCAACATTTCTATGAAATTATCTGCCAAGTTATTTAAAGAGATCTTATTAGTAAGCTGTGGAACAGGTCACACTATTGTTTACGACCTTACCTACATAAGACGTAACTTATTACTTAGCACAGTTATTTTTGGGAAGAAATGTTTATGAACTATTGGGTATATAGGTACCTGTTTTTCACCACCTCCCACTATGTAAGTTCCCGTTAAATTACTTGGCAGATAATTTATTAATCAGGCGATTAGCAGCTATCCATATGTGGTGAATAAGGCCCTTACAGTCACAGCACAAATAATATTAGCAAAACAAAAATTCACGTACACAAAAGATGGTAAACAAGAGGTTATAGTAAATGCACGAAGGTATTACAAATTGAGCCCGGGTTGGATCTTATTGTCTTTGTAGCACACGTGCATTTCCCCCGGGTCGCTCGTCTGAATCGCCCGGCCCTGATTTAACTGGACCTTACATGCGCGTTTATAGTTAAAGCATATGCAGTATGCACTGGACAAAGACCATGCCTTTTGTACCTATGTCTCATATAAATTGAAACAAAGAAACATTTATTCAACTCCAATTATTTGAATATAACAGAAGAGGCTACTAGCTTAGCCTAATGTTGCGGTGATGAACTACAACGCTGATTTTCACCTGGGCCTTGGACGTTGGTGAATGTAGCCAAAGATGTGTGAATAAGTTTACTGATTACAGTTACTGACATTATTGCTATATTTATGTAATAGGTTTTTCGGGTCGGCAACGCGCGAATGATACCCCGTGGTGTTGCAAGCATCCATAGGCTACGGTAACCGCTTACCATCAGGCGGGCCGTACGCTTGTTTGCCACCTCAGTGGTATAAAAAGAAAAAAAAATTACGTAAGGGTCAGATATCATTGCGATAAAATACCTAATACCTATAAGTAGTTTTACTTGCGTTTGACTTCGGATGATATGTGACGATTTGGTTGACTATTGAACGCCCTAGCACATACGAGTATATTATTGCACCGTCGTCGACCGCTTGCTTACAAAACGGCAAAGTAGTGGTCAAAGGTAAGCCCACTGTGGATAAAAAAAATCAAAAAAAGCGCACTCAAGACTTGAAGACAGATGTTATTAAGGTCAGCTTTAAATCGAATCTTTACAGGTTTCACAATGACTAATGTTTACAAGATGTGACAAGGCTAGAAACGCTGGGATGGGACGCAAGCGACCTAATTAGGTACATTATGATAATTTTAATTCACGAGAAAAGTAAGTAGACGTTTTTTGTTCAGAAAAATAAGCTACGTTCACGTAAAACTAGACATTAAATTAAGTTTTTTACACTTTGAATTCCCGTCAAATGATTAAAACACTTCTTAAGTTAGTAACGGCTCCCAAGGTGGACGTAACAGAAAATAAGTATAATGAAGTCCATTTTATTTACCTTTACTGTCCAGGAGATGAGTTGAAAGTATTCAAAAGTATATAGGTCTTCGAATATATATAGGTACAAGCAGAACACTGAAAATAATTCCCAATGGAAACATTGCAAATAGACGTCGGTTGCAGAGCACAAACCGAGTGCATAGCCGCATTGCGATTGGTTCGAGTAAGAGGGACATGCTCGCCCACAGATAAATAAGGAAATTTTATACTAGGTCACATTTTCGCGGCTGGTTTTGAGTAAAAGTTCTACTGTCAGCAAAACAAATACTGGCAGGAGACGAGAAAACTAAAATGAAGCTAGCAGTTTTTGTGTGTATCGAATCAGTAAGGGATGAATATTGTACCTACTATAGCCAGGTACATACAATTATACAAATAGGTACTCCTTTTCAGCTGGAACTTATAGGTAAATATTTCAGTTCTATTATCTATAGACTCTCGAATAGGAAGATATTCGAGATGGTAGGTATAGTCGATCATAAAATTGCTTTACCACTTTTGACAAAAACTTCCGTCAAAATTAAATTTACTAAGGCTCATTATCAATCTGTCACTTGGTCTTGTAAGCAAACATAGACCTTCTTGCTTTGTGATGTGCAAACGACATTCACTTTAAGGGTGGTAAAGCAATTTTATGTTCGACTATACATAGGGTAAAGGACCCTATTGCTGACACCCCCCCAATTTATTGACATCCTTTTGTTATTTTTAAAATATAAGGAAACTTGGCAACCAAAGAGTGTTATTTATTAAAATTATTTTAGGTAGTTCATTTTTTTATGCCATTGTTAACACCAATCGGTCAAAAGAACTAAAATGCCACCAAAACAGCAGATACAAACAGTGCAATCGGTGTGTCAGAGAGAGAAAGTTGGTTTTCTTAGAGTTTCGATAAGGGAAGCATTCATTTCAATCATGTTAAAATAAAAAATAAATCGAATACCTTTCTTTGAATGTTGTGTTAAACTAATTTTGAAGGTTAAAATAACAGATTTCAATGGTTATAGATATAAAATTACTAATTAGATTTAAGTCAAAATACATCTTTATTCCAAATTCTGACATGGGTGTCAAATTAATATAACTACTTATAATCATCAGTGTTGGTAATTGGGCAAGGCTATGTCAATAATTGGAATAAAATAAAGACATTCTACTAATCAGATTAGCTTAGTTTATAAGTGTCCATGGCTGGAGGCACAAAAGGTGCCTCGCCACCAAGCCCGGTTAAGATTCTAAAGCTCCTGAGCTAGAATCTACATCCGTCCTAAAAAAAAAAAAAAAAATAATCAGAGTATTTTGACGACGTCTGTGGTCTAGTGGTTCGAGTTCGAGAGACTGCTGATCACGAGGTTGTGGGTTCGACTCCCACAGGACACATGAATTAAAAAAAAAAATGACGTCTTTCATACGCTTTACTGTGCGAACTAATTTTCAAAATGATCTTTAGTTGTATCAATTTTCATTTTACATTATCATTTAGGATCTATTTAGTGATTCTATGATGATTTATCCCAGTAAGCGTCGTTTGTACACCAAGTGTACAAAAAAATTGTCGATTTTTTTATCATGGAAATTTGTAATACTATATGTTTCCTGCTCTAATTTGAAAAAAATGAAGGGAAACGAAAATGATGGCGATAATAGTCATATATGCACCCGCATACTGCGCATGTTTGCATAGGTTGCATTCATTATCACGGGAAAGGTTAAACACAGGTTATTAAATGAAACAAAAAACCCGACTGCGTAAAAAGTACTAACTAAAAATCTATAAACAAGCTCTGTGATGTTGGAAAATGTATAGCAAGCGGGACAAGCAAGGAATTGTTTGTTTATGAACGAACAGCTTGTCCCGCCTGCAAAACATTTAATAGGTACTAAGAAAATTGCTATAATAAAAAGGTGTCAATAAATTGGCACAACACCTGACGATAATAGGGAAAAATGTGTCAATTTTTGGGTAAATCATACTAAATCAATAAAACTTGAAAAAATAACACCAAATATCATTTATATAAAAATTTTGTTTATTGGCAAGAAACTACATTAATTGCTCTATTATTTTGAAACTGATATCTAACGGGCAATACCGTAAAATGTCAGATATCAAACCATTTTGATACGACAGCCCTTAAAGTGTCAATAATTGGGTATCTTACCCTATCATGTTATTTTTCAGGCCTAATTAGCAAACATTTTTCTAGATTTCATTATTTCCTACAAGTGTCAAAGGCACAAAAACCTAAAACCACAGATGAAATCATGAATCCATAAATACGGATGATACTCGCAGTGAGCAATAAGCACATAAACATCTGCAATTAAGCGTTAACCTGTGTCGATTGATAAAAAGCTTATGCGCCCATTATTTTTAATATTCATATCGATCTGGCAAAAGCATACCTTTAAATATTTAGTGCAATAATGCCAATAATAATTATACCTATGTGATTTAAAATAAACTAGTAGATAAAATTGAAACGTTTTGAAATGTTTTCGTTGTTTACAATGCGAGAGGTATTTTTATTCTATATAGCGATAAACCTTTATATCTACATAATTATCTTTCAATGGTTTGTTCTTATCTATTCTTAAATTTAATATCTTCTTCTGGCATGCATATGTATGATTTAGAAAAAAATTCAGACAATAACTAAAATTAACAAATGAATCATAAATAAATAAATATTTTGGGACATTTTTACACAGCACTATCTAGTCCCTAACTAAACAGAACTTGATATAATACTTTATACTTTTTTTTGTACATACATACTTGTAATATATAGGAAACAATCAGACAAACACAAAGACTTAGTTCATCTCTTGAATGTTTTTGTCCTGTGGGAATCGAATCTCGTGATCAGCAGTCCAGTACTCGAAGCCTAGACCACCGACGTCGTCCTAAATACCATACACAAGTCTTTATTAATCACGTTGAGCTTTACGGGACGACCAACGTAACTTCAAGCTAAAGTTTGCCTTTCGAAGTATTTGTGTAACATTTAGAATAGATATTCGGTATTTTAGCACGCGGTACGGTGGAGTACTGTTTGCACTGCATTCTGCAAGCGTGAGAAAACGGACGGTATTGCGGGTGGATAAAGTGCACCTGGTCGCTTCCACAAGGATATCGATTTGTATCCTATCCACCTTTAATAGAAATGGTGTCAAACGGATCTGCTCTGTTTAGACACAGGTAATTTCACCTTCGAGTCAAAGGGTTGAGCTGTCGAACAGTATATCGATGTTATGAAATAGATTAGATTTTTTGTAGAAGCGATGTAACAAATAGAGTTATTTAGCGGCGGGTCTAGTAATAAATTTTGTAAGCTCTGTTTTGTATTGAGATTACTTTATAACAAAAAATATTTTATCTAGTTTAGAAGTGCGTGAGACGAAATAAGCTCCCTAAACTGTCAATCTCAAAAACTTTAATAAATATTAAGAGCATCAATCCAATCTCTTAAACGGAACTTTTTTTAAGTCTACAATATTAGACTGATTAATTATTGTCCAGATTAAAAGCTTCAAGTGACACTTAAATTAATTACATCACGAACTATATACTAAAACATTTGATTCTATGAAGCTATCTCAACTCAATATTTATAGTTATAATCATGTCTATCTGAAACACTAAAGCAAAAGCAAACTGCAGTTATTTCTGAAGAACAAGCCAGGCATTTCAAAGTCGGCCTGGACAAGCTTAAAGTCAAAGAATCATTACATACCCACCCTCTTTTACCTTAATAAAATAAAGGCCTCATTATATTAAGCAAAGCACGTTCTCCGGTATCGCTGAAAAGATCTTTTGTTCGGCAGCAAAACACTTGGGGCGAGTCAATCGTGGAACGAGGCCCGTTAAGCTTTGTACCTCAGTCTGCAAATTAATGACTAACAAGTACTGCGCCGCGTACGCAGTCTAAAGTTTCACCTCTCTTGTTTACACCCTATTAGATTTTTGTAGGCTTTCACTTATTTTGTACGTAATTATGGACTAGTAAGTCGGGGCTTTGCGTCCGAGTAATTGAGGTATTAAAACTCTGAATTTGGATATTAGGAAAAACTGCGCAGTAAAGTTCACAAGAACAAAGTGTAGAATATTATAAAAGTTTATAAAAGTTCTGTAAGTACACCCTATAAAAAAAACATTATGGGTTTTACAGAATAATTAGACTATAGACTTAATTATTGAACTTCTTTGGGAGTCATTAATTACATGATTCTGGCATTGATGGTCCTTGTATGATAAATTGTGTAACTTTAAAAGTCTTATTTTATGTTCTAGGTAAGGTTAGAGTATGACGGCAGGCTGGTAACTAAGGATGTAAAATTTTAATACTGACAAATGCTTTAAGGTAATATAATGCGGTTTAAGCAATATTGCCGAAGCGTTGTTGTACAACACTAGTACTAAACATGTTATATGGGGACCTGAACTTTGTCGATTAGCTCTGAATATTGCAAGTGCGCAGCCTGCATCAACAGGGTAGCATTATATGTATGGTAATTACTGTTACCTTAATTAGTATTAGGGAAGTACATATGGTAACGGCAAATTCTGACGGTACGAACGTTAACTCTGGAACTATTTTGCATAACAATAGTCGATACCGTGTGAAAGTATGAGCCAACCCTCTTATAAAATCATGTGATTATCGTCTACAATAATTCAATTTCAGTTACGATTGCACAAGTTCCCACCGGGCAGGATTTCTCCCCTAAAGTACAGGTAACAGATAGAAGGTAAGACGTTCGAGGGGACGAAATCAATGCGTATAAAGAATAGGGAGCCATTGTGTGCGCTTACGCAAGGAGTACACGTGCGCGCGCGCTCCCACGGTCAAATGGGGAGGGATTTCGGGAATCATATATAAGGACCAAATATTCGCGGAATGAAGCATATTCGAACAGTAAGCGCTACGGTGCACTACCCCGGGGGATCGCGCCACGGCGCCCCCGGTGGTGCCTGATTAACTTTGAAAGTTAAAGTTAACAGTTTGTCAATTAAAAGTTCATAACAAGTTGTGCTATTCATCGTTTCAATTGAATTAACGGTAAAACTGTGAAATATGAAATACGTCTTTGAAAACTGAACTTCAAACCCACTGTAAGGATTGTAATGGTAAGTTTCTTAATTATATAAACTATTTTTAGTTTGATATTTGACTTGTTTTTACAATTTACTATTGCATAATAATCCTTTGTTGTATTTTGTTGTCAAAGCATCAACATTTTTAATTTTTCTAATTTCTCTGTATTTGTGATTGTTACAGATGCGGACTAAAGAGATAGAGAATGAGGAAGGAGAGATGCGAAATTACTGAGTGACCATAGATATGAAGTTTCGAAATGAATTTGTGGACAACTGCGAAGCAACCGACATTGGCTGCCAGCAGTTTCAACTACGTCAAACTAACAAACCAAAGGAGCTCACTCGAGGTGAATGAAAACCATCATTTCTAGACTCCCCAAAGATAGGATAGGCTTAGTTAGAAGTTAGGGCTTTCGTGTGGCTTAGGTAATTAAGTGAATACCCAATGGTAGTGTACGTTATCTATGTGCATTTAGTAGCTGTAATTAAAATTCCAACGAACTTATTCATTACGTTAGCTTAGAATAGGTGTATAATAAGTAATTGCAAAATTAGGAGCACATCATTCACATTTAATGATTTAAATTGAAAGTGCCTTAATGCTCGGTGTTGTTATCAAAACTGTTACGTTTCATGTTTTTGTTTGCAACATCACAATTGTTTTCGTTTTGGACATGTTAGTTATTGTTACAATTGTTGGTTTCTACTAAAGTAGTTGTGTTAAATTTTGCTCTACCTTTAACATGCGGATTTACATAATTTCCGGTTATTTTTAGTAATGTGTTGCACTACTTACTTACTAAGGATTTTAAGGAACTTACAAATGCGCAGATTTTATTATTTAAGAACGAGTGACCATCTCAAGTTCTTTGCCTAAATTTCATTTGTCTATCACGAAATTAATGTAACATTCACCGAAAAGTTGTGTTCATGTTTTGATTGTTGAGTTTTTGTTTTAATTTTCAACGAACCAGCTGGTCTGGTTGCGTTATTTGTTGATGTCTCTGTTTCAATGTGTCAAGTTAAGTTTCTGTTTGTAAACTGTTGATTTTTTGTTTTAAGTAAACGACAACAAAGTTCAATTAAGGCAAAGTTAAGTTTTTTGTTAACAGTTATTCTTTTTTTTAACTATGCACACACTATAATTTCATTTTGGTTAACTCAGTTAAAGTTACTTGTTAAATTTGTTGATTTTTTGTTTAATAATCATACGGTTTCATAAACCATCATAATTTGATTTGGCGGTTGATTTAAATTTTTTTGTTTTCATTCTTACCACCTTTTCATAACATCAGTGAATCAATTACTGCGTTATATCTTTAAGTATTTGAGTTTAAAAAGTTGTAAGTTATTGTTTGTAAATATGCAGTTGAAGTTAATTGTTGATTTGACTTGATTGAAAGTTAAGTTTACGTTTTGTTTTTAACTATCGTTTTCTAAGAGTCCAGGGTCCACCAATACATCGTGTAAATTTTTTTTCAAGCTACATCAAGTATTGATTTTTGTTTTTACTTTTGTATGTAACTTTTGATTCCGCATTGATTCGTTCATTGATTTCTATTTTTTAATTCAATAGACTTCTCATTATCTTGAACCCAAAAACTTCTACAGCATTTCTAGCCTTCTTTATACGGATCTAACTATACTATTTTTTTACTTCCATTTCATTTTCCGGTTCTTACCTTCTTTATCATTTCATTAAAAAGCCTGTGAAGTTTTTGTTTAAATAAACAAGTCCAAGTGCCTTACTACTGACTACTTGATTTAAAGTTAAGTTTTTGTTTTGTTTTTAATTAAGCTTGCCACTTTTACAACGATATCGTAAATTCAGTGGTTCTATTAAGCTTTTGTTTGTTTAATTCTTACCTATCAAATTGTCCATTCCAAAGTAATAATTGTTTTATACACATACGTTTCTTTAAATTTACTCACCCCGTTTTTTTAAAGATTTTGTTAATTACTACTTGACTATTCAGCGGTTAATGTTTTCATTCTTTACTATCAAATTCCTTTTTAAAGCATCCGTTTCAACCTCAAATGAGGCAAAAATCCCCATGTCCTCGTTTAAAGTTTAGTTAAGTTTTTGTTATTTATTACCTACTTGGACTTATTATTAAGTGGTTGAGTTGACTGTTGGCACACATAAAGTTAAGTTTTTGTTTTGTTTTTACATAACCTGTTCACTTGAAACACACTAAAACCTTGAGCTCAGAAAATTCTCACACTTCTTCTCTGAGTAGTTATTTTTAAGTTTTTGTTAAAATTTCAAATTGTTGATTTGACTGTTGACTCAGAGTTAAGTTTTTGTTTTGTTCTTAGCTTCCTATCATAAATTCAATCTTTACCACATATAAGGGCTTGATGTTCTGGGTACGGTAATCCGTCTTTCTCTTTTTATGATACATCTAATTCTTTGTCCTTTTTACTACTGTAGGTACTATCTGTATTTTCTTGAAACAATCACATTGTGCCTTAATAACCTACTTATTGTGCCTGATATTGTTTCATTTATGTATTGTTTGCCTCCTTGTAAGGTTTTGACCATGGTATGGTATTCGAAACCTTACTTGGATGATTTTAAATTCAACTATCATGTATTGTAGCATTTAGTCGCCATTTTAGTTTACAATTTTCCATGTCTCAGTATTATTTTATTAACAATACGCTAAGACAAGATTATTGAATTCGATTGATGTAATAGTATATCAATAAAATGGCTCAGTTCTATCCAATCAGTTACAAGCATGATAGATATTCAAAAGTGTTACTGGCCTGATGACTATTTTGTCCCTTTCATAATGTTCTAAAAACATTTTTTGCCTTATACACAATATCGTTAATGTACATATCTAGTGAACAATTAAAGTGAATAGTGTTGTTAAGCCTATAATTAAGTTAACACCTATCAATCAATAGTTCCAAAAGTGATTGAGAATAAAGGATATACACGGGGATAAAATTGTCATTACGCAACTATTGTTTTTACCATTTGGTATAATTTTGTTAACTAGTTAATCTCGTTAATGTTACTTAATTTTAAGCGTTGAATTGTTGTTAAGTTTGAATGTGATATTATTGTTAATTTATTAATCATGGCTGTGTTTGTTAATTTTATGTTAAGTTTTCGTTTTAACAATTAATTGTTCATTGTTCTCTGCCGACATTAAGGTCACTGCACGACACCAAAGTGACTGTAGTTAAACACTGTAAATGTAATATATAATTTTAAATTTAAGACTAGGTATTATAAGTAACTAACTACTGTGTATGAAACTGTTAGTTAAAACAGAAGCTTTGTATAAAATTAACAAATAGGTTAGTTAGGATAACTATTTATTAGAGATGTATGACAGTTCGTGTGTTTGTGTGAATTAAATACAAAAAACCACTAAGAATTGCTTTTATTTTATTCGGGGATTAAATAATTTTAAAACTGTTAGGAAGCTATTGGAGCTGAGCCAACTGTTTGCCATATATGACCAAATCTAGTTCGGGTAACAGGGTATATGCAGCGCGAATGTGGTCGCAAAACAATGTTTCTGTACGATTTAGATAGGAGATACACAGATCCAGCATAATGAAGATAGTTTTCAGTAGGAAAACAAGAAGTTCGCCTGATGCAATCTCGCAGCTTAGCTTCTTCTTAATTACTAAACTTTAACCAAAGCCTGTTCTTAGTGTAGTTGGACTGGTATACGTCATAAGTAATTTTATATAAACCAGTCGCTCAAATCAGCAGTCTGCGGGCATCGTCTTGTTGCCTGAAACAAAATTGTATTGAAATTATGAAATTATATTATACTAGCTTTCCGCCAGCGGCTTCGCCCGCTATCCCACGGGAACCATACATTTTACCGGGATAAAAAGTAGCCTATGTGCTATTCCAGACTATAATGTATCTCTGTGCCAAATTTCATCCAGATCCGTTCAGTAGTTTTTGCGTGAAAGAGTAACAAACATCCATCCATCCATCCATCCTCACAAACTTTCACATTTATAATATTAGTAGGATATAAATATAATTGAAATATAATTCCGTTAGATACCTATAGCTAACATAAAGGGCCCGCTTCACCACCTTCTGATAAGTTCCCGTTAAATTAATTGTCAGATAATTTCATACAAATATTGTTCCATTTTGTAATTTATCCGGGGGTTAGCAGTTATCCAGGGGTAGTGAAACAGGTACCTAAAGCTTGCTTAATACAAAGTCCGCTTAAAATTTAATTCAAATATTATGTATTTTACTTCCTAACTTCGTATTATCGCTTCAGATACAACTTCAGCTAGTTCAATAATCTTATTCATACTCTCATGCCCCTTGCAGATCTCTAACTGTAGAACACGTTATATTTGAACGAGATAGTTTAATCTCGTTTTGAACAGATTCTTCACACTTTACACTTCACTGCAATTTTTATGTTTCGTTTATCGTTATTTTTCATTGAGTTAGTTCAATAATGTTCAGTGAAATTATTATACCTAATGTTTATACTGTCATAATATTGTCGTAATTAATTATACTGTCAATGTCACTGTTCCATTCATCATCCTCCTAGCCTTTTTTCCCAACCATGTTGGGGTCGGCTTCGGCTTTCGGCTTTTCTATAGTGATACAAGATATGGGCATTTTGAGTTAGTAATGGAACAGTGACATTACTAACTCAAAATGCCCAATATGTTAACTTGTATCACTACAGAAGTCAGTCAACATTTTGAATAACATTTCCAAAACAGTTTGCCTGTTACATGCACCTACTGTGCCAAAAGTTCTTGGGTTCAATTCCCAAGTCGAGCAATTTTCAGTAGCAGGTCGGATTTTGGATTTGTGGCAAGAGGTTTGACCATATGAATCGTAGGTCACAATTTTTAACCTCGTCAATGAAATGACGCAAACGTCTTATAGTATGTTCACCAAGCTACATTTATGTTCACAAAGTATCGGAATGAGTCAACTCAGAGATACAAGTATTTCAACAACAAGAAACTTTAAATAAGTTTGTTGGAAGTCAAGGAAACATAGATAAAACTCTTTAGGTACTTATTTTGTTCTCACTGGGGTAACTTTATTGTGCAGACGTTTGAAACGGAAAATTCACAAATTCGAATTTGATAAAATAGAGTAGTGAAATTGTTACTGTTTGAGAAGGTATTTTATAGTTTTGTTATGTGATGTAGTTGGAAATTTATTTTGCAGCCATGAACTACACAAGTTTTCAAAGAAATCTTAATAAAAGCTATAATGTAGCGTATACAATATTATCTTTATCTGGGTACTGTCTGCTGAACCGAGTTTTACGTCCGATGTAGTGCAAAAGATGAAATATAAAAGGTATTCGCTTTAGCAAACAGTGAGTCGCCTTCGATCCAAATATCTGCACGAGTAGCTGAAAATATAACGGGAATACAAGCGATAGAAATGTCAACGTCCAACGTTGGAAATAAGTTTGTATTTGTAGAATCGGATGCATCGGAGTCGATCAGGCGCAGAATTAATGATGCTTTAGCTTACATTCTGCCTCGTTGGTCTAGTGGTCCCAAGCGCGACTGCTACGCTAGAGGTTCTGGATTCGAGCAATGTTGTTGGGTTTTTTTGTGAAATTCCCAGTAGCAGCTCGGAGTCTGGATTTGTGCCCGGTTGATAGCAATAGGCTCACCCCCTATTATATGGAACCTAAACATACCGGCGAAATGTGGGTGCACATTAGTACGCCTCTCCCTACCTCTTCGGGAAATACAGGCGTATTCAAATACAGGCAAAATATGGTATTAGCTTACATTCCAGGTACTCCTACTTGGAGGCCTTGTGTCCGTGTAGTACGTCGTCAAAGCGCTCAGTTGTCGCGGGTCGTCGACAGATAACGCCCCCCTGATGCCGGTCACCACATGCTTGCATTCCTCACTCCTCTTCAACTGCTTCTCTGTCCTCTCTTGAGTCGACATCAGCCTTCTTTGATCCAATTGTACATGCCTCACTTTTTTTCTTACCAAATTAATGTAATAATCAATCTGATGTTGGAAACGATCTACAGACCAGTAAAATTTTAAGTCAGCAAGAATCATTATCAAAAATCCAGCGTATAAACAGACGAGTGCAATGCCGAAGTAGTAGAGATTCGGATCCATAGTTGAGAAGAAAGGGCACTCGTCTGAGAGAGTGAGGCAGCTCCAAAAATAGGAGATAGGCGCATGACCTCCAGCATCTTGCAGATTCATGCTGACATTAAATTAATATCACTTTAATTTTTAATACAACATTTGTCCTGCATTTATCCTAACATCTTAAAACTGTCATGACTGCTGCCAAACTATCTATTATAATCCATAGACTATGAATAAATTCTTGAGACATAAATATTAAATAAGATTTTTTTCTAAAACTTATTTAATAAAAAATAAAAAAGTGCTATGTCTGTAGAAAGATCTATTAAGTACATGAAACTAAGAATATCAAATGTCGTTAGTCGTTACACTTCGTTTATATTTATTCAAATGGTGTTCTGGAAAAATCTGCTCGTTCCTTTTTACCTTCTGTCCCTACCTTACAATTTCAGGTAAGTAAAAAGTAAAGGATGAGGTGTCATCATACCTAATATTGATTCTCCAAGCACTTAATTAATTGAAATGTGACAGAATCTGTAAAAGGCTACTATTTTTCTATAAGTTGGAATATCAGAATTTCAATCCTTTTCACATCTAAGTGTTTTCCAAAGAAAGAATACGATACCGCAATCATCCGAGCACGACGAAGTGGCATCGCTCACACTGACAATAGCGAATAAAAGTGCACAATGCTGCCAGAACGCTTCACTTGAAGCAATATCGAATTCCCGTGGTCCGTTCGCCGCGAGACATCACCCGTCTCCTGAACCAACAAAACACCGGCACCGCCAAGACAAGAAGTCTACCGGCCAATGCCTCGAATATTCCTGCCTTTTGAACAAAGCAACTTTAAGGAATATTGGATGAATACTTTCATAACAGTTATGTATTAGGCATTTTCGTAAGATTATATAAAGAACTTTAGAATGCGATAAATCATATCATAACTATATTTTAAACATTGGATCGTATAAAGAAGTATCTTATAAAGTTTTGCTCAAAACTTTAGTATTCGCAAAGTCGCCTATATTCGGTATTTTTCAATACAAGCTCTTTTTGAATGCTATTTGTACAACTTCTGCTGATATTTCATAGCTAAAGTTTTGTGTGCAAAAGATTAGATTCTGAGCCAACGTCAATGTGATTTATTATATTTTATACAATGTATTTTAAATCTTTGTTATTTCAATCTTGGCACCGGTACAAAAACTTAATGCAATGATATCTAATTTAACGGTCATTAACCGATTCTTTGGAAAATAAATTCACGAGTTTTAAGGTTTTTACTAGGCCACGGCCAAAATTTATTTATATAAACAATTATTAAAATTTGTATTGCAGGCGGGACAAGCAAACAAACAATTTTTTTTATGAACGAACAGCTTGTCCCGCCTGCAATACATTTTCCAACATCACAGAGCTTGTTTTTCGATTTTTAGTTAGTACTTTTTACGCAGTCGGCTTTTTTGTTTCTTTTAATAATTGATTTTATTTCCTTCTTTTTAGTTTATAAATCATCATAGAATCACTAGGTTCAATCCTAAATAATTAATACAACTAAAGATCATTTTCAAAATCATTTAGCACGTTAAAGCGTATAAAATCCGCCATATTGTTTTTTTTTTAATTTCATGTACCCAGTGACAGTCGTGCTATCAAGACGAATCTAATGAGGTGTCATTTATCTAAATCGGTTGAGCCGTTGAGTAGTTACGACCGGACATAGGAACGGACATACATACATACATACATACGCGTCAACACATAACCCTCCTCCTTCGGCAGTCGGGTAAAAATAAAGACTAAATTCTGAAAGTAAAGATTAATATTTTAAGTACCTTAGTACTTAGTGTAATCATACCTACTATGGCTACTATACATTACACAAAGTAGAAGATAAATAACGAGAAATATTGCTAATGGCTTATGTGATTGCATTAAGTATCAAGATTTAGTTACAGGATTTAACAAGTCTTGCAATTCATAAACTTAGTCGCACCAATAGGAAGGTACTTAGATAAAAATAATACTTTTAAACACATGAAAGTCTTTATTTAAGGCCAACTAGTTTCTCTGAAGCGTCCCAAAGCTTTCCTGCCAGTTCTAAATCTTGAGCAATGCTTGAAACACGACTCTCACGACAGTCGGCATAATATTTTCCACTCACGCCTTCCAATTCAGGAGACACGGCAAGATATATACTCGTCTGCGCACCTTCCCACGTTGTCTTAAAAAAATACTTCGCTACAGGTATCAAATATCTTAGCCAGACTTTTTCTAATTTTAGAATGATATCCGTCGCCACAACCCCTGGATGCAAACTATTTGCTGTGACTCCTGTTCCGTGCAATCTTCTAGTTAGCTCAGTAGCCATTAAAATGTTACATAATTTTGTAGTACCATAAGCTCGAGTTATGTTGTATGTTTCTTTAGTTTCCTTCTCCATGTTGAGATTATCAAGATCAAGTTTTCCTCTTAGGTGAGCCACGGATGACAAGTTGATAATCCTGCTAGGTGCAGATGTTTTTAGTAACGGTAGCAGTAAGGATGTCAAAAGAAATGGCCCGAAATGATTGGTTTGCATAATAGTTGACAATCCATCTTCTGTTTTTACATTATCGACGTCATAAATGCCGGCGTTGTTGATAAGGATGTCTAGGCGATTTTCACTCTTTATTATACCGTCAGCGAACGCTCTGACGGAAGCCAGCGAGGAGAGATCGAGCTGTCGATAATGAACGTCGGCATTACCAGTTGATGCGATGATATTGTCCCGAGCCACCGTACCTCGTCCCTCGTTCCTGCACGCTAGTATAACTCGTGCACCTCTTTCAGCCAAATCTTTTGCGGTTTGGTAACCAATACCAGCATTTCCACCTGTTACTATGACCACTTTGCCCACTAAATGTTTACTGCACCTACACACTCCCGTAGACAGTTTTAGGTAAAGTTTTAAAATTATTACTAGAATTATATTAGTTATGATTAGAGCAATAACAAACATCGTGCTCGATCAATGGAATAAGCTACACTAAATTGACTATTATAAAAAATATTCTGATAAGATGAGAGTAGCACTATTGATATACAGTACACATAAAGCCGGGTCCACACGTTGGCCTAAACGATAGACCCAATAATATTTGGCCAACACCCACATAGTTGGCTGCCGCAATTTTATCGACTCTAACCACTTAACGCTGACATTGGTAGTATCGTTTGGGCCAACGTGTGGAGCCGGTCCTAGTACTAAAGGAATTATATCAACAGCAGTGATTACACATGACACTTCACACAACAGATAAGCTTGAAAAAATAATAAACGTAATTAAATATCAATAGGGATTTCTGTTTGCCTAAATACTTGGGAAATAGGTATATACATAATTTAATACGTAAATCGAGGATAATAATTTGAAATAGTATTTTCATTATTTCAATGAATATGTTCGTGCTATTAAAATTATTTTAAATTTAAAGTGCCTTATCTTTTCTAAATTGCTTGGGAGATTTATGCATGTTGCTATTTAAATATGTCAGGCACTCTGTCCCAAAATTTTCTTACAAAGCAAAATAAACGCAAACATGGTGGTTTTAAGTTCCATATTAGCTGTTTACTAAAATTCTCATTTAGGGCTAGGGTGCTGATAAAGACACATAGTTTTTCTAAAATTTGTTAGAAATAGTTAGAACCTATGGCAGCTCCTTAGGAATATTCTAACGTGAATCATATCATAATATATCTATGATATAATATAACTACACAATTAACTAACTAAGGGGCCCAAATGTAAGGCGTGTCTCGATACCTCGGTGCTCCGCACATAGGAAGCCGTCGTAATGAGGTCGTTTGATGTGATTTGACGCGACAAATTGTTCAGCAATTGCAGGTAAAACACCTTCGACACTTTGGTTAAACGACATACGTTTAATTATAAAGCTAGCATCTTAAATTTGTTTGTTGTGTTAATGTTTGAATAACATTAAGCACCCATTTCACCGCCTCCTGATAAGTTCGCGTTAAAGTATTTGGCAGATAATTTCATACAAATCTTGTTCCATCTTTTAATTTATCTGGTGGTTAGCGAATATCAAGAGGTGAAACATGCCCACACTCGTTTATTAGCCTATAAATTAAATGATGTTTTTGCAGATGATTGTTTGTTAATGTGAACATTTTGGAATGAGGTGGAAAAAAAAATATTGCGCATTTTAGAAGGTATTTTGAATGTATACTATCTCCAATACTATTTTGCGTTATACATTATTGCACAATTTGAATCAGTGAAACGTCCTACAAATTATTACATTCAGCTGAGTTGTGATCTGTTGAACTGTGAAATAATTTTAATAACCATTAAATCACATGTTTATTTTGAAATATAGTTAAGTAGACGTATGTATGTTGGAAAAATGCTTCGACAGCACAGAGGTTTATGTTTTAATGCATACTCACTTAGTGCCAGATTATAAAATGGCTTTATAGATTTTATAATCTGGCGATTATAAAATCTATATGAACCTCATCCTTGGGTCGTTTTCCTCATTACTGAGGGTTATGATGTCTCTACAAAATTTTCTTACGATGTTCCACCATTTTGTGAATGTGGTCGTTCCGACTTATTGGGCTCCTTGCTTTTGGTCTTTTCAGGACGATTTTATTAGAGGTTGAAAAGTTGCACCCTAAACGTAGATTATGGTGCAACCTGAAAATTACTAGACATTTAACTTTTCGTTATAACTAGGAAGTTTTAGTTTCTGAATTTTAACAATACCTAAGTACTTATGGAAAATGTATTTGTCATTTACTACTAAGACAAAAGAATAGGTACCTACCATTTTATTAGGATTTTTTTTTAATCTAAGGGGCTTTAATTTTAATATTTTTTATCGCTTCGTGGGAAGAAATTAGAAAGAAAGAGAGCCATACAAGACAAATCTTATTTGTTACATATTGTAGGTATTAGATTATTTTGAGGTTATACAGTGAGCATAGTATCTGATGTCAGATTAGCAGCGACAAGCATTTTGTGTAATGGAACAAATCCCAATTATGTTTAGTGTTCCAAGTTGTGATGTAACGTAATGGCGACAACAAAACTAATGGACTCGTGGAAGAGCCTCATAAATGGTTATAATAATTCAGCTCAATTCTGCTCCACTCGTAGGCACGCCTTTAAGAGGGATTAGACGGTATTAAGACCTTATTTAAGGACCAATCAAGGTCTGCCTAACCTAGCCGGGTTGTTCATTAAATCTTCAAGACCTTTGCGAATTTCTCTTAGGCGTGAGGAGGAGAACTACTTCATCGTTGAATCATCGTTGAAGGAAATGACACTCAATGTCATGATATAAAAATGTCGATATTCGAATGAGAATTTCGATTTGGATCATCGCTTCTTTCCTATTTTTTTCTATTCGGTTGGGAGTATTTATGAAACTTTGTTCGTGAACACTTAGTTAGATAAAATATGACGAAATCTATTTCGTCAATCTATGCAAGATGTGACTAGAAAATATTTGATGTCTTACTTTGTTTTGGTATCCAAAACCCTACATTTATCAACTCTTATTACCTTATGGGTCAAAAGAAGGGTAAAAGGTCAAAAGAAGCAAAATAAGTTTGCATGAATAGTAACATGTGGCGTCCTGTAGTTTCTGCCTATCCCTATGGGTTAAACGCATGACTGTATGTATTATAATAAAACATTAATTGCCAACTCGTAAACAATTTTCCTTGAGACATAATGTGCGTCATATAATGTGGACATTACTGAAGATATTATGATTGCAATAAAGTAACGAATTGTGTTTAGCTACTACATTTCTATGATTACATTTAATGGCTATTGATTTATTGATTGTAAATAAAACACTGAGAGAAAAAAGAGGTTTATGCTGTAGAGTATCTATTAGATACTATGGCCATCCTAAAAATCCACGACGTAGTTCCAAGTAACGTTCACCTTAAAGTTATTTGAAATATGGGGGAGATTGGAACCAAGACTACCATCTCAAGTTCATGACGACAGATCAAGGTAATGTATCAAGGGACGATCGTGACCGTGATGGAATCGCAAGATTTTTTGACAAAAAATCAAGACTTCCAAATTGTTGTTATGTTTTTATAAAGCCAAGGTGATATTGGTTTAGAACGAACGGTACTAAACTCAATGACATAGTTATGTAACGTCGTCGCGGTCCGCGTCGCAACGACGCGTACGCACGTTTGGCAACTAGTGTAGTTAGAAATACGGTCATGAGTGGAGTGTAGCTAGTCAAGACGACTAAAAATGTAGTGATGCGCATACGAACACATTATCGCCGATAAAAGAGTTGATATTGCCCGATGTTTGAGGTTACTTTACATGACCCTTTTTATCGATATCCTATCGTAATCAGTTCCACGCGGATTTCCAGACGTAAAGTATAAATATTAAAAGAAGCAAAAATGATTTTGTGGACTATCTCCGCCGTAACAATACTTATAGTGATTATTGTGAAGGTGTACCAAAAACTGACGGTTGGAATATGTAAGACAAGTGCTCATATGGTCGGTAAAGTGGTGATAGTAACAGGAGGAAATTGTGGACTGGGCTTGGAGACGGCTAAAGATTTGGCAAGTCGAGGTGCAAAAGTGATACTGGCCTGTAGGAGTGTTCGGCGTGCGACCGCCGCAGTAGAAGAAATAATAAAAGCTAGTGGCAACACTGATGTACACTTTCGCCAACTAGATTTAGCTTCGCTCCGCTCAGTTAGAGATTTCTGCGATCAGATATACAAAACCGAGAAGCGTGTCGATGTCCTCATCAACAATGCTGGCGCAGGCGGTCTCGGTAACGGTAAAACAGCTGATGGGCTTCACATCGGAATGCAAGTCAATTACTTTGCTCCGTTCCTCCTAACTTGTCTATTAGTGGCCAAATTAAAGTCATCAGCTCCGAGTCGCATTATCAATGTGTCGTCCATGATACATAAATATGGAGAGTTAGACTTTGACAACTTAAATATGGAGAAATATTGGAGTGATTATTTGGTATATGCGAATAGCAAACTCTTTTTAAATTTGATGACACTAGAATTAAGTACAAGACTGAAAGGTACGGGTGTTACAGTCAATGCTCTGCATCCGGGCATGGCTGCAACAAATATATTTAGGAATATTCCTAGCAATATTATTAGAAATATAGTAGAAAAATGTATAGGTTTTACGTTTCAAACTCCTTGGGAAGCTGCACAAACTTCTATATACCTTGCTGTGTCTCCAGAAGTTGAGGGTGTGAGTGGTAAATACTTTTGTGATTGCCGTCAGAAGCAACCTTCCAAGTTATCGCAAAACCCTGAACTTGCCAAGAAACTATGGCTAGAATCTGAGAGATTAGTTAAATATACATTGCCTGACAATTAGTACTTAATAGCTATATGTTTGTATAGTCTAGATAAATAAATGTATTTAAAACAGTTTGTTACATAAATATTTGTTTATGAACATTGGAGTATTTTTCTTGTTATTCTCATATAATTTTCTTCTTATGTCCTTTATGCATAGCTGGCCATCGAATGATCAGTCTTGTAGATTTTAAGACTGATTTTAGTTTATTTATCATTTTTAAGGAAGTTGGTAATATGAAGATTGTAAGGAAGTGACATTCTAATTAATAAAGATTTCATAAAATTATCATGTATCATGTTTCTCGTGTTAATTACTTATTAATTTACTAAACTTAACTGCACGCGTCGTAGTGCTGATTTCTTTCTTCAGACACGCATTTTCACTTGTCTGTGATAAAAACATATTGAAATACAATTTGAATTCTTAACCAATATTATATTAGTTCTCTGACTTCATCAGAGCTATTTGCATGGGCTTACCCAGGGGGGGGGGGGGCAGGGGGGGGGGCTGCCCCCCCCCTGGAACTTGGATGCCCCGTAGATAAAAGTTATAGTAAGATTTAAAAAAACCTTTTTCGTGTTGTGTATAGGACGGAACACACTTGCCCCCACAAGTTACAATAACACTGGCAGTGACAAATTGTCAAAATAGAAAAATATTCACTATTTGTTGCTTTTTGTCAACAATTTGTTGCTACAAAAACGATTTTGTTGCTCAAACCGATCTTACAAAATTGACAACAATGCTAGCTTGACTTAAAGATAGCATAAAAATAGCTTAATACTATATAATCAGAGAAACAAATAGACCAATATTTGTTGCTGAAAACCTACATCTTTCAAAGACCAGATGAGTTTCCAATCGCTATGTTTATAAACCGGTTAATTAAAGTAACTTAAGTTTTGATTTTTCTTGCTCGACGTGACAAACTGACAATATTGATGCCTGAAAGAGATTTTCTTGCTCGACGTGATAATAGTGATGCCTAAAATTACGAAAAAAAAGTATATAACCAGATATTGGATGAAAATCTGACCAGTATTCTTATAAACCGATTATGCTGCGCAAATAATTTATATTGTTTATTTGTTTTGAAAAAATCGAGAGTGACGAGCTTATAAAAAAACCGGTCAGAAACTCGTGCGATCCCGGGAAGATATCCTATTGCCGATTTTCAAGGCGTCATTAACCAAGTTGAGCAAAACACAATTATTATTATTGTATTTTTTTGATTCCCTAAAAATCGAGCGCTAAGCTAGCATGATCGGTTTATAGGGATACCGGTTCCGATACTCATCCAACCTTTACAGAGGCGTATTTACACTACGGCCAAAAGAGCCATAGCCCGGAGCGCCAGGCTCCAAGGGGCAGCGCTAACCGCACGGAGGTAGTAAGAAAACCCCTTCACAAACGTCGCCTGTCCTAAGTGGGTTCCCTCAATTTACGGGCTCACTTTTATATGAGACAACTGGAGGTAGTAACAAACTAATTGTAATTACCACTCTAACTAACCTAACCTGTCCAAGGTAGGTGACTCGAATTTTCGAGCTCGCTGCGCTCGCTCCTACATGAGACACCTGGAGGTAGTAGACAAAATAATTGTAGTTACTCTTCTAACCCAGCCTGTCCGAGGAGGGTGGCCTCAATTTTCGAGCTCGCTACGCTCGCTTTTACATCAGACATCTGGAAATAGTAAACAAACTAATTGTAGTTACTCTTCTAACCAAGCCTGTTCGAGGTAGGTGGCCAAATTTTCGAGCTCGCTTCGCTCGCTCTTACTGTGTGAGATAACTGGAGGTCTAGTAACAAACAAGGATACTTACAAAGTATTCTTCTAACCTAACCTGTCCAAGGTGGGTGGCCCAAGTTTTCGACTTCTCGTTTGCTGACTCTTAGTCATCAATTTTCATTGCTACGTTAAGCAATATTTTTTTTCTATTTATAAATCCCGAATAAATCAAGCGTTGAGTTAGCATGACTGGCTTATAAGAATACCGGTCAGAAATTCATCTGATTTACGGTTCTGAGTTTTGTTGATGACTTTTTTTTATACCACTAAGGTGGCAAACAAGCATACGGCCCGCCTGATGGTAAGCGGTTACCATAGCCTCTGGACGCTTACAACACCAGGGGTATCACTTGCGCGTTGCCGACACGAAAAACTTCTTAGAGGTTCTTCATGGAGGATTCACTGCGCCGACAGTTTGAGGAAATATTCCTCTTACTGCCAGCGCAGCGCATCCTTAGAAGGAGCTCTGGCGACATTACTCACTGCAGGAACACAATACATAATAAAGTGTGTTATTTGGCTGCAGTCCTGTAAGGTGGAGGTACTTCCCAGACTTTCCGGGCAACAATAATAAATTTCAGCATCCGTCATCATCCGACGTCCGGTTCTATTTTTTTATGCTGACTCTCCAGGCGTCAATAACCATTGCAGCGTAGAGGAAGAAAACTATTTTATTTGACTCCAGCAAAATTTATAAAAGGTTGATATTGACCGGTTTATAAAAGGATACCGTATAGTCAGAAACTCTAAGAAAAGCTCCTATTCTATATTTTGTTGTTGACTCTCTATGCATCAATTTTTATGAATACCGGAAGAATCGAGTGTTGATCCAGCATGACCGGTTCATAATGCATCAGAGTCATCATCAAAATGTAGAACCGGTGATCGGGTGAATTCCTGACCGATATCCCTATATGCCGGTTATGCTAGCCAATAATTAAGTAGATCCGCAAATTATTTATTATTTATTTATTTTGGTAAAATCGAGCGTTAGGCTAACATGATCGGCTATAAGCGCACTGGTTAAAATTTGTTGCTGGTTCTAAGCTCGTTCCACGTGGGGTCATAATAATAGGTAGCAACAAATTGACAAAATAATTCGGTTTATCATATTATTTACTCTGATAGTTGTTGTCGATTTTTCGATGGGTTTGAGCATTTTTTTTAATTCTGCTGAAATTCCACTGCTTCTTTTACTGGAGATGACGGCCCCAGGAGGGGCACGGGGGGGGGGGGGGGGGTATTAAGAAATCCCTCAACTGCCCCCCCCTGGGTCAAAAGCTGGGTACGCCCATGGCTATTTGCATAGATAAAAAAAATACCTACATTCTTTAATATTTGTAAGATAGTGTAAATTCCTACATAGTGTTGGGAAATGAAATCATGTCAGATCACTGTTCAAGAATGTATAGTATTTTAATTTGCTGTAAGTCTTCCATACTGTATAAATAAATAAATAAATACCATGGCGAATTTTATGGTTCTGATCCCAACTCGTAATAGGTTTTTATAGCAACCATTTTTTTTGCTTTTTTTGCACTAAAACCAGACGGGTGTTCGCCTCATCACCATTCGGCCGGGGTGCGGGAACGTGTTGACATTCTTCCGCGACCCGATGGTTTTATAGCAACCTAACGTAACCTAATGGTAAGAACACAAGTTGGATTGAAGATTCTGTCATTCGAATTGATGAACGAATACAAACACAAGTTGTGGAAATGACATACCTACGCTTCGACAAATCAGTCGTTCATAAATGTTATGTTTATACATTTTGTGTTTTAAATCAAATAAATAATAATTGTAATAAACTATTATTTTTATAGTTGTAAGATTTTGTAGGTCTAACATATTATATAAAGGAGCGAAAGTTTGCAGATCTGCTACTGAGAATTTCATAAAAATGCTCAACCTTCACTTTTCAACATTGAAGCCGGGATATAACGGCCAGCAGCTACACTTGCAACCAATAGACCAATAAGGCAGTTCATCCCTCGAATACGTGTTTAAGATAATGGTTGATAATTTAAAAGAAAGTATTGTCAAGTTGGTCACGTATCGATTATTGTGATTGTCCGTGCAACGATAATAACGTGACACTAAAGATTGCAACATTAAATAAGTAATGTTGTCGTTGTACAGTCACGAGCATAAACATGTACCTACACTAAAGTAAAATTCCAATGCATTTTTGTCGTGAAATGACAATTAGGTAGAACTTTGATATAACATTATTATAGTAATGAATGAAGATTGGGTAGAACTTTGATATAACATTATTATAGTAATGCTATATGTACTTGTATGTATATATATATCATTTTAATCTATACCCTAAGAGAAAGTTGGTTTTGAATTTTCAGAAGTGCTGTAATTATGCTTGTGGTCACAAGCATAAATATGTACGACGTACGTACCTATACTACTTATACTATTTATAATACTTGTTTATTTTGGTACAGGATATTAAGAATTTAAGGTATGGTTTAAGGTATAGTTAAGCTATAATAAGGTGTATAGTAGGTATACGTTTTTTAAACGTAGTACGACACCCATGACGTCTGTATTCACCGAAGGGGTAGGCAGAGCTGTGTTACTATGTACACTTTTGTCACCTCTGGAATACCCAACAATACTTGGCTCGATCTGGGAATTGAACTCAGCACCTCTAACGTAGCATCGTGAAAATTTATTAATCCTTTTATTATAATTAACTGTTACTTATTTGAACTACCCAAAAAATCATTATAGTTAATGCTCAAATACTTTGTATTATTATATTTTTTCTTGTATAAGAGCCTGTTTCACCACCTCTGGATAGCCGCTAACCGCCGGATAAATACGAAAATAAAACAAAATGTCTATGAAATTATCTGCCAAGTAATTTAACGGGAACTTATCAGGAGGTGGTGAAACAGGGGGAGTAGACAAGTTGCATTGTGACATTCGAATCGACAAACAAAATATATGTAAATGACTTTAGTGACAGCCCGATTTTCCGAAAGCTTGTGTCATTTCCATACATTTTGTTAGTCGATTCGAATGTCAAAATGCAACTTGTCTAGCCCCCCAGGCCCTTAGTCTTTATAAGTAATTGTAGTTTCAAATAAATACACACACACGAAATAGTAGGGTCAAACCCATAAGGTCATCATCTTCCTAGCCTTTTCCCAACCATGTTGGGGTCGGCTTCCAGTCTAACCAGATGCGGCTGAATATCAGTATTTTACACGAAGCGACTGCCATCAGACCTCCGCAAACCAATTTCTGGGCAATACCGATATTCGAAGAATAGACTGGGTGTCAGGCTTTTTTGACTTCTGACTACCACTAAAGATTGTCATTGGTGTTCGTATGACAGCCGGGACCGACGGCTTTACATGCTCTCCGAGGCACGGAGGGGTCTCGATTTGTTAAAAATGGTTACCCATCCACAGACTGACCTCGGCAAGCGTAGCTTAACCTTGCAGATCTGTTGATCAGCGTTGCTATTACTTAGCCACGAGCCCCTCAAACTGGGGTCAAACCCATAAGTACTTATGTTGAGATAGCCTATTGCACAATTTAAAGTACCAAGCATGTTATCAAGTTACTATTTTACGACTATATAAGCCTTATCGTTTACAATACGGTACATTGCATAGTACATACATACATTGTAATATTAGTAATAAATGCATGTTCACATATTACGTTGACACGCTAACATGCATATGAAGTATTATATATGCCTATAAACCGATTCAATAGTACTGTACAGTAGCGGTTATGTGACGAATATCTGTAAAACTGATGGATCTAGCGATTAATCAAGCGATCCTAAGCACCGTTGTGTTGGTGCTAAGTTGTTTTATGACCATACAGCTTACAATTGGTTATCTCTTTCGCGTGACAATAATCCAAACCTGGTACATATTATCCAAAGATGCGCAAACGTAAATACACCTTATGTATATGAAGTCGGCAAAATAAATTAACTCAATCTTTAAATTGCGAACTGCATGTTTGCAAATTACAGAGCTTACCTAATAACCAGTAATTTGATCACGAAGCTGAATGGACTATTCAACGAATTATGTAATTTTCGATTATTACGAGTTAATTAGTGGACACTAACGAGAGTACCAATAGTTGGTGCTGTGTACACTTAACATTAATTTATCGTACGTAGTTGGCGTTAAATTGAAATTATTCCATGCGATGGCCGGGCGTCGCTGTGGTCGTTTTATTTGCACATAAATCTCCCGCGCGGTACATCTGATTTACAGTACTGCTCTTTGTGCTTGCTCACCTCACTGTTTGCGGGGCTTTGCGGCGATATACTCACACAATTTCGGTTTATACAACTTTAATTTATTAGTCTATATCCGATTAAAAATAGTGGTTTCAGAAGCCCAGTGTTGTTTTAGAGATTAGCGCAATCAAAACATGGGCAAGCGTGTTTCAAATAAGTTTTCTGCTTGACATGAACCAATGCGAGCTCAGCAAGATTTATGACTTTTCGTATTAAATTAAAATATTACATTGCCAGGACTGGCCAGGAGGCCCGAGTTCATTTTATGAAATCCGAATACAGTATAATCCCGCAATATTTTATAGGAAATACAAAAGACCGACACAGAACAATTTTTATTGTTTTCATTCAGGTATAAATAAATAATTGTTATATATATGCATATTGCGTATGCGTCTATAAAGGCAAGATTCCCGTTAGAATGCCTGGTTCACAGTGATTTGGTATGGCAGATTTAGAAGCTGGAAAATAGGCGGTTAGCCGGTGGAAGTGCGGACAATATTAATGTGTTCCATAAGTCAGGAGCACTCCTCGTATTTTTCTCTCGCAGTCGTCCGGAAGACAGCAGACGCCACTAATTAACAATATTAGCATATTCCCTTTTTTGCGACTAAAAATATATTCCCGTAACACGGTAGCGTTGGGATTTTTGCCTAATTTCCCTGTCGGACGCAAATGAACTCATTTGCATGTCTTTATAACTTGTTTTTTTCGTAAAACAATTTATTTTCGGTTAATATCGATGTTTTAACTGCGAATTTAATGAATGCGAAGCTGATTATCGAAGTAATTACCATATAATTGCGCTTCACAATAAATATAATTTAACTGGTATTTTTCCTTTACTACTTTATTCTAACACCTTTTGGCTTTTGGTTTTTAAAAATACAAGTAATAAAGTATTATTACTTTATTAAGAGCATTGAAGTGATCTTGTAAGGTTAATGGATCGAAAACTATGCAGAGCTTCAGTTTCGGGAAGGAACTTCGAGTATTTTATCTAATTTATTCTTCGGAAAACTGCAAAAAGTATTTTAATGGGTTCGGTCGGATAGGTCTGCTATAACGATTATGAAACTTTCTTAGAATAAGTCAATAAATTGTTTTTAAAAAGTTATATTTTCTCTTTTTAGTCTCAAATGGCTTTCCCGACTCACAGCACCTACACATTCAAGTGTTACATTAGATGATTTAATAGCTAGTACTTAATAATATCAGCTTATTTTCTTGATGATATTACAGTTCGATCGTTATAATAATTATCAGGCAGGTGCAAAGATAACAATGACCTTAGTTACGTTGACAGATAGGTACGTACGCGGATGTGGATATCAACACTAATGTATTATTCTATTCAAGCAGCAATTATCATGGCTAACAGTTTCTTTAGGTATAATCTCCTCATTCTCAGCCTTGCCTTTTCCTAACAAAGTGTAGACGTCGTATGTTGGGGTCGACTTCCAGTCCCACTAGATACTGCAGTACTGCTGAATATCAGTATCTGACACGACACGATTGCCGTTAGAATTAGTCAAAGTGCCGACACGCTAAGACAGATTTTATCATTTCATTTCATTCATTTCTTCCTGATAAGTTTCCGTTAAATTACTTGGCAGATAATTTCATATAATTATTGTACTATTTTTGAATTCATCTGCCGGTTAGTGGCTAACCTGAGGTGGTAAATCAGGCCCTAATTCTCCTTTTTCCTTGTCGATACACTCTTGCCAGAGTGGTCAAAGATAAATGGCACTGTGACAATTTTTGAAGCCGATTTGCTCAGTAATAAAATCTTGAAAGCCAACCTTAGGGATAACTGGTTGTTAGCATTCAGGCTCAAGTAATCTTTATAACGATTGACACAGAGATTTAGGTATTATGGTAAACTGTTTTACGAACCTACTCTAGGGTCAAAGAGGCATTGATTGAGTAAATCCTCAGACCAAAAAATAACCTTTAAGATCTTGAATCTCCTGTACTTACCTGGCATAAAAAAAACTACGCTATTTATGCTACGTTAGAGGTCAGAGATTGTTGGAGGTTTAATTTCCACTTCGTGCCAAATGCTATTATGTTTTTCGATTAATATATCACTCGGAGTTTGGATTTAGAACTGCCTCGTAAGTCTAGTGGTCCTAAACGTTACTGCTACGCTCGGGGTCCTAGGATCGATTTTCGGGTTGAGCAAAGTGACATTGGGTCTTTTTATTATTCTCAGTAACAGTTCGAAGTTTGCATTTGTGCCCGGTTAATGACAATAGGCTTGCCCTCAATAACACGGGACCTAAACGTACCGGCGGGCTGTAAGTATGTGTACATTAGTACGTCGTGGTGTGGTGAATATAACTGAACCTGGCCATGGCCAATGGAAAGGGAAGGCTAATGCGGTTTTTAGTTGGTATGAGTCCGACATACACCGCCGGCCGGCCGGATTGAAATTAGCTCGTGCCAACTTTAAGCCGGAAAATAAGTTTGGCGACAACTGTACCTTAGTACGCCTTTGCCTTACTCTCCAGAATATACTTAAAGGCGTATTCCCCCTCTTACATGGCACCTAAAAACACCAGTGGACTGTGTGTGGAAATGCAACTCTAGCAGCATATTACCTATAATAAAGTTTACCCTGCACTTCACAATTCAGTCTAAACTTTGCTTCGTGCAAATGTGAACGTATATAAATTGTATTGCTGGCTCTAGCGACGGGCTGGCGGAATTAGAACGACGCCGAACGCCTAAATGTATTACAGTTCTCGCAATTAGTATCGACATTGCTTGGTATACTGTTCATTTCATCGAGAAAAGCGACGTACCTACAATATGCTTATTTTTATTTATTTTATTTTTTAAAGGAAGACCAACAACAGTTTGAAGTGAGGATTGATGAACGGAGATTGACAAAACAAGTATATATGTATGGCGAGTACAAATGGAAGAGTCGGAAGGGGTCGACCTCAGCGAACGTTCGAAAACCAAATTGCGGACGTTCTCAAAAAAGGCAAGGTTAAGGGCACCTTAAACAGACGAGCATGTATGGGGAGGTTAATTAACATAGATGAAGCGAAAGTGGTGTGCCAGGATCGTAGCCAGTGGAAATATATAGTCTCTGCCTACCCCTATGGGAAACAGGCGTGAAGCTGTAATGTATGTATGTAAGACCAACAGAATTTCATTTAACAATTTTATTATCTTGGGACATTTTTACACAGCACCATCTAGTCCCAAACTAAGCAGAGCTTGTACCATGGGTAGGTACTAGACAATGGATATAATACTTATATCCTTTTTTTTGTAAATTTATAATATACAAGAAACACCTATACAAACACAAACACCTAATTTCATCACATAAATGTTTGTGTCTTGTGGGAATCGAATCCACGACCTCGTGATCAGCAGTCCGGTACTCGAACCACTAGACCACAGACGTCGACGATGTCAAGTATAGTAAGTATAAGTAATTTTGGCCCGTTAATGACAAGAGGCTTAAATTAAATCTTAATATTCACGTGAACTGTGGTTGTACATACTTAAATACAACCCTGCCGATCCCTTCGGAGAATAGAGGTGTGATGGTATGTTTTGCAAAATGTTGGGCTAACACTGAATCACATTACGTTATGTATGAAAATGTTTGACGCGAATAACAATTATCTAATTATATTTCTGATACAATGTGACCTTTGTAGTGAACTTGACATTAAACTAATTGGCTGTGAAAAATTTAACTTTGTATTAGTACCTAGGCACAATATTCATGTGGGTACATAATGTCTTAAGATACACAAAAAACTTGTTGATAACAATTCGGTTCTTTTTTCAAAATGATGAAGTTTCTGGAATTTCATGACGCAAAACAACTAGTATCTTGAAAAGTCTGGAACTAAATCTTGACATCTCGAACCAAACACGTTAGGTAATCCATAAAAAATAATAACAAATAACACTATTAAATTATTACAAGTATTTAAGATACAGATTGAAGTTTTTTTTACCCGACTGTCGAAGGAGGCTTATGTGTTTGACCTGTATGAATGTATGTATGTCCGTTCCTATGCCCGCTCGTAACTACTCAACGGCTCGTTTAATTTGCACAAGTCACTGGGTACATGTGATTTTATGTAAACATCTTTACTCCGAGCTGCTACTAATTTCATACAAAACCGCAAATCTAACACTTTGCTGGACTTAGCAATCAAACTCAAAATCTCTAGCGTAGCAATAGCGCTTAAGTCCGCTAGAGTAATGAGGCAGTTAAAAATACATTATGTATGATAATGTTAAGGTATGACCAGAATGACGTGAAGTCGTCGGAAAAGAATACCCTGCTTCGAGTTTTCCCACGGGTGCCGTAAGTCGAGTAAAAGATTCAACTGTGCTAGCGGTGGCCATGATTTGTACACTAAAAATGTAATTTTGTGAGAATCTGGCGTCTCCAGTGAGCAGGTGGAGAGGTTTGTCAGTTGCCAAGTGTAGCGGAAAGAAATAGATATAGTATGTAATAGCTGGGTATGTAACATGTGTACATGTAAGTACGTTGTGTACAAACACAATCAATGAAGTAGGCCCTTAAAAGGACCTGATGATGTCATGTCTCCAACGCAATCTGATGAACTTTTACAATCAATTTTCTCATGATAAACTTACATTTTCAAAGGAGAAAAACAATATTTCTTAGAGTTAATTAAACCTTAAAAACTCTTAAATAATTATACGAAAGTATATTTTATTTAGATTTATAATACAGCACTAGGGAACATATAACATACTAATCTATGTAGGGAACGAGCCCTGTGGCGTGGGAGTTTTTAGGAACCTACAAATAATAACGGATATAAATGAAATGAATATTTCTTTGTATAAAAACATGGTACAAAATTGTCTTAATAAAAGTAATCATTACAGTGTCAAATAATCCTAGCCAAACAAGAGCTCAGACTCAAAACAAAATTTGCTTCTTGTGTGTATAGAACGTGTATATGTTGTGTTTGGTATCGAACCCTCTACACTGAGCGCAACATTAGTGGCAAGGTGACCACCAAACATGCGTTTTTCAATGAAATTAATAATGACATGTAATAAATAAAAAAGGATAGGATAAAATATGAATGAAAATTATTAATAGCTTAGGTATCATATCCTATATTTTCCCTAAGTTGTAAGATTAAGGGAAATGTTACTTCTTTGTTGTGCAACACAGTAACGTATCGTACTAGACATACAACATTAGTGAAGATTAAAGGTTAATTGGCTAGATGAGTTACATCCCAGCGTCTGTTACATTAGTTAAACACATAGATACCATTGTACATGCTTAGGCAACGTGCTCATGTCGCAAATATACAGAGATTTTAAACTCGCAATCTACAAACCCGAGTGTGCTACTCATTTGCATATTAAAGACTATATTAAGTTGAAATTAGTTCGAGACCAATTAGGCACAGTTGGCACCTAACAGTACGGGCGATACAAAAGGAGAGAGTGCACAGAATTTGTGTTTTTGTTCATACTACACGCCGGAGAATGACCGCGGTTAGCCACTGTATTGCTAGTTTTATAGTGAACATGGTCAGGGAAAATGTGGACCGAATCCTTTATGGTATTGGCAAAGCTCCGTATTGATACATACTCGGGTGCTTGTGTAAATCACCACTATGAACATTGAACGGTGTCGTTTTGCGTGTATAATACTTTTTAGGCGCGTTAAACAATATTGGTTTACAGGGAGTGACGTTATCGTGTATTCGTCTATCATTTTAAAGTTGATTCTTCCCGCAATGTTGAATTCCTCTTTCATATTTCAGTTAACACTTGGTATTAATGACCTACCTAAGTATTATAATTATCATATACCTATTATTAGGTAGGTATATGAATGTTGGATGTTGGTCTCAAGGGCTTCTGACCAATTTCTGCGTCATCATCAGCCTGTATTCGTCCACTGCTGGACGTAGGCCACTCCTAGTGAACACCGCAGAGCCCGATCTTCGACTTTCCTTTCCTTTCCTGCCTTCCGCAAATCGTCACTCCACCTCGCCGGCGGGCGTCCTACACTACGCTTGCCTAGACGTGGTCTAGAGAACTTGTTTGCTCCAACAGTCGGTTCTCCGAGAGATGTGACCAGCTCATTGCCACTTCAGTTTGCCAATCAATTTCTGCATAGATTTTCATAATTTGAAGGCATGACTTTCTTCACAGTAAATAATGATCAAATCAATATTCTTTTATAATTTCTTTGATAATTATAATTTCGCATAATTTTTTGCGAAATACTGTATAAGAAGGCGTCGCTGATGAAACAAAATCATTTGAGTTATGCCTTAGCTCAATAAGAAAGAATCTTTGAGAGGAAACTCTTTTTACGTATGCGTGGATGGTTTCTTAGCCATTCTAAGAAGCCAAACTGGAAATGAGTAAAGCACTTTATTTTTTTAATCCTGAAATCGTATATTCGGCGTTTACAAGTAAATTCATATGATTCCGGAACCTTTTACGGTGCTTAAATATTCCATTTCTTGTGATGAAAAATATTTAGATATGTGAAGGTAGATTTTCATGATAAATGTCGTAAAATACGGAAAGCAATCTGTGATTTAGCAGAATATGGTATTGACACACCTAAGGAAAGCCATTAGCATACGTCCGTATTATAGCTATGGCGGAAAATTACTTACCTACACATTTCTGACGTTCTATGAAGTATTTATATTATGGTTGAGTTTTATCTTGGCACTGCCATTTAATTTAAATCAGTTTTTCTTCCTTAAGAGTGTATTTATGTAAAAAATAACACACGTTTATGTACCTATTACTTAGTACGGAGTATGTGATATCGGGTCCTATATCCTTCTTCGTGAAAATTTCCACATCGTTGGCGTAGTCACAATCATGGCTGCCAAGTCGATAGGTAGGTACGTTCTGACTTTGACTGCTTAATAATTAGGTCGAATAGTTTTTTGGTGGACCGCTGGTTGGTGTTAAGGTACGATTCCAAACCACACTGGAGACTGCAACTGCAGGCATTATGTGCGTAACTATCGTGAAGATAATTTTATTTATTAAAATATTTTGTTTGTATGGAACATGAAATATTGAACAAGAACTACGTTGTCCAAAAATGAGACAAATTCCATTTTGCTATCGGATGAATTCAAATATTTAAAGAATAAACCATATTTTTTATATCAAATCCATTTTTGTACGTATATTGACACTAACAAAATAACGCAAGGATTTTCATAAATAGAGGGTAGCATAGCTCTAATATAAAAAACTCGTATTTTTTCACGAAAGCTAAAAGCCTATTGAAAAAAATTTAGGTTTTTTTTAGAAAAGCGTAAGCTGTTAGTTTGTTACTTTCGCATTTATAATTTATACATTTAATATTTAAAATATTTAGGTAGGTATGAGACTAACAAGAATATACGAAATTATCAGGAAACGAGCAAAAGAAAATGCATCAAAAAACTCCTTATAGCTATCAGCTTGAAGAGTACAGAATATAGAAGACTAGCTGCCACATTGGATGACAAATGTTTATTCCTAGGACAAGTACCTGTATGCCAGCTTTTGATGACGTTTTAGCACCTGTTTCACCATCTTCTAGTAAGTTCCTATTAAATTACTTGGTAGATAAATGCATATAAATTTGTTCCATTTTGAATTTACCGGTTAGCGGCTACTCAAAGGTGGTGAAACAGGCCTTAAGTATCTTTTATTTTAATAACAACTGATGCAAGAAACTTGTGTTGGCAAAATTAGACCCACTCTATTACAGAACGGAGGAAATTTTAAACACATTAAAGCTGGGTTATGTTCCTAAGGCTAGTTCCCTTCTACTCGTACCTTTCTTAATTATTACACGGACCGAGCGCTATATCTTATGTGCAAAACGTAGACTTAACGCGTAAGGTAACGTTAAATAAAGCGTTAGGTTAGGAATGTATACGGGTTTGGGTCGTGCATTTTTTTTAAGATTAGTGTGGGACACCCACCGCTCTGGCCTCGTGTAGTGACGACTTGTGGAAGGCATTCGCAGCGAGTGGATGAAAAAAGCTGAAGATCAGGCTCTGTGGCGTTCACTAAAAGAGGTCTACGTCTGCATTCATCAGTGGACGAATACGAGCTGATGATGATCATTATCTGTTTTTAAATGAATTGATGAATGAGAATTTCATGAATATTGTTGTTAGCACAGTTTGTTTAAATTGATGTATTATCTTATTTTCAATGTTCATAAATAAGTACTAATTCGCGAGTACTATATTTTTTTTTATTTTAGGGTACACGTTTCAAATGTTTGTAGTGTAAGAATATACCTATTACTCGTAGTCAACATTGCACGTTGTTTTCAAATTAACTTCCCTTCACTGTCTCGCTACAAATAATACACAATCCAATTTACAGAGAACTTGTAACATTGTTGCCGTTATTGTATAATTTCTCAGAATACAAGCGTGGAAGACTTTCAAATTGATGTCAATTTGAGTGTAATTGCACGATAGGCCCTGTGTTACGAACAATAGCTATTTCAGTCTTTGTGGCAATTGACTGTGAGGGACAATTGTTTAAGTACCCGACGAAGTGTAAATAGGTAGTTACAAAATGCATAACTCGATATCTCTCATGTTCTGTGCCTCGACCATGAGTTTTTCTCACTAGACTCGCTAGCGACGCCGTAAATTATTTGTATGGAAAACCCTCGAAGCGCCTCTAGCGGTTACGTAAGGAACTAAAATCTGCTATGAGTTTACAGCGTTTCGATGCGTAAAAAACCTATCGAAAGCCATTCGATAGAACTCATGGTTGAGGGGCAGTTTTGACAATATGAATCCATAATAATGAGTTTATTATAATAAACTCGAAGAACTGTTTGTGTTTGTTACCTTTTTACACCTAAACTCTACCTCCTTGTTAAATAAAAAATAAAATTTCCAAGGAGGTAGAGTTTGCATCTTGAGGAAGAATATAGGCTAACATTTGTATAAAAAAGTTAAATCCATTGGTATGTGAATAAAACCGCTTACAAACAGCTAGTCTGTAAAAAATTGTAGCTTAAACGCTACCGTTCGAGTTTCGAAATAATTTGTAGCATAAAAAGGCTCTTAAAGTGAAATGACTGCAACATAATTTAGAACAGGCGTTAGTTACCCAAGCACCGTCAATTACTCTAACTACAAAATATCTAGCAATTACTTCTACCGTTTATCCAGAATATTGATTGCGGCCAGATACCTTAATACGAAGCAATTATTATTTTGGTCGGTACAAGTTAGTTCGTGGGAGACTCGGCATGTTATAATTCAATAAAACGAAGTAGGTTGTATATGAGCGCCGGAAGACTAAAAACTTTTTGGCCAGTTATCAGTTTTTTTTTCTATTTTCGAAATACTAATATGCCAATCCTTGTTTTGTAACATGATCAGTTTGACTTTATTACATTAACATGGTTTAGAGAAATTGTTAAAAAGGTGGGCTCAGGTGGGCTAAGTACTTATCCCTTTTGCTGTATGTACAGTCAACAAAAGAGTTAGGTATACAGGCAACTAGTAAAATTTGCATGAACTTATACTTACATACCATCACGCCTATATTCCTCGCAGGCCTATCTACACTCACAGTTCGGTATGTTGAGCCTATTGCCAAAAATCGGGCACACATCCAAACTTTGAGCTGCTACCGAGAATTTCATAGAAAGATCCAATAACACATTACGGCAAAGATAAATATCTGCTAAAAGGTTTATTTAAGGTGTATAGTCAGCATAATTATAGCTAACCCATGTATTTTTAAACAGTCAAAATTATATAGTGATACGTTATTACATCATCTTTGTCAAAACAGATGTACGGTCAGCAACGAAAGTTGTTGAACACAACCAATGTTTAATAACATTACAGTACCAAAACTATTCATTAGATTTCGACTAAAGTTAAGCATATAATTGTCCTCTAATAAGAGAAGGCAATACTAGTTCTCTTATTAGAGGACAGTTATGTCAGTAAATTCTGAATATGAAAGATTATAAGGCATTTTGGAGATCTTATCGTGTCCAGCGACTTTCGTTGCTGACTGTACCTAATTAGCTGCCTGTATGCCATACTTTTTTGTTAACTGTACATTACGTCACGTTACTCAATAACAGCGAAGCGGGATGCCTGTTAAAGGACCCACAAATCCACTGACAGATTACGTTCAGCCGCTCTCCTGGCGTCATGGCGGGCGCCTTGTTTGCCGGACTTATTCGTACGGATCCGTGTCCCGTTGTGTTAGTGAAATACGGGTACTAGGTCCCCATTATATGTCGCAGAGATTTTAGTCGACAGACGACGCTAGGTTTAGACAGCAGATTTGTGTTACAGTATTTGCATTGTGTACAAGTTGGATATTTACGTTGTAGAGTAAGATACTAGGAAGAAAAGATTATTCTTTGAAATCGTCATTTCCTGGTCGCCAAAAGCACGGCTGTGTAATAAGGGTAGGCTAGATAATAAGTTTTTATTTAAGAAAAGTATTTTAAAAAAGTAAACGTAAAAGTAAACAGCTGTAGGTAACGTTAGATATATATATATATATATATATAGCCTTGACGACGTCTGTGGTCTAGTGGTTCGAGTACCGGACTGCTGATCATGAGGTCGTGGGTTCGATTCCCACAGGACACAAACATTTATTGCGATGAAGTGTTTGTGTTTGTCTGGGTGTTTCCTATGTATTATAAGTATGTATTTACAAAAAAAAAGTATATAAGTATTATATCCATTGTCTAGTACCCATAGTACAAGCTCTGCTTAGTTTGGGACTAGATGGTGCTGTGTAAAAATGTCCCAGGATATTTATTTATAATTTATAGCATAGCTTATAAGAGACATACTGGTGAAAAGTGGATTAAGTTTTCAATAGGTTCGTATAGGTTTTAAATGGGACCTTGGTGTGAGGTGCCAAGGCGGTTGCCTCCCCAACGCCTTCTTCTTCGAGCAGAATCGGTCCTCTCACGATCATGCATTTAAGTAGGATTAATTCCTTCCTACTCCACAATATCGACATTTTAATATTTCTGCTAATAAATGCTTAAAAATAATGCTTGAAAATATTGCCACTGGATTTATCAGTTCATCAAAGAATAGTGTCCGCAAAAACTTGCACTGAAAAGTAAATTTTGAACTTTAAAGAAACTTATATTTAATCTCGCGGAGTCACTGCGACTGAAACTTGTTTCCGTTAAGGGAAGATTTTTCTTACCATAAATCTTCTTTATGTCGACTACGCTTCCATTCAGAATTTTTGTTTTAATTATGCAGTTTTTAACCTTAGAATGTCCGCTGTTATTAGTAATAGGAACGAATTGGTATGAATAAATACGAATGATAAAATACAAGATATTATGGGAATAGGCTGAGGAGGATGATGAAACATAAAGTGCGTTTTTGTTTTTCTCTTTTTTAGTATTCATTTCTAACCCTAATGTGGATACTACATCAGTACCTCAACCATAAGTTCTATCAAATAGCTTTCGATAGGTTTTTTACGCTTCGAAACGCTGTAATCTCATAGCAGATTTTAGTTCCTTACGTAACCGCTAGAGGCGCTGCGAGGGTTTTCCATACAAATATTTTACGGCATCGCTAGCGAGTCTAGTGAGAAAAACTCATGGTCGAGGCACAGAAGCAACGGGAAAACGCTAGATATACAATATGAATTTTTAATGTATTCTTCGGATAACTCGCCTTCATCTAGTTTTTCTCAGTCCCGTGGGAATGTCCTAAAATATTTTCTAAGCGGATGCCAACGGCATAATAACTAACTAAATAACTATCTGTGGGCCAGATTTTAGCCCAATCCGTTCAGTGGTTGGAGCTGTGCATTGATACATTAGTCGGTCACCTTTTCCTTTTATATTTACTATCTTATCCAGAAATTTCAGAAAATAAAAAGCCTTTATTATCATTATCATTTATCCAATTACGAACCCACTGCTGGCCACGGGTCAGTCAGAAGAAGAACCAGTGCATTTTATTTAAGGTTATTTTATTCGATAGGTATTTATCTCAATCCTTGAAAGACTTCTTTCGTAATCTGGAGCATAGATCCACTTTAAACTGCTCCATCGTAATAAACTATGCAATCCCTGAGTTCTCTAATAATATAATAGAAGAGCTGCCTTAGAACAAAAAAGGTTTTAAATAAATAGTCCTTCTTTCGTTTCGTGATTCGTGATGTGTGTTAAATCTGGATTTATTTTGGAATAAGTTTTAAAAAGTGTCAAAATTCTAATACAAAATAGAAACTTGATCTCTATTGCTTGATTTCTAAAATCATTTGCTCTGGTCGTGCCTAATGAAAACATTCTGATCGTGTAAAAACATGAAAGTACCTAATGAAATACTGAACTCTGCTATGTGTATTTACCTACATTATTTATGTATTTGTTCGGAATATAATAAATTTTAATAAAGCAAAATATTAACGTATACCCAACAAAACTGCCAGGGGCATCGAAATACACGCTTGCTTGCAAATATTCTGTAAGTACTGAAACTTTTAACCCGCAAATGTAAAGAAAATATTGTTGTTACACGCTGTGATTTCAGCAAGCTAATGCAAATTGTATACGAACATTTTGGAACACACATACGAATATGGAAGTTAATGTCGGTTATTATCGGTTGATATTTTTCACAAATATTTTTGAGGTCAAGCAAAGCGAAGAACGAAATCAATATTTGTGCCCCGTACATGGGGGAATAGACTGTCTCACGGTATCAACACTATAAAAGACGAAGTACTACTACTAATTTGTTGTAAAATAAAATGTTTAGTTATAAATTAATTATTAATCATTTACCAATATTAAGATGTCTGTTTTTTTTTTGTAATAGTAACTTAATTTTATTTAAATATAGTCAAAAAATATTTATTTACAATTAATTTATTTACTTACCTTAATAACTTGTTCACTACACGTTACAAATAACATCATGTTAACATGATGTAAATATTATTTCATTAAAAGTGACTTCTAGAGCTAGCATGAGGTGCTTTGATGTTACTCTTATTTATTTTAGCGCTAGTACAGATTTTCACTTAACACACTTCAATATACAATAAGACAATGTTTTGAAATAAAACAATCACTGTGGGTAATGTGTAATGTAATGTGTTGAAAAATGCCAAAGCACGAAAAAGAGCGTTGCAAATGATGCCAAAAACGATGGTAGTTACTGTCGACATGATGTGAACGGTTACTGAGTTACACACAACAAGTAAACAACCATGTTTGCCTACCAACAACGGAGTAATTATTTCAAAATTTCGCTCGCTGGCTTCAACTTGCTACAAAGTTGATACCCTCTACAATACCGGTTCCATAGATTCAGCTTTGCACGTGAAGCTCAAAGGTAAATTGGATAGCGACCACAACGGTTCGAGCACACAACACTCATTGACTTTTGTTATACAAAACTGGTTTGCAGACGGATTTTCTACTTAGCTATATTTTAACAATTAAAAGTTTGTCAGTCGAATCGATTCGACTAGGTTGTTTTAAAAATAGAATTCTATACATAAAAGTATTCCAAAAATGAAACAGAAAAGCATTTGTTGAAGAAGTATTCGTATTACTTAATATAATAATTAATTTGTTTCTTCATGTTTAATGAATTGCTTCATATTCTTGACAGGCTCTTCTATTCGGAATAAGCCCTCGGGGAACGTCACTTTGTTCACAAGCTCTTATTGAAAAAAAAAAGTAAATGATCTTGAATAAAATACCAAGTTCGTTAATTTTAATAAGATTAGGTACTTTCTAAAACCTTCAGTTCACCTACAAGCAAATAATATACTCGGTAATTCTTAATTGTTTATAGCTGCGTAAATTCAGTGCAGGTTGTAAAATGTGTGTAGTTAAGATTTCATAAAATACTGTTTAATTTTTGTAGTCGTTGATTTTTCGTTTAGATGGAATGAATATTTGATTTCAGCCTACTTTTCCTGCTAGTGTTTCGTGTGACCCGAAAACGTGTGGCACGCAACAGTGGTGGCGCTAACACACGGTATTGGAATTTTTGTCGCTGTTCGCCTCCCACTGTACGACTCTTTCAGGGGCACGCGAGATAGGGTTGCCCGTAGAAATAATTGTGGGCCGCTTTTATAGCGGTGTGGGCGACACCTATCCGTTTTTATTAACGTTACGGTATACCGTCAAATCGGCACAAAGGATTCTGCAACGGTTCGCTGGCTACATAAAATTATATAGTTTTTCGGTAAGGGTTATGTTGATAGAGATACATTTCGCTTAAATGACCTATATTCAGATAAAAGGTGACATCATATTATATTATTTGGGTAAAATGTTAGCATGCCAATCCATCATTAAATACTTACCGCATTTCTAATATGACATAATTGGAGCTCGTACGCTAGACCATAATAAATGAAGCTATAGTTTCCTACAGATATTCGAGTCATATATCGAATTGAAATGATACGCCTAATTAGATTGATTGGTGCAATTATTGTAACTGAACTAAATTATTAATATAGGAAGTTGTTTTGCCTAGTTGTTATTTGGATTTGTGACAGTGAAAAAGCTTTTATATAACTTCAAACTGGCGTCTGTCTGACTAGTTTAAAACTAGTGACCCTTTCGGGGGAGCATAGAAAATTCAATTTACATATTACAAGAGCCGGCTGACTGGACACCTCATTATCCCATATAATGGTCTTCGCTGGGTTGCACTCCCACAAGACTTAATTACCCCTAATCTGGCATTCCGTGAATCTAACAGAAACCTCGCCCGCGTAATTACGGTCCACTGTTCTAAAGCTAATGGACTCGTTTATTTATCTGCTAATTGTACGTAATCCACGAATCAAGATCGAGTTATCTTTGACCGTTTACCAGTATTATGATATGTAGGAAAACCTTCGAATCGAAACCTTCCATACGAAACAGAGAAAACAAGGCTTGCAGTGAATAATAAAGTTCAGAACCGTCTCTTAAAAATAACGTGGCTTTTTGTTAACGTTCAGAAATAAGAGGATAAGTAACGGTCTCGTCGCGAAAATAGTTACGAGTAACTTTTATAAAGTAGTTTTGGAACAGGGACTTTGTCGTGAAATAAAACAACGTCGTGAACATACTCGTACTTACGTCGATTGTTTTATATAAAATCTTGAGATCTTGAGACGTTAATTATTCTGTATGTGTTTGTCACCTAACTCGTCGTATACGGCTGTGCCAATTTGATCAAAATTTTGTCAATGATCCCATTCATTTGAAAACACAATCGGCCCCGTAATTGGCGCTGCTGGTTTACATTGTTTTTTAATCCACCGGGAAACGCAGCCTAAGGTGCGCACGGGTCGCTAGAATTTTATAATATAGAAACTTTTTTAGTAAATGTTGAATTTTTGGGGCGTATGCATCGATGCAAAGTGTATCGCGTGCGTTCTGAAACGAAAGCCTTCATAAACCCGAGGCAGTCTCGTTTAAAAGTCGTGTGTAAACGTTATGATATCGCCCGACCTGCTTACGTACACTCGTCGCACTTTGCCTGCCCCTTAATTGGAGGGGTTGGCATATTTCAACACGCGACTATGTACACATGCAAACAAAAATAGACTCTCGTTCCGTACACCACCGACTAATATCCGAGAGTTCAGCAAACAGCGCCGTCTGTATGAGGTTAGCGATTTTACACCGAAAGAGTTCATAAAAATGTACTTCAGCTACATTAATGTGTACTTAATAATGTAACTATAAATATGAACGCTAAATCACTTAAGTACTAAAAGGAGTGCGTGGTACTCGCGACCGGCGCATGTGGTGTATGACCTGTGGTAAATGTACCTATGAACGAGGACGAAGACCAAAGAAGTACCTATATAAAATCGTAGTATGTGGCGATATGTAATTTCTGACTTTAAAGAAAAAAAAGCGAGCATTTATGCAATAATACTGTAACTTACAATTACATTTAAACAAAAAATAATGAAAATCTTTAAGTTTATTAAAGGTCGTGAGCATTTATGCAATAATATTGTAAATTACAATTACATTTAAACAAAAAGTAATGAAAATCTATGAGTTTATTTAAGGTTGTGAGCATTTATGCAATAATACTTTAAATTACAATTACATTTACACAAAAAGTAATGAAAATCTAGAAGTTTATTTAAATTAAACCAGTTTCACTCAAGAAATCATGAAAGTAAATTGAATTGATTCCGAACAACGAGCCACAGCTTAGACGGAGTCAATAGAAGTAAATGCACTTTGATTCAGAGATAATAATCTACTATTTTTATACTGTGGAAAATTGAATTTGCTGCCTGTAATATTTCATTCTCAAATGAATAAGTAATGTTGTTGCTAAGTACTAACTATTAGCATTTAGTCAGGCTGATGCATAAATGTCATAAATTAAGGCGCGCCGACCGCAATCAAATTTGGGATGAGTCTATCATCGTATAATTTATAATTATGATCTATGAAATTGGTACTTGCCAGACAAAGTTTCTATATATTTCGGGATAGTCGTAACCTAAGAAATTCGTCCTAATATCCCACAATTTAGATTTCGGTCGTCTGATGGCTGTCATTTCATGTGAAATACTAAAACCCAGACTCCACTAGTTACGACTAGATATCGACTTACTGCAAATAAAAGAGATTACTGCTACAGATTAAACATTTTAGATCGTTATTGAAAAGAAAACTGTGACTGGAATCGTTATTATCTCTGAACTCTTTCATTAAAACCTCGATAACGAACGGAGCATCAAGCTCTTGGCGTCTTTTCTCATATTTTTTTGTATTGTCGCCTAATCGCCACTTTGTTATTCAATTTGGAGTGTTGCCAGCGCACCGCCTATTAAATAATACCGTGCTGAATCGGAAGATTCGCTGGGGCTCGGTTAACGTAATAGTTTGCTTTCATATAAGTAAGTGAAATATTTTTAAACTTATTTCTGATTTAATTTACTTTAACTTCTATACATACATAACATACATACCGTCGCCTCTATATTTCCCGAAGGGTTAAGCTGAGGTGTACTAATGTACACCCACAGTTTGCCGGTATGTTTCGGTCTAGGGCCCCAACTCACAGACGTCACTTAACCATAATGAATCGTTAACTAACACTTACTATATCTTGGACTATTTTTCCATATTTGAATTTGTTGTCAGTGTACTAAGATATACTGGCTCTCATTAGCTAATGATTCATTAGGTTAAGTGCCGTTTCTGAGTGCGGCCCTAGGTATAGGTAAGTATGTAAGGAGGAAGCCTATTACCACACACGTACACATCTAAACTCCAAGCAGCTACTGAGAATTTCATAGAAAAGTCCAACAGCAATTTGCTCGACATGGGAATCGAACACTGAACGTCTAGAAGCAGTAGTAAATGATGGAGATAAATGAAATACATTAACATAATATTTTCTAACTTTTGACGAATGACTTTATTTAGCTTTACTTCTATATTTGTTTGATTCAGATCCAACCTTTGATTTCTGCCATCAAAAAAAGCCTTCATTACATCTATCTGTAGGTACTATATAAAAATATTCGCGGGTTTGAAAATACCACATTTTCAAACCCGCGGATTTTTTTAATTTTTTTTTTCCAAAGCGTTTTTAAAGTTAAAGCACTTTTTATAAATCCTTTTTAACCCCCAACGCAAAAACGACGGGGTGTTATAAGTTTGACGTGTCTCTGTTCGTGTGTGTGTTGTGTGTGTATGTGTGTGTGTGTGTCTGTGGCATCGTAGCTCCCGTACGGATGGACCGATTTTGATTTTATTTTTTTTATTTGAAAGGTGAATTAGTCGGGAGTGTTCTTAGCTATGTTTGATGAAAATCGGTCCAAGATGGCCGCCCCTACAAAATAGCGGATTACATATTTTTTCACAACTCCGTCAATATGGGTATCAAATGAAAGGGCTTAACTAGTAGAAGACTCTACAATATGATAAATTTCAAATCCAAGATGGTCGCCACCACAAAATGGCAAATTACATTTCGTACCGGGGGTTTTCTAAATTTTTAATTTAGGTTAGGTTAGTTTTATGAAACATTTAAATTCATTCATTCAAATGGGCAGCATGAAATTCAGAGTATATGCAATCCTTTATTTGGTATTCGTTCCATCTTCACATACTAGGATATATCAGCGTCAGTTCCCAGGACTTATCTAAAACTTCTTTGTATCTATTTGGCTTCAACTTCGCTCTAGTAAAAAAAAACTTCGTGAAGGTACTCCATTGCTGTGGGTTTTTCTCTTTTTTTTGTCCGCATATCCAAGTATGAGTATTTTGCCGCTAAGCAATAATGTGCTAACATTATTGTTCCGGTATATAGGGCAATGCAGCCAGTAAAATTACTGGGCAAATGAGATTTAACAACTAAAGTCTCTGGCGTGTATAGGCTACGGTAGCTGCTTACTATCAGGCTTGCTTTTCATATTATAACAATAAAAACATGTATCAGTAGGTTGATAGCGTGACTGTCCAATTTCTACCGAATAATAATAGTGTTTCATCGACTATTAATATTTTTTCTCATTCGTGAGGGTTTAGGTTTATGTCTAACCTACCTTTATTATCTATTCCTTCAAATTCGAATTTGGCCAGGATTTTATCAAAATTCATTTAGTGGTTTTGGTATATAAAGATTTTTTTTTTTTTTTTTTTTTAGGACGGATGTAGATTCTAGCTTAGAAGCTTTAGAATCTTAACCGGGCTTGGTGGCGAGGCACCTTTTGTGCCTCCAGCCATGGACACTTATAAACTAAGCAACCGCAGCTAAGGGCGTCCCCTAACGGGACTCGGACCTCGGCTTAGGGCGTTGCTGGGGGGACAGCTAGGGACAGCTGGATCTGGGTTGAAATTATTTAGGGACGAATTTAAAACTACTGGCTCGGCGCGGGCCGGCTCGAGCAAGCTTTCTTTCACATTTATATGATGCTGACTGCTGTCATAATATTCATTTAGAGTTTTTTAGTAGGTACAGAATATATAGGCACATGAAACAGTGGCGTTTGCAGGGGAGTAATCGACCGAGCTACATTGCGTGACCGTTGTAAACGTGTACACACGACATGTCGGTTAAGCTGTGTGATTTTTATGTCATAGAACAACAACTATATTATTGGAATGCGGTTACGTGGTTAGATGATTGGAAGTTGAATGTTTAAACAAAATATATTATAATGAATTGTTGCATTAGACTGGTCCTCAGCCTGACCTTCCCAGATAACAGGTCCTGGATCCGATTCTCAGGTCAAGCAAATTGTTATTGGGGGTTTTCTATGAAATTCACACTAACTCGGAGTTTACATTTGCGCCCGTTTATCGTAAAAACGGTTAATCTTCTTCAATTACCGACAGAAGTCTGTAATGAGAATTAGAGCTTTAACAGAATTTAGTTTTTACTGGAACCTGACCCCTAAAGCTTCCAAAGAACGTGAGAATTGCAGTTGTCAATGAGATTCGAAAGTAAATGGGACTTAGATCAACAAAGGTAAATACAATTCAACTACGATACTTCGACTGAAGATGTATCGTAGTCCTGTAATGTCTATCTTGCTTGGAATGATGTAGCATGACGTCATAGAACCTCATTGATTAATAATAAATAGTGATCGTGTGCTGTGAACATGTTACCGCTGCCACCTGCCACGTCGAACATGAATGCTTCTATGTAGGTACTATGTTCTACGGTATTTGGAGTAGCTTTGACATGACCCTTAACATGGTCTCCTCAAGATGTAAGAGGTTTATGATATTACACACTGTACCTGTAGCAGGCTTTAAAATGAGGCAACAGTTCCTGGACAAAAAACTAACGCAATCAGAGATAAAGACTGAATTAAACTTTATCTAAACTATCTAGAATTCAACGAAGCAGATATAGAATATACGTAAAATGATTTCTTCATCGTCACAGACCCAGTAAATACAGTCTACCAACTTAATTTAACCTATTTTTCGCAATTATCATAGCAAAATATGGCATAAAATGTACTTTTACACTGATCAAAATTATTATGCTGTCTGGACGCCGTCCCATTTCTTACAACCAACGTTGTAAGTTATATATTGAAACGATGAAAATTATTTTTACAATCGATGCTGTGATTAAAGAAAACTAAAATGGGTTTTAATACATTGCAATGTTTGCTTACATTAGGTTAAATCTAAAGAGTTTTTAACCAGAATTAGACAACCTCTATAAAAAATGTGCCGTTCACATGTCCGGTTAAAAAAGAAAAACAGTATTGCTGCCTGAGGCACTCCACTAGTAACTAGACTATCGTACTTGTTAGAGCGGTTTTTTTGTCATTAGCACGTTTTTTCTTGCTTTTTATTTCATCTAAGAATGGTTTAACTATTCACATTTTATTTTTAAAAACATTGGCGGAGATATAATTTAATTTGGACATGTATATATATATCTTATAATCTAAATATATAAAACTCAAAGGTGACTGACTGACTGACTGACTGACTGACTGACATAGTGATCTATCAACGCACAGCCCAAACCACTGGATGGATCGGACTGAAATTTAGCATGCAGGTAGATGTTATGACGTAGGCATCCGCTAAGAAAGGATTTTAATAAATTCTACCCCCAAGGGGATAAAATAGGGGATGAAAGTTTTTATGAAACTTTGTCAATTTTAAACCAATCGGGCTGAGACTTTGCATGCATATAGCTACTATGACGTAGGCATCCCCTAAGAAAGGATTTTGATAAATTCTACCCCCAAGGGGATAAAATAGGGGATGAAAGTTTTTATGAAACTTTGTCAATTTTAAACCAATCGGGCTGAGACTTTGCATGCATATAGCTACTATGACGTAGGCATCCCCTAGATATTTAGATAAGAGGCACCCAGACAACACAAGGTTTTTGTGTTGTTTGTTAATAGATCCTTGATGTTTAGCAGGTTTTGCATCAAATGCGAAGTAAATCAGTTAGAGTTACAACTCTTAGCTTATCACGGCTGTTATGCGGCGGCTAGATATGGGTCACACAGTACTCACAACTAGCGGCCAACTGTTAACGATCTGCAGTTATGTGCCGTTTTGTTCCTTATGTGTGTGTAAACGGTCATCCGTTGACGTCACACAGTGACCGGTTCATTAGCTACACATTCAAGCAAAGGATATGCGTTAAACCCTTTTGACGACGTCTGTGGTCTAGTGGTCCGAGTACCGGACTGCTGATCACGAGGTCGTGGGTTCGATTCCCACAAGACACAAACATTTATGTGATGAACTTAGGTGTTTGTGTTTGTCTGGGTGTTTCTTATATATTATAAGTATGTATTTACAAAAAAAAAGATTATAAGTATTATATCCATTGTCTAGTACCCATAGTACAAGCTCTGCTTAGTTTGGGACTAGATGGTGCTGTGTAAAAATGTCCCAAGATAGATTTTCACTTACTGAGCTCTGCTTTTTCTTCAAGTGCATAGATTTTTATTTTACATTGAAAGCAAACATAATTAATCAACTTCAAAAAGTTTATTTATAGTAGGCGGTTCATAATTAATTCATGTAAACTTCATTCATGTACATTCATGTATATTCATGTAATAATGTAAACTTTATTTACTTCAATTAACTAGTTTTTAAACTCGCTTCAATAATGTTGCTTTGATTTAGTTTAATAAACAAATCACTACTCGGTGGTGTTGGCTGTTAATTTTAAATGTGATAATAATAAAATATTAGAATAAGAACATGAAAAGTCATTGAAATAAAACTACTCTCTACTAACTCACGGTGGCTTAGCGGTCATAGCGTCTGAGGTTCGAGTCCTGCCCGCCAGTCGATTTTTTCCTTCATTAAAATAACATGACTTTTCATACTGATTTCTGACACTTACGCGAATACTAGACATTGAAATAAAACTACTTTTTACGGATTTTATCGCGTTATATTGAAATTATTTATATATCATGTTATTTTAATGAAGGAAAAAATCGACTGGCGGGCAGGACTCGAACCTCAGACGCTATGACCGCTAAGCCACCGTGAGTCCTACGCCAAGTGAAAATGGAAATTAAAAAAATTGAAAATGCTTAGAAAATACAAAAAAGATTATTAAGTCATGTTAAATGTAAAACATACGTTGGACAGAGATTATTTTAAATTTCAAAGGTAATACACTAGCTTTGAGCCACTTAACCATGAGTCTAACAAGAAAAATACGTCCTTAGAATTACATTGGTACATTTGTACGACCGAATACTCGATGTCGTTGCCCGAGGAGTGTTCAATTAGATAAACGTAATTTGATTTAAGAGCCAAATCAACAGGCTGTGATTTGTTTGATATAACTTCTAAATATTTCCCCAAACAGCTTTCAAGGTTTGCAAACAATCAGTTTTAATAATGTTTACTATCAATGTTTCTAAATGAATACAGAAAACGGCTTTTCATGTTATATAACATACCATCACGCCTGTATTCTGCGAATGGTTAAGCAGAGGTGCACTGCCTACACCTATAGTTCACTGGTATATTAAGGTCCCATGTAATAAGGAAAGAGTGAGCCTAAACTCGTTATCCAGGCGCAAATTCAAACTGAGCTCTGAAAATTTCACAGAAGAACCCCATAACACTTTTTTCGACCCGAGAATCGAACCCAGGAACATTAGACCAACGACCGTCACTCTACATTATAAGGACACTTCAATTTAAAAGTTAAGATTAAAAATAAAACATCCGACTTTCTGCTTTGTTTCAGTTAAACACTCCCAAAGAAAATTGATTACAAAATAAAGCCAGCTTAAATATTTTAATTAATAAGTATTGTTTTGGACTTTATAATTTACATACTGTACAAGCTTTAAATTTGTCTTAATAAATCCTTTTAAACATAAAATTACACCTCTTTTATATATAACATCAAGTTTTTACTGTATTAAAACTACATTAATGTAATACCACTGCCAATCAATTTAAGAAATCCAATATTCTTTTATTTAATACATTTCTTTTATTTAATTTATTATCCAAACAGTCTGTAAGAGTAAATATCTAAATAAAATCAATAGTCTTTTACTTAGTCCTGTAATTGATAGCCGCTGTGACACAAAGATTGGATGTTTATTTTTCATTAAAAAGCAAATCTTGATTCGTTTTAAAGTTAGAATTCGATCAAAATAATTGGAATCGCGTGTCAGTCAATAAAAACTTGGGAGGCAGCCGCTCGAGACCAATTAAATAAAACAAGTTTACGAAATCAATTAGTTGCAATGTTGGCTTTACACAAGTTGTTATTGAGTTTCCCAACTTTAATATGTCCTGTGTTAGGTTTTACGTATCCTTTTAAATTTAATTTAACTTCTGAAAATGTATTTAGTCATGCGGCGCGGAGTTTTTTCTGCTTACATTAATTCTATTCAATTTCATATTCTATTTTATAAAGTACGTTATAGTATTCAAGCTTTTTGGGCTATGTTATGCTATGAGCTATGTTATTACATACACTTAGAAGTGATATAAATGTATAAACAAGTGCGGTTAGTGGCTTTTAAAATTAATTTATTCTAATTATTCAGGGAATCATACAAAACACTACAATTGTGTACCTAAATTATGCCAAAACCCTTTTCACAAACTACACAGTCAGTTTTCAAGATTTCCACGAAAATCCCCTCAAGAGATGGCTTTCAGAACCGTTGTTTATTTATTATACAATTAAATAAGGCAACCTAGGAATATTAAATTAATACGAAAATGTTAGGTAATTACATAGATTTGATTTAATAGAAAACAGTTCTTTATTATTTTATATTAAAGCCTTTTTAAAGAGGATTGTATTTTTTTTGTCTTTTTGGCCAGTTATTCGATAATAATCCATCACTCTTGGCATACTTTCTTTAATTATCTTGATTATTATTCCGAATTTCTTAAAAAAGTATCATGTAACGTAATTAATTTGATCGATGGAATATTTTTCTGCCTCTTTATTTTATATAAAATTCTCTATAAATTTCGCGGCTGGAAAATTTTGTTCTGACGGGATTTTATTTTTAACAATGTTATTCTTTCAGAGTCTTTCTAGGGCGGTGATTTTATCATGTTTATTATTTGAGATAAAATGGTTGCCTTTAATTATAAAATTAATTCCTGTTATTGGAAAATAAAATACTTCTTCATGGCTTATCCATTAACGACTAGTTTCTTTTTAATTATATCAGTTTGCCTAAAAAGACTGCTTTCTATGAATCATTATTATGATTTTCATTATATAATTGCTAAGAAGCTGCTATGGGAACTAAATACTAATAGAATCCAGAGGAATTGCTAAATATTTCCTTTTTAGCCACAGAACTTTCAGACATTGCCGCCAGTTCAAATCAATTCAAAGATTTAATAGAATCAAATCGTATGCGATTTCTAAAACGTGTTCCATGTCGCCCATTTGGGTGGCGTGCAAAGCATCTACCTTCTCCAGACTCGCGGTTCCGTACCTATTTGCATGTAAAAGAGCGTCAGATGTACCTACCCGCTTTTGTATGAAGGCGGATGAGTAGACAGGGCCAGTAATAAATTGTACACAATCGCAGTGCCTTCATTGAAGGCGGAACAATGGTTTTAACATTCAATGTAGTCTCATTTTTTTTCTGATGATTTTCATATTTCTAATATCAATACACGAAAACAAGAACAAGGCTGATTAAATATTTTTAAAGCTTAGAGGCATAAAGAAGGATCATTTGAAGACTGTATCCCCGGATAGACGCTAACCAATAGATAAATTAAGAAATGGAACAAAATTTGTATGAATTTATCTGCTAAGTAATTTAACTGGAACTTATCAGGAGCTGGTGAAACCCTGGCAATGCCATACTGAGTTGTTGTAAATACTTTAGAACAAGGATCCTTGAGTATACGATGAATATGAAGAAGATTGTAGTATTATAATTTTAAGGAGCTCTGAATATGTCCATTAAATAGAAGAAAATCTGAATTACTTTTTCTTTCAAACATAGTTCAAACACGGAATACATTTTAGCGGTTTCCTTAGGGAGGTCCATTTCTCTTAAACTTTCTTCGACCCTATTAACGAAAAAAAAGTCTGATTCTCATCTGAATTAACATATAAAAATGCTTGATGAATTAAAGGTCACTCAGTGTATTGATAATTCCTTTCAACTTTGTTTCCTTTCTTCTTTACGAATTTGTAACGTTGCGCTTTCGTCCGTTTCTTTGTCCTCTTAGAGTTTACTTATGTAAAGCTCTTCTTCTACACCTTTTTAAATGTACCACATAAATACACGGTATATATAATAAATAGGCTTGTATATAAATGTTTTATTTAGAACTACGTTTTACCCGCGCCTTTGTTCACGCGAAATTGGACCGTCATTACATTCCTTTAGAGGTTTAATTTTCAAAAATCCGTTCTTAGCGGATACCTAGATATGTGCCAAATTTGAGCCTACTCCGTTCAGTTGTTTGAGCCATGTGTTGATAGATCAGCTAGTCAGCCAGTCACCTTTTCCTTTTATATACACAGAAGATTATAATTATGATTGACCTTGACTTGAGACGAGACCGTCCTATTCTATATTATTATTGAATAGGACGGTCAGGAGGGTATTGTCAGGGTAAAAATAATAATATTTAAACTCCTGAATATTTTTATTGGACCCGGTTATCAAATTACTTAATTGAACCGACCCAGGATATAAAAAGATATCGGTATCTTTTCATCAAATTGGTATATAAATTTTCAGTATGTAAACGGTATCCATCAAACAAGTAAACGAGGATATTAATAAATATTCCATATTTCATTTTCAGTGCAAAATTCAGAAGCCCACTGTTATTGAGTGGAGTGAAATAACTAATTATAAGTAGGTACTGCAGTAATTTGTAAGTCTTGTTGAGACTTCATGGCATTTATTTGCGGCATATAATCAATTATAATTATCATTAAAAATATTAATTAACCCCTTTTACTAGCGTAAGGAATTCCTTAGGGATTCGCTGCCAGGGAGGTTAATGTTAGATATTTGTCACCTTAAGTTATTCTGTTATGTGGGGACAAATCCAAAAGATCATGAAAACCCGATTTTGTTTTTATATTAAGATTATTTATTAACTGTGATATACATTTAAAAATAGTCTGTTTTCCGTGGCGTAAGTATCTCAAAGAAAAATAGGACTTATCTGTCATTATTAAGTCACATTTTTTATAAAAAAAGGTCACATCTACATCATACAATTATGCATGTGTCCAATGTTTGAGTGGCAGGATGTGACCCAAATTCAGACGCTTATATAATTATCATCTGTGGCATTATATTTATAACCAGTAGCAAATTGACCATAATTTTATGGTGCATTGTTCCTTATTACTAAGGCGGCCAACCGTCCCGTATTCTGCGGTACCGTCCCGTAATGCTAGATGTAATCCCGCTTTGAAATAATTCATAAAATAGTCCCGTAAAACACCGGATGCGTGCCGCATGTCCCGCATGCGTATTTTTTACCACACATACACATTGATTTGAAAAATTAGTGCACGCCGTGACAGGACATTGATAGGTTGTATTCGTATTGTATTGATTGCTTTAAGTTTTTATTTCATCAGTTCCGTTGACAAGTTTCACTCTAGTGATAAATATGATTTAAAAAAATTAATTACTTTTGTACCTAAGTTTTATGTTTATATGTAATTTTTTACCGACTAAACGTAATAAAAAATAAAGACCGAGATTAAAAAAGATTTAATAAGTATTTAGGCAAAAGTAATAATTCACAGAGTCAGGACTAAATAAGGACTCACGCGCACAACAGTAATAAACCACGATCGGAGAGAGACCCTCACTCACACTCACAACGACTAGTGGCAAAGTGGCGGACATGGCACGTCGGTACTATCCGAGCTGCTGAGTAAAAGTGAGCATAGATTAATATGTTATATTGGATATAGATGGGTATCTTGAAGTAAAAACTTTTACCTTAGAAAGTGGCTCCACCTGGTGCTCATAGTTGTATTTCCGAGTTATAGATACTTATGTTAATATTTTCTAAGTCTTGTACGATATTATAGAATCGTTTGAGATATGTTTTGCATAGAACATATCTCATACGATTCTTAATAAATGCCTAACAATTCCTACAAGGGAAAAGAAAGAAAATACAAAACATATTCATTCAAAACACGAAAAAATGCTCATACGTATCCAAACATTCAACATACCGCAGCCATCTTTCTTAATCAACATAATGTTGCCGTAATGAAATATATTTAGAAAAATTGTTAAATTAAGCCAAATTTATTACTATCACCATCGTTTTGTTAACAATAAATAATATTTTTAAACAAAAAAACAAGCCGCCTCCAAAAAAACACATAGGAACTAAAAAGCAAGAAATAACATATTTACATTGTGATTTCTAACTAATTTTGAGTCGGTGCCAAACAGACAATCAACGAACGTCATATTTGAATTAAATGAGTAGTTTGGCACCGCCTCCTGGAAAATTTATGGGACCAATCTGTAAGCACCAGCTTTCGAATAAAAAAAGAATCATCAAAATCGGTTCACTTAGTCGAAAGTTCTGAGGTAACAAACATAAAAAAAAAATACAGTCGAATTGAGAACCTTCTCCTTTTTTTGAAGTCGGTTGAAAATGTTGTATTCCCCCGTGATTACTTTATTTTAAAATAACCTATGAAGAAAAATAAACATATTATTCTTTTACAAACTAATATGTTTTTTAGGAATAGCAACATTGTCAACCATTTGTTCTAAGGTGTTTCGACTATCAACGCTAGGTGGCGCTAGGTGAAAACGACTCTAGCAGATTTGTTCTAGAGAACACACCATGAAAGTGAGCTAAGAGACGTTCTTGCAACCCTTTTATACACTCTAACACAATGTCATTACAAAAATAGTCTTGAAAATCAATCTCCTAACAGTATGTAGATCACATTCAAATCAGATAATACCTCATTACAATGTGATTACGTTCTCCTTTATTCGTAACCTTTGCTCTATGCCTCTAGTTTTTCCGTAATGTTGGTAACTTATCACCACGATAACCTGGAGAGTACCTATAAAAGTATGCAAAATCTTTGGAATAATTATGCAAATGGAACATTCCCGCGACCGCCATTCACATTCAAGCAGGTACTTAGGTGCCCAGCGTATTGCAAAGATTAAAGGTATGTAGGCACACGAACTTGAAATTAAATGGCGTATTTGTAACTGATTTGAAATTATATTTGCTGAGTAAGAATATTCAGAAAATTTACGCAACTTATCAAAGAATGGAGGAGTACCTGTTTTATTCTCTAGATATTTTCTTAAAGTTGGCTAATTTTCGTAATTATTCTTCATATTTTAAGTATGTTAAATCTTGGTATACCTAATTATTAACAGCCCGCTGGCTTTTTTAAGGACATGTAGGTTCACTCCTCACTCCAATCCTAAGTAATTTGTCATTTAATCAATTCTCTAAGGAAAATTAATAAAAAATATAATTATACTAATAATAATCTTAATCTAGTGTTTCGTTTTCCTTGTAAAAGTTAGTAAACTTTAAACGCGGAGGCCAGTCAGTAATACTTATACCTACTCAATTTAAATTGCTAACAACCATATACACGTGTCCGCACTTATAAAACTTTGATAATTACAAAAGCAATGATGTGCAAACGACGCTTGACCCAATACCTCCGTTACATTACCAGTTTACCACCCTCCGAACAAATGTTGTTACAAGCAAAATAACTTTCTTTTCCGTTCAATATAAAAAATCAAACGCTTTAGCATTTAACAGAATGGCTGCGAAGAAATTATCCTCCAGAATCAGTTCATTTATGAGAATAGCTATATTGATTTTTCGATTGAATAAGCGGCTCGTTGGCTCTGTAAAAATTCGACTTTTAATTCTCTATTGTCGGTCGGGGCGCGGCCGTAATGGAATCAAGGGGTCGGGTCACGTCTTGGACCCTCAAACGGCTGACGGTGGAAGATAAACTTTACCTTCATTGTCAATTTCCTTGAGACTTGAGGGCACTCCGCACGGCCGGAAACAATGAAAGAAAAGTACTTTGAACGAGTTTCTGTTGACTTTTTAAATGGTGCGTTAGGCGAACGCAGCCTATTAAGTTGTTTCAATTGCGTTAACGGCTTACCGATTTGCTCTATTACTGAGAACTATCATATCGTTTTTATTTGTATTTGCTAAATATCTTTGAAAAGGTTTTTTTTGTGAAGAAAAATACGAATTCAGGCAGGGTTCGAATCTGCATCCCTCCGATCAGTACATCGGAGGCTTTAGCCAACTAAGCTACCAAGACCACAGCCTGTGATGTCGAATTTGTTTCCACCTTCTTATTACGTCACTTAGGTGACGTCAGAAACATCTATAGAAGATACTGTATGGAATTGTTGCTACTTACATTATTACTTATCTACTCATATACAATAGCTAACTTACTATTTAATGATGTTAGAACATTAATAGAGCAACATATATATTATTGGGTTTAACGACGATACCTGCATTAAATTTAATGATATTTGTCAAACTAATCCACAGCCGATTAAAAGGGATAAACTTAATTATGTAGCATGTTAATTTAGAATTGAAATTGGTACACACCACTCGTAAACTTTCCTGTTATTTCACACTACTAATAACTTAATTAATATACGAGGGCTTAAAACCAAAATAGGGGTGAAACTTTATATAAGTTTGTGTCGTTTACAAAATACATGAATATATTTGGTTGGTTTTGTTCGTGTTTTTAGAGGAGTGGATTGAAATTGTTATTTATGTGCTGTCCAATGAAAATAGATGTTGATAAGGATTGAATTCTCAGATAGGAGAGAAAGGTACAAAATACGAGAGATAACTTCTTTAGATACGTGTTTTTGTGACTTCTTTACGGTGAGGGAACGTAGTAGGCATAAAACTGACGGGCGGATGGCGCGATGTGAGCAGAGAATAGATCTTTTGTGTTACAACGAATTTGAATTTGAATGCCAACGCGAACGCTCCGATTTTATTATGGAAATAAAAGTTGTTAAATACAATATTGTTTGATTGTAATCAAAGTTGAAGCAATTTAAATAAATTAATTCGAATATTTGCAGTCTGTAAATGTAATTGTTAATAGAAATCGTGAAGAGGACGTCGTAAATCTTCGATAGGTAGGTATATGTATTTGTCCCCAATCTTCGAAATATAGTTGATTTTTTAAGACCGCATATGTGTGTGGTCTTATATAGGTAGGTTCCTCCCTTGTGTCCCATATCAAAACATGCATTTGTAATAAATTACACGCCTTATAGTATGTTTGTACACTAAACAAAATTAAACAAAGCTTAGTTAGCCTGTGGTTCAACCTGGTAACAGACTATTAACACTATGCCATGTCATGCAAAAGTAACCGTATCATTGGCTTCATTTTCCCAAATGCAGCCTTCTGCCTTATGCTTGTATAATCTAGTGCTGTGTTACAAGTATGTCAACACATTGACGCTGCTATTTTATGAGCACCGCATTACGCTCAGATAATCTGTTACTGATTAATACAGGTCGTTAATGATTAATTAATATTACCGGATGTTGAGTGAATCCATTGTTTATGCGTATTATTAGTACCTGTGTCAACGTAAATATAAAGAGAAACTCAAAATTATATTATTATAATACTAGCGATGTTTTGACAGGTTTGAATTTCTCTACTGTGTATATTGAATATTGTATATTATATAAACCTTCCTCTTGAATCACTTTATGTATTGCTGAACACTGCATTAAAAGTAGTTTAAAAGATCTGGGGGGCTAGACAAGTTACATTTTGACATTCGAATCGACAAACAAAATGTATGGAAATGACACGAGCTTTCGACAAATCGGGCTGTCACTAACGTCATTTACATACATTTTGTTTGTCGATTCGAATGTCAAATGCAACTTGTCTCTTCTTTGTTTTATACTAATTGTAATTTAGATACGGATCTTCGCATTCATTATATGTTTATAAAAAATATATAGGTACATAAATAGTCATAAGTACAAATATTTGGCTACTGAGGGTTGACAGACTTACATGCCGTGGGGGACTATTTAAGCTTCCTTTGGGAGGAGACCCGTGCCCAGCAGTGGGACAGTAAATAAAATGGGTTGATGATGTTTTTTGTCTTTTTTGAAATACTTGAATATATTGTATTTGATTAATCGGCTGTCGCACAGAAATATGTAGTTTTACCAAGCTAGAGATAGAGTGAAAATTGTTCAAAGCTCACATCGACGGTCCGTCGCGCACTGAATACCTGTGTACAAAGCTCGTCTGCTCGCGGTCGGGCGCGGTGCTACATGGACGGTAAATGTTGGCAGGGATAGAAGTTTGGTTGGTCTGGAATAGATCTCTTTCGAACGAATCGAATGTTCGATTTTCGTAGACTCCCTAGATGTTTGATCTAGTCAGATCAGTCACAATCAGATGCAGTGTGGTCGTAGCTTACCAAGATGCTAAGGAGGCCGCTATACTAATAAAGCAAAATATAGGTACTATTTTTTAATGGATTGCGAGAAGACCTGCGTTTGATTCCCAAGCGGGATTTTATTTAAAACTAGCTATTCCCCGCGGTGTTACTCGCGTTCATCCATTTTTTCCCAATCCCGTGGGTACCTATTTCCCAAAATCCTTTATTAGTGTATGCCTACATTATAACAATTATCTATGCACACAGTGGTTTCAGCTGTACATTGATCGATCAGTCAGTGAATCAGTCAGTTTCTAATAATTAGATTTAATTTTGTAACAGCAAAATTAGTAGCAGCTCATAATTTTTATTTGTGCCCGGATAATATTTTGGTTGTGTTTGTTGTTTAAAAAGTCTACGTTGACTAGAAAAACTTGTACATACTACACGTAACTCAACCTGAACGAGCACATTCCCACACGCCAAATGTAATCGCTGTCTGTGAAGGGGCTCGGACATAAAAATATCAGCTCCGTTGTACGCCCGGTCGGACTGAATCGTAAACAGTCGCGGTGTCACGACGATAGATCACTGAACACCAATCGTGTAACTCACATATTAGGCCCATATGTTAGCACGCCGCACTGACAAAAACCAGTCTCACGTACCCTTATGTTAAACTGCGAATTGATTTCGTGAAGGAGTTTCTTTGAGATGGCTCTGTTTTTTAACGGCGAATTCGCAAACATGTGTGTCCTGCGACATATTGCTTTTTTCATTCGTTTTCTGTGTCGAGTTTTCGCTTTGGTTGACGTCGATATTGGGCTTTTTTCGTTTTCTATGACGATTGCCACGCATTTTTGTAAATGTAATAAGAGATGAAAGACTGTGGTTGTTTGAGTGTTTATGGGTACTTTAGTTCAAAAATATTGATGACTAGCTGACCCAGCGAATTTCGTACCGCCAATAAAAGTTTCCTTACCGTTTAAACACTCCCTGGACTTCCACGAATATTTCAAGACTAAAACTAGCCACACTAAAACTAGTGTAGATCCCACACGGAATGAAGCGACAGCGTGGTGGACTCCCACGAGAGAGATTGGATTCTCAAGTCAACAGACAGAGCGGCTTGGAAGGAGGGAAGGGAGGCCTTTGCCCAGCATTGGGACAAAGTGGGCTAGTAAAAAAAAAACTAGCCAAATCGGTTCAGCCGTTCTCGAGTTAGCGAGACTAACAGAATTGCAATTCATTTTTATTTATATAGATTATTCTTATATCATTTGGATTCTACATCCGTAGGACCCACTTACGCCTTCTTCACACAGGGGCCTACCCCTGTGTAAAGACCACTAGAGATCACCATTTGTTACGATTCATACATATAGTAAGAACGATAAAAAATATACCTGCTAAATAGGATAAAATAGGTACGAATATGATTAAAATATCGAATGAATTAAAAGTTAAATATCATTAATACCGAATCAATTTAACACCGTAACATCGTAACTTGAAACTTGTAATCTCAATCAGAAGTTGGAAGCGGTCACAGAAAGTGCGATAAATCATTGAACGTTGAGCCTTATTGACGTAAGATTTAGGAGAATTCTTGAAATCAATTTCCTTGCTGAGCTTAAAATCTGATATGGCGGCAGTACTCTCGGCTCTCGGCTCTTGACGTCGATTCGGTTCTCGTCGTTCGGCCGTAGGAATCACTGCACCGTGCTCCAACTTACGACCTTCGGACAACCTGAAAATTAGATTGTAGCTGCAGCTGACATATGCTTCGCCCAATACACTCTTTTATGCTTAAAATGTTTATTCCCGCTTCCTGTGTCCAATGTCCGGTGGCGTTATAAGCGACGATCAGGAAACAGACTCAAACTTTATTTGGTTTTCTGTTGGATTTCCTGTTTTGTGTTTATCTTTTAGATTTTAATGCACTCAATTAAATGCTGGTTTTAAAATGTAGTTATGCAAATGTTTATTACATAATTCATACATATTTTATTATATCCAAATTTCAATAAACAATATTAATTTGGTCGCGACGTTGAAACTAAACTGTTATAAATAAGATAATGAGAATATAAACACCATAAATATAATATTTTAATGTATACTTTTTTAATGGAAAATCAATTTTCAAATGATGCTTAACCCTCTTCCTCTCTCCTAATTTTGCCGTGCCCGACAGGGCCCATAATGATCTAAGTTATCTATAGTCCACCTTTATAAAACATTATGGAATGCAATAAAGTATTGAGTATTGAGTATTGAGTATTAAGATATTATGTAATACCTATGGAAAATTATCAGAAAGTTTGGTGGGTACACGTAAAATATTAACTGTTTCATATTCCGCAATTTCGAATACAATAAAGGCAAAAATAAGCATCAAATAAACATCCTTGTCGAAATTTGACTTCGAATTGCGTTACCTCACCTCGCAATAATTTCAGTTTTCCTCCAATGCCAAATCCTATTGTTCGTGCTGAAATATCAATTTGGTAACAATAACGTAAAAGCGAAGCATATCTGCCGATATTTGAGAATTTCCTTATTTACTTCTTCGTTGGTCTAGTGGTCCCAAGCGCGATTGCTACGCTAGAGGTCCTGGGTTCGATCCCCAGGTCGAGCAGTGATGTTGGGTTTTCTGTGAAATTTCCAGTAGCAGCTCGGAGTCTGGATTTCTGACCAGTTGATGCCAATAGGCCCGCTATTACATGGGACCTAAACATACCGGCGAAATGTGGGTGTACATTAGTACGCCTCTGCCTATCCCTTCGGGGAATATAGGCGTGATGGTATGGTACTAACTTTCTATCGCAAGCAATTATCTATACCTTGGTGTTTATCCTACAGAAAATAATACGACGTACAGTACTCGTCAAACTTATTGTCCGGGTTGATGTTGGCACTAGCTAACTAACTCGGCCGTAAAAATCGGAGAAAGAAAAATATTGGATTGTAATAAATAAAAACGAAAGCTCAAGTCGTAGGCTGTCGTTATAAATAATTTTAATCCAATATGTTTCTTTTTCTGATTTTTACGGCTGGGTTAAAGTTATCTCGTGCTAACGTCAACCCGGACAATAAGATTGGCGAGAACTGTACATTACTTGTCGTCAAGTCTAATCAGATAACAAATTCGAGCAGGTAGTATAAAAATGACGTAGAAGCGTCTATTCGGTGGTTCCGTAGGTACTCGCAAGTATTCGGGAATGTCGGAGCGACTGGCGGCTTAGCTCCGTGTTAAGTGCCACCCATAAACAAGGGTCCCTTAACACGTCACTTGCTACAAATGGACTCTTTATGTCCCCGTCAAATATAAATTCCCCCGATTTCTTTGGTTACAACTTTTTGTGTTAGAGATTTATTTAATCATTTTATTGGTGTTGGTGTCTTTTGTTTTGGCTTCGAAAACACCACTTTATTCACAAATTACTAAAGGTTATCTAAAGGAAAAACGTTATTGCATGAGTAATGATGTTAGAATTGGGGAAAGCGATATGAAGCTTTAGATATACACGTGAATATTACCTACCTCTAATCTGTTTACCCAATACGGTTTTCATTCAAGCGTTTAACAAAGTTTCACGATTTCAGAAAAGGGGCTAGGTTTCCTTTTCCACCATGCAATAATAAAAAAGGAATCTAACTTAGTACCTAAATGCTTTACTATAGCTAGAAAGCTGCTTTTGTTTTTGTAAATACTTTATGTACTGCATTGTTTTCTATAAACACAAAAACCCATTAAACGAGTGCATTTATCTATCGTGAAATTACATCGCATAAAAATTGAAACACTGTTGGAACAATGAATAGATTTTTTTAAAGTTCACTGCACCGAACAATCCTGCACCAGAGTTTGTTTTTGTCGGGCGTGATAGTTTTTGATATATGGACTGGATAAAAAATGCATAATAGACAAATGTTTGTACATTCTCGGTAGAGTGGAGCTGGGCTGAGTGCATGATAAAAATCCGCGGCAGTTTGTTAGGAGTTTTGGCGCGTGGCATCGCGTGTCAAGAAGCGCTGACAGGACCGCACTCACGCTGCGATTTCCCGCTTGCTGTGCCGCTGCCGCTACACAATCGTTTTTTTTTCTTCCGTCGGTACACAGTGGTTTGCAATTCAACGCTCGTTTTTCGTTTACTTCCCTTCAACGTTTGCATTGTTTGTAATCGGACAGACGCTGCTTTGTAACGTATGTGTGTTCCGTGGACGGACGCTTTTTTCGATTTGTTTAATGCTAGGTTGGATTCGGATTTGCTGCTAACATCAAAACCGCTGCTCCAACACGATGGAAATAGAATTACGGCAATTAATAAAAGAAATTAATGTGTAAGTGGTTAAGCTCAAGCTATCATTCAGAATAAGTGAGCTCCATAAAACTCGTTTTAATACTTTATTTCAGCTTAAACTTCCGTAGCTTTTAAATTATTTGTCCGTGGAGGCTGGAGCCATTCCAAATTAAATTATACGCAGAAAATGTTCGGTCACATTGCAAAATTCATTATGATTTCTGTCCTGGGCGATACGTTTAACGGAGTCGTTTTTACTTAATTCCATGCCAAGTCGTCCGCTTTACAGTAAGTGAAGCATTTAAATTGAATTTAGAATGACAACTCCAATTCTGGCAATGATACTTAGTTCAGTTGTTTGGTGTAATTGTGCTAATCTAGCAATAATGGCGATAATATTAAAATTGCTAAGTCGGAATAAACGAATGCCGCACAAGAACAGAAAAAATATTTAGATTAGCCCGAGCACAAATTACTTAGAGATAGTAGACTCTAAATACTGGATATGATTATATCATTGGGTTACAATTATATCACAGCTTACAGCTTATAAATATCTTACTGAGATATATGCAAAGATTGCCCTCCGATAAGTGTCAGAAAACAATTCTGACATCATGCGAATGGACTAAATACTTAGCTGGAATTTCGCGAAATTTTACTTTGCCTGAAAACAGTTCCATGTTCGCGTTCCGCGAATGATGTGTTTAACATCTGACTCTGTACGAGTATAAGCTTTATTACATTTGGCAGGTATTATGAATGATAGTACAAATCTCGCTTTAGTGCAGACTTGTATTTTATCTCTATATCTGATTTATTATTATAATATGATTCCACAAGAATAAATTTCAATAAATTAATGAACAGTTCTCGCCAAACTTATTGTCCGTTGTGTTGTAGTTGGCACTAACTAACTTTAAACCGTCCGTAAAAATCGAAAAATGATAAATATTGTTTTTTTTTTAAATAAAAACGAAAGCTCAAGTCGTAGGCTGTCGTTTTAAATAATTCTAATCCAATATTTTTCTTTCTTAAATAAAATATGACTGTAGAATAAAGAGTAACTTACTGTAGAGTATAATTTGGGAGCTTGTAAAATTCTGCCTTGTTAGTCTAGCGGCCCTAAGCGCAACTGCTATGCTAGGTCTTTGGTGCGGTTCTCAGGTCAAGAAAGGTATACCTACCTGGATATACTTCGTAGCACTGGGCACAAATTGAAACTCCGTGCTGCTGATGCTGCTAGAGGCTCGCCTCCCATTACATGGAACATCGACAAACTGTGGGTGCATACATAAGTACATCTGCCTAACCCTTTAGCCAAAGCAGGGCGTGATGGTATGTCGGAAAATTCTATATTTTATCATGTTTTCGTCTGGTATGTATGGTACTATTGTACTATCGTCCAACATTCCTGATTAATCAATACAGTGCACTCATGATACAAACGCAATCATAACCTGATGCTAGCGGCACCATTACAAAGAACCTCGTAGTCGAAAGTCGCCAGGGCTCATTCTAAGGATGCGCTGCGCTGGCAGTAAGAGGAATATTCCCCCTCAAACTGTCGGCGCAGTGAATCCTCCATAAACCTCTAAGAGGTTTTTCGGGTCGGCAACGCGCGAGTGATACCCCTGGTGTTGCAAGCGTCCATAGGCTATGGTAACTGCTTACCGTCAGGCGGGCCGAATGCTTGTTTGCCACCTTAGTGGTATAAAAAAAACCTATTAGTTTGTATGCATCAACACGTAATGTTGTTTAACTGCACGCTAACATTGAGTCTCATTAATTACTCAATTGAACATCGATTGTATTGACGACACACGACGAGCAACTGTAAGGTTTTATTATCCTTAATTAAAAAAATCGTTTTCCAAAAAGGTCAGCTGCGCCTGCGATACTCTTTCACCACCTTTTAAAGGAGTGTATGACTGTAGTCCAGTTACCTATTACTATTATTTATGTTACAACGCTTGTCTTGTCGTAGACTTGTAGGTACTTACTTGTAATTTGGTGAGTCCTCGTGTGTGCCAATGTCTGTAAAAAAATTATATATATTCTTCTTTAAAAATAAAAATTAATGTGTTGCTAAGCACAAAACTTGAGACCGGCTGGACCAAATTGGCTACCCCGTCATTTTTAAACATTCTTTAAAGTCCGATGAATGTTCTTATGAAGAGAAAAATTGGAAGATGTTGAAATGAAATTGGCCTGAGTGAAGCTGCGAGCAAAAACTAGTTTAATATTATATAAATATACAAGTCTATTTATATAATAATATTATATTTAATAAACATAAAAGTTTTTTTTTTCTCTCTTCACAAAGGTTGGCTTAATCATAACTAAAATAAATAAATAAAAACAGAGACTTTGCATCGCATTATGTGCACAGATAATGACAGTGATAATGTTAGCGCAGTCACCACAAAACTAAGGTGTTTCATAAAACTCCTTCACAGTCGACACAGTCATTATAAAGTAATGGATATTATCTCTAAGTAGCTTTATGAAACATTATAGCAAGACGAGGTGTGAAAGTGTTCTGAGAGCTTTTAAACATTACATTTTCCAATAAAAGATCCTTTCAAAAGACTCACATCTCACTTAAGAAATTTCGAGTAAGTAAAGGCAGTTTTGTATTAATATATTATTATGTATGCGGGTATTATTTCTAATAATAGCTCGATAAGTAAAACCTTTTCCTTTTCCTGAAGATTTATTTGGAATAGATTACCTACAGCATAGATCTTGCTTCGTGTTCTTTAGACTGTCCGTAGGTTTTAGTACAATTGGAAGATTAAACTGGTGATCTAAGAGTATTATGAGGGTATGCTATGCCGCACTGGCAGCATAATACATTTTCATTTATTAATTGTTTTTATTGATTTATTTGGGAAACTGACAGATTAAAATATGACCCATAAATAACAGTTAATAAGTTAACAGTTCATAACAGTTCTAGAAACATAGCTTAGTTTTATGCATCCAAGTATTATAGTAGTATATATATATATATATTTATTTTACTTGTGTTGTTGTTGTTATTCATCCTCTTGTAATAAATAAGCGCCGGCGCTGGTTGCGAATACGTCGCACTTGACCTTTTTGAAATATAAAAGAATATTAAGAATGAATAATTGAATACTGTGACTACCAACAACATGATCAAAAATTAATTCGTATTTTTTTATTAACTAAATTGGTATGTTCGTCAGTTGATGAGAGTTGATATACCACAACAAGCGGCCGCAAGCGCTCGCGGACCGGTCGCAGCTGCGGTTGCAGATTGTTTTGGAACAGATAAATTTCATCATGCCGAACAATCATCTGCAATATTAATGAAATGTCGATGGCGCGTCACGGGGGAGTGTTTAATGAAATATTTGATTGCCTACTATTATATATGTAGATTGTATACCTCAATTTACTGTTAGTGCTATAAATACAAATACGAACTCATTACACATTCATTTGGTCATTAGGTAATATGGTAAGGGTAAGGTTTGTTACGGAGAAGTAGCAAGGAAATTATGCTTGTAAAGATGCTGCAGAAAGGGTGGGAGAAGCAGCGATAGGACGCAGACAGACATTGTGACCAGCAAGGCTGTTGACTTGAGGAGTCCGCCCACGTGCTCAACGCAGAGCATGCGTATTATCCGCACCCCAAAAAATGATTATGCCTAGTAAAATGTTACTTTACGTCAATTGTATTTATATAGTAAACATGCAAAGTTAATTAGCTTAAACGTGGCACACAATGTTTACACAAACGCCGACGTTGCTAAAGAAATAAGCTTTCCGTTTCCCCGTTTTTCTGCACAACAGCGGAAAATCAATTTAAGTTAACAAGTAAAAGTATTAATCACGACGAGGAAGAAGATATCGGAAACAAAAGTGAGTGCTTTTTCAAAGAAATCACGTAGCACTTACATAAAAAGTGGCTTCGAACGGGGAACGTAACCGCTTAACTTTTAAACCTAATACGTGATTCAATTTAGGAGTTGTATCTCCAGACGCGGCGAGCCCGAAAACTGTCGCTGAAATCCATTCAACTTTTCTTTCATATTTAGAAAAGAATGTTTCTGCCTCGCATCTATTTCCAAGAACTTATCATTCTTGAGAATAGATTTTACATTAAATCTGCTTATGAAATGGATCGTCTACACCTAATTTAATGGATAATATCAGTAAGTGGTGGCAATTTACTTTATTAAACCTATTGTCTTTTGATCATTGAAGATTATTAAATTGTTTTCTCGAGATACTTACCGCTCAAAACAGATCAAATTATATGAAATACAAAAAAGAGAAGAAGAGAAAATAAATTGTATGTGTAGGTGTTCTAGAACCTTTTTTACGGTACTTCTGCTCTTGCTAAGCTAATGCGCGCAATGAAATATTATTTTCGTCGCATATCTCGTGACGAGAAAATCGATAAAAACTAGATAATGTGACGCCAAAATATATGTTTAAGGACGCATGTTAGCGTAACAAGTGCGGCACGATATTTTTTTTGACACATATCTAATGCCGATAGAACGGTAGTGATAGTGCGACGACAAAGATTTGTTGCGGGACGCACGTTAGCCACCGCCAATACTTTTATAGCGTTGAAGGAAATAGAAATGGGTTTTTCTGTTACCAAAGAGCCGGTAGTGATTGGAAGCGCGAGGAATTAATTGGAATAGGCCCGCTCTCTATCACGTAGCGTACCGTAATACTATCAACTAACTGTGCGATGTCGGGATGCCACCAACATTTTTTTTTACAGATTTTTTGGGAAATATTTATCACAGTTATGCTTAAAACGTTTTACTTTTGTCTGTAAATGTGGGTACAATGGGCCTGTAGACAAGTTGCATTTTGACATTTGAATCGACAAACGAATAGAAACAAAATGTATGGAAATGACACAAGCTTTCGACAAATCGGGCTATCACTAATGTGGCATTTTGTTTTTTTATTAGTTTGTCGATTCGAATGTCAAACGATGGTGATTGGAACTATTAACTTTGAATCCAACTTAGAACCTGTGATACGGATACGGATCGGTGAACTACAAAGTAAAATGAGATATTGTTTTAGTCTAAGGATGTTTTATGAAATTTCTTTACCTGCTTAGAGTTGTGTAAAAAAGGAGACCTTATTTCTAGTCTAGTCATGTCCGTCGGTCTATCCGCCCATCTGTCTATCACAGTAGTTTTATTCGCAGACTGAAAAGAGCTGTAGCTCTAATTTACATAACATTCCATCAAGGCTCTATTCCCTGAAGGGTTAAGCAGAGGTGTACTAATGTATACCCACAGTTTGCCGGGATGTTTAGATTTCAAGTAATATGGGCGTTCCTATTAATGCCATTAACCGGGCACAAATCCTAACTCTGAGCTGCTTCTGAGAGTTTTAGAGAAGACTTTGCTCGACCTGGGAATCGACCCCAAGACCTCTAGCATAGCAGTCGTGCTTAGTACTCAACAAATGAGGCAGACTCTTTTAGCAAATAATTTTATTTTGACGTTCTATTTGTCATTACTCTCTAGAACATTACAGTGTAACACTCAAGAAATCTTTTTCCCGACGACGACGGCAAAAAGCTGAAGGAAGCGTTACTTATTCAATAAGATACTAGTCGTAAACATTACAGCAGCAGACTACTGGTCTCCTAATATATCGGTAACGCGTAATAATTTGTAACATGCCTTGCGTGCGCCGCCACACGAGCTGTGGATTAATAAACTAATTTAATAAGCCATTAAAGCTATCTGGACCAGGAGTAGCCATGGTGATTTATAGCAATATGAGAACATTAAAAACGCATTACGAAAACATGACTTTAGGCGGAAAATTTAACAGCGCCATATATAACGTGAAAAGGAAGTTTTGTATTTTGGCGGATATTAAAAAAAATGTCACAATTAAAATGCCGAGACTGCTTGCTAACGTTGCGTGGGATTTTATTAGGATTTAATATTCTTGGGTGTTACTTTTACGGCTTAATCTTACAAGGTGAGGACAGAAATAGTTTGATATTTTTACATGCATGTAAAAATTCAAGTGTTGTAGGGGAAAACTGAATTTAAGCGATTAGTGACGTATTTTCGGAGGCTATCAACAAAGACACTAAACTAAACTAAATGAAGGCATTCGTATTTGTATTGTGTAAACTTTTAATAAGATTATCATATTCATCATCAATTCATTAATTGTCCCACTGTTGGGCACGGGTCTCCTCTCAGTATTAGAAGGATTTGGCCATAGTCCACCACGCTGGCCTAATACTGGCTGGCCTAAAACGCGGGTTGGCAGAGAGATGAGATTATTCTACCAACAATAAAAAAATACCATTTACATATTTTCAACAAAATGTTATGGGTGAACTTTCATAAAAAGAATTATAAAGATGAAATGATAATCTTCTCTTTTCTTCAAGCCTGTTAAAGATATCAATTACTTAACACTAATACTGTAGATAAGCTCCACAATCACATAGGTAACTTATAATTAGGAATGATTTTTTCCCTAGGGGCGAAGCGTTTAACAAAGCCAATCTAAGAGAAGATGGGAATTATATTATGATGTGAATATAAAAAAAAAACAAACAATCTAGCCAATCTATTCTGAGTTTCATAATTGGTGGTTAAATGGTATTTTACTAAACTAAAAAACAAGATGAATGCGAACAAGTAATAGTTCTCGCCGATATTTTTGTCCAGGCCAAAGGAAAATCCATTTTCGCACACACTATTTTAGTCGAAAATAGTGTGTGCGAAAATTGGTCTAAAGATAGAGATTGGGATAAGTAGAATTACCCTTCTATTAAGCCATTGCGTCAACAAGCAAATTGTATTGCAACTTAGATTTCAGGATTATCTGATCCCCTTGAAACACATTCCCTAGACGTAAAGCCACGACCCCACATTTGGTACGCCGTCGTAGTACTCAAATAGGTAACCGATCTCACTAACAAGTTTAATTAATAATGTTCCCGAACTAAACCAGGGACATAACTTGTTAAAATATTACGTGAGTTAATTCGCAAGTTTGTCACGGCTTTATAACGTATTTACCTCATGTTCATATCGGTGATAAACGTTTTACGTAACTGGAAGCTGTGGTCTGTCGTAACTTTACTTGTTCCTTGCTTCATGTGTTGTATGTGCGAGTGTAATCAAGTAATGAATTTGATTCGTTATGATTATTGAATTAAGGTCCTTATTTAATAGTTTACGTTACGTTGCGGTTTGGTCAAAGTACCCACAGACTTTACTAACGTGCCTACCATTACGCGGAGCAAGTAATTTTTTTGTTTACCTTTGAGTAAAAGAAATGTTTTGTGTCAATTGATATTAAATATATAAATGTATGAACACCGTCTTTGATAAGTTCAAATACTTACAGCAATATAAAAAGAACCAATATTTTTATTACAATAAATTACCTGTGAATTCTCAAAGAAACTCAATATATTGTGAGACGTAAGCAGCACAAATGTGGCTGCGGTAATCGAAGCTGTTAAATGCCTAGCTTCCTTTGATGTTCGCCAAAACCACCATCCGAGTCGGCGGGCTCCGTCTTGCCACGGAAAGAGAGCAATTTGTGATGTGTGCTATTAATATAAAATCACCGCACGTAACGCTTTGAAGAATGTTCAAGGTAAAAAAAAATTGTCAAGACCGGATTGGCCCACATTCAGCCTTATTTATTAAACATCAATTGCTGTCAATGTTGAAAGATCTGATTTACGAATAAGCAGTATGGAAAGTATGCGTGTCTTCAGCCGTGAGCGCAAAAACTGCGCTAATAATCTTTCTATTAGATCCCATTCCCAACAGAAAAACCTACCTAATAGGCAGATACCTACACAAAATACGGAAAACCCTTACTTCTTTCTGGAACCGCACAACTATGTAGTTTTTTCCTTTTGAAAAATAAACGCGAATAAAGCCTCGATACTTGGTGGAGTCCAGGGATAATTTTATTGTTCAGGACCAAAACTTAGCCGAGTCGGAGAGGACTACTACATCTTCCCAAGTTCCCAGTTCCCAGTTCTCCGCAAAAATATAGGTAATATGTAATGGTTTGGTTTAGCCACTAATAATCAACGGGGTAAAACAAGAGAAGCTTCTTCGTTCTTCGTCCAGCACTCGAAATCTTGGATATCCGAATGGAGGACGAATTTCCCACAAAATGAACAAATTAAAGGCCACTAAGCTATTATTAAAAACAAAAACAGAGTAAAAATAAAAATAGTGTAAGTACATTATCATCGTATACGTTTTCCGGTGCACGGGATACGGGGGGCGGACGACCGAGGACCGACGACCTGGTAAAGGTAGCTGGGAGTCGTTGGATGCAGGCATCATCTGTCCGGTCCCTGTGGAAGTCGATAGGGGAGGCCTTTGTTCAGCAGTGGACCACTTTTGGCTGATATGATATGATGATGATGATGAAGTACAGTATTATTGCATTCGAAAGAGAGAGATAGAGATATATTTTCGAAAGAACGTCAAGTTCAAACACTAATATATCACATTAAGAAATAAGAAACAAATTCCTATGAAATAATAGCTGATAAAAACATAACTGTCTTCTTCCTAAATATTCTAAACTTTTGCAATTGATATAATACAATTTCATTACAATTTTCATTCAAAATGAGATATTAAACGTTATGTATGTGTGTGTTAATGGCAGATAGATTGAAATTTCTGATTAATTGCTCATTTGACGTAGCTTAATGTGCCTACATTCTAGGAACTATTAACGGGAGAGCAATAGCGCATTGCTGTCACAGTACCACTTACGTACTGAATATCACAGATATTCTCGATTGCTTGCCAGGAATACTATAATGATGTGTGCGGAATCATTGTAAATGAGTTTATGACCAATTTTATCTACGTGTACCTTTTCTCATCTTATTTGAATATAGGCGAATTAGAATTTGACAATGAAGCTTTGTACATCGAACATCGTAAGTATAGGGGGCCGAGACAAGCTGCAATTTGACATTCGAATAGAAAAAAAATCTATGGAAATGAGAATGACACAAGCTTTTGACAAATCGGGCTGTCACTAATGTCATTTCCATACATTTTCTTTTTGATCGTTTGTCGATTCGAATGTCAAATCGTTTTGGCTGCTTGCTTCGCTAGGTTCGATAGGGCTCGATTCCCTGGTTGAGTAAAGTATTGTTGGGTTTTTCTATGAAATTACCAGTTGGCTTGGAGTTTGGATTAGTCCCCTATTACATGGTACCTAGATATACTGGGGAAATGTGGGTGTACATTAGTGCGCCTCTGCCTAATCCGTCGGAGATTACAGGCGTGATGGTATGTTAATCAAGAATATAGTACCTAATTACGTTGGTATAGTCTGTGGTGCGCGGTTGACAAGTTCATTACATGAGCGTTTGAGTTTGTACGGGGATTTGTTGTTCCCTTGAGACTCTTGAGACATTTATTAGGTAAAACCATGATCGATCAAAGTCTTTCTGCTTCATTAATCATGCTCATCAACCAACACTGCTGTATATTTTCTACAAGATATTCACATTTTCCTTATTTCGTTAATGTTATGTACACTTCGTTTTGTAATCATTGCGTACCCGACGTTTTGGTAACACAAAGTGTTAGGGAATTTGGGGTTGTGCTCGATTAATAGCAATAAGTCCGTCCCTCATTACATGGGACTGTGGGTGGACATTAGTACACCTCTGCCTAACCTTTCAGGGAACACAGGCGTGATGGTATGATGATAACACTATTTTTCTTGTACTACTTACATCTGTCACAGCGACATACAAATGATACGTATATTTTCGTTCCAGCTATGTGCAGGAGGTACCTACAGTCTTACAACTCTTTGACTATAGTCCGCGCGGAACTAGTTAGCCTCCCCTTTGGTAAGGACGGGGGTGAGGCGGCGGGTTACTGTGAATGAAAGCATCCGACCCACCGCGCGCAGGCGACCCCGCCCCTCCATCCCGCCGCTCACATACCTTAGGCGCGGCCAACTAGTTCCGCGCGGACTATAGGTACCATCCACTCCTTGTCGCGTTTCACCTGTGTTTATTTATTATTACATATCATCATGTCTCATCGTCATTATTTGTAATTAGGTACTGTGTTCATAAAAGCAATAAATAGTACCTATTAATTTAGCAAATTGCTGTTTGTATTTAATTTGCACTAATAGTTTTATGTGAAATAATATTATGTTATTAAAACATTGGTACTAAGTAATCGTAGTTGTGTGCAAATATAATTATTTGTTGTTGGACACTACCTAAATGTAGCTAACTTGAACTTCAGCTTAGAGTACCTTTGTTGAAGTATCTTTTTTTAATAATCTTAATTTTTGACCTACCCCGGCTTCGCACAGCATTTAAATATCTATGTAGGTACCTATAACCTTTCTATATCCGTCTTTCTGTTCGTAAAAATCGTAACAGAAGTTCAGTGCGGCAGGGGACTTTAATTCCTAATATGTGGTGATAAGTTATTATTTAGCAAACACTTTCTATGCGTAATGTTATTTATGTAGGAGAGCAGGCGACTTTTGACTTAGGTCGATGTTTATGTTAATGGGTACCGGTTGCAGGAAACTTAATTAAAAACGTCCCTAGAGTTATGAGGCTTGTCTCCATTAGCCTGCTAGGCGAGACCAAAGAGACTTTTTCCCTTTAGGTGACTTGAAATCCAATTAAAAAAAATTGACGTAAAACACCCGTTCAGCCTCCTTTTGGCGTTTATTTCCACGGATGAGAGAATCGCAGCGCGGCGGTAGACTTCACCGTGCCACCAAATTCTTTGGACTAATTTCCAAAGGTCGATACTGTTTTGCAAAGGGTTTGTATTAGATTAGATTAGGTGGCACGCCGAAACTAGGTACTTATACCCTATATACCGCCATGATTCTCTCACCCGTCGAAATCGCCCCTAAAATGTAACAAGTGCAAGGAAATAAAATCCTAAAACCCAATACCAAGGCCATGACAACAAAGAAAGGAATTTAATTTAATATTTTATTCGAGCAATTTAATTGATTACCGTGGTTTGCCGTAGACGATCCGTCCAGGAACGCAGTCGCCCGGAGATATTTCAAATACGCCGCATATTGAAATCCTCAAGCCATCATATCGGACTAAAATGACCCGTGACGATACCCGGCCCCTTATTACGTGAGGGTATTTTTAAAAAATCCTTGAGGAAAGATCCTAGGTGTTATTATTTTCTTTATTAAAAATAACTGAGATTGTACAGAGTATTGATCATTATATTTACATTTTGTAGATGAGTATGTTATTATGAAAATGTTATGGAGTGAGGAAAATAGGTTTTTTTACAGTTCTCTTCAAGTTTTTATCTATCTGTTTCTATCTATTTGCCACGTTTTATCAGCTAAGGTTATACCCATAACAACTTATGTTTTCGGTACAGTAAATTACTGGAAGATAAGAGTGTATGGACAATAAGGTACGTTTATCTGGGCAAAATGGTATCTTCCGAGACTAATAATAAAGAAAACGAAGGTAGGTATTTCTGTATTTAGAATTGTACATAGATTCAAGTCAATACTGTAATTTCTTTTGTGTTCGATTCTCGCAGTAAAAAACATTTGTTACGGGTCTGGTTTGTTTTTTTATTCGCTTCTAAGACACTAATTCAAAACTTCATAAAACGAATTCTGCCCCCGATTGTTAAAAAGACGTAGACTTCATGAATGAAGAAAGTGTATTGCGGAGAAAAGGGTTAATTTATCAAACGTTTAGTAAACATTTCCAGCATATTGATATCGTGTTGTCAATATTACCTTACCTAGCACATATTGTTACGAGAGAATATTTCCTGTTCCGGTACTACGGAACACAGTTGTAATATAAATAAATATCATACAGAATATTGTAGTGGGATAAACATGGTGAATAGTCATAAAAGCCTTCATAACTGTTAAGGAAGAATTCACCGTCCATAGGGTCGTAACAATAAAATTATTATTAATATAAATACAATTAAGTCTCTAATTGTTACCCTTACCTTACCTTAATAACTACACTGATTATTAGTTATATCATGATTATTACTGTTCAAAGGAAACAACTGGTGTAAGAAATTGGTGTGGTTTTGAAGCGAAATTGTCATTCGAGTGTTTATCGATTCCTATTGTAGTTATAGTTTAGTTGGAAATACAGGGGGGCTAGACAAGTTGCATTTTGACATTCGAATCGACAGACAAAATGTATGGAAATAACATTAGTGACAGCCCGATTTGTCGAAAGCTTATGTCATTTCCATACATTTTGTTTGTCGATTCGAATGTCAAAATGCAACTTGTCTAGCCCCCCTGGGGCGCGTTTCTAAGTTGTTTTCTGATCAAAATGTTGACTTAGAACATTAAGTGGGTAGCTAAACGGCTTAGATAAACTCGCCTGCTAACTTCAAGACGGCTAATTTCTGTATGAACCCAAGTAAATACATAAAACCAAGTAATGCGACAAGTTGAGTAAGTAGCCGGCCAGTCCGCCGTGGCGAACGCTTCCAAGTGGCTTCGTGTGGGTCTAGTTAGTTCCAGTAAACAAACACACAAGTCGCTGCAATCGTGATGTGACCATCGCCCAGATGCTGTAGTCTAAGCCAAGATAGTGAGTCACTGGAAGAACTTCCGCTTCCGATATTTCTTTATAAATATTCATCCAATAAAAAATCTTTCAATATACTTTACAGTAAGTATAATGAAAGTATTTTTATACTTTGGTTGGAGGTATCTCATCATCATCATCATATCAGCCTGCAGAGATCCACTACTGAACAAAGGCCTCCCCCATAGACTTTCACAAGGACCGGCTATATGCCACCTGCATCCAATGACTTCCAGCGACCTTTATCAGGTCACCCGTCCATCTCGTTAGGTATCTCGGAGGTATCTACGCGATATATTTACTTCCATATTGTAACTTTTGCGTAAGAGTACCGACGGCCAAGAAGTCACTCCGTGAAATATGATGTGACGCAAATTTACAAAGCTCCCTTTTTATAGACAGGGTTGTTTGTTGGCTTTCGAGGAATTCTCAGTATTGTGAAGTCGAAAATTTCCGTTACATTTCTAAAAAAAGTACTTAATATTTTTTCATGGTGTTTGTAATTTCAGATTCATTTATCATATCAGATATGATTATTTTTGGAAAAATTTGATTGAAAAAGTAATTTCTGTAAATGTTTATCTTTCTTGTAGATTATTTTGCGGAATTAGAATATGCCAAACAAAACATTTTGATTTAGAATTTGACATAGGTAAGTTACTAAGTACCACTAAGTTTCTATTGAAATTAAGAGAACTTACCTACCAATTTTATCGTATTATGTTGATATTGTTTTAAATCCGATATTTCTGACCCGCGTGTCACCCGTGATAGTCCTTTTTATTTCAATATTCGCCGTAAGTGTTCGAAAAGAGTAAGTACCTATGTTTGCACTTTTCTGTCATATCCATTGGCTCTACATCAGTGCAGTGGAGCAGTGCGCTGTAACAGTATCTTGCACAATAAAATACCGTTTACATTTCTGCTTTGTTGTTCACTTGTTTGCCGCCCCGACCGTCCAGCTAACCCGCGAGGATACCCCTGTTATTTATTCAAGAAATTTCGTATTTGCATACCTATTCAGATATGTTGCATAATTTAAGCAAACTAATATGCATAATAAAATTGACTGTTTACTACTATTTTGAATGGGTAGTTATTTAAATGTAAAGGCGCAGTTCACAGTCTACGTTCAGCAAAGATAGGTTACAAAGTAGAGTGTAAACTAAATTTGAGTAGGTTATAATTTCAAAATTAACAATGGGTCGATTAATTTTCATACTGGAATCCCATAACTTGACAGTACATGGTCATTTATATATTATGTTTTCAAAATAGTAGGTAAAATTAATTAAAACACATCTAAAACGAATAAATAAAGCTAAACATTTGCTCAATTGACGTATCAATCAGTGGTGTAACAATATCTAAACCTCAGATCACACCCAACGTTATAAATACGAACAATTACAAATTAATTATACTGAATAGAGCTTATTACACGAAGCGCTTAACAAACTAAAGTTGGTTTAAACTATTTCATTCAACGTATAATGTTAGTTGGGAAACTTTCAACGCAAATTCTTGGGTACGCCAACGGTTTAAATTGTACCATTCGATACATTGCAAACAACGTTTAATGAGTTTTTGACTCTTGTCTTATCAAGTATTTTGTCCTAAATGTTTTCGGTCTTTCTTAACGGGCTTTTCAATTCCTGGATGGAAATTGAGCGTTATAATGAGTTTGCTGACATCCAAATTCAATGTTAGGCAAACTTATGTCGATTGGGCGTACTTTAATTGAATCGTGGATAGTTATATTTTAACAGTTGTCGTTTCTATTATTATAGTGGTGTTAAATTTGTAAACATTGGTAGGGTTGTTTTTTTGGTAGAAAACTCTCCACATATACTAAAACAACAACTTTTCATAGAAAAATGTAACTATGTAGAGCCTCAGTCGGTCAACACGCCACATTTTTCTATTCTGGTGGAAACCGCTTGCACCTCTGTGCACTACGAATGCTCATACAGTCATATTTTGTGCAAACACCAGCCATTCCGGTGCACTGTGCACTGTTCGAAATAAAATTCTGTGTGGCTGACGTCGGCAATCAACCCAAACGCGTCTAAAAATGTCCGTGAACGGAGGAGGTCTGTTTAGCCAACAATTTGAGGTCGGATCGACACATCAAAGCGCTTTTGAATTTCAAAGTAAGTTTCGCGCTTTGCTCCAGTTCTCTACATTCGACGGTATATTTCAGATAGGTAAATGATCACAGGTATTATTCTAACTTACAATAAAACCTATATCATCGCAGGTCGCAAAGCGTGTCTGCTGGGCGTAAGTTCCTGGCTTCGATTGTCGTTTGAGCATAGTTTCATTAGGTTTTTTCTGTAAAAATCTTGTTATTTTGATAACAATAGCCCCCCTACATATTATACATGTACATAATACACATATTATATTTATATTATATGGGGACCCAGAACTGTGGGTGTGCCTACCTACATCAGTATACACCTCTACCTATTTCGGGGAATACAGGCGTGATGATTTATTATGTAAAGCAAACTATGCTTAACCATTGAGCTTAAGCCTGTTACTTTAGCTACTATAACATTAATGGATCCGCAGCTATTGTGTATAAAGTATTTAAGTACAGACGCGCTCGATCAAATTGGGTTTAACGAAAATCTCTCGTGAACGTAAACAGGGCGGTTTGGCGCGTCTGCCTTCAAATAGCAACGCAAGCACATTTTACGTGCTTCAGGGAACAAAGCGAATAACCACGGACCGCGGCCATTGAGTTTTTGGCACTGTGTGCTCACATCATCAAAATGTTATAAAAAAAAATTATTTAGCACGCTAAAATAACGATTTAGCACGATTAACAGAAATATTTTTACTACTTACAGGAAGGGAAGCTTTTTTTTGTATCATTACCAATATATGTATTCACCGAGAGGTAAGGCAGTAATATAACAGTTCAGTGTCATGTTTAGGTTTCATTTAATATCAGGCTCACCCCCCGAGCCTATTGCCATTAACCGGACACAAATTCCAACTCCTCTACCCTTTGGATGGGTAAACTTTTCCGAATAATCCTGTATAATCCGGTTTAACTGTAATAGTATATTCTTATTATCTTTTTTCACCTGGCAATAGCGAAACCCAGAGAGTAAATGTTACACGTGTGTCCATTTATTGGTATAATAATTTCCCTTTAAAGAATAAACAATTGAAGCGCTTTCAACAAATGAAATTTATTTGTTCGTTATTTTTATTTTTGTTCGACTTGATACGTAATAATAATAAAGAAACCGTTTTAACTTGATATTGTAAAAGAAGTTCAAAATCTTATGATTTTCTACTCTACTATAATTTTAAAAAGAAAGCCATACGAGTATCTACACAAATACCTAAGATCGCTACAAATTCACGATTTAAAAAGTGAAGCCGCCGCCATCGAGTCAATACTCTGCAAAACAGTAGGTACATTTTTCGTATACCTCAAGGTATACGTACCTATAGATATTGGTAATTTGTGAAATCTCGCAGGTGCTAAGCAGGACGATCTTTCAATTATTCAAGTGCAACAGCACCCGCCCTGACGCTGCGAACACAAACGGAGGTACGGATTTATTCTCCAAATTGCTGGGAGCTTCTATACTGCAGCGTGATTTACGTTCTAAGATTTAGCACTTCCGCTTGTATCGAAACGTTAAAACATTTGTTACTAACTCGAAATCTACAACCTTACTGTTTGAGAAAACTTCCGTTTGGGAGATTTCTTACTTTCACGTCGCCAGCGAAAATATGTCTGGTAACGGGAAATGAGAATGTTTTCCACTTTTAATTAAGTCTTATTTTTGTTGAGACTCGCCCTCTTAATCTTGTGAATCGTGACTGACACACAAACTAGACGCTGTTTGAACACTGCTACTTGATATTGCTTCTTCTTCTTCGTGTCGATGGTACGATTTTTTAAATTAAATTTGGTGTGCCCAAAACTTCGCCACTTCCACAGCATCGTCAGTGGCAGCGCAGAGGTCGCTTTGATTGCAAGTTTGATTGCTTGAACACCTGGACCATTTTCTGAGTAACATCTGTTTCTAGATGAGCTCTAAAATAATGTCCATTAAACTGTCATGATGTCAACCCTTCACTTGTTTAAAATTTCCATAATGTAGGTACCCACACGTTTATATTATAAGTGATAAGAATTAACTGCCACAGTCTAGATAAACAAAGTAGGTAAGATTTTTTTATTTTATCCTACCTTTGAACGGGATAAGCTAGTCTTAAAAAAAAAGTAAAACTTGCAGTCCATACAAAGCCGTGGCGCGTAGTGGTGAGGGAAATACTAGAAGTAACAAAGTGTTATAGCTGGCTTTAGTTTACAACATGAGAAAATAAAACACATAATAGTCTCACTCAACACTTTTATACAAAACGTATGAGGGCTTTTTTATTATAAAGCATCGTTATTGTCTTTGTGAGTGAAGTGGGAGTCTAATTATCTTGTCGAGTACCGAGCATGATTTAATTATATTGTGGTTTTATTTCATTCACATAAGTCGTTAATTAGCATTTGCGCATTACACAAACGACAATAAATTCACAACAAATATACGACCCTATATCGTGATGCTTTGTAAAGCAAATACTTTGTGGCCGAGTCTTTTATGGTAGTAAAATGTTAAGCAGACCTTTACTTTTATGTAAGTCGGCTATTCTATTATTTAAAGGACACGCCGGCAGCAAATTCGAAATCTGGCGGGATTCCAAATTGAATTAAACGCGAGAGCGTGGCCGGCCTACGAGCGAACTTTGATCGCACGGCAATGTGTCGGCCAGCTCCTTACACTTCCTACCCCTTTAACGGCTGTCGCTAAAGAAACTTTACAACAATCGCACTATGTATTACGGTCAGTTTGCTCTTTATAGCTACGGTCGCCCCTCCCGGAACTTGATACACATTATCACCGCGTTTAGTGTAGCAAAATACCCTTACAACTGATAACATCTCACTTTATGTTCACTTTATGACAGGCTCTTGATTTATTTAGTTTTAAATCACGTCTTGCTGTAAGTTGGGTTACACTACTTCTCAGCAGGGAATTTTCAACCGATAAGTTTATTCTCAGCAGGATACAAAAGAAGTTGTTGGAACTAACCCGTTCTTTGTTGTCAGCACAATACCAAAGTTAACCTCACAAAAGAAATAAAATACCCAGATCCCTTTGAGAAATAATTAACTTATAATAACACAGTTCATTTAATTATGGTTGAAATACGTATAAAACAAGATAAAATATACTACCTAATGAATTAAATGAAATAGCGGGCTTTCCTTATTCATTTTGACCAATATAACAAAAACCTTTGTAGGAGGCAAATGGATGTTAATTTAATAAATAGTCCTTCCGGAAAAATAAATTGCCGTAATTGCGAAAGACCGAGTACCGTTTGGCAGGAGAGTTGGGCGTGACTCGTTAGCACAAAATATAGATAGGTTTAAAAATGGAATAGACATTTTAATTTATTTGACGCCCACGGGCATTAGGTACCTCATTTTTATAGACATAAATATCGGCTGTGATACAGTAAAAGCGATGATTCAATAATTGAATCAATCAAGCATAAAATAAATAACGTTATCTCATTAAAAACTTACAATAATGACGATTGAATTTATCAAAATTCCTTACTGATTATAATATGCAGTGTTGCCAATGTATAGAGAGGCAATGATAAACTTCGATTATAGGGAAACACAAAAAAACCTGTTAATTTTCACTGAAATTTTATCGAATGCCACTGTTGATGCAATTTAATTTACAGCAGTTTTAATATTCGCCGTCTGCGGTTCGCAAATGAGGACGCAAAATGTTCCAGCAGCTACTTTTCTTAGTTCAGAACTTTAAATAGTCAATTAAGAGAAACTAGTTGCTGGTAAATGATGAACTTGCTCGCTCAGTGTTTGCTCCTGGTTTCAAGAATAAATTGGGGCCATTTGCAATCGCTACGTTTGTTTTGGCTTGAGCTTTTTATATTTGATGTTGCGAATTTTTAAAGGGATTTTGTAGCAAGAGTACCAAATCCAACAGTGTTTCTCCAACGTATATTATTAGCGGTGTGTCCCCGAAGATACGCATTCAGATTCACATGACATGCTCATATGTTCTTCCTCGGGTATAATCTGTTTTTTTTTGCTAATTTAAATCGAAATATTTTCAGCGGTTTAGGCCAATTTTTGAATTTATCCGTCAGTTAGCGGCTATCCAGAGCGGGTGGAACAGGTGGTATTTATAACAGAAGACAATTCGAGGACCTCCTGCGATTTTGAAGCTAGCTAGCACAAAAGAGGGTCTATGGATTTTTTATGGAGCGTAAATTATGTATTCAATTAATGAGTACATTATACGTAGGTATAATTTATATATGAATACGAAAATGACATCATATAATAGTTCAACCAAGCAGGTTGACATACTCAAGCAGGTTATCATAATATTTTGTTATCCGACATAATATATGACTTTGCTACATCGTAGTCAACTCACAATTTACAGGGTGTATTGATAAATTCCAGCGAAATATTTTCAGTAACAGTTTTAAAGTAATAAATACCTAGGTAGGATTAATGGATGGCCTCGAAACAGCTGGCCGACGGGTGTTCGTTATCGGCGGCATCAGTTGGCGGTTATAGTGCGAAACAGTAACTTAACTCATTAAGTAATCGTCACGATCTCATCTCGCACCCATATTTTAAATTAAATTTCGAACAAATCCTTCTCATTGTGGTCATTAGTACATCTTAAAATAACAACATACCTGTTTTTCATATATGTACACCCGCAATTGATGTATCGTGCTTTCTTAAGCTTTTTATTTGAGTTGATATCAAGGATTTCCTAAAGACACGAAGTATAAATTATACCATGTATGTGTAATTATACCGTGGCTGTTGAATGCAATAAGTTGAAGCAATAACAAAAGTTGTATCGTACTTACTCTAAACAGTGTTTGGACAATTTAATTCATTTATTTATTATTTCATTTATTGTACGCAACAGGGAAGAATCATTGCATCGTGTAAATAGCTGGCCTAATCAGTACACTTATTGTGACATAGAGTTTAAATGGTTATAAGTTAATTGGCCACTCTTGGGTATTCTTTAGTAATTCTACGTGAACCATAGAGCACGGCTCGAGCCGAATTGACATTTCAAAATCTGTGCTACAGTGAGGGATAATATTATCAGTATCTCTACTCCTGCTTAGTTGAGCTTTAAACGGACAAAAGTCACCTCTTCAAATACCGATATAGGTCACCTTAAAAGGTTCATAGAATTGGTAATGAATTTCTTACTTTTAACTAATCAGAAAACTGTGACTAGTATATATACTTGATTTAATAGAATAAACAGAGTAGATATTCTGTAATATTTAGAATTAGGTAGGTACTCTAGATAAATTGAAATAACACGTATTTATGTATACTTTAAATTATGAGAAAAAAATATACTACACAGTAGCATTAAAAATAAGAGAGAAACATTGGACAAGTAATGCAAACCCATTTAACGACTTTCTTCAAATAAAATGCGCGACGCGCGACAGACTGGTGACATAAAATGTCACAAATTGTTTACGACAATCTCGATGTATTCATCTCACTACAGCGTACCTATATAATGTAATATACATTAATTGCAACGGTTCGCACTCAACGTTTTGATAAAGATGAAAAATTGTTTTCTCCGGCTTAGAGGGTTTCTTCCGACGATTAATCTTTCCGCAAACCTATTGTTAAACTCGGCGGGAGGAACTTTTGTGTCCGAACTCCGACTGAGATCAAAAGGTTGCGATGGTACAAACCACTATGATTTTTAGAAACCGTTTCTACTTAAATACAAGTAAAAGATCGCGGGAAAGGCCGCCAGAAAAATATAAATTGCTTTTAGCGGACAATTGAAAACGGCAAGATGCATTTTTATATAGGATTTTTGGTGTCGTATCTACACAATTTACTATGAAAGTCGTTTACTTTCCAAAGCAATTGTCACAGGAGACCGAGTCATCCATAGGGTAAAGGTAAAAGTTATCCTCAGGCTTCAAATACAACACGGTAAAAATTGTGAGGATTTGAGAATATGCAGGATAATTTTCATTAAAAACTATTTGCAGTGCAGATGAAAATTGTTTCTTTTGCTACGCCAACCATTGCATTCAAGTGGACTTGAACTAGCTCGGGTAAAAGGGGAAATATCATTTGAAACAGTTATGAAATCCTTTTGTTAAATTAATTAAAAAAATAACAAGCGTAATATCGAATGAATATAACTTCAATTAAAACATAAGAGTCAAAGTGCATCTAAAAGCGAATAGAACGAAGCGGTGTAGTAATTTGCAAATACGCATGTCAATTTACAAATTACGGCGTTTGTATGAAGCGGGAGTATTTTAATGTGTTGGACATGATGCACAATATTAGTAAAATGAAACGAGTTCATTAGCCGCTGCAGCTGGGCGCAATATTTCACTGCTCTACAATTTCATAACGAATGAATATAACTTCAATTAAAACATAAGAGCGAGCGTGCATCTAAAAGCGAATAGAACGAAGCGGTGTAGTAATTTGCAAATACGCATGTCAATTTACAAATTACGGCGTTTGTATGAAGAGGGAGTATTTTAATGTGTTGGACATGATGCACAATATTAGTAAAATGAAACGAGTTCATTAGCCGCTGCAGCTGGGCGCAATATTTCACTGCTCTACAATTTCCGCCCTGACATTTTTGCTGAACGTGAAGTACATAAAAAAATCAACATTTATTTAAAAGTTTTGCGGATGGATTTCGCATTGGTTGAATTATTCACGTCAATGAAAATAATTTGGTTTGTGTATCACCTCTTTCGGTCCGAAATGTCCATTTTAGTACATTTTATAAGCCATATTTGACACCAATTTAAAATATTTTTTTAAGAAACTCGATATGAAAATTTTGCTTGTGAACGCGGTTAAGCAGTTTACGACTTTATTATTGTATACAACAAGGTCCTTTAATAGAATTTTTAAATATTTGCGGTACACGGCACAATTGTACAAATGAAGGGAAGATTAATGTTCCGCGACCCCTATATATTTGTGTAGGGACGTTTTAGCAAGATCCGCACATTGAAATTTATTTATAGGTTCATATAAATGACACACATTTACGTGTTTCATTGGATCCACAATTTATGTGTGTTGGAAATGACATATTGCAGTGAAAAATTTAATACGCAATCACGTCAGCACGATAGATTACGCCTTGTTTCGAAATCCTGACAACCTGCGGGTAGTCAGTCACGGAAAATAAAGTACTATAGCGGAATATATAGATTTTTATTAAAAGGTAGATAGCGAGGTGGCACCGCTCACAAAAAAAATATTTTTGGCAAACTTTATTGAACATTTTATAAGCTCGCATGGAAGGACCTAGTTGAATTTTAAAAAACACCGTTTTTGCGGCGTTTTCACTACGGCGATGAACTACGTGCAATTGATTGATGATTTTTATTAATTTTATTTTATTACAACGGTGATGAAAACCAATTAGGTACAGTTACCATGAAATAAAAACTGTTAGCTGTAAATTTTCCTAAAATAATAAAATAAATAAATGAAGTAGGTAGAATAAATATTCTATTTCATGAAACCCATTTATCGCCCCACTGTTGGGCATGGATTTCTCAGGGTGAGATGGGTGCAGGAATTTAGGCATGGAGGCTTCACGATAATATCCTTAATAATTAATTTCGTACATCAATGACTGTAAGTCTAGGGAGGCCTTTGGAGAATTTGAGTCAAGATCATTTGGGAGTCCCACAGAGTTTTGTTCTACGTCTGTGGGAAGTCCACTGTCATAGATCACCAGGTTATCAATGCCGATACACTTGATAAATAATACCGATGTTATATTCTAAGCTCTATGGTGGATAGGGAAAATTGTAAAAAAAAATCGCAGAAATTTGGTGATGATTTGAAATACCTAATACGCTAGAGGACTAAGGTGGACAACGTTTACAATATGAAACAAAGAGTTAATCAATAACTTGATGTCCCTGTTACTGTTTTTAATAAAAGATTCCATTGACGTCATTTCATAATAAGCAAAGTAATATTCTAAAGTAATTGTGTTCCCTCCCTGTCGCTGAATAACGAAACATTCTAGAAAGAAAGTACCGACATCGCATGAGCGGAACATTAAATATAAAATACATATAACCGCGTAGTAAATCTGTGCAGTTTTCGTATTCCAAGACTTTCCTTTGTGTTCGATTATTAATTATTATTCCCAAGTGGCCTTTGTTCCAACCGGGTCTTTTATTCAGTCCTTGACTGAGTTCGCAAGTTACCACTTTCTGAATTAAAGTTACCGTTGGCGTATCGAGCGCGACATTTTATATCGAAAGCCCTTGACTAGTCCAGACGGTATAAATGGTGGTATAAATCATTATTATATTTATGGAGGGCATAAAATCGCGGAGCGCCCTTATCGTTTAAGTTGAAAAATTTCATAGCCCAGAAAGGAAAATCAGTTGGAGGAGGCCATCTATCATGTTGGTGGGCTATCCCGGACCAAGGAAGTTATACGTCCGAGATACAAAATAATAACGCCATCATCTGAGGTAAAATATATTGGCCACAGTTAGTAATGGGGGTCTAATTTTTATACAAAGTGTGAAAAATCTATGTACCTATAGGATTTGTGTGTATTACTGCTATATAGGTTTGTATAGCTACCTCAATGTTCTAATGGTTCCAAGTGCGACAGGTAACTGCTAAGTATGAGATTCTGGGTTCACGTATAAGAAAGTGATATTGTTGTTTAGCAGTTCGGAGTATGGTTTTGTGTTCGATTAATGTGATTTTTTAACCTGTCAAGGACCAGTTATAACGCATATTGAGTCGTGAATTTGTGACCGCAACTACGTCACAACAACTGTGGGGACTGAGGGGTGCGGGGCAAGAAAAACCATTATTACGACCCTCCGAAGCGCTCCTTTTCTTTAATGAATGAATGAAGCAGTTTCATAATTATCGACGCGTAATTGTTGGGATATATTGTTCGACAAACGTTGTTAGTCTGTACTAAGCTTTATAACGATATTAGATGATACATCGATTAATCTTGCAAAAATTAATTAACAGACGGCCAGAGCCGAGTGACGCGTGAACAGGAACAATGGAGTGCCGTTAATAAATACGTCCTATTATAAATTTTCCATATACCTAGTACAAGCAATTTTAAAATGAGGCAAAAATGATTTTTTATATTCTTAATTGGTCCAATACAATTTTGTGTATTGCTTTTAGGCAGAGGTGTACCAGTTGGAGATTTGTATGAAAATTAATGGCAATACTTGCATACTTCTTTAGCTTCCCCCACGTTCATAGATGTAAGAATCGCAGCAGGTCTCTAGTTTCTGCCTAACCCCGTGGGAAAAGGCGTGAGTGTACGTAATGTATGTATGTATTGATGGAAATTAGTAGCGAGCGTTTTGCCGTATTCATAGAAATACCCACTAACACTGCTCAACCTGGGAATCAAACCCAGGACCTCAAGTGTAGCAGTCACGCTTAGGACCTCTAGGTTAATGAGGCAGTTATAGAATATTCCATTAAAAAAAACTGATAACACTTTGCTGGACCTAGGAATTAAACTCGTCTCTTTTACTTAGCTGCGTCACTGGCAAACAGTAAACGGATTAGGTAAAAGTAAAAGTAACGGAATTATATAAATATAAAGTTCATTTAATATTGTCGTGAAGATAAAAGAAAATTGTATATTATAATTTTCTTTGCCGATCTATCACTTTAACCATTTCGCTTTTTTATTCACTCCGCATTACCCTGAAAGGTCTTTCATGTAAAGAACTAATAAGGTTTCGCTTCAGTTTAGACGGCTACGGGCGCAGGCAAAGAGTAGGGTGATTTTTATATTACATTTAAGTTAGGATGCATACTTATTCTTGGTATAATAGAAAGATGATTCTGTAATAAAACATTATTATTTTTGCTAAAATCATAATAAGATAATGTCTATTTGTTTGTCTGTTACCTTTATACGCTAACCCACTGAACATCCATCTTCCTAGCCTTTTCCCAACCATGTTGGGATCGGCTTCCAGTCTAACCAGATGCGGCTGAATATCAGTATTTTACACGAAGTGACTGCCATCAGACCTCCTCAACCCAATTTCTGGGCAATACCGATATTCGAAGGATAGACTGGTGGTCAGGCTTTTTGACTTCTGACTACCACTAACGATTTTCATAGGTGTTCGTATGACAACCGGGACCGACGGCTTTACGTGCTCTCCGAGGCACGGAGGGGTCTCGATGTGTTAAGAATGGTCACCCATCCACAGACTGACCTCGGCAAGCGTAGTTTAACCTTGCAGATTGGTTGGTCAGCGTTGCTATAACTTAGCCACGAGCCCCTAACGAGCTAACCCGCTAAAGAGATTTCAATTAAATTGACTAAAAAGATAGATTGCATTCTGTTTAAAAAAGCTTTTCGGGACCTGAGTAAAACCGCGCGCACCAACTTGTTATCAATAATCTGAAAGCTTTATAAGCCATTGTTTGGAACGCAACCTGATTGTTGTTTTAGCTAAGTGCTGAAAATACGGTAATGTATAAGTTCGATAAACCATACGAGATAAACTAGTTGCTTTGATAGTTGAAACGTTTTGAAATTTTAGGATATTGGTCCACAATATTCTATAAATATAACATTCCCTGGAAATAATGTATCTAGATAATACACCTACGTACAGTCAGCAACGAAAGTAGCTGAACACTATGATATCTTCAAAACGCTTTAACATCTTTAATATTCAGAATTCACTGACCCTTGAAGGCAGTACAAATTCTCATAATAGAGGACAATTATATGTTTAAGCTTAGTCAAAATCGAATGAATAGTTTTGATACTGTGATGTTTTTAAACTTTCGCCGTGTTCAACGACTTTCATTGCTGACCATACTTATAAGTGACTCTAGTCAATTTAGAAACAGAAGGCGTAATGTAAAATGTAACGTTAGGTATACATTTTTCCCTCTTTCTATTATTGGAAACCATATCTATATCTATTAAAATACGGACTGTAGTTTTTAAGATTAGTCTCAACAATGTTACTGATGAAGCTAGTTGCACGTTACTGGTAAGTAAGCTGTTTGATTTTTGTCCTACTAAGGGCCTGTTTCACCACCTCTGGATAGCCGCTAACCAAAGGATAAATTTAAAAATGGAACAAAATTTTAACGTGAACTTATCAAACTTATTATGCTGTGGCACAAAACAGGCCCTAATACTTTCTTTAAATATATTAGCCCTAATATATTTGGCAGTTTAGACAGTTATAAAATATTCTGTAATATTACCATAACAATTGTAACAATATTTATGATGTGGTTGTACTACTTAATAATAAATAAATAGACAGTCCATGAAGATTAATTAAAAAAATATTTTAATTACAATCTAACCGTAATCTCCTCATAATAACGTGTCGTTATTTAAATTAAAACTTTTACGTTCGAACTTCTCATTTCAGGAGCCATTACTCAAACGTGTAGGTTCACTCACAAATGAGATTTCATAATTAACGTAAGCCAGGTCGGGCCGTCAAGTGCATGTGAAAATTTAACGAGAAGAGCCGAGCCCCGGTGCTTCAGACCTATCTCAACCGTCATGCCAGCTAGTAGTCCGTGGCTTTGACGTTAAAAACACTCATGGAAAAGGAGTGTTTTTACATTAATTACTGCGATTAAATTAATTAGTTCGATGCGATCTGTTAAGCCGATGTAGACTATTGAAATTTTAATAGTAATTCGTACATCAGTCTAAAATGTAATTTTAAAACATTATCCAGCAGTCATTACTCAGTAGATTCGAGTTATTATTGGGATTTTCTATGAAGTTCTCAGTAGCATCTTGGAGTTAGGATTTGTGTCCGGCAATAGGCTCGCTCCCTATTACATTTGACCATTGGACCTAAACATACCGGCGAACTGTGGGTGTACAGCAGTACACCTCTGCTTAACCCTACGTGGTATATAGATGGTATATAATGTTGGTGAAATGCCAGCATGTCATCTGAAATTATTTTTTGTAAAACAACATAAACTCATTTAGATATGAAACAACTTATTCCTAAAGAGCAAAATTACTTCTTACCGAGAATTTTATTGTTATAACTGGTATACGACCAGCAGCTTCGAGGGTGCACCTATTCATAGGGGGTAACTTTAAGACTGTATGTACTTTAAATGTGATATCAGCATTCAGGCAATATTTACTAGTAACCCGGTAGATACGAGTAGTAGTAAGTTGTGGTCGTGTAGAGAATGAAGAGGCTATTAAGCCCCTCGTCGATATTTAGACAACCTAAATTCTCCTCAAACAATCCCGTTATTATTGACCCCTACGACCATGGGATATTTTTTCGTAATGTTATTTGAACAAGTCGCATGCGTTACGATCGATCAACAGTAACAGTGTTTTGAAGATACATTTCTAATTATCTTGTCGGCTTTATCCCGTATGCCTAAACTTTTCGAGTAAATTTACTTTGAACAGGGCACTCATTGTGCTTAAAAATTCGTAAATCGTAGGTAAAAACTATCTCTTGACGTCGTGCAAAATACCTATCTGAATTTTTTATTTTTATTTTCTTTTAGATGTTTTTAAATTCTATAACTTTATTCAGATTTAATAACGGAATTCATTAAGACTATTTATTAATTTTAAAATAGTGATTTGAAACATTTATAACTTTAACTTAAGAGTATTAAATAATCACGTACTTTATAAAAGTATGTTTATATTTATGTGTAGGTAGTTCAATCCACCCCGACAGACGGGCTCTCGTGTAATTAGTCGAGATTTATCTCCCGTGGTCGGGATACAATATCGTTCCGTTAACAAATTGCGATATAAGCCGTCTTACAAAGTATTATTTTAATATTTTATTATCTGTGGCAAAAACACTATTACTTAGCCTCTTTGATACTAATATAATTTTCTTCTGTTAGGAGTTGATGAAACTTTTTCTTCTTGCCTCTTTATTTACCAGCAGATAATCTTTAATGAATCTAATATTGTTCAGAAAATCCACACAAGGCGAAATTTTAGAAAAAATATTGAAGTTTTGAAACTTATTAGCTAATGAACTAGGACATTACATTTTTATTACATTAAATAAAAGTCATATTAAAAGTAATGATTTTTGTTTTATTTCATCCGAAAGAAAATAATAAAAATTCCATCCTTACATCTGTTACGTGATTAACCAAGAAAAATAACTATTTGTAGATAGTAACTAATGTTTAAAGGTTGATTTCTATATTATTTAAAAATACGCATTGTGACACTTTTTAGTATGGGCTACGAATATTTTTTATTCAGTCGCGGTTTTCAACGTAAAAACAAATGTAAGGAAATGAAGGCAGGTTTTTCTCTAGTTAAAAATAAATGAGGCTCATAACTCGGCCGCAATTACTAACGTTTCTCAGCAGATGCGACGCTAGCGCCGCTAATTAACCGGCTCTACGTATAATTTAAAAAAATATTCAAAACATCCAATTACTTTTATAAAATACTCGCTTTCCGCCAGCGGCTTCGCCCGCGTGGTCTTGATAACTTCTTTCCCCCGTTTTTGCAACATTTTTCATTACTACTCTGCTCCTATTAGTTGTAGCGTGATGGTATATAGCCTATAGCCTTTCCCAATAAATGGGCTATCCACCACTAAAATAATTTATCAAATCGGTCCAGTAGTTTCGGAGCCTATTCAATACAAACAAACAAACAATCAAATCTTTCCTTTTATAATATTAGTAGATATAGATTCGATTTTAGGTAGAAGTTGTCGATTAGAACTTACAGTACACTATGTTTAGGTCACCAAGCACAAATCCAAAGTCCGAGGTAATTTTACAGAAACCCGACCCGGGAATCAAGCCAAGCACCTCTAGTGACTTACACTTACGACCAATAAACCAATGATCCAATGAAATATGCGTTCTGCGCACATTAAATTGAAAGTGATTTTTATTAGAATGTTTCGCTATCCCGCAGCGGTGCTATTATTACGAGGAACAATTTTTGAGACAAATTGGGGGATCCTTACAATTAGCGCCATCTTCGCGTCTTTCAAAGAAGTGTCGTATTCAACTAGACTAATGAATGTCATAAATTTACTGAAAGAGCTCTTCAAACAATTTGGAAGACTTATCACGATGGGTCCATTCAACTTATAAGTTTAAGTGAAATGTAGACCGTATCATAATTTTATTATTATCCTTGTTTTAGAGTGGAAAAATATTTAGAGGTTTTAAACGTCATCAACCCATTAATTGTCCCACTGCTGGGCACGGGTCTCCTCTTAGTATAAGGGCGATTTGGCCATAGTCCACCACGTTGGCCTAATGCGGGACGGCAGACTTCACATGCCGTCGAGAAAATCTCCCAGGCATGCAGGTTTCCTTACGATGTTTTCGTGCACCGTTAAAGCGATTGATAATTACGCACATGATTTCGAAAAGTCAGAGGTGCGTGCCTTGGATTCGAACTCGAGACCTTTGACTTTGCAGTCCAGTGGTCATTACCCTAGGCTATCACTGCTTAGAGGTTTTAATACATTTCTAAAATACTGAGATGATAAATAATTCATATCTGGCGTAGTATCGCGCTTTTTGTATATTTTGTATACCACTAAGGTAGCCAACGGGCAGACGGTCCTCTTGATGATAAGCGTCTATCGTAGCCTGTATATGGCTGCTTTCAACACCCGGGGTTTCACTCGCGCATTGCCGACCCTGTAAAAATCATTTCACAGCCGCGCTTACAACCTTATACTAATATTTCTGCCCAATTCTATCCCACTGTTGGGTACGATCTATTTTCTTTTAGAATGAGAGTCTTATTAGTCCTATTGAGAGTCATCCATCTTTGAGAGCATTGATTCCCTTAGACGTGCGACCTAAAACAATGAATCAAAAACCAGCCCCAAAAATATTCCAAAGTTTCCCTTTCATATCTATCGAACGGTACCCAGTTGGTTTACCGAGCTCTTAACTGTAATACGTAATTTGCGTGCCAACCGTCTATAAATTGGGCTTCAATAAAATATGTGTACTTCGTGACCTAACTCCTGGAATTGCTCAACGGCGTACTATCGAGGCTCCAATCTGTTTAATACATACGACATAGCTGTGTGGAGGTACACAAATTAATATTCAGCCTGTATATTACCGCACACACCTGGCGTGTTGATTCAGTCGCGTTATCTGTGTTCTACGAGGCATTAGTGCATTAGTTGGCTAAATACGCGTGCACTAAGTGCGCCGGCGTCCACGTACGGAGATTATCGGCACTAACTATAGCCAACATTTGTTAGGGGTAATGTGTTAGTAATCTCACTAGAGCTGAAGATCGGGCTCTGTGGCGTTCAATGGAAAAGGTCTATGTCGAAACGAATACTGGGCTGATTATGAAACTCGCTGAACGTTGTCGAAATTATAACAAGGCTAGACAAGTTGCATTTTGACATTCGATTCGACAAACAAAATGTATGTAAATGACATTAGTGACAGCCCGATTTGTCGAAAGTTTGTATCATTTCCATACATTTTGTTTGTCGATTCGAATGTCAAAGTGCAACTTGTCCAGCTCCCCAGAAGGGTTTTAGTTGGGCTATAATTTCGTTGGTCACAAAATGGCTGAGACTTGATTAAAACTATTTCGATGAAATTATGACTTACTTATCCATACTACTATTAAATATTTGCATGTACGAAATATAATGGACTATACTATAAATATTATGTAACACCTTTTTGTAACCATATTTGTAAGCAAATAAATATTTATCTTTGACTTTGACATACATTATTAAAATGAACTAGAAAATGAATACCATTTATTACAAACAAATTACATAAAACCGTCTGCAAAAGTTATACAAGTAACTTAATTACTTGCTAATGCATGAGTATGAGAACTAAATATCCTACAATGTTTACATTTATCTGAACTCAAATTAATTTCATATGTTATAGGTTATAGGAATTTAGTTTTAGCTTCGTAACAAAATTAGTGATTTCGCATTTTTCAAAGGCGAGCCTCGAGCCCCTAGAAAATACTTCTAAGTATAGCGAAAATTTTCAGAATTAATTATTGTATTCAATGTATACTCAATAGAACCTACTTATTAAAAGTTTTTACCAAGTAACGGTCTACATTGCCTCCAAGGTATTTTGATGGGAAGAAGAAGCGCCGCAACAGAATGAAAGATATTTCTTTAAAATTTATAGAAAACAGTTGCCTACCTAGAGCAATTAATTAATGATGCATTGCTATGTTTCAGATAGCGTATAAAATGTATACATACCATACCATTGCGCATGTATTTCCCGAAAAGTAAGGCAGAGATAAACTAATGTACACCCACATCTCGCCAGTATGTTTAGGTTCTATGTAATAGGGGTGAGCATAGGCTCGCCCCTCAGCTGCTCAGAGATTGGATTTGAGTTAATGGGAATAGTCCCATTAACGCTGCTTCTGACAAATTTATTGAAAAACCAAATTACATTTTACTCAACCCGGGACTCTAATCCAGGACCTCAAGTGTAGCAGTAGCGATTACGACCACGAGGCTAACGAGATTGATATACAATGTTATAATGTCATCAAAAGTTCCTTATCATAACAAAACTAGTATTCCATGTTGTTATTTTGCTTTACATTCTGTATACCGCCTCGGGCTTATTGAGCCGAACATATGACTACACAGTTGAAAATTCCGACTCCCATAACTTTACTGTATTATTTTGTTTATTTGCAACTTATGTCTAATTCAGGCCGATTACATAAGGAACGAAATTTAAAGGCCTCTAGCTATACAAAAATTATAATTAGGTTTTTTATGGTCCTTTCTGTCAAAATGTAATTTATTAATAGATCTTTATTTACACTGTGGATTTAAATTGTATATCAAACCAAAGAGAACCAACCCTGCCTGAGATATTATCCTGTCTTTCTTCCACTAAAAAGTTTATATCTTTATTTACTTTTCAGAGCTAAGAGCTTCTAAGAATGCGCTGCGCTGGCAGCAAGAGGAACATCCCCTCTAAACTCTCGGCGCAGTGAATCCTCCTTAAACCTCCAAGATGTTTTTGCAGGGTCGGCAACGCGTGAGTGACGCTTTTGTGTTGTAAATGTCCATATGCTGCGGTTACCGTCTCAACTCGTCAAAACTTTATGTCTAAACTTATGATCTCGGATAGTATGATTGTTGTTATTATTTTGCAGATCATTCGTTTGTCTGCTTAATCTCCACTTTACCTGGGTTTTTATGTTCTATGTTGTCTGCCACTACATTGCCTCAATGGTGGTTATGAGGTTTTGTTCCAATGAAATCTCCAGCAAACAATTTCACTCGGCAAGTTCATGCGGCAGTGTTGGAGCTTGTATCAGGTCAGTTAAAACATGGTAGGGATATCCGGTGTATATGATGGCAGATGTTTGGCGTAACGTGGTTGGATTATAGGTATTCTACAAATTTGATGGCCAAACATCTGCCATCATATACACCGGATATCCCTACCATGTTTTAACTGACTTGATCCAAGTGGCACCATTATAAACCATTGGCAACTGACAGTATTAGTGATGTCGTTAAATTTTATGAATACCATTATTGTTTCAAGTTGGCGTTAGTGATGTTAATTTTATGAGACACTGTTTTTGAACAATTAATGTGAACGAAATTTTCAGCAGGCTCTCGGAGAATATTGTCTTTGTACGTTTTGTTTTGTTCTCATTTGCAAGGACGGGGTGGTTGGTTTAATTTGCCTCTTGCGATAAGGAATTCAACAATACAAGGTGTTTACTTGACGCACTTTCCGTGGCGGATGTTTTGTGAGAAGTTTTATGAGATGCCATTAAAGAGAATTATTGTTATTGTTCGAGATAAATATAGCGGTTCAACTTCATTTTGAACGAACCCTTCAGCTCGGGTTGTGATATGTTTTACTATGCTACTTTGATTAGTTATCGTAACTAACATGTTGTTACGTCAAAATAAACATCATATACATGAATGGATTCATTAAAATGACCTAACGTAAACTTAACAAGAGGGCAACCGTTATTCTGTTAAATAATTGAGGGATAAGATAATAATTAAGATATTGATAAGATAATATATCGATATTAAATAATAATTAAATAACTGAATAACGATCGGTACGTTAAGGTTTTAAGAATAAGTTCACTTATTAAGGAAATGGAATAGCTCTTAAATATTGTTTTTAATTTGATATAAATATATAGCCTTAGGTCCTTAGATCCCATGTAATTGTGGGCGAGCCTATTTCGATCAACCGGGCATAAATTCAGACTCCAAGCTGCTACTGGGCATTTCACAGAAAAACTCAACAACATTTCGATCCGAGAATCAAACCTCTAACGTAGCAGTCACGCTTGGGGCCACTAGACCAACTAAGCAGAAACAATAATGCTGGCACATTATTATTGTTTTAGCGGCGGCAGAATATCACTTCGAACTTTGTCATATCTTGAAGCAGTCTTACCCTTAATATCTTTGCTGTTCTACACTTGGGGTTCTGCAGTAATCTGTTTGCTAGAGACTTTGTTACGTGACGTTGCTAGAATGCTGGGGGTCTACTCCCTAAGCACGAAGTCCGTAGTTTCAGCCTTCGTTACGGGTATTTCGTACTCCGTATCATATACGGACGGATGATTCGCTCAAACTAAGAATGAATGACAACACAATTTGACGGATGTACCTACTCCCGCTTTGTTTTTACCCATCCGAAACATTGAACCTGACACTTGTTTTGACGGATCGTTATGTCTGGGCTACTTTCGGACGGGCCCATAACTTCGTTGACGGAAATAAGGAGTAGACCCCCTGTTCCGACGTAGTTTTGTCTTGATACCCACCTTAATTCTGCAAATAAGATTGTTTACGTTCTCCCGATGTTGTATTGTTTGTTATTTTGACGTCTGCCTCGTTAACCTAGTTGTCCTAAGTGCGACTGGTACAAAGTAACATCTTAGTGTACTCCTAATCATTAAGCCTTTGGTTGTGCATAATTATTTTAGGATTAGGAAAATTACCAACCTTTGATAACATTGAACTTAAATTTGGTTGTCAGAGCTCCTTCTAAGGATACGCTGCGCTAGCAGCAAGAGGAATATTCCCTTAAAAACTGTTGGACCTCTAAGAAGTTTTTTAGGTTCGGCAACGCGTGACGCTTCGGTGTTGTAAACGTCCAGAGGCTGCGGTAACCGTTTACCATCAAACGGGTCGCAGGATTGTTTGCCACCCTTGTAGTATAAAAAAAAATTGCATTGCAACGTATTTTATAAAATATTATAAACAAAAAAGCAATCTCGACCAATTCAATCCAATGCAACATTACTAAAAAAATACTGTTATTTCTAAACGAGTCAATTCTATGGTAATTGCTAGGCAGCCGTCATCCATGCAGCCAGCAATCATAAAACAATAGCTACCTACTATTATTGAAGGCATGATATTTTCCGTCGGTCGCCTCCGGCATGTAAATGGTTGGTTTGGCTTGAAGCCATTTTTTTGTTACCCTTGTCTCTCATAAAATGTTACCCGTTTTGTTGTCATAGTACTGCTAGTATTAATCAGTTTAATGTGTATTACAATTGCAAAATTTTGTCCTCGATAAATGCAATGTCGTAAATCTTCATCTATTTTCACTTTATGCTGTTTTGTATTGTATATTATTTATTTATGCAAGCACATGAATGTTGTTTTGATGAATAACTGCATCGTAATATTCTTAATAAATATTTATAGAATTTTGGGATATGTAAAACAAAGTTGGGTTTGTTATAAAACTTATAACTTGAGCACTCTTGGACCGATTTTTATGATCTTTGCTTTGTTGAATTTGTCTCCACCCCGAATAACAGAATTACAATTATAACGGGGTTCAAACTTGACGCGAACGTAGCTGCGGAAAAACCTAGAGATATAAAATGTAATAGGTAGGTACCTCCTTGGATAATATAGATAATAGGCTATGCCACTAATTATTTTTTATGGCCTCATGAAAAAGTTGACCATAAATAGAGCTGATTATCAAAAACAAAATTTAAATTGGTTGAAAATTACCAAGTTAAAAGCATTTTAATTTTATGCTAGACAGAGAGCGCATTATACTTACAAATGACGTCAAAAGTAGCGTACCATACTAATTCTATACTAACACTTGTTTTGTGGGAAAGAGACAGAGCATCCCCTCTCAATCCCCACCGAAAACTTTTAACGCATTTATCTCAGAAATTTCTTGGTCGATTTAATATTTATTTTCAATATACGAAGTATGCTAATGATATTTTTCAATAAGCGTGTGATTATTAACAAATTTAACACCAGTCCTCTCCCCTATTATACAATATTTACACAACTAATTAGCTACATGTTTTCATAGCCCCTCAACCCTAAGCAAAAGCCTCCTCCCATTTCTTCCATTTATCTCTTTGTTGTGCTATTTGTGTCAGGTTCTCAAGGAAGACATCCAGGTCTTCTCGCCGACACCTCTTAGAGATCTAAGAAGAGTCTAAGAGCTCCAGTTCTGTGTAATAAAAGCCCACATCCACAGATACACATTGCCAGTAACTGGGCACAAATTAATCTAAACTCTGAGCTGCATGCAACCCATAGGAATCGAACCCCGGTTCCCGAGCACAGCACGCGTTACCTAGCTAACGAGGCAGTTACTAAATATTTTCAATTATTAATCCTAATAGTTGTAAACGCAATTATAATACTTAGATCCCTTTCAAAAGACTAGCGATTGCAAAAACTATCCAGTAAAGTTAAAGTTAGATAAATTACCGAACGTTTATTGGCTGGCCGGATAAACTGAAAGTTTGCCAGATATTTCACTTACTAATCGATAGGTGCTTAAAATTTGGTGAAGTTTGGTGAGAGTTGAGGATAGCACTCGTAATTTCATATTGGAACATGTGTGTACACGGAGATTATGACTGGTATCCTAACTTAACCTTATGTAAAGAAATGTTTGTAGTTAAACTGCCAACTTATTCAGATTTCAGCTCGGAGTTTGAAGTTGATAGCAGATAAAAGAGTGATAGCTTGGGGATATGATCATATGACCACTGGACTTCATTTCATAATAGCGTGCGTACTAATAATTAGTAAAACTCACTTACATAGTAGACGGAAAACACAGTGCGGAAACCTGCACCTGAGAGATTTTCTCGACGGCGTGTGAAGTTTGCCAACCCGCACTAGACCAGCGTGGCGGACTAGCCTAACCTCCTCTCATTCCGAGAGGCGACCCGTGTCCAGAGTGGGAGGATGAATGGGTTGATGATGGTGATAATGAATGTAATTTCAATTGTAATACTTACCTACACTTTAATCTCTGCAACTACACATCAAGCTGCATCATCCTCATTACTATTCACAACAATTGTTACTGTTACCACACATATTTTTTAAAAAGAGTATCTATGGAGTTTCTTGCCGGCTCTTCTCCATAAGACCCACTTTTTTTGGAACCGTGCAACTAATTTAACATTTCAAAAGTTATTATTTGCATAGCTATTTATATGGTCTAATTGAAATAAAATATTTTGAATTTTGAATGGCAATAGACTCGCTCTCTATGACATGGGACCTAAACATACCAGCGTATCAACGAGGCAGTGGCTCATATAATTGTCAGAATATATATAATACTGAACGTTGAAGTCCTTCTTAAAATATTCAGTGAGTTCTATCAAAGCACCCACAATGGCCCAATTTAAGAGGCTAAGTGCGGAAAATGCCCAGCAAAACTAAACTAAGTTCTATCAAATAATGTGCTGCGCGTCGTATCAAGATGAAAACAGAATACCGTGCAGCGATAGCAAGATGTTTCTAAATTAAAAGAATAAACTTTAAGAATCAGAATCATTAGCAGAAGTGCCGTGTACTTTCATTACGCTCGGCTGTAGGTAACTAGGTAGTCGGCACGGCACGCTTAGTGCCAACTGGCGACTCTACGCAACTGAGCACAGCAGCCCCAGCAATTAGTCGCCGGCGTCAGTTGGTAAATATTAACACTGGTAATTGTACGTTGAACGTCAGCTCCCTCGATGTTCGTTACAGTGCCCACTTGCAACCTGAATACAAATGAATCCATTATACGAAAGTGCGCAGATAGCACATCGACACCAATATCACGTAACTGTCATGCATGCTAACGTATTAACGTGTTTTTACACAACAGGACCTTTATTGATTTACTTACATGAACATGAACATACCATCTCGTCTCTATTACGCAAAGGGTTGGGCAGAGGTACTATAGGTGTCGCGGAGGAGTGTCAACACGTTCCCGCACTCCGGCTGAACGGTGATGAACACCCATCTGGTGTTTGGTCCCACACACCGCGTCGCCTTCCCCGGGCGGCGTGATGGTGCACAAAGCATTTCCAGACGCAAATAAGGGGGTACTGTAGATCCCGTTATGGTCGTGGTGAATGTTCCTGATCCCATGGCCATGACGCAAAGAGCAACTGATGGAAAGTGCAGATGTAGTCGGTATGAGTCTGAGATACCCTACCGCCTTCCAATGTGACGGGGATCCATGAGGAATTTCCGCTCCAAAAAAGGGTTACTGTAGGTAATAGGAGTACTTAAGTGGAGATACTAATATGCACCCATAGGTCAGGGGGCAAAAGTCCAAACTCCAAGCTGCTTCTGAGAATTTCATAGAAAACCCCAATAACACTTTGCTCGACCTGGGAATCGAATCCAGGAACTTGAGCGTAGCAGTCGCCCTTACCACTAGGCTACCGTTTAAGATTTATTTTTGTCTATGATGACTCAGATAATCTTTCGAGAGAAAGGATTCCATTGCGTTGGAAGACTTATAAGACGGACCCAAACCCAACTTACTCGTATAGAGACCTTTATGTACCCTTTGAACTAGCCTTAAGATTAGGATTGGTATCGATTTTAATGATGAACTGGGTCACGTGACAGCAAGATTTTTATAAGAAGCATATAAATAACAATAATTTTGCCGACTTCAAAAAAAGAGGGAGGCTCTCTATTCGGTTGTATTTAAAATTTTATTACCACAATACCTACTCCGTCATAAAATGAACTATTACGTCATAAAAAATATTTTTCCACTTTTGTCAAAATCCACTTCTGAGGAAGGAATACGCACATTTTAAAAAATTGTGCCTGTTTTTTATTTTGTACTTAGTTTACTTCATCAAACACTAAAAAAATACTTAATTAATTTTACAGATTATATCGCAGTCTATAAAACCCATAACTGTACTGAATTCATGGTCACGGGGAACATTTATAGGACGTGACCATGAATCCTGAGTACCTACCCACAAGGCATGCAAAGGTGTGTGGAAAAAGTGTGGATAGAATATACAGATACCTGTCTATCAAAGCTAGTAAATAGGCGTAGGTACTTTAGGCTTTATGTTCTAATACTCAAAGCCCAAGCTTTGTGTTTTAGTAGAACTAGGTACGCGTTTCCTGAAATATGGATGTGATAAAATGTATAAACTGCTTTATTGATCTAATAGTTGTAAGTGTGACTACTGAGCGTAAAATCCTGGGTTTGATTCGCATGTCGAGTAAGATTAAAATTCTAGGCTTTTCTATTAGAAAATTCTCAATAGCAGCTCTGACTTTGCAATTATACCTTTTGCAATTAATTAGCCCCGTCCTAAAACGTTGCCCCAAAGTTAACTCTTTTTTCTCCAAATACGAATCAGTATTCTCTTAATCAAGAAAAACTGATCATTGGTTCACGAAGGCTTATAAAAACGTAAATGTATATTTACAAGCGTTATCTACATTATGTTCAATGTTAAACATTGTCGGACAAAACAAAATACTCACGTGTTCTATAAATTATGTATCATCGATTTATCCAACTATCAACGTACCTAAACGTAACAAACAATCTATAAATACAATAAACCGCACTTCGACCCAATTAAATTACATAGTTGAGCCCAACAAATTATCAACAACGTCATTAAACATTACATATTGCATAACAAAGATCCCAACCCTATTCAGAATAGAGATGGGGTGGAGTAGTTATTTATTTTGAGAGCTGGATTTATTTGCGGAAATGGGTTCGACCCACATTACTCAAGGGAGATTTTGCTGAATAGGACTGTAAAGTATGCCGTTCGAATTGAGATAATTTATTGTGTTTCCTGCGGATCTTTCGGTTTTTTTACCTGGGTCTTAGATTGATTGAATTATCTTTATTCTTTATCATAAAAATAACATTCCATTGTATTCGCTCAATTCCATTGTAGATTATGAACCATGGACTTTTTCTATGTCGTCGGATTATAAGTAGGTAATGGGTGGAGAAGTATGGGAGACAGGTGTAAATGTATGTAAGAACGCGTGGTGAATTGAGGCGTCTTCTTATGTCTTATTTGAACACTGCTTTCGATCAATCATAATATTAGCAAAATCATCAAGGATTTGCTGCAAGAAAAATTTTAATTGGGTCTATAGATATTGGTCAATATGTCAACTTTAGTCCCTCTAATATCATCATCTCATCTTCCTAGCATATTCTCAAACATGTTAGGGTCTGTTTCCAGTCTAACCAAATTGAACATGAAACGACTGCCATACCTGCAGGATAGGTAGTTTTTGGGATTCTGGGCTTCTGACTATCACTATGTCCCTTGAATGTGATGTACACTTCCATTCAGTTTATCTATTTCCTTTTGGTCTAATTCATTGAGCTTGCCGCCAAATTGCTACTGAAAATGGCATTCCGAAAAATCCAATAACATTTTGTAACTATACGTAATAGCTTTTATAAAAAGCCTAAGTAAGTACAAACATTTAAATGAAAATGTACCTCGAATTATAATTAGATATCAAACCAGCCTAGAGGTAGCCTCGAGAGGTTACAGAAACGGGTCAAGTAAAGTTTTCATAACGCACTACTAACACGCGACGATCATGCTAAGTACTTACTTTTAACGTTATGAAATGAAATTATTTTGTTTCAAACGTTTACTTAGAAGCAGCGTTAGTCTAGTTTTCACAAATTATGAAAAATATCACGTGTTCGCTATATTTTTTGTTGTTTAGCTTCGCTATAACGTTGCTGCTATTTTTTACCCTATTTTGTGTAAGGTACATTTTGTTTGTTTGTTTGTAATTTTGTTGTGAAAACAGAAATAACTGTTTCTTAAAAACATTTTTGGTGTAAGTGAATATGTATTTAACATACTTTACAAGGGATAATTTCAGAATGTGATAATTTCAAATTCATAATTTCAACCTGTAATGATATCACTGAAGATTTAATATTTACATAAATATTTCCACTTCCATACCAATAATAATAAAAAGTCGATTGATCGAATTGAAAGACGTTCGGTTATTTTTATTCAAGGACCACTGTCCCTCGGGGAAATAAGATAACAGAAAGTCTTTAAAATGTAAATATGGAATGGAAGACGTCCCTCGATTCTTCCAATTTACTTTATGGCCTACGCAGATATCGATTATAAATCGATTGTTCATATTCATTGCGGACAGATTGGATGGCTTATTGAACTGTAATTTAAAAGGAAATTCGTGGTCCTTGATATGGCAAACATCTAGGGTATTTAGTTTGTACGTAGCCAATATAACTTATTAATACAATAATGCCTACGTGATGTAGAGATCTGACAAGTAATCTCGGTGGATTTCATTTTAGTGAGCGAATTAAATCCTTATGAATATTTCATGTAGGACTTTGTGTTTCCACCGAGTGAATAAATAAACTTATATTTTGTGTCTGCGCATAACACGGCCTTTATTATGGAGTCGTTATTATAAATACGATGTTCGACCCTAATTTATCGTAGGCGACAACTATTATGTACCGTTAAGTTATTCATGTTACGTTTAACACTTTATGACGCTTCTGTTTCATTTACGCAACATTGCCTTGTTTAAAAGTGAAAAATACGCACGTATAAAAGTTCAAATATAAGTTCTTACGCGGTTTCCGCAGTTCATTAAATGTTTGTGTGTTCATTTCGAATTTATTTCAGGCATTAAACAGCTTTACCATTTTATCAAGATTACACCGGCAGCACGCAAATCCTGGTTCATTTACTTTTCTTTTCTAATTTTCTGTGCCATATTCATAATTTGGTTCTACGCATAAAGAGATTTAGGAAAAAATATACTGAAACCACAATTTTTTAATTAATTTCATGTAATAAATAGGAAATGGAAATTCCAGTTTTATAACTGTAACAAAATATAGAATAAATACAAAAAATGTAAAGAAAAACTGTAGATACATAATGCTTGAATACTTAAATACCTACAGCTTTTGTAGTGTTGTCGAAAAACGTTTCCATGGAAAATAAATTAAGTTTTCAGGAAATATAACTTCGACGAAAATTATCCTGTTATGAAAGGTTAAAGATAGATTGAGTTGTCCAATCAAGTAACAAATTGTCAGACGCGAGTTTGGTTGATTGTTAGTTGATTAGTTTGCGCCCGTTTGAATTTGTCGAACTACTGTCAAGTCAATTTGTGTTCAAACCAATAACGTCGGTCCCAACCTTACACTTGATTAAAGGATCCATAATAAGACGAATGATCCATATACCTTTGTCTTATAAATCAACAAATTTGAAGCCCTTTAAAGTAATAAATAATACCATACGAAAGCAATGTAATCCAATAAAACCAATATGAAGATAGTTGAATAATAAATAAATATTCTAGGACATTTTACACAGTACCATCTAATCCCAAACTAAGCAGAATGTAGGTGTTATAACTGCACTCATTTCTTAAGGATTGCATTATAATAATAATAATAATAATAATAAGACTTTTATTTCAGACTATGGTGTCCATTTTGTTAGTAACATTATTCTTAAAGACTAGTGTTAGTAATTCTTTTAAATTAACAGTTCCCAAAAACAGCATAAAAAGAACCAAGTCAAACCTTACTGCGCCATTCCATGAGAAATGGTGCAGCAATGATTGATGTAACTACAGTCCAGCCGTCTCGCGATCATGCTTAGGATGCCGTTGGTGCTGCCACGTACTCTGCGCACCAGGGATGCGCATCTTTTACGCATCATAGCGTACCAGCAGTCTACGCGATGTTTAGCAAACATTATATGGAAACATTGGTGGCATATTTAAAAGTATATTCAGCATAATATGGATATAGGTGGCGTTGCAAGCAGATTGCCACAACCACTGATCCTAGCATTCATTTGCCTCAACTGCGGATTTATCTATTTCATGTATATGTAAAAATATACATATATATACAAATAAAATTATAATGAATGCTTTTGAATGGTAGACGCCGTAATAATATTTACGCATAAATACATTTCATCAACTCACCAAGGTTTCTATTTACCCGGTCAAATACTTGTGATATGTTCTAGAAAGCAGAAGCCTTAAATTGATGTTCCTACAGAATATTTACCCTATTCGTCACAAGAAGGTACCTACGTCATGATATTCCGTAGATACTCGTAGCGCTTTCAAGTACTATTTACCTCTGTCACCGAACTATTCACCGAATGTAATTAGAGTAGATAATTATAAGACAATTCCCGAGAGCCGTCCGACTAGACATTACGTCAATATTGTACGCGAACATTAGCTCATTTCTCCCGGGCCAATCACTTACTTGACAATTAGGACAAATATCTGTCTGAGTGACGAGCAGAATTCAGTCTTGTTATTAACGTGTTACTATGTTTTGGTAAATTTATTCATCATTTAGCCGCTAGATGCAAAAAAGAAAGTTATAAGTCATTTAATCAAATCGATATAATGAATTCTTTTGTTTCAAATAATAACAGTATGGTTCTACGGACAATTTATGTTGAGAATTATGTAACACCAATGAAGCATTTATTCGGAGCATTTACTTTATGTATAATGCGCTCCTGTAACGGTCTTTTACATATACTGTATAGTTTAGTCGGCAAAAGCCTTTATATTCTGTAACGTGTGTTCATTATGAAAATCTGCTTCCTTTTCTAATTAGGATTTCTAGAATAAAATCAAGTTGGAACAATACGGCTTCATTACACTACACTATTAGTAATGCAGCTGAATGTCTAAAAGATAAGGAAGAGATGTCTAAATTATATGAAAACTCCAGCGTATATGAGATTTTTTAACAAATAATATACTTTTGTTTATTCGTTGCCATTGTATTTCTTTCCCTTTATGCCAAATGAACTCCACGCGATAGTACTTTTAGTACTTCTGTACAGCAGCCTTAAAATAAAACTAAGAAATAATTTTTTCCCATTCGTACCTAGGACGCAGGTATACACTATTTACAAAAGTATAACGAAAAATTTTAGAGGTACAGCATAACTAAAGGACTGATTTTAAAAATTCTTTCACCGATTGAAAGCTACATCTTTTCCGTGTAACAAGACCACGCGGGCGAAGCTACCCGCTGGCGGTAAGCTAGTTATGTTAATAATACGTTGAATGAGGTCATAAAGACAAGAAATGTAATATAAATTATCATCACAACCCACTTATTGTCCCTGTCTCTTGTCGAAATGACAGAGGCTAAGGCACGATTCCGAACCACATTGCAGATGCTGGCTGCACGTGCAGTGCTCCACAGAGGAACTACTGGTTTATATGTATTTCTAAGAAATAACTTCCCAATGCCGTGGTAGCGGATGCCATTGGCAGAATTCATACGCCATCGAGAAAGTCTCACCGGCATGCAGGATTTGAAGCATCCCAAGCATTGAAAGTTAGACGTGCAAGCTTTAAATTTACAGAGTTGGTGACAGAGTTGGTGACCACATAAAAATGTAACAAAAAAAAATTAAGGTACATGTCTATCGAACTTACAATGTTATCATTTTGTAAATCGTAGTTTTTTTTTTAATACGTGAATTGAAGTATTTAATAAATGCAATAGCTACCTATATTATTATTCTCGCACTTCAACAGAAGTTCACTGAGATAAAGTAATCTGATTTTCTATAGGCCACGTCCTCAAATGTGCTTCAAAGGCAGACTTGTTACTCTCAATGGCTCTTGATAATCGAGACACTGTTACAAAAAAAAAGAAAATTCTTTAAATATACAAAAATGCTTTTTGTGAACTTTTATTAACTCATTTTCCACTTGCTAACGAGGGATCTCGAGCTCGGGAAGCGGCAAAAGTCCTTTTATTACATCTGCGAATTTATTAATTTACTTATACCTACTTTTAACTTTTTACATTCAACAGTAGATACCTACCTATTTGATTTTAATTTCATTGATCCAATGTATTAGTTAAATAAAACTCATAGAATAACTGATAACCATGCCAACAGTTTATTACATAATTTTGATTCTATGACTAATCTACCTACCCATTATTTTATAAGTTACAATTTTCCTACTATGTAGGCGCTACATTCTACGACTAAGTATCTATCTATCATAAGCGAACAGTCGTAAAATTAAGCATCTATTATGACTATTAACAATATAAATGTTTTACTAATTATATCGAATTTAGAATTTTATTGTTCACTTTAAATGTATACTTCTTACCTAAGTCTAATATCTATGATTACTTTAAATGGTCTATTGAAAGTTTACGATTTTTTGCCATACCCAATAAAATGTTGTCAGTCGAAGCTGTTGTTGAACTTTGTAAAATATCATCCTTACTCGCCATCGAATGATAATCATTCAGCTCAGACCATTCCGGGTCAGATTTTGCTATTCTCTTTCTTTCTTTAATTTTTGTGTACAGCAAAACGGAAACCATGATAAAAAACACTACGAAACCTAACGAGCACCCGACAATTAAGCCCATTCGGCGATTTAAAATTGATGATAGCTGGAATTTTACATTTGGCTTAGACTGAACTATTGCCGGCTTCCTAAAAGTATTGAATGAAACGCATTCGCTCGAAGGCGATCGCATGAGTATTGCTGCTGCCAAGTCCTGTGTGATCCGTGCAGTAGAGTTAGCATTGTCATCAATAGTTTTATTGACAGTAGATGTGATTATTTCGTCATCATAGTCCATTGGCTCTTCAGATAGAGTGATGACGCACACCACATAGTTTATATTTAGTTCTAAGTCTCTAATATGAACGGATACCTCATTCTTTTCAAGATATTTTGACTTCACCTGTAAGAAATATATTCTCAATACCTTGACATGAACATTAGGTTTTATTTATTAATTATTATTACTTACATCTGTGTTTCCATCTTCACTGTAGTATAAAATCTGCAAAGCTTTAATAGCAGTACGGTTCCGTATAAACCATGATACGGATACAGAATTATCTTTATGTCTGTCTACCGATAGCTGCGATATTACTGGAACATCGCATTTCTCTCTTGGATATTCATCATTAAAACACGATACTGCATTTGATTTTATAACTTTAGGATGGTCTTGGATCCATACCCATGCATTATCTTTTTGGCAGCTGCATAAAATCACGTTATCTGTAAATAATTTGCTTTGGATAAAAATACACAGTTTTCTTCAGTTTAAAGAATTTTTGTGTGACCGTAATAGCATACAAACCTTTTAAAGATATATCTTGTATGTAATTTTCTACTGACGTCAATAGTTCTAGAGGTATGGTTTGAAGCTTATTATGCTCCAAATCAATCTGTATAATTTTATTCAAATTCTTGAACGCCGTTACAGATATATACTTAATGTTGTTATAGCTCAAGTGCAATACCGTTAACTCTTTCAAGTTTATAAGATCTTCATTAAGAATGTTTTGTAACTTGTTGTGCGAAAGATCCAAAAGTTTTAAATTGCTCAACTCTTCGGCGAAGGATTCTATTGATTCGATGTTATTATTTGATAAACACAATGTTCTTAACTTAGTTAAACCACGGAAATTGCTGGTTTTCAGTTGGGAAATCCTATTATGGCTTATGTCTAAACTCTCTAAAAAAGATAACTTTGAAAATGGGCTTACAGATAGACGTCGTATTTTATTGAATTTAAGATACAGGTGTTGTAAACTAGTAAATAATTCAAATGTGACATCATCAATGTTCGTCATGTTAGTGACACAAATATGTAATTCGTAGAGATTTGCGATTAGTGTATTATTATCTATTTTGTTAGATGCAGACCAAGTTACTTCAGGGTTCTTACTCAAATCAATATTGATTAAAGACAAGCCAAACTTTTTATAAGTAAACAAAAAATCAAATTGTACTATTTCATTGTAGGAGATATTTATATTTTGTATATTCGGAAATATATCAAAAACAAAAAGTGGCAGATTATCCAACTTATTGTAGCTGACATCAAAAAGAATCAAATAAGGAAATTCAATTTTCTTGCTAGCTGTTATAGTTTTAATTTCATTTTTCCTTAAAATCATATATTTTAATTTAGTTAATTTTTCGAATCCACAGAGTTCTATTCTTGGTATAAGGTTATCCGCAAGATCCAAACTCTCAATGTGTGTGAAATTTTTGAATGTATTGTATGGCACAAAATCTAAAAAGTTATTACTTATATTGAACTCCGAAACTGAGTTATGTATGTCAAATAATGTAGATGGAATAGTGCTGATTATGTTCTGTGCTAGATTCAGTTTCAATAAATTTCTATTATGTCTGAATGTGCCCTCAAAAATGTGTTCAATGTTGCAGTGCTCCATATAAAGAACTTCTAAAAGTGGAAGCTGAGCAAACGTCTCTATAGGGAGATAGTCTAGAACGTTGTAAGATAAAGTTAAGTATTTCAATCCGGGAATATTAACAGATAGTAAGTCCCTAGCCTTTAAAGAATTATTTTTGACTGAGAGTGATTTTAAATTGTTCAATCCTAGGAATGTGCCATTTTCTATGAATTGTATTTCACAATTATCTAAATATAGTGAACTGAGTGGCAGGCCTTGCTGAAAAATATTTTTGTGAAGTGTTTTAAGTGGATTGAATGAAAGGTTCAAACTTCGAAGTTTTTTAAGGGTGTCAAACGCCATATCAAAAATAAACATAATTGAGTTGTGGGAGATGTCCAAGTCTTCTATTTCACTTAAACCGAAAAATGTATAATTTGTAATATTGCTCAGCAAATTGTATTGTAAATCGAGATAGCGCGCAGAATTTAAATGCTGTAATGAGAAGTCTTCTATGACTGAGATGTCGTTGTTATTTAATTCAAGCCTTGTTACCAGGCTCAAATTACGAAATGTGTTCTTTGTCAAGAATTTCAAGCGATTACTTTTCAAACTTAAATAATTTATTTTTTCTTGTGACTGTAACACAAAGTTACCTATTAACGATAATGAATTTGATTCCAAATGTAGGGTTACTAATTTCGAACTAATTTTTGGCAAAACATCATTTAAAGCTATGATATTATTATAATGTAAACTGAGATACCTTAAATCAGTCATTTCTATAAAAGTCCCTGGTTCTATAAAAGTAATCTCGTTGTGGTCCAAGTAAATTTCTTTTAGTTTTTTAGAATTCATAAAATAATTCTTTGTAATGACTTTGATCTTGTTATTGTTTAATTTTATTTCATTTACGTTCACTAAGGGTCCTAAAGTGTCATTATTAAATTCTGAAAAATTGTTATTGTCTAGTCTTAATATCAATATATTCTTATTATTTATAAAAATATTATGTGGCACTTGATTCAAATAATTAAATTCTAGACTAAGCTTACCAAGGTTATCTAGGTTACTAAAGCTCTCACTATGAATGTTGCTTATACAATTCTTATCTAAATGTATTGCATTAATTTTCTTTGAATTAAGAAAAGAGTCTATTGGCACATCCAAAATATTATTATGACTTAAAATTACTTCTAAGAGTGATGGTAAATTACAAAATAAACCATGAATATGGTGCAAATGATTGTGACTTAGATCTATAAATTCTAAATACTTGTTATTCTGAAATAAATTGGGGTTCAATATTTTAATTCTATTATGACTTAAATCAAGAGATTTTAAATTAACTAAAGAGTAAAATGCTCTGTAATGTATGCTGTTGATAAAATTAAAATGAAATGACAATGTTATTAGGGACGGACAAAATTTAAGGCAGTCTTCTGAAATAAATTCAAAATTATTTGAACTTAAGTCTAGGTACTCTAGAGACATTAAATCAGAATTTTCGACCACGGGGAAAGACGACATTTCATTCCAGGCTAGTCGTAAAGATCGAAGGTGCCTTAATTTTGCGAAAGCTTCTATTGGGAATATTGTAAGGTTATTTTCACTCAAATCGATTTCCAAGAGCGTTAATTCAAGACTTGAAAAAGCAGAATCTGATATTTCACGTATAACATTTCCTTTTATGTTTAGTTTCATAAGTGGAAGGCCGTAAAAGCTGTAGCTTGGAATATCTTCTATATAATTAGACGTCAAGTCGATTGATATCAGTTTCAGCATGCCAGATAATGCTTTTTGGGGAATCATTTTGATTTTGCTCGACACGACGCTTAACGTTTCAAGGCACTTTCTCAGAGGCATAAACGTATCATCGCCAATGTCTTTTATGCTTGTTCTTGACATATGAATATGTTTTATACAAACGCCTTGAGGTATAAAATGGGGTCCCAGAGCTTCTTCGTTGTCATCGAGATCGTAAACGGAAAGCGAATGTATATCAGACACGCTTTTAAGTGCATTTTTTATATCTTTGGAGGCCGTATCCTGACAATCAAGGAATAAACCTGAAAATAAATCCCTGATTAATACAATCTACACGCAATATTGTGCAAAAACATGGAAGAAATCTTACCATCTTCAAAGGTATAACAGGAACATTTGTTAGTTTTGAATAAGTCGGGACACCCCAAGGTATTTTGAGCTCGCAAAACGGAGGGTAGAACCAGCAGTAACGAAATAATTTGCAAAAGGCCGCAGTCATTTTTCCTTGTCTTGAAAAGTAAAACTTTTTTCATAGTTACATTATAATGTTTTTATTTTTTACATTTTATCTCTCCTTGTTATTCTACCTGTAACAAACAAACTAGTCATGTCTGTATTAAAGACGATAACTCAATAATGTACAATAACAATTATGTCCTACATTATATTATTTACTTAACGTGATGATTGGATCAAAGACCCGTGCTTTGTAATCAGAACGCTTGAACAGCCTGGGAAGGCGTCGACTGTGCAGTAACATGATTAAAGTACAATATTGTATGTATAATGTATATACCTACTATTATGAATTTACTTATTGGGAATAATAGACCCTAATCAGCGTAGATGGGAAATCCTTGTACCGTGTACCTACATGCAGTGCTTAAATGGGATTACACAGACGAAATTACTTCAAACCACAATTTTGGATTCAATGTATGTACCTATTGTTCAATTTACTAAATAGATACAGTCAGACGTATCGCTATAATACTCAGCTTATTAATTAAACGTGTTTGAAGATTAATTGTTAATAATAGAACTTTGTAGTATTTCAGCGTTAATATTAATAGATATTAATTTGAAACGCTGAAATTGGATTGTTTTAACGCTACGCTGTTCGTCAATTTCAAAGCCTTTTTACCGAATCATATTAAGAAATCCAGAATAGTACTTACTTAATTACAAAAATTATTAAAAAAAGTATTAGATTTTTTTTAATAAATCAACTTCACTTTACTACGATTTCAGTTGCACATTAGTTTACATTGTTGTACTTGGTGAATAGTTGTGACAAAAGTTGCGACGAAATATTTATAAACTTACCCAACTAGGTTTCCTTTGCGCTGACACACACAACACGCGGTTAATTACAAAACGGTGTTATCCTGGAGGACATAGAGTCCATTTTCGCGTCGTATGACCCGGCCGAGGGGCGACGGCCGAAGTGCGCCTGTCTCCGTCGACGTAACCTCACCACGCGTGAAACAAGCTGAATTTCAATAGTTTTAGTTTTTATCGGTTATATTGGGCTTAAGTGTGCCTTAACGCGCAACACAGAACGCCTGGGGTCATTAGAAAGCTCGACAGAAGACTGCCGCGGCGGCGCGCGCTGGGTAGGTCACCGCCGTTGTTGCGGCACCCCCGACCCACTATTATTATACTTTTATGACGAATCGGATTTTGCTACCGAACAACCGGCTTTTTGTAGTGACGTGATCGTGTAAGTGTTTATCATATTATGACGTCCACACTTTCATGTCGCTGTGTCGCGTTTTGTAGGGGATTGTATGACAAAATATAATATGCATTATTTGTTTAAATACGGGTTAGGGGCTATTTTTGTATGTACAGGTAAATCGCGATAAAAATACACGAATAAATAACTTATTAATTATTTCGCTTTGTGAGTTCACGGGAAATCTATTACAGTTTTCCTTTGTTGTGGTTTTTTAATGAAATTGTTTATTTCCGGTTCACCCGGTAAATAAACAAAAGGGAAATGTCACAGAGTAGAAAAATGTGTGGAAACTTGGGGAAAATATAATGTAAGAGTTTCGATCGCAGCATTGAGGTTTGACGTTGCACTGTTGAATAGTTGGCAGTAAATTCACCGCGGTACGATGCCAGAACTTTCGTACAAAATCTAGGTCACGAAACAACTTATGAATATTCGAAAAACATGAGAAATGTATTAGGGTCTAACCCCATATTATGACGAAGGGGAGAGAGTATAGTCGAATATGAAATACAGTCTTCCTGAATTATTTTGCTTTTGTACATTTAGCGATTTTTGGTATACTAAATTGGACTTAGAAACCATAGTGTAAGGTTTCTTTTCTAACGCTAAATGGTACATACTCTGCATTCAGCAGTGGACTTGGTCATGTATGAGCACTCTTCGAAAGCAATGGTCAGTTTTGTTTGTTCTATTTTTATTTATATACACTTTTATTTGGGTTCTTTTTTCAAAATAGAAATAAGTACCTTTTACTTTTGTAGTTGAAAGTGTTCTGTTAAAGCAACAGCATTCTCGATTAAGAAAATCACTTTGCAAGATTGCCATGAATATAGTACTTACTGCAAAGAAGTTTCTTGATTTTCTAAGCTAATTGCAGAAACTTTAATAAAAGCTCTTACTTGGGATATCATAGGTACTTCAACATTGTATAACCAGTTAATTATTACTTTTCGTAAAATAGATTGAGGTGGTATATTTTCTACTAAAGATTTTTTTCAGAACTACAAAATATTTTCATTTGGCTTATCTATCCTCTCTGCCAAAAAACACAACATAAATTTAGTTTAGGTACTTATCCAGGAAGGAGGAATTTAAGAAGTGACATAAAGTCATATTTCCTGGATGGACTTGCGTATGTGTTAAGTTCTTAAGTAAGTAGGTACTTTCCTGATGAGGAAAAAATACACCGAAGCCTCTACTCCCAGAAAATATCACTATGATTTTAGATACTTTGTCGTTGTTAAGAATTTCATGAAAAGCTTGACCTCACAATCCAAACCAGGGCCTTAGCTCTGTAGCTGAGCTTGTAACCATTAATTATACCAATGTGGAAGTCCTTTGAAGGCAAATCGACAGAAAATATATATGACGTGAATACTTTCTTCTATTTGCATACTTTAAAAACACACAATAGGACATAAATAAAGAGATTCCGAACATACTTTCAGGGTTCCAGTATTTCAATCTCAAACCTCTGTGTTTCAGGGTTCAAAACCGTGTGATAAGTCCCGTCTAGAAGAGTATTACAGCACGTATCACAGCACACAGCACTCAGTTTTCACTTTCCTATTTCGAGAAATATCTGAGTCATTACAGCATGAAGACTTTAGGATAACATGTGTCAATCACTGGAAGCTCGTCTAGTAAGCCGGCCATTATTATTCTTAACATCCATTTATTTTCAGAAATTAAGCAGCCAACATGCATGTGCCAAAATAGGGAAAATTACCCCTTCATTTACTCCAATTTTTCGTACGAAACACTCTAATATGACACCCGAGTCACGTCAACACTGAACGTCTGCCATGAATATGACTAGCACATTTTATGAACTAAGTTTTTATAGAAGGAAGGTCAGTAATTAGTGTTTACTAGTTAGATGGACTTCACTTTGAGGGTTAACTTCGGAGCGAGCACAAAGTTAAAAACTGACGAACTGGTCTTAAATTTTCTGTTCTGAAGCTCAAACAAGGAAAGATCAATAAAGCATATTTCTGCGCGTGATTGGAGAAAAGGAACTTACAGAAAGTTACGTAAATAATTTTCCATTATTTTAGATCATGTATAATATTATTTCTAATAATACATTTTATTGAAACTGCCTAATAAATTCGAATAAGAGATTTTGCTCAGAGTATTACATTTTTATTGTGTTTCAAGTAATTTGATTTTCTGACAAAGAGATAATGAAAATAAGGTTTTATTTGTTTATGTTTTCTCTGTAACCTGAATACAATATCCAAAGAAAGGTATAGGTATATCCCATACCATTCTTTACTTATATCTTTTTGTTTTGGGATGTGATCACACAAAATTATAATAAGGAAACCAAATCTTGTTAAGGCAAACAAGTATTTATCCAAACTGAGGCATATAGGTTTTCCAAACCACTGTTTATGTAACAGTAAACTATAATATCAGCTAGAAATTCTCGGTGTAGGGTATCCGAGTGGCCTAAAGTTTGCAAACTGGGCGATAGTCTGACACTTCGACGAAGCTTCTTGCAAATTTAGCTCGTTGCCCCAACCCCGAACGGTATTTAGATCAATATGCTATGTTTAGGGCAGCCACGTTATAACTGAGTTTTTTATGGTGTCTGGACACAAGAACATTTTTTTATCTAAACGGTAGCCCTATTAATATTTGCTTAAGAATATTACTTTAAAAAAAACAAGTTAATAAACACACATTTTACTCTATGTATTTATTTAATTTCGTAAAATTATACTATATTAAAAATTTATTTTACACAGCTTTTTAAGCTTTAGGTTTGGATATGTACCTATACTATACGTATTGTACGTATTTTATGTATTTATATCGTATGTTGCTTTAGTCATCATACAAGGTCGTGAAAAGTATGTAGAACTGGGCGCGTCAAAGTTTCACCTTGGCATATAAACATGTTGTATGATAAAGTTATAATACGCGATTTACACGCTTTCAGTTGCCATTATAATTTATAGCTCTGTATAAACTTGCGTAATTAATATAAATAGCAAAAAGTGGTATTTTTATAAAGATTAGTACCTATGTTTGAAATAAAACTACTTTTTACGGATTTTATCGCGTTATATTGATATTATTTTAATCTCGGCGTATGCATAACGACGTCTATATAATATAATAAATATACATAAGCAAATAGTAAAGTTGTATAAAAGCTCTTTGCGGAAATGCTTTTTGTACCTACCGTCCCATAAAATATAGGTTTACATGTGGTTACTATCTGCTCATAAAAACTAGCCGAGAATTCAGTGCATATTTAGAATTGCTAATTGTAGACAACGTTTCCACTTTCGCTGTCACGCAATTAAAATATTGCCTAGAGCACGGGAATACGTTTTTATGAGTGGATAATGCACTAACATTGTGTAAAAATTATAAAGCAGGTTTTAATTACGTTTTTTTATCATGTCATTCTCTTTACACAGTTTTATATTGTCATTCTTTATGGGTATAGTAATACCCATAAAGCCACAATACTCGTCATAAATACCATAAATACAGTAGTATTTATGGTATTTGGTCAGCAGGTGGAGACATGCTCTACCCTTTAAAACTAAAACATAACCTGTAATATGTATCGTAATTTTGGTATTTATATTCTTATTTTTATTGTAACTATTAATTACTTAGTATGATTAAAAATCTAAATTGGAATGTCCAATATAGTGGAACCCAATGTTAATCTTTTTATTTAGCCTTTATTGTCCAAATCCTCTCCACAATGAATTTTTTTAATCTTAGACGAACTCAAATGTTACTTAAGTTCTTGAAAATAATTGTTTTAAGAATGAATGTAGGTAGTGTGTTAATTTGTGGTAAACTAATATAAATTCAACTAATATTATAGATGCGTTTGGATGTTTGTTATTCAATCAGACCGTAACAGCTCAACGGATTTGACCGGATTAAGTTATAGAGGTAAATGTATCAGCAAATAAGGACTTACATTTTGGAAAAGCGTACATTAATGTTGGTTACAGCTTGTATATTATATATTCTATGTACAATATTTCCTATTTTGTTCATAAACTAGATTCTCTTGTGACATATAAAAGGTACAGACAATGTAAAACAACAAATCAGGGAACCCAATACCTCTCTAGGTCTGTTTTGTATCATAGTTTTTATTTTCTTTGCCGGGACATTTCTGTAGAGGTCAGATTTTTATGTATTCCTTGTTTTCCTCGTTCTGTAGGTCGCCGAGACCATTCTTATGGGGCGTTGGCATTGCTGATATGCCGCTGTTTCTTCTTATTTACTGTTTCAGATTGTGTTCCTCCATACACAAGGCCTTTTATGACTACAAACAAATGTTGTGCGGGTAACAAGGTGAATTTTCATCGTTTCCTTTATTAAAAATGTTGTTCTGAATATATATGTTAATGTTAAGGAAATGAAAATAACGTCTCTTGACCGAAGTTTTTGGAAATAGTTGTAATATGTCTGTATGATTATATCGATACTAGAGTATGTATGATATATTCTACAAAATAGGATATAAAAACTTAATTTTTTGAGTTTGTTAGCATACTTTTAGTACGTATTTATAAAAAAATATCAAATATTATGCAAGTTAAATTTATTTATATGAGAGAATCCCACCTAGGCAGTGACGATGTTAAAGTTTGAAAGGATCTTTAACTTTAAATAGTTTAAATTTAAATTTTAATTATAAATGCAAGTTTTATATTTCCATCACATATTTATGGATTGAATATGATCCAGTACCTATAATTAAACAGCCGAGTTGTTATTTTAACCTACTTTAAAGCAGTGTCGTCTGTCACAGTAGTCGAGAGTCTGAACGTTTTTCAACTAACTTATTCATTGCTGAAAGGGTATCAGGTTGCAGCTTTAAATTTAGCGTATTGAGAGCAGTCTAGACAAACTGGGTCACGTCTTGATTGCTACTGGAGCCTATTTTAATCACCTCTTTATTTCTCCAATTTGCAGTTGATTCTTTAATCTCTAACGATTACCTACTTTAATTTAATACTATTTCATTAACCTTTTTACTTAGGTCATTATCATGACTATATATAATGTAATAAAATAATGATACTATTATTAGTTATATGTATGTGTTAAAATTAGACACAAAATTTTATTTTATTGTAATGCTAGTGGGGAATATAAAATTTTATATTATGTTTAAAATATTTATGTGTAACTTACAGACAAATACCTAGATTTGTTTTAATGGAGATAAATGTGTAAAAAGTTTTTTAGTTTCGGCCAACAAATTTTTTAATCATAAAATATTTTTAAACATATTTATCTATACTTACGTAACTTTTAAATATTATGATTTTCCTTTGTAACCGCTTGTGCTATCAATTTGAACTGTTCTTTTCAGTATAGGTATGTAGTTAAGTACACATACCTTTAAGTATGTAGGTATAGCTTATAATACTTAATAAACATAGAAGCAAGCCACTTTAAATCCGGGCGGGGTAGTTACACAGCATCGACACATCACGCAGGGCTCATCGATTGTTGATACAAACGACTTGTCGCGTTTGTTCCGAGTGAAAGGAGGTTGATATGTACGCGTTGTCACGGCCCCGGCATTAAAGAGATATTGCGCGGCATAAATTTACCAGTCGGATCTCTGAATTAAGTGGGGTTTTATTTGTTGCGTCACGTGCCACGCCGAGGCCTCCAGATCCCACGCCTGTTTAGGCCGTCATAAACTTTCAGGTTTCCGTTCCCGTTGAAAGGGGACTAATAATAACGCAAAATGTCCCGTCGAAATGGCGCGGTTGCTACTTATAATGAGAGGATAAATAAAATATGTTTGGCGTATAATCTCGCGCAGTTTTTGTGCAGGCCCCCGGCGCTTTTCATTTGGCAGAAGCCGCAAGGTAAAGGGTTCACACGTTCTCCGTGCCGCGGTTGCAATTTCCTTTTGTGGCGGTCATTCGTTAAATTTTCATCGGACGGCAGGGTCAAGTGCGCACACACAGCCCGCTCGAACGTTTTATAATTTAATTCTAGCCGGACATTTCGCGCTCATAAATAACACAAACCAAACTTAATTTGCGTTATATTTAAAAATTCACAACACAGACTGGGCGTGTGGTTCATAGTTAATAATTGAATACAATGTTTTGTTTTCATTATACTAATATTTACTGTATTTGAACGTTTTAAACATCCATTGCCCCAATAAATCATGCTCCCGTGGAAATGATAGACAGGAAATTAATCGTGTCAAACGCTGGCTGTCGTTTTTATATTTTGTAGCATAGTCTGCTGTAGCGGATGTAGGATGCCTTCAATTTGCAGTAAAAGCTTTAACGTCATACAAGTTTACAAATATGAATTTACATTAAAAAATCTCCAAAGCTAAATAAATTTGATTGCTTAATTAGAAGTATACATTTGTTTACATAATAATTATACTGAATCGTATTATCACGGGAGTTGTGATTTGTCGTACTGATTACGATTACGACTTGTTAAAATCTTAGCAATTTTCAATTTTGTTGTCATTATTTTATGTTAGGTTAGAAAACATTTGTTAGAAGATTTGTATTCAACAAGTGTTTCCGGGCTGTCACGACAAAATTACGGTCAGTCAGGTGGCCGGGACGTTTACGTGGAAGAGAACCATGAAAATAAAGTTATTAGGGATGTGCGTTTAACGTAAACTGACGAATACTTAATTAAAATATTGTATTTATTCTGTATTCACAGTATCGTACACATACTGACCGAATCGTCAAAATACAATTCGTTAACAATTAAATTCTGTACGCGATGCTATATTTATCTTTGCTCCCGAAATCCTTTTTGTTATGAAAACAGAACTTGTATGGTACGAACAAAACTTGTATACAAGGGTTAATCCGACGGTGCAAAAGGATTAAAATGAAATTACAGTATTAGGAAGCCGGGCGAGGGGCTACGTTGATTGCTTCCCCCATTTCCAGTCCAGTCACGTTAGAGGTGTAATTTTGCAAAAAGGGGGTGATTGTAAAGTAGTAGAGAATTCGAGGTACTCAGTCTGGTGGGCCGCCGAGATCGCAGCTAGCGGACGCGAAAGAGGTACTAAATGAGTTAACTTTTCCCATTTATACTCACATTATTCCTATTAACTTCGTCGCCATTCAGAGTAGGTACCTATGTACCTCCTCGAGTGCTGCTAATTACAAGTGCTCCAATTAACGAGTTATATCGTTCGGCTGTAATCTTATAAGACTGGAACCTGTTAAGTGTTCTTTATAATTAAGAAGTCATTCAAGGCAGTATAACTGATACAATTTGGTTATGACTCTATACCTACATTTGTATTCAAGTTAATTAGAACTAGCGGGCGGCCCGTCTGAATGAACTAAATGCGAAAACGAATTATCACATTTTTCTCGTGTTTTTCTAATGATTTAATTTCTAATGAGTTATTCTGCTATTCGAGGCGGTACAAATCCAACAAATCAAAAACCATGAAAATTGGCCCACATTTCACGGGTTTATAAGTGTTGTGACAAACCCGACTCCAACAATGTACTTAAGAGTTTTAGTGTACGCTACGGTTAGCATAATATTCACCTTGTTTTTGCACTTACTCGCAGTTACGGTCAGCATAAAATATACGCAAAATAAGCTATGCATGTTAATCATAAGGACGAAAAAGGGCAAAAACGTTGTGCCTACCTTTAGGCTTAATTATCATGTTGCGTGCTATACGATATTACATGTAACCGCACCTCAATTTGTGTTGGAGAAATGCCCTCAGCTTACTTCATCCGGCTTAGATAATTATTACTGTAATATGCACTTGACAGTTGCGTTGTCACTGTCGCTATAGCGAACCGTCACTTGTGACGTTGTCTACTTACGGTTAAATAAGAAATGCTTTATTATTTCATCATCCTCCTAGCCTTTTTCCCAACCATGTTGGAGTCGGCTTCCAGTCTAACCAGATGTGCCTGAATATCAGTATTTTACACGGAGTGACTGCCATCAGACCTCCGCAACCCAATTTCTGGGCAATGCCGATATTCGAAGGATAGACTGGTTGTCAGGCTTTTTGGGCTTCTGACTACCACTAACGATTATCATAGGTGTTCGTATGACAACCGGGACCGACGGCTTTACGTGGTCTCCGAGGCACGGAGGGGTCTCGATGTGTTAATAATGGTCACCCATCCACAGACTGACCTCGGCAAGCGTAGCTTAACCTTGCAGATCGGTTGATCAGCGTAGTTATAGGTTAGCCACGAGTCCCTCCTATACTTAATGCTTTATTATTTCAATCGCGTTTTTTAAATATATAAATCGGTCACTAATTTACTTTAAATGAACAATAAAAAGGACTGTAGTGAATCTCACGTACCTGAATCTAGGTTTCGTAACGACTCAGAACAAGTGTAGGCACTATGTAAGTAAGTTTAATTAAAGTATTTTATATAAATACTAGCTTCCCGCCGGCGGCTTCACCCGCGTGGCCCTGTAATTTTCCCCCCGTTTTTGGATAATTTTTCATTGCTACTCCGCTCCTATTAGTCGTAGCGTGATGGTATATAGCCTATAGCCTTCCCCGATAAATGGACTATCTAACACTAAAAGGTTTTTTCAAATTCGTTTAGTAGTTTCAGAGCCTATTCAATACAAACAAACAATCAAATCTTTCCTCTTTATAATATTGGTATAGAAACACTTAAATAACAAGTGTAAAACTGTTCAATACATAACCTAAATTCAATATAAAATATACTACACGGCTTACTAAAATTTACACGTAATTTCTTGGTCCGTCAATTCGTGCATTGAATTATTAACCACACTGGCATTCAAACAGCATTGCCCATCGCGAAGTGCCTAAGCGAGGTGGTAATATGAAAAATTTAAAGAAAATACGAAGGAAACGTAACGTACTACCGCAGTCAAATGTCAGTTCAAACCACGTGTCACTGTAAAGGTACCGACCCATTGGTGCGTAATGCGTATAGACACGATACCTGCGTTAAGTAATTTTTGTATGAAAATGTATTTGATAAGGATAGGTAAGCAGACACGCAGCAGCTAAAATACGGCGCGTGCCCGTGCATAGCATACGCAGTGATAAGTAAAGAGATGCATAAAACGAAATGAAATGATTTTTTTTTATTTGGACAATTTGATTTGTATTGCAAAACAACACTACACGGGTCTATTAGAAAAGTAATTCAAAATCTTGTGAATTGTGTGCTTATACATCACCCTAGAGATCCAATCTTCCAAGAACATGAACCTGCATAATTCTGGTCAGTGGTTGTAGTTCTCCCTGTCACGCAGCTATGGAACAGCGCCCTAATTCCACCGACACTGGAAAGTAAAGTCGCATTTTACGACCACGCCGGTATTCACCGTCGCTAAATAGGCACTGAACTCATAAAATCTTTTAGAAGTTGACGGAACTATTTTATTCTTATTGTGCCTTTATCAGTGCTGTAATATTTCTTTGCAGCTTATTAAACTGTTGGAACTGAATCGTTGAGAACTTTCTTTATTTTCCTTACTGTTCGCTGAGAGTCTTTCTTTTGATTAGCGTTTTCTTGGCGTAAGATGTTATATTTTATAAGAATACGGAGATACAGAATGTCTGGTTGAACAAGTTTTTTTATTAAGATGTTAGTATGAACTAGGTATATTATTTTATACAAGGTGAAAATCATAGCCATACTTGTCTTAAGAATTATACTGTTCTTGTTGATTCCTAATTTTTAACCCTCGACGCAAAAACGACGGTGTGTGTGTGTCTGTCTGTGGCATCGTAGCTCCCAAACGGATGAACCGATTTTGTATTTTTTTTTTGGAAGATGAAAATCGGTCCAAGATGGCCGGCGCCACAAAATAGCGAATTACATATTTTTTCACAAATCCCTCAATATGGGTATCAAATGAAAGGGCTTAACTAGGAGAATACTATACACTATGATAAATTTCAAATCCAAGATGGCCGCTACCACAAAATGTCAAATTATATTTCGTGTCGGGGGTTTTCTAAATTTTTAATTCAGGTTAGGTTATTAATATTATAGCTCTGCCTAACCTTTCCGATATAAATAGGTTTGAAGATTTCCTCTCGCTTAGCAAACAACGCCATAACCGTTAAGCTTAATTAAATTTCACAAAAAAACTGTTGCTTATTTTAACCCCACAAGTACAAGTCGGTTAACAAAAAGACCTCAACTGCATAGCACCACCATTAAACCATTGTGTGCTACAAACTCTTTTGATCTTTAACCCGCCGCTGAAAGTGGATCTGAGCAGTGCCAAGGCCAGCTTAATTGAGCTCGCGTCAAATAAAGTGGGGCAGGGTTAGATCACAAGTGGTAGCTGTATGATTTAACGGGAGTTTTGAGTGGATATTGCATTCTATTCAATATACAGTTCGCGCCAAACTTATTGTCCGGGTTGCAGTTCGCGTTAGCTAACTTTAACCCGGCCGTAAAAATCGGAGAAAGAAAAGTATTGGATTAAAATAATTTATAACGACAGATTACGACTTGAGCTTTCGTTTTTATTTATTACAATCTAATATTTTTCTTTCTCCGATTGTTACGGCCGGGTTAAAGTTAGCTAACGCCAACTTCAACCCGGACAATAAGTTTGGCGCGAACTGTACTTATGAAACGAACTGACGACGCGGGTGACGACGCCTGTCATCTGGTACTTCGAGTACCAGACTGCTGATCACGAAGTCGTGGTTTCGATTACCTCAGGACACAAATATTTATGTGAACATTTGCAGAAAGGGGTGATTAACATAAGTGAACATAAAGAACATGTGTTTGTCTTTGTTTGGGTATTTCTTATATACTTACTATTATGAGTATATATTTACAAAAAAATAAGTACATTATGTATTATCCATTGTCTAGTACCCATAGTACAAGCTGTGCTCAGACTAGGGTGGTGATGTGTAAAAAATGTCACAAGATAAACAATTGTTTATCAACTATGAATAAAATCTTCGTAGCACAATATGTCATCGCGTAGCGTAGGCTACGTGCTACGACATATAACCAGCGTAGCAGTAACGTCAGCTACGAAATTTTGAATCAAGATTTTCTCACGGATCTCGCGACAATTTATACTACTATGTAGTACATCTCAGACAGTTTGAATTCAAACTAATTATTATTCTCAGCTAAGATAAGTATATTTAAAGGTATGTTTGAAACCAAAAGTTTAACGAATATTTTATAAAACAAAAGACGATAGAAATGTCAAAAATTGACTGTTCTTATTCGTGTGCCCAATGCCCCTGTGGCTGGAGGCTAGCCAAGCCATAAGTCTGGTTCCAATATCTAGCTAGTTTTAAAATTGAACGTGGGAGTAGCATTTATGTTATTTCCCATATATGTACAGCGAACTAGAGTTTTTACCTTTTAAAATTATAAGTATATTTTTTTCCATGAAAATAACCCCATATGTATGCAACTATGCATGCGACCAATGCAAATGTATTTGTTGGCATTTTTGCAAACAACATCCCGGGGTAATAAACGAAACAAGCTAAAAAAATAAGTTCACTTATTTGTTTTAGCTTATGACAACGGTATTTTTTTTATCCCTGCGATTCCATCTCAAAAACTCACACAAATATTTTATATGCAAATTCATATTAAAGGCGAGCAATATTCGGAACATATTTCATTGTGATTTTATTACTACAAAACCGTTCATTATTCCCAATACGTGTACAGTGTATATCATTTCATTTACGTTTCATTTAAAAATGGTACAAAATTCCTTTTTTATTCATTTATTTTGGAAAGGTACATCATGATAGCGAGCTTTATAAAGAATTCCAAGTGGCAGAAAAATACATTATTCAGTACAAATTTCAATTTCAGTGTCAGTTTGTAATAAAATTAGATCATGCCTTTTTTGTTCCTTCGCGGGTTATCAAACTTTTTAAATAACACGTAATTTACATAATATAACTGACAATGATGATGACAATCTGTTGGTTACGAATTGGTGACGAAGAAATTAGTTATTTTTTATTTCCGTCAGTGATTTCGCTTTCGTGGTTTGTGTATTTCTTATAAATTAAGCCTATGTTACTCGGCAAAGGTGTAGCTTTCTAATGGTGAAAGAATTTTTCAAATCGGTCCAGTAGTTTCGGAGCCTATTCAATGCAAACAAATAAAGAATCAAATTTTTCCCTTTAAAATGCTAGTATAAATAAAGTCGATGAATAATTTTTCGCTTGATTTACATTCTATTCAGATTAAATAAATCTTGAGAAAGTGCACGTTATGTTATATTGCTCTTTATAAAACAATTTTCAATTTTAAAGCTTCGTATAGATATTTTAAAATTCTCGTCTGAAATCCAGTCTGCTTTAGGTCCATATGTCTCATGAATAATTCAGTCTGAGCGGCGGCTTGTCCCACCCGGTGACACATATATGTGTTATATATAACTGCATTGCTACCTATGTACCTACGTATACGCCGAACAAGAATGTTACCTGTCTTTTATTTATCTGTTTACAGATGCCTCTCACAGCTAAATGGATGTCTTCAGATTGCCCTGGGGAAGAAACAGCTAGATCGAACTTGATTTCCGTTTTGCAACAACAGTATTTTGAACGTAAAACTGTTTTGTTTGTTCAAGATATACAGGTAAATAGCAAAGTATATATTACTTAAGTATATGTGTACATTAATAGAATCTGTTACAGTTTTGTCTCCTAGGAAATAACATATATGTACAATGATATTTGGGAAGTTTCTTAGTGTAGATTTCAACATTTTAGAGAATATTTCTACTAATTTTAATCATATGACAATAACGACGAAATAAAATAAGCTCGTGTACTCTTAAAGTTCAAATCGATACCTAAGCGTTCATAATGATTCCAAGCTTCTAAGTTCAACGACTTCAGGCATTTTAGGCTGTATCTTGAAAACTCTCAGACATCAGCCATTTATTAGGAACCATTTCGGAACAATATGAGAACTCTTAATAGATTATAAATATGAGATCCTGTACAACAGGGATGGGCAACCTTTTGAAAGTTGCGGGCCAAACTTTAGAATACTAAATAAGTCACGGGCCATTGGTAGAAGATAGTTATACATAAGAAATAGGTAGGGAAGAATGCTACTCTTTCTGCGGCGTGAACCAAAGTTAACGCAAGCAATTAATGAAATGTGTCTATCCTGATTTCTAAACGCGAAAGTATTTCGCGGGCCGGATCAAAGGTCGGAGCGGGCCGTGTCCGTATTCCGCGTTACCCAAATGCCCATATATGCTGTACAGAGTTCGTATATTATGCGAGCAAGCTATAATTTTAATATTTAATATCTGTATATTGTGGTGAGAAAATAAAAATTATTATTATTATTATTGCTCCATTACGAGATACATTGCTGTTCGTCAACGGCTCTAGCACGTCTTAATACAATTTGATTTAATAATAACTATAACTTTGTAACTGACGACGACAAACATAATCTTCTTATTTTAGTATTGTTCTCAAGTAAGTGACATGTTATATGTTTCATTGAGAATAGTTTCTTTAACCATAACCATAATACGGTTCTGCTCTGTTCAAATCTACCGTCTAAACAAGGTAGGAAAAGATATCGTTAGAATAAATAAATATTCGTTCTATATTCGAGCTACGGTGAGGTACCGTTGAAAGCAGATGTCATGTCGGGTATAAACATCGGCATCGACTCGACATCAGCTTTCAAGCGTGTGCCGTATTGATTGACACTCGATTACGTATACATACCTTATAAGGAGAATATCAGAATATCTGAAATATGTGTTCCGGTACACAATTGGGTTTGGTCGGATATTAGTATGATCGATGACGAAACGATGTCGAAACACATACTATTATGAGTATAATCACATACGAAATCGAAACCGAGCATGCATGGGAAGGTTGATGAGCATAAATGAGGCGAAAATGGTGTGCCAGGATCGTAGCAAATGGAAATGTAAATTGAAATAAAACTACTTTTTACGGATTTTATCGCGTTCTATTGATTTTATTTTAATCCCGACGTTTCAGACCGATCGGTTCCGAAACGTCAACGCGATAAAATCCATAAAAAGTAGTTTTATTTCGTTTTACATCTATATTAGCCGTCACCTTGTCATTGAATTCGTTTATAGAATTATTAATTATATTCCATAATTATCTTTTCTTACACAGTTCCCATCTTTTCGTTGGTCTGCCTCTTCTGTAGATCTATTAGTTTTAACCGACTTCAAAAAAGAGGAGGCTCTCTATCCAACTGTATTTTTTTGTTTATTACCTTACCTCAGAAGTTTCGACTGGGTGAACCAATTTGAATGACTCTTTTTTATTTTAAAACTGGTGCTTCCCGTGTGGTCCTATTTCAATTTGGTCCAGTTCTGACAATGGCGTCTATGAGAAATTTAGAATGTTAGTGAAGAATGGTCTAGTACTCTTCACAATTTATGCACGCAATCCATATTTCCATAACTAACATGAGTAGAATACTTTAGATAATATCAAACAATAGGCCACAGTATTGAGAGGTACCTAACTAGTGATAAATTGCCTATCACATACACAAGCTCCCTATCCGCTGTATAGGTACCGTAACCCTAAACTGACAACAGCAATTTTCCCAGTATAAATTATTAACGTTACTTACTTTTTACTGTATGAAAATTGATCAAAATTTCGTAAAAGCAAGAGTAACTAGAAACAATAATTCGTTCGAAATTTGAATTAAAAGGAAAGATTAAACTTATTCCCAGTCTTTTTAATTTAAAATTAGAATTCTGATTCTTTACGTGTCAACATGATCAGTGCCTCGACCATGAGTTTTTCTCACTAGACTCGCTAGCGACGCCGTAAAATATTTGTATTAAAAACCCTCGCAGCGCCTCTACCAGTTACGTAAGGAACTAAAATCTGCTATGAGATTACAGCGTTTCGATGCGTAAAAAACCTATCGAAAGTCATTCGATGGAACTCATGGTTGAGGGGCTGGCTAATTTTTTTTTGCCATGTAAGCATTTTCACTATGAAGGTACGAGTACAATGTGTAGGTACCTTGTAAAATATGTATTATCAGGACCGCGGTGGTGCATAAAGTCGACATTTTACAGCTTTTTTACTATGCGCTGGAGCGGTGTATTCTTGAAGAAAACTCGCTTATTACGTACCAATTTTAGATGTAGTAAATTTTGAGCGGTTTATAAAAAACACGCGTAGGCTGAAGATGGTAACATTTTTACATACTTGTATTATAGCGAGGAATACTTCATAAACTTTCCAAACTAAGTCATAAATTCTATAGTATTTGGTTAATTTGGCTTTGTCTAGTGAGCTTTTTTTATATAGCTTCTTAATATAAAATATTTCTTAACGTAAAGGATCTATAGCAGACATAATAAAAGAAAAATATTGTGTCGATCCACTGAGGGTCTTTATAATGACTTCATGTTACATATCAAACGCCTGTATTTCCGAACACATATAGTTTGCCCATTGGGTCCCATGTAATGTTAACCATTAGCCGACAAGAGCGGAGTTCTTAAATTAAATTCAAAGACATGTTTTTCTTTTTTCAGCCCGGTTAGTTCGAACAGGGCAAAGGCTTCCCTACTCTCCTTCCACTCCTAACGGTTTAAGGCTTAATGAGCCCAATCTCTTAGGTCATCTCTCTCCACCGTCACCTTGTGGACTTCACTCTGTCACAGACTCTGTGTTAAGTCTAGTCCACAAGTCGTCCGATATACAGGTACAGCACATGTTTTTATAATAACACTCTAAATTGTAATGGTTTTTTTAATTTTAGTTTTGCTGTTTTTTTTTTTTTTTGTTAATGCCATGGATTATGGGCTTTACAGTGTACGTTTTTGTTTTTTTTTGTTTGTTTGCATTTTTGCTCTGTGTGCAGAAATAAATGTTTTTTCTTCTTTCTTTCTGGGCATTTTCCGCACCTGGCCTCTTAATTGGGTCATTGTGCGTGTATGTTTGTTTTAATTGTAATAGTAATTAAATTAAGTTGAATATAATTGAAATTATTAACGATTACAACAGGCCTCATGCCTCATAACTTAGGAAATAATATAGATAAAAGAACGAACAATAAATTTTGTGATAAACAAGGAAATATAAAGGAAACATCTTACTTATCTTCTCCGTACACAAACACATGAGAGGAACAGACAGTTCTTTTGCACTGATAAGAAATATGTATGAGAAATTCGTGTAGGTTGCATATTTTACTGGTTTCATTATATAAATTATATTATAGGTACACTCACACCCTTTTTCCTTTACAGAATCAACATAATGATATCTGCTATCACTCCATTTTTATTTTGCTTTGTCCATTTTCGTTCATACACCATATCATAGACACCCGATGGTTAAGAGTACTACGCACCTGACCGTCTTGAACGACTTCAACAATAAGGTCGGTGTATGTCTTTCTAGGGCGTCGCCACCCCACCACCCGGGTGCCTTAAGTTTTCATAACTTTATAAAACCTCTGTTGAACTGTTCAAAGATTTTTTGTGGTTTGAAATATTGACAATCGAATCATTCATATTATTTTTGATGTCAACTTAACAATGAGCTTTGAAATATGACTTACGGTTGATGAGAATTTAACGATGCAATTTTTCAGTTGAAATTGTGGCTTATAAACGTCATAACCATACTTTAACTATGCTAGAATTTAAAGACTAATAATATTTTATAAATAAATTTACTTTAACTATGTTAGAATTTAAAGACTAATAATATTTTATAAATAAATTTACTTTAACTATGTTAGAATTTAAAGACTAATAATAATTTATAAATAAATTTACTTTAACTATGTTACAATTTAAAGACTAATAATATTTTATAAATAAATTTACTTTAACTATGCTAGAATTTAAAGACTAATAATATTTTATAAATAAATTTACTTTAACTATGTTAGAATTTAAAGACTAATAATATTTTATAAATAAATTTTGGGTACGATGCAAAATATTAATGGCTTGCCCCCCCCCCCCCCCCTCACATGAGACCTAAACATGCATGCGAACTGCAGACGTAGGTACACAGTTGTATAAGTGCGCCTCTACCTAACTTTTCAAGATAACAAGCGTACTTAATGGTACAACTATATTATCAATTTTGATAGTGCTAAAACCCAATTTAAGATCATGCTGATACACTTCAACACTGTAATATCACATGATCCGTCATCGTGTGAAAATTATTATGAAGATTGTATTGCTTACAAGTTTCGGCAGTTATTGATTAATGGTATATGAACACGCAACAATTTAGGCAGGTGGTGTGATGTCGGTAAATTGATAATTTAGTATGGCAGGCTGCCTTGGAGCGTATGAGTTTGAACCGCGATGCAGTCGGCGATATATGGCGGGATAAACCGTGCCTCCATGTTAGGAGCTTACCGGCCGGACATATGGGGACGTTTCAAATGCTCAATACGGACTGCGATTTGAAATGATGGACTTTACCGCCGTCCGGTAAAATAGATAATTCGGTCCATTTCGAGCTGATACTATTCTGTTACGGTAGTGGATTAGATACAGTTTATGTATGAGCCTGTTGTCTGATCTAAGGCCTGACAGGTCCATTGCTTTAAAACTCGTAAGGTGAAATGAAAATACTTTACTTTACTTTATTCGGGTAAAAAGGGGTTGTGTAATCGGTAAAATAATTAGTTTTCTTTAACAAAAAAGCCGACCGCGTTAAAAGTAAACTAATTAAATATCTAACTAAAAACAACCTTGTAATATCGGAAATAAGTAATTACTTGAATGTTGGAAAATGTATTGCAGGGGGACATTTGCGACTAATGACGTATCATTTATTAAAATTGGTTGAGCCGTTGAGTCGTTACAAGCGGGCATAGGAACAGACATACCTACATACATACGTACAGGTCAAACCCTCCATCAGCAGACGGGTAAAAAATTATAAATGTTTGTTGTTTGTAGGAAAGCTTATGAAAATATTGTGAGAATTCATATCCATATTCTCAAATCCGTGCATAAAATATTAAAACGATTTTTACACAAAGTTCGAGAAAATTTCAAATAAAAAGAGAAATTCATTTTAAAAGTAGCCCAGGCCCAGCCCGAGGCTACGAATCTGGCCCCGAACCAGGTCGTTACTCTTCGCTCCAAAGAGGTCGATACAAAAAGCCTCTCACAGGAACCTATTCATTTTGTGTCTCTATTATTAAGTTTTGTGAAATTCAAAAGTAGCAAGAAACTTTTTAATGGCACACAATACCTCGGCTTTGAAGCTAATTAATAATTTAAAACTAGAAAGTAGGTACCTATTCGGGAGGCCCTGAATGGATAATGAAATGTTTTAATCAGACAAAATATTCAGGATTAAATTTAAATTAGTATTCTAGAACTAATTTATTATTCAATTGAAAATAAATAATATTAAAATCCGTAATCTGTTTGTTCTTGTGCACAAACAGTAGGTAATGGAAAACTAAAATCTACATAATTTAATTTCGTACAAAGTCTTATTAAATGGCGATAATATCATTTTTTTATCTTATGCTATTTTTTTACTTAACAGCTGCGTATTATACTTGCAAACAAGTTGACAATAGCGTGGCACATTCCTCTTCGTCGCGTCGAGGTTGCCACTGAGATGAGACACGGGAACTTTGAGAGTAATTCATGGTCTGCGGTTTCAATGAATAGCTGCACCTCCAGAGTGGTTTCCCTAATACATTGTGCCGCGATCTATAGGGCCTGATGTTCCGCAATGAAAAATGTGGTGCGAACGTCGTGTTTATTTAACAAGGTTGGGCGTGGGCCTACGTAATTTATTAGCACAGATAAATTTTAGCTCTAAACGCCGGCGGGCGGGCGCAAAACATATTGCGTCTATTGACGATAACGAAGTGTAAGCTCTTACGTATTGAAACGGGTTTTATGAAATCTGTGTAAGTTTGTTACTAAACTCTCATCCGAACGAAGTTTGGTGCAGGGTTACAATATATTCCGGGTGCGTTTGTACGGACTTTGGAATTGGGTAAATATCTCGTTTTCCCCGAAAGTATGTTATAGACATAGGTAGCGTTATTTTATGTGGGCTCTGTTAGATTAGAGGAACAATTGCTTGCCACTCAATAAATACAAAACAACGTTTTATTTTACAAAAATCAGAAAAAAATATAATGCTATGTATGAAAATTCTAAAAATTAAGCTTGGTTAAGGCTACACTACTCTGTTTCTATTTTAAATTAAGATATTTAAAAAAGAAACAGAGTAAAGAAACACCGTACGGTTCGCTGATAAGGTTCAAAGTGAGGACGAACTAATCCTTGAAAAATCTACTTTTTGGACACAACAGAACTATACAGTGTAATCTTGTTTTGTTACACATTCTTCGCCAATGACGATCAAACTGTGGATGATATCGTGGCTAATAAATCCATAGTATTTATTTTATATTTTTTCTTATAATGGATTTATAAGTCACTATCATAAGAACCTTTCCACAATCTAACAATTTCATACGTGTTAGAATGTGACGTCAACTTTCCCTATACAAGCGGCACTCAGTGTCGTGAGAAGGAAATTACTTGAACGCTCCGACATTTTAAGGTATTTTAAAGCTCCCCTGAAACGTGTTATGTACCGTTTGGAATGACAGCATTACTTTATAATTTTGTCGTGTCGTACATATGTGTAGGTACTTAAGTATTTCGTGTTCCTTTCAACTTTGTGCCGTTGTTTACATATTACTGTTTCGAAAGAGGTGCGCCAATGTATTTCAAACGCTTATTGTGAGATCAAACAACTTTATTACTGGCAAAGTAAACAGGCTGATTCTAATCTGTGGTTATATAACGCTATGGAATATTTCCCGCAGTAAACGTTGCGATTAACTTAACAATTAATGATAATGCATGCGAATTTGCTTTTAGTTATTCCGTTGGGTTTATTTTAATGGAAATGTTCGGACCAGACTGGGTGGATAATGGTGCTTTGTATTTGGTACGTTTTGATACTGGACTACCAACTTGACAGCGAAGCAACTTCGCTTTGCTGTCAAGTTGGTAGTCTGACAGACAGTATTCCACCTGTATTGTGGATACGCGTTGTTACAAGTAGTAACTACATTCGTCGGTGATTGACGTCTAATTAACCACCGCGCGGGCTGTGCGTCATCGTGCTAGATAATATTCGATTACATGAATGTGTATGGACCCTAAATCAATCCGAAGATGCATACGCTCTATTATGCTACATTTTACTGCAAAGAGCAGTGAACTATATTTATAATTAAATATTTGTATTACCTACAAATTAAAGTTTATGTTTAGCCATAATATTATCCATACTAATATTTTATTAAAAATGTGAAAGTAAGGTAAGGTGCCAACTTCAAGCCGGACAAAAAGATTGGTGAGAACTGTATCTATGTTTTTTAGTAAAACTAAATAAGTTTTTTTTTTATAAAATAATTGTAGTACCTACATTTTTATATAAAAAATTTTAGATTAAAACAAATCAACTTGTGTATGTAGATAGACAAACATTATTCCAAATTCTTACGTAATGTAGGTAACAAAACATTCTGGGTAAGGTATCCTAAAACCACATACTTCATTAAAATAACTAAGGTATTAAAATTCAGCAAAAATTCAGATGAAAGCTCAGCTGTGAATGTAATAGGGTAGCTACACTGTGTACAGAGACCCTTTTAAACGTGAAAGTGAAGCATGCGAAAATGTAATTAAGCACAGTGGGTTAATTCCCGTTTTACGTGCCTATATGAATTAGCAGAGTTACGGAGCGGTATTGGATACACGGATCCCACACCTCGACAATCGCAAAGTATAAATTAAACAAAATGACGAAACCATAACAAGACCATGAGACAAAATTTATCATGGTTATGTAACGACAAATATAAGTCTAGTGCCACATCAGTGGTCCATTATTGTTTTTAATATATTTTTTTGGTCTTACGGAATTAGACTGGGGAGTGTGGGATTTCTAACCCACCCCGATCGCCACCATTACAACACGTGGGAGCACTGCTTTCTCTCCTGGGAAGACTGTAGTAAATATTAGTAGACAATAGTGGTCCTTACTGCGATTACTACGCTAGATGGTGCGATTACTACGCTAGATGGTGCGATTCCCGGGTTTAGTGTTGGGTTTTTCTGTGAAATTCCCAGTAGCACCTAGCTCGAGGTCTAGATTGGTACCCGGTTGATAATAATAAGCCTGGGATATTGGGTAATAGGTAAAGGTCATGTGACCTTAACGCTAGATGGTGCGATTACTACGCTAGATGGTGCGATTCCCGGGTTTAGTGTTGGGTTTTTCTGTGAAATTCCCAGTAGCACCTAGCTCGAGGTCTAGATTGGTACCCGGTTGATAATAATAAGCCTGGGATATTGGGTAATAGGTAAAGGTCATGTGACCTTAACATACCAGTGACCTGTGAGTGTACATTCCTAACTTCTGCCTAATCCTTCGGGGGATACGAGCGTGATGATATGTTATGTTATAATTATATAATTTGATTCTCTTTAGAAGAGCTAGTTGAAACAGGGATACCCTTGTGTATTGAACCGATACGCGATATCGGGAAACTTCGGCTCGGAGATTACTGGCGTGTTCAATTTATTACCAGCTTCGAAAGATAAATAAAAAGATATTAGTATCGAAACGTGTTTATTACTAAATCGCGAAGTATGATGGTTGTGAAATTGAAAATAAAGCTTAGAGTACCTACATTTTGTATGGACTGTGTACCGATACCAACACACATATGTAAGAACTGTAGCAATTATGGATATGTTCATTGATCATGGTTACAGAAAACAATTGGTTCGACCCTCTAGAGGGTATCGAAATCTTTGATGAATTAGAAGACAACACAATGATTTGCATGGTGCTATCGTGCAAGGCACTTACTATGGATCTTTGAATGTTTGTTACTCCTTCACACTGCAACGACTAGACAGATAGGGCTGATTTTTTGGGTACCTACGGGGGGTGTTGCTTCATTAAGATAACTAGCAATCTTAAAATGGAAAAAGCTTTACATAATAGAAACAGATAACTAACTCCGTAAAATTGATTACAAGCTAGATACCTATTTTGTATCGTAAGATGAACTTATATAACCTTAATGTTAGGCTTACGCTTGATTTGTCTCATTTATGGTAGGCGCCTGAAGTAGCATGAAGATCAGGTACCTTAAAGACGAGAAGAGAAATGAATGCGGCTTAGTATTTATAGCAATATTGAACTGGAAATAGAATTTCAATTTGTCTGACTTATTGATTGTACAATACACAATATGGATCGGAGTAGAGGTGGGGTAGTACTTGAGTGATTGGATTCTGAATTACTGTCGATGTAGACCACAACGGGCTGACTTATTGATCTAGTAGTTTCAGGGCTTAAAATCCCGTTGATTCCCACGTTAGGCAATTGTCGTGGTGAATGTTTTTGATCCCATAGACATATAAGGCAAGGGAAGGAAAGTGTTTTTTGTCGGTATGAGCCTGACGTACCCTGCCATCGCCTGCCAAAGTGGCAGGGACCAATGACGATTTAAAAAAAATAATCCCAAAATGGCTTAGGCACTGTTACTAGGTTTTTCTATTAGAATATCCCAGAAGCAACACTTAGTTTGAATTTGTTCTCACTTTATGCTAATAGGGTAGGTAACCCTTTTTAATACGCTTTAAAACCGATAGATTTCGATAATGCAGGCGTATTCATCTCAAAAAACATTCACTAATTTTAAACACACCGATCACAATTTTTTTTCGCAAATCATGTTACTAACAAGTTGTTTCTTTGATTATTCATTTAGTATATTATTATAGTGGACTCAAAACATCCGCCTTCTATGCTGAAGGCCGCAAACTCTATTCCCGTATCCGAGTAAATATTTGTATGGCCTACATATACATATTTGTTCCGAGTCTAGATGTTTGATCAAGTGATTTATGTGTTTAATCGTACCCTGCCGTATATAGCGAGGATAAGTTTCAAACTTGCATCAAGTATTTGGTGGGTATTTATATTAATAATGATTTTAAGTAGATAATTTGACTCTTGAGTTTTTACCTCACTACCGTGAGTCGTGGATTCAATTCCCACCAGAGACAAAATATATTTGTGTGTCAAGGATATTTGTTACGATAGTAATTGTATGTTTGTGAAGTCCCTCACACACGGAGCTTCATCATTAGTGCAGGCCCTTTATTTAAAAAAAACTTACTGGTCCCATATATTTTATGAATATGAGGCAAGCCTAACCAGGTAACAATCCAAACTCCAGAGCTGCTATTGGATTTCATTGATATATCCAATAACAACACTTTGCGGGACCTAGGACACAGGACGTCACCCTCACCTTGCGCTTGCAACAACTCGAGAAAGCAGAAAAAAAAGAAACTAATACATTACATACCTAAATAATACAAACAAATCCCATTTCTGTTACGTTTCGGTATAAATCCCTCCATAAACCTATCATTAGCTTTAAACGAGAACTGTTAAAATAAAAACGTTAACGACGTTATTAAAAAGAATAACAGTGAAATCTGTTGCTTGGAATTCTCCGCACTCCTTTGTAACGGCTTACAATGAAACACTGGTGTCGGTGAGCATTTGGCTTTAATTGTTCCTAGCTGGAACGACCCACAATCTGGCAGGCGGTGTTCCGATTCGCATAGCGGGACAAACTTTCCTTGTCCACGAAATATCTCCTGTTTACTGCTGCCTCCGCGTGTACGTGATCCGATTGAGAATTGGACAATTAGTGACACGTGACTGCAGATGTTTACGAATATTTCCCACTATACCCAGTTAGTTCAATGTCAAAGTCACATTTTCAGAATAGGACCATGTTATTGGGCTTGGACTGAGACAATTGAAAAAAATTTTGATGCCAAGTACCTGTACCAAGTACTTGTAAAATATTATCAAATAACATAATTTTTTACAAATACTGAAATAGAAGCAAGTTTTACAAAATAAAATTAAGTATCTTATATAAAAAATAGTTTAAAGAATTGTACTAAAATTGAACAAAGATTCAATACATTTCTTTTTTACAAATCCTTCGTCAAGTTTAAGAAACAATTCGATTGCTTAAAACAAGAAATCGTTGATAAAAGCTGTCACTGCGATCAAATCAACTTCATTTAGAGAACGTGATACACGAGTCAAATAACAAGATTTCAATTCTTTCGAATTTACTTTTCTTTTAGTTTAAGGAAAATTGCAATTCGGTAAAAAAAGGTAAATTAATATGGTACACACCTTGCTAAAGACTAAACAATATGGGCGGCTAGACAAGTTGCATTTTGACTTTCGAATCGAAACACAAAATGTATGTCTTTCGACAAATCGGGCTGTCGACTAGACTGGGGCCTTAATGTAATTTCCATACATTTTGTTTGTCGATTTTTTTGTATCTCTAATCATAACAATATCATACGTAATAACATATTAAAAGTTAAGTAAATAACTTACAAAGCGAGCGCTATAAACTGTATGCAGTGATTCTCCGCCGAAAGGTAGCGCGATACATTTTCCTTATAAAAATATTCTGAGTAAAGCGGAGTTTTTCTTTATTCACGGTCCGCGCACCTGCCGTCTAGAGATGCAATGAAAATTTGTCGTCTTCTTGCCAAATTTGAACTTATTCTTTGCAAAAGCAACGATGTTTTAGCTCCTTTCCTCATATTTTGATGATGAATACTTGAGAAGTGCTGTTTCATAAAGTTTCTTGTGACCGAAATGAAACTGCACAAGCAACGTTGAATGACAAAGCGGCTTATAAGGATGCGCTCTGTCCTCAGTAAATATATCTGCATAATCTTAAAATTAAAGTTTGCGCAAGTTCTGATGGCATGCATCCAGTTTTCAAATCTGTTATTTTTCAGTTTATTTAAGTGCAGTGGTGTTTACTGTAAAGTGCTGTTTGTCGAGTAAGTGATTGCTTTTTATGCGCTCATTGGAGCGTACCGATTCTTTGATTGATTTTTAACGGTCGGCGGTCTACAGAACGATAACCTTTTGATTGTCGTAACATGTAAAGTTACAAGTTTTGGTGTTTATGAATGTGAATAAATAAAGTAGATAACTACGTATTGTTGACTAGCCTTTCGCCGCGGTGTTATTCGCGTTCGTCTATTTTTCCCAATCAGTCATAATTTCTGTGTGCCAAATTTCAGCCCAATCCGTTCAGTGGTGTGAGCTGTGCGTTGATATATTATTATGTCCTTTTCCTTTTATATAGTACACAGCACATAAGGATACGCTCGTAATACCTATGAACGCTAAGATATCATGTGGTGTTGGTAGTAATTGTATTTTTTTTGGATTCGATATTTATTTTTGAAAATGGGAACTCGTGGCTAAGTTATAGCAACGCTGATCAACCGATCGGCAAGGTTAAGCTGCGCTTGCCGAGGTCAGTCTGTGGATCATGTGGACCATTCTTAACACATCGAGACCCCTCCGTGCCTCGGAGAGCACGTAAAGCTGTCGGTCCCGGTTGTCATACGAACACCTATGCCAATCGTTAGTGGAAGTCAGAAGCTCAAAAAGTTGGACAACCATCGAATATCGGTATTGCCCAGAAATTGGGTTGAGGAGGTCTGAAGGCAGTCGCTTCATGTAAAATACTGATATTCAGCCGCATCTGGTTAGACTGGAAGCCGACCCCAACATAATTGGGAAAAAGGCTAAGAGGATGATGTTATTTATTTTTGTACATAAGTACGTGTTGTTTTGTTTCCATTATTATGAACATATTTGTTCAGAGTAAACAATCAACAAATCAAGCACGTGTAAAAAAGAATTCAACTGTATTGAGATGGAAACACGGCAAAGGCGGCGACATCGTGCGTTATTCATGAGCGGGGGTCCCACACCTTGGCTCCATGCGGAACTAACGCTGGTCATTTCCACCACAAATTTTTCGAACACTTACAAACTCTTAGAAACTTTAATAGAATTGCGGTCTCTTTAAGGCTACCTCCTTTTTATTTTCCGTAACGTTGGCGTTTGCAAATTTTGTAATTTCGATTGCAGGAACGATGATTTGTTTGTTGACCGATTTTTTTGTTTGATTTTTGTATTAAAAATTAAGGGATCAAGGGGAAAATTGATACTTTAAAGCTCTCGGAAATTGGGTTTTAAAATTAATAAATATTTCTATAATGATGACATGTTTGGCGTAGTAGCTGAGTGATCTGTTCCTGTCGCTTGTCAAGGTTTAAGCCTCGCAGAATATAGCGGGTCCGAGTATTTGTGATACAGGGCTTTACAGGCGATACTGAATGATGCAATGCAATGAAGGCAATGATGAACATATAATATCACGTAAGTCAGTACTAATGTCCACCAACAGTTCGGTATGCTTAGGTCCAATTAGGGGAGAGCCCATTACCACTATCTGTGCACAAATCCAAACTCCGAGCTGCCATTCAGAGTTTCATGCAAGATCCTAACACGTAACTCTGGGAATCAAACCCAGGACCTCTTGCGCAGCAGTCGCACTTAGTAAAACTAGACTAATGAATATAAAACCCGCTTGACTGCGATATTAATATTTGTCAATTCTAGGGCATATATAACACACATATAACATTTATATTATATTATTATCCTAAAACATACTCATAAGATATTGTAAACACAACCGAACAATTGAACTTCAAACAAAATGAACTAAATCTTGATCACGTAGCTCCGATATCAAAGTGTGCGCCAAGAATCTGGATCTTAATGAGAATCCAGCACTAATTGGAATGCTCGTTTCGTCCCGTCTCGTGATAGGGGATTAAAACTTTATTATTTACTGAACGATCTTTACGTGACACACACCGCTTTATTAAATGCGTTAGTGCATTGACAATTAGTGCTGTGATACTATATCGTTAAGCATCAATTTACTTTGATTAATTCTAAAATCGAAGATCGTTCAAAGCCAACCTCGACGAACCGCACCTTTTTAGTGCCTCGGCCATGAGTTTCTCTCATTAGACTCGCTAGCGGCGCCGTAAAATATTTGTATGGAAATCCCTCGTAGCGCCTCTAGCGGTTACGTAAGGAACTGAAATCTGCTGCGAGATTACAGCGTTTCTATGCATAAAAACCTATCGAAAGCCATTCGATGGAACTCATGGTTGAGGTACAGAATTTTGTCAGTGTTGATAATAAATTCTACATTGGGCGAGACCTACAAATATGTTTTACAGTGTTTTTTTTTAATCTTGCTGTGTGATGGTATGTCTTTAGAATGTAAAATGTTTAGCAAAGACTAAGCCCCGTACGGGAGCCCCGTTGCTCCTTCACGGGGGTGATGGGACCGTGACGGTGGCCGACCGGCCGTCGGACGGTAGTTCTGACGAATCGCGCACGCGTCTTCGACGCGTCCGGGCCGACGCAAGTCAACGTCGTATCCAACGTCTACGCTGTCAATCATACTGTGACAGGTTTCTAGGTAATATTCAGTAAATGGACTTCGATTCAAATTTCGAATGGTAGGTTTTAGTAGTAGTTGTAACTGTTGTAAAGAAGAAAGTAACTGCCTCAGTAGCCTAGTGGCTCCTACGCTCGAGGTCCTGGGTTCAATTCCCAGATCGAGCAGAGTTTTATTGGGTTTTTCAATTACATTCCTAGTTGCAGCTCGGAGTTTAGAATGTGTACAGTTAATAGCAAAAGGCTCGCCTCCTATTACATGGTTAGTTCCATGAAATTAATTTTTCATCTGTATAAAATTTTCCTTAAATCTTAAACAAAAATAAATAGCCCGATTTCTAAATGCATTTTCAATCCTATTCAATTGTATACATACGTAATGTGCAAATCTCTATAATATTTCAGCTTCGGCATCGGAGAGTAATAGCAGGATATTGTACCAAGATTTACAGTACAGCTCGGCGCCGACGCAGTTAGTGCAGTCGCCTCCTGATAAATATCAGGGCATCGGTTACTTTTATTGGAACGTTGATGTACGTAATATAGGTCAAAGAAGATGCAGTTGAAACGCATTTAGCTACAATTCTATAATTTATTTAAAAAAGGTTTTAAGCATCTGTTACAAACATCTGTTGCTGTCTGGAAGGGCTCGTGGCGAAGTTGTAACTACGCTTATCAACCGATCTGCAAGGTTATTCTAAATTTGCCGCGGTCAGTCTGCGGATAGATGACCATTCTTAACATATCGAGACCCCTTAGTGCCTCGGAGAGCACGTAATTCCGTCGGTCCCGGTTGTCATTCGAACACGGTCTATGATAATCGTTAGTGGTAGTCAGAAGCCTAAAAAGCCTGACAACCCGTCTTTCCTTCGAATATCGGTATTGCTTAAAAATTGGGTTGCGGAGGTGTGATGGCAGTCGCTTCATGTAAAATACTGATAAACACTAATTTTGTATACTGTACGAGTATATAAAATCGTAACCTATCTAGGTACTGACGGTTTAACTGCTACGCTAGAGGTCCTGGGTTCAATCCCCGGGTCGAGCAAAATGTTGTTGGGTTTTTCTGTGAAATTCTCAGTAGCAGCTCGGAGTCTGAATTTGTGCCCGGTTGATGGCAATAGGCTCGCCCCCTATTACATGGGACCTAAACATACCGGCGAAATGTGGGTGTACATTAGTACGCCTCTGCCTACCCCTTCGGGGAATACAGGCGTGATGGTATGATGGTATGTTATCTAGGTAGAATTGCTAACAAACGTTCGTTACAGAAAACCACTTCTATTCCGAAACACCAGTCTCTTGAGTCCTGATGCCCTTATTTAATGTATTCCTCCTACAAAGAAACTTTAAATTGTATTTTTCTACAGGGGACATCCGCTACGCTCATTGTGTCCGTGCTCGGGCGTTAACGAAAAGCTTTCGTTTTAAACCGAACCGGGTGCCTTTATAAATTGTTTGCACTCACTTTCATCAGAACAGAAACGTAGTTTATCAAATACGAATCAATTGCTCATTTACTTATTGAAAGGGTTGGCAATTAATTGGCTAAAATGTATCAGATTCGGTTACTTCTAATTTATTGAATTAATTTACTTTAGGGTAAAAGATTTTGGGTTATAAATTTAGATGATGTAGTTAAAATGAATTGGAGATATTAGGAACAATATTAGGGTTAGTTTAGCGAAGTTAGGTGATTATATTATTCTCCTATAAATACCAAAAACAGACTGTATATAAACGGAATATGCAAAAACAAACAAAATTATCATCAATCTGAATACTGTTCCCACACAAAATAGGTAGTTTAATAACAACTACCTCTAGGCTACTGAAATGAGATCTTAACACAAGATTGCATGAGCCAAGCTATGCATCATCTATCAGGTTCTATCATTCATTTTATGTTATGTAACATAAAATGAATGATAGAACCTGCCATTTTGTTATGTTCCACATGGAACACAACAAAATGGCACGTCTTAAACGCTTTAAAATATTTTCTGACATGGAGGCATAATAAAAAATAGCTTGCATAAGCCACCCGTGATCGCCAGCAAAGCGGAATGTCAACGGCTTCGGCATCAATCACTTGCGATGCCGGGGATTACTCAAAACGGAGCGTCATCCTCTAGCGTGGAGGCGACGCAAATTTACATAAATAAGCTCATCTGTATTCAACATGCAAGCCGAGAGGAGCCCATGCAACAACATGTGGCATTCAACTTGCAGACCTCTATTATTAATTGTGGACAACTGACGCGGGGGAGCAGTTCTACAGAATCGTCTGAACCAACCACGACCTCGTTGTTTCTAGTTTAATGGAACTACCCGAGCGCTTAAACTTCTCATTGTATATTGAATCATATTTACACAGCTTAACTTCACATATTACGTTTAGTGAGTGTAATTTAACGTGCGTCGTGTCTAAAATACAATGCAGCAAAAGCAAGCTTTAAAATCCTACACAAACGCCGGAAAAATTTTCTTGTACGGGCAATTAATAAGTTGAAAACGCTCCGGAGTAATACAGGCCCCAGTAAACGTGTAAGAGCACTTCATAATAATACAGTTTAACAACAGAATTAACCCCGAAGGTTGCTATTAAACAAGTTGGTCGTAGATTTAAATTTTGAGCTCGTAAATTAACCCTTCATCCTTTTGAAATAGCAAAGGGATTGGGACCTAATGGTCTATTTGTGAAACGTAATGGGCCAGCCTGGCCGAGCGTATTAGACAATTTGAACATATTCTGACTTCACTCTATTCACGTAGAGGCTTTCTGCTGGATCTTTATATTAAAGGTCGCGGCTTCAAAGGATTAAAATAACTATCGCAATGAAGTTTCTTGCTATTTTATTATGTTTTCAGCTGTTTGTATTTTGTAAAACGTAAGTAGTTATTTTAAACGTATATACACTGAAATTATAATTTATAAATTTACAAGTCAGATGGAACAATATATTATGTTGGCAGTGTAGAATTATGTTTTTGTGAAACTTTTTTATGTTACATTGTAAATTTATTAAATGATATCTTCCACTCCTGTACTCTAAATATAAAACTAGTAATAAGGTCGAGGTTATTTACCGCGTAAAGTAAATTCTGACATAAATTTTGACGAGGTAGGTAAGTACTACGTATTTACAAACGGTAAACTTTGGTTTACAGACTTGCGTCGGTAATCATTTTCTGTGCCATTTCACTTGAAGTATTTTCAATGAAACTGGCTACGAGAAAACTTTATTAAAAGCATCTTTCAGGGAGTATACCTAATTATTATCTCTCTTATAAGTCCTGTACAGAATTCATGGCCACGAAATTTAGTTGTGGCTGTGTATTTGTGTAAAGCTGTCTAGCCATTGCGGCGTACAATAACCACACGCGTTGTATTTTTTTTAGCTGTTAACTTTGCACTTCAGAATTCCACACCAGCATTCTATTATAGATCGGTGACCTAAGAAAATTACCACAGCAATCTTTATCACACGCAAACGAAAGAAGAAGCTGCACTCTTCAGAATAGCAAATTATTCTTTATATTATCCCTACAGTTTGCAAGAAGCGGAAAATATCGTATTTATAACATTACATTTGAATAGTTACTCAGATCAAATGTTTTATTTCAATTAGACCATATCAATAGGTACTTTTGAAAAGTCAAACTAGTTGCACGCTTCCAAAGAGTTGGTCTTATGGAGAAGACACGGTAAGAAACTCAATAGACACTTCTTTTAAGAAAAAAACAAAATGATCTGAGTGAAACTTCATTATTGGATCAAACTTTTACTTACAAGACCAAACTGGCGCTAGTTATAACGACACTGAACTCAAGATCGTGAAGGCGAGCAAAGCCTCTTAAGGCCAGTTACGTACCTACTACTATTCCTAGAATATTATAGCAGTCTAAGTTGAGTCAAAAGCCTTACGCTTGCTCAGACCACTTATTCAGTAAGTAAAGTTTTTCTTTCCCCTACAAGTGTATGTTCGTACAAAGGCTGTAATTGTCGACCCCTCTAACTTAGTTTTGACATCGACGTTTATTTAGTTCATAATAACTTTTACACAAAGCCGCGGGCAGTATTTTCTTATATATAGAATAGAGTAGAAGAATCATACATATATGATACGATAGAGATCAATTTATAATTTAAAATAGACTTAACTTACTACATCCCTTTGTTAATTCTATGTTAAAAATAATACAGAACACAAAAAACCCTTTCAAAATAAAGATCCAAATACACAAACTCAGGTGCGGTTCGGTAAAAATATTCTATTATAAAGGCACACAATAATAAATGGAGTTCTGCGGCCTCTTCGCAACACATTTTTGTAACCTGATCTAAATACGGTAAATTAGGAATGACAAGCGCGATTAAACGGACCCCTAGGTTTGGAAAAGCTTAATTAAGGATTACGTAACCCAGAAAGGCACAAAAATGCTTTATAAATAAACGGGAAAAAATTTAAAGATTTATACTGATTTTATTTGGTGTTGCTGATCTTGTATAGTAAAAGAAATTTATTGTAGTGATTTTAATGTTTTGAATTTATAACTATTACATAGTTGATTGTTAAAAAATAATAAATCAATCAATTGTATTAAAAATATCTACACTGTTAATTAAATTAATGTGTATAAATTATGTTAAGGCGGCGATATATACGTGGACTGCGCGTTTTGGGGGTACATTAAAACGTTTTTTCTCCCTAATCTTTATCGGAAAAAATCCAAAAAAAAAATATGATAATCTACACGATACAGAGCAAGTGCGTCTCGGGCCAGAATTTTTAAAAAAACATTTGAAGTATTAAAAATAAATGACCAAAGTAGCCTCCGTTTTCTTCGTTACAACCTTTTTTCTTTTAAACTATGACCTGGTAGGATTTTTTTAATCCATCAGAATATTAAATAGTACTATGCCGAGAGTACTCTCGGCTCACTTTTTTGAAAAACTTTTTTAATGATTTTATATGATTTTTTTACGTAATCGATACTCGCAAGTTCCCTGAGCAGCCCCTCTGTCGCCCAATACTTCAGTGCGGGACGAGGCGCCATGCTGAACGGACCTGTGTCGCTTTTTTCCGCAAAATGGAGCTACATACTCGATACTTTTGTGTATTAGTAGTAGTATAAAGGGTTTATTAGTGTGTGTAAATCTTAGAATGTTTTGATAGGGTGAGCCCGTGCTAGCTACAAAACAAAATTTTAGCAGCTCGGGATACTATTTTAATTTTTAACTAAGTTCAAGTACAATGTTACCTTGCGTATTAATATGCAATTATTTTTTAAATTATAGGTACCTATTGATTTTAACTTTATAATGTAAAATTATTTTTAAAATTAAATTCAAGATGGCGAACCTACTTATTTTTATTACTTCATTAAACTATATATACTTCACTCACTCACTATATACTTCATTATACTTCATTAAATGATATGGGTATCAATTTTGAGGTTTTTTGGGGTGTTGATTACGAAATTGCCATTTGTTTTGAAATCCAAGATGGTGGACATCATTTTTTTGTCATAATTGACATGGGTATCAATTTCGAGGTTTCTTGAGGTGTTGATTACGAAATTGACATTTATTTTGAAATCCAAGATGGCGGACATTTTTTTTCCATAACTGTGACATGGGTATCAATTTCGAGGTTTCTTGGTGTGTTGATTACGAAATTGCCATTTATTTTGAAATCCAAGATGGCGCACATTATTATTTTTTCATTAATATGACATGGGTATCAATTTCGAGGTTTTTTGGGGTGTTGATTATGAAACTGCCATTTATTTTGAAATTCAAGATGGCATACATCATAATTTTTTCATTAATATTACATGGGTATCCATTTCGAGGTTTCTTGGGTTTTTGATTATGAAATTGCCATTTATTTTGAAATTCAAGATGGCGGACATTATTATTTTTCTATTAATATGACATGGGTATCAATTTCGAGGTTCCTTGGGGTGTTGATTATGAAATTGCCCTTCATTTTGAAATCCAAGATGGCGAACATTATTTTTTCATAACTGTGACATGGGTATCAATTTCGAGGTTTCTTGGCGTGTTGATTACAAAATTGCCATTTATTTTAAAATCCAAGATGGCGGATATTATTATTTTTTCATTAATATGACATGGGTATCAATTTCGAGGTTTCTTGGGGTGTTGATTATAAAATTGTCATTTACTTTTAAATCCAATATGGCGGTTTTTTTTATAACTGTGACATCATCATACATCATACATCAATATCGAGTTTCTTGGGGTGTTAATTACGAAATAGTAATTTATTTTGACATCCAAGATGGCGGTTTTTTTTTCATAACTGACATGGGTATCAATGTCGAATTGTCGAGGTGTCTAGGGGGTTGATTATGAAATTGACATTTATTTTGAAAAAAAATTGCGCATTGTATAAAAAATATCCTTTATACATTATAATATACCTCCGCGGGGCACGCGATGCCAGCGGTACCTACGGCCTCCGGCAATATTGACAGATAGCTAGGTAAATTAGATTTACTGTAACTATAGGCAAGTGTATAAATATAAGAAGTATGGTCTACGCACACTATATGAGTTAGCCATTTGAGTTATGCCTATTGTTATCAAATCTTAAACAAATATTAAAAATATATAATTTGAAAAGTACCCACTTACCATTTTACCCTTTGTATTGTGCTCTTGAGTCTTTAATTTCGAATTATGTTTTTTATACTTTCTTTTGTCACCCATATTGATATTATAAATAAACATAATTATAACGCACAGAATTACTTTATTACAATTACAATAACGACTAAGTATATTTAAATAATTTATGTACACCAATACACGCTAATATTAAATATTATTATGTACACAGACACACAAAAATAACCCCATTATATGATAACTAAAAATCGATGAAAGTATTACGAAACTACGAGTATGTAAGTACTTCGATTTACAAAGAAAAGTGTCGCAGGTCCGTTCAGCTTAGTGTCTCGTCCTGCACTGAACTGAAGTTTTTGGCAAGACTCGACGAGAGGGTTAGCTCTCGCGATTTGCGAGTAAAACGTAAAAAATTAATTTTAAGTAAATAATTAAGAATGTTATTATTACAAAATCTGTTAATAGTAGGTACTTGCTTGTTTTTTGCCTACACATTTTGTTTTTTCTAATTAGTTAGAAAAAACAAAATGTATCTATAAGCAAAAACTTGTTATCGACTATTAGCTGACCAAGTTACTGCTACTAAGGTTTTAATTAGCTGTAAGTTTTCCGTGCAATAAATAAATAATAAGCAAAAGGTTCCTTCAGTATCATATCTAAAATTCTTATAGAAAAAAAATTATTCAACGAAAACATTTCTATCAGTAGAGGTATTATAAATTCAATATAAGTGTTTTTTTAAAGAACTCCAAAACATTTTATGTCATGCCTTTAAACTGTCAATTGATATCATATATTATCTGAAAGTCTAACACTGATAATAATAACAAGCAAACAAACCTTTTTATCATTCCGTATAAAAAACTATTATATTTAAAATTATTTATTTAATCGGCCGAAAAATGTAGACAACCCTAGTCTAAACGCCCAGTCAATGTGTGAGTGCAACGCGTAGTCAGTGCCGGGGGGTGCGGCAGCGCGCGCGGTGCTTTTCATCGGGAACGCCCACTCGAGCAAGGTCAACGGCGTATATCGCAGTCTTAAGCAGTGAGAAAGAGTATCTTGATAAGAAACTTAGTACATTGTGTTAATTTCCTTAATTAAGTATTCCTTGTCAAATCAAAATAATAACTCGAGTTGTATACCTAGTTTTAAAAAAAAACATCAGTAAGTAAAGGACAGTTGCTTTGTTCCCCAGATAAAATTACACAATGATTCTCTCACTTTCGGTCCCTTTATATAACCCTTATATTAATTATTTGTCCTATTTTGTTAACGAACGGATCACGCATACAGTGTGATATTTTAAATGAAAATTGAAACTCGACGCCTCATACAAAAACGTATGTAAATTATTAATGTTTACTTTGTATTGAATATTCAAAACATACGCCTACTTAAACACAGGTTTTTATAAATACACCCCACCGAAGACCTTAACGATGCTACATTATAGTCCGTACCTTACTTTCTACCCGGTAATAAATCAAGACACTCAAACGAAGCAACAATTTTACAAAAGTAGCAACAAATCATTACGACGTTCCGTACATCCACGTAAATAAAAATCCGTTGAAGCGTACGTTGGCAACATTCGACTCGTTTATGTAAATCTTGTTGGTGCGTGCGGATGTATTCACGCCTTCTGATTTTTATCGCTGAGTATTTGATTCACTGAGGTGATATATTTACATTTTATCTCCTCATATGATATTATTTGGATGAAAGGAATCGAAATAGCGGAACGATTTGCCGATTGAAATGTTTTATTGGAACGCGTGTAATTATTAAGTTTTTGTTTGATGTGGATTTAGTTTCGGTTCGAATTGCGATATTGTTTGCTTTTGTTGTGGTAGAAAACTAAATGTTCGAATAGTATATTATAAATTGGGAAACCTTTAATGATTTTCGCAGTAACATTGGTGTATGTGAGTACCCATATAAAATAAAAGCTCTGTGTTAACGAAACGAAGTGGGTTGGTTTCATTGAAACATAATGTATCGTATTCCACGCATTTATTTTTACGTTCTGTCCCTGAATAATGGCTATGGGAAATAAATCGCTTTTCATCTTCCGCTTTTCCTCTCAATTTATGTAAATTTCACTTTTGTAATAAATGATACAGAAGTGAAAGTACCATCATGAATTATTTGGGTTTAACGTTGAACACAAAACCACACGTCTAGTTTAATGCCATATAAACTTATCATCAATTATATTTTCCAATTCTAAAGGGGAATTATACCGAATAGTTGAAGCTAAATGTACATATAATTAGGTTCTTGATTTAAATAATTTCATCATATGGTATTAATCTCTCTCTAGTACTCTCTAAAAGTCATAAAACTGACTTATCAGATTAGAATAGGTTAGGAGAACGACAGACGTTGTGATTAACCTTTACTGCGTGACAACAAAAGATTTAAAGATACCTATTCTGAAAAGTTAGAACTACGACCTTTGACCTGGCAGTCCAATGGTATTCTTTTTTTTTGTATTTTGGGACATTTTTACACAGCATCATCTAGTCCCAAACTAAGCAGAGCTTGTACTATGTGCACTAGACAATGAATATAACACCTATATAATACATAAGAAACACCCAGACAGGCAGAAATACTTATATTCATCACGATCAAAATACGTCTTTAATCGCTGCTCCATACCTTATGGCAATAAATACTTAGTCGGCAGGTGAAGCTAAAAGCGTTATTGTTCCGTTTTCGACTGTTAAAAGTAGCTATAAAATGTGAAGATTTTTAATTTATAAGTAGTTAAACAGTACTTATTTCTTTACTATTACGAGTATCGCGTGTCAGATTTTGCTTTTAATTTTTTTAATCATAAAAAACTAGCTGTTCCCCCGGTGTTATTCGCTATCTAGTTATCTAGTTTTTCCTAATCCTAAATCCTATAAGTTATATTTTCTTTGTCATGGCAACAATTTATTTCATGTATAAACCTTGTAAAACCGACTTAAAGTTAATAGGAAACTCAAATTATTGACAAACGGAAGAAAATTATACTTATAATAAGTTGCTATTTAACGCGCGGTTAAATTGTTTCACGATTTTCTACTTTACAAAGATTAAAGTTACAAGGGTCTTTCATTAACAAACTTGAATTGCGTAGGAGAAGAAATATGAGCTAACTTCGATCATTGAATCGAAGACGCCCGAACGCCTTTGAATAGAATTTATACAGAAAAACCTGTCAAATGCGAAAGGCGAGCTCGGGATAATTGTTCCGTAACCTAATTTTATTACTTCACTTTTTTCTGAAGAATAAAAATAAATGAACGAAGAAAAGTTTCAAGTTTAAAATAAATAAAATATCAGGTTCTCACAAGGGATCACTTAAAATAACTTTTTAAGTAGCAATTTTTCGTAACAAATGGCTTAAATGTTCTACTCAGTATAGGGGAGCGTCGCGCCAAATCTTTTACCAAAATCCTGGAGTAGGTTCTACGAACAATTCTATAAGCTAAGAGAATTTCTCATGTCTATCGTCTTGTGCTGACAATTTGTCTTACCTTACCTATAAAAACCATACCCCTAGTACAGTTCTCGCCAAACTTATTGACCGGGTTGAAGTTGGCACAAGCTAACTATTAGTAACTATTATAATGTGAACAGATATAACTACTGCTAACTAGGTCTTATAGCTATACTATTTTATACAAAGTTAAACAGAAATTCAATTTAGATTATGAAAAGTATTATAATTTATAATAAGTATAAGGTTTGCAGGTACTATGTTGATAAAAACAAGTAGGCAGGTACATAGAACAAAAGGTAATTAGTTAATTTTAATTTGCTTTCAACTTTTAGCACAGACAGAGTCATTTATTCTGAGCAATTAGAGTGACAGCAATAGTTAATGGCTTTGCAGCGTAATTTTCGGTTATTAAAAAACCTTATTACATTAAATTACTAAACTAATAATATTAGGTGTTGATTTTTTTGTAGATAATAATTTTCGTGTGTTCCTGCTCATCTAGGTATCATTATGAGGTTTTTTATGTGAGAATTTTCATCAGGCCTGTATTTCCCGAAGGATAAGGCAAAGGAGTACTAATGTACGTCCAGGGTTCGCCAATAGATCTCATATGTAAGTAAAATGGAAAAAGCCTATTCCTTTTACAGACAAAAACACTTTGCTTGACCTGGGAACCGAACCCAGGATGTCTAGCGTAGCAGTCATGTTTCAGACCATTAGACTAATACGGCAGTTTGCTCCTTTAGCGTTTTTATTTTAATACGGTACCCTAAAACTAAACGAAACTGTGTCCAATGACTTAGGCACTTTACTGTATTCGAATAATAATTTCGTTCAAAGATGTTAGCTACACGTGATTAATTTTAAATATACTTTCATGACTGAATAGAAAACCCTTATGAGTATCTATCTATTCATAATAAAAATCTAGTCGATTATACTTCTATCGCCAAAAAAAATATTTTTATAAAAGAATCTGCAAAAATGTCGTATGAACTGTTTAGAATAAAGTTTATTTGGACTATTTGTAACTTGAAGGTTACACATTGTTTCCCATAGGGGAAGGTATAGACTATAGATTTTCACCTGCTACGATCCTGGCACACCAGTTTCGCTTCATCAAACTCCCCATTCATGCTCGTCGGTTTAGGGAGCTCTTAACCTTGCCTTTTTTGAGGAACGTCTGGAATTTGGTTGTGGTATGTTCACCGATAAGGAAGCCCCATTCGTACTCGCTAATATAAATATATTTCAGGCATCTCCGTTTATCCATGATAAATGCTAGCTTAGAAGTAACCTATTACTACTCTTTACTTGAAGACTCCCAGGTTGTCCGTAACCGGGAACAACTGCTGTTTAATTTATGAATCATGCGTTGCTACTTGTGATTTTTACAGACATTGCGAGTGCTCAAATAGACTGAAGTAAACACGCGTCACCCTGTTGGCTTAACGATGGTTGTAAACGCCAATCGTCCACGGTGACGGTACACATTCGGTGCGTGCCGTTAAAAGTAAATCGTAAATTGTAGTAAAGGTAAACACACATGTGTGCAGTTTTGGCACCGACCACAGACTATAAATCATGGTAACATTGACAAACACGACTGCGCTGCAATCGCGGATGTCCCTGTCTGCACTTCCGCGTCGCGATGAGTAATATCCCAGTCCGTGGCGAAGGAAACATCTACACTTGGGACGCTGTGAACCTATAAACACGTGCTGGAAAAATTGTTATGGCAAACGCAAATTGTTTTACGATTTACGTCGATCATAATTTTGGTTGTAAATAATTGTTTTATGGTTTCTGTCGGCAACAAGCAGAGAAGACACCTGATAGTAAGTAGTCACTGCCGCCCATGGACACCGGCAACACAAGAGTCGTTGCCGATTTGTTCTCGACTCTTATAGGACCGACTGCAAAGAAACTGAGACGGGCTGAGGCTCTCGCACAAAATTCGGAACACAACATAGAAAAGTGACTCCGACGTAAGGATGATCGCCAGCCTGCTGGTCAAACCCCAAGAGACTGAAGGAGAGAGACTGGCGTGATATAATCTAACTTGTCAAGTTACAATTTTTTCTCGCCTTTAAGAGATGCCGATCTGAGTGGCAGTGAGGTGAGGTGCCAATTTATTCACAAATCCAAACTTCAAGTTGCTGCTAAGACTATAGAAAAACCCAATAACACTGCTCAAACTGGGAATCGAACCAATGACCTCATTCGCACTTACGAGCATAAGGCTAATTGAGACAGTTATTTATATTAAATAAAGTCTTTATAAGACTAAGTATAACTCGTTATAAACGAAATTAATTTCAATACACCAAACGGTACCTACCTAACGTTGTTTTAATTTATTCGGTCGATAAAACCACTCAGCTTTTTAATAAACACGCATGAATTACTTTTCCTACGCGAGGTCCTGAATAAATAAATGAGGACCATCCCACACCGTTCCTTCATTCCCTTTGTGCTCTTATACTTCCTGGCATGCGTAATGGGATACCCTACCAAAATGGCGGCTTAGAAATCTTTTGTGCTAAATAAAAATCAGAAGAATGGGTAAATAACTTTAGTTGGAGCCCTGCCGCGTCATCATATTAAGGAATAGTGTAGGTATATACAATCAAAAATGTTATACAATTGCGTGATTGGTCTTGTGGTCACAAGTACGCTTAACTTGCAGTCCATTCCAGTCAATTTAAAGTCTGGCTTTGGAAAAGGTTATTGAGTTTATCTCCTATAAAATTCACAGTGGAGAGCTAGTTATCATAAACACCTATACTGGACATGTCATCTTGTTTAAAAAAATTACCACCGTACGCAGTACGCAGTATGCCACTGGACCAAATGTCTTTGGCCAATACTTGATCCAAGATTTGATCAAATTATTTGACATTTGCCGCATCGTATCGCTTCATTTAATGATGTCATGAAGTGTCATCCAATCTCTTTGATCAAAGTGAGAACTACCCTTAATAAGCTAATAGGTTTGTTACAAACATTTGTTGTTTTATTACCATTACCATGATGATGTTAGTTCAGTATCTTTATTTAATTCTAAATTCATTTGTTTTCACCAACTGCCCCGGGGGTAAACGGATAATTACGTCACGTAACACGTAGATTAATTGTTTTTTTTATAACTATAGCTAGAAATATTTGTATTTTAGCGGTTAAAGAAAGTTATTCCAAATCTATTTTCTCGGAGTAAAGTGTCATTTTTGGCTTTTTGTAACAATTAATATATAGGTAAATAGTTTCAACCCTAATTAAAATTGTTACGTTGTAATATATATATAGGTAACTCTTTATTTACTACCTACGATATTTTATAAATTTTTGACTTTTGTAGTCACAATGGCTCTTTCAAAATTTTGCCAGGATTTGGTTTATTAATATGTGGACGGAATTGCGGTCAGACCCAACCCAATGAGGGGGATATCATGTGAGATACGACATAAACATAATTATATTGCTCTTAATATGTTTTATTCTAATAGGTTTTATAATAATCTAAGTACGTTTACAACCCTTACAGCAATTTTTATAATAAAACATGATTTCGAATGTAATCCAAAGTTAATGTTTCTGTTTTAACCTACTATTAGTTAAAACATTTTCGATGGACACCGATGAAATATGTTTTGCAATTAATAAAATTTTATTTGCTGATTTTAGTTTCATAACTGCCATATAAAGTAATCACGTGATATAGCCTCTAGACTTCCTCGTTAAACAGGCTAACTCTGAAATAATTTCTCAAATCCGACCAGTAGTTCCTGAGATTTGCGCGTTCAACCAAACAAATAAACAAACTCATCAGCTTTATATAATATAGATATACCTACATCGAGCACATAAACATGGTAGAGCGACAGTTCGGGAATCGATCTTGCGATGCGTAGTAGGTACAAGTGCCAACGTACTAATCGAGCCGTCAAAAATTCTAAACATTATATTGTTTAGAGGATAGGTAATATAAAAAGTGATATACGGTTATACGGTTTTCCGATATTGCGACATAAGTACGACGTCGTTACACGAATATGGATGGCCATTTGTCATGATTTGCCATAACACCGATTCACGGGGAAAAATATAATGGTTTCTAATCTAGGAGAATAATTGATGGCGGTTTTGAAGCGTTAATGCAATTTTACGGGTGAACACAATTTTGCTGTATAGGATAGGCGGATTATTTAAATATTCTTTTTTATTTATGTCCAGCTCGGTTTTAGCTGAAATACATATTACAATATTATACATATTATGTAGTTAACTCGACGTGAATCTTTAAATCGATACAACTTCTTTATTTATGAACTGATTGAAATAGAACAAACACTAAATTTTAAGTAAAGCTTCCACAATACATTAGTGAAAACCGTGTCCAAATCGATTTAGCCACTGCTGAGATGACGCGCATAAACGCACAGACAAACAGAAAAAATCTAAAAATAATTGTGTTGGGTTTATTAAAAGAAAAGAAAGAAAAGCAAGTTTTATTGAAAATACACAATCCTCACAAGATTGACTTGACACAAGATACAGACACTAAAATAATTTCGTTTCGCGGAAATCGCGGCTTGCTAGCGCATCTCGCTCGCTCCCCGGTAATAGGTTTTCTCATATATCTTCTATGCACAGACACCAATTAGTTACACATTTATTAATGTACCTATGTATATATAAGATTACTAAAGATTTTTTTTTTAATGTACTAAAGATTTTTTTTGAATAACTTGCCATGTAGACCAAGAGTTCTTGTTTACACATTTCAAAATCGAAATCTGGTAATAAAATCACTGCAGATGATAACAAACCCTTTACAATATTGCACAGCAAAAATAAACAAAGGAAATTTTATTTGCATCTCTGATATCGGAACCGAATACAATTTTCCTTTGAACCAAAAAGGAATTTTAATTAGTGAAAGGAAATAAAATTAATTAGTAGGTATTTATCGATGAGCCTTTGATTAAACTCTCCACCCGACATCCGCAACGCTCCTTTAATTTAATAGTAAAAATGTTTTTTCAGTAAAGTAATTAAGGCCGTTATAATTCGATTTGTGGGTAAAATTACACCAATTTAGAGAGCTAACATTGCGACTATGGTTGATTGAAAATATTTTTAATCTCGAAATAGCAATGCGAACAAGTCTTTTATTGTTGTGAACAAAGTTTTTAACACTCCGACGCTATTATATTTAAGAGTTAACCTGTTTTAATCTTAACAATTTGGACGTACTTTTGAGTTAGTTGAAGATTAATTTCATGAGTGTAGGTGTGTTGAACATGACAATAACAATAATGTTCTTATTTTTAATGAAGGAAAAAATCCGCGGGCGGGCAGGGTTCGAACCTGCGCCTTCTGGTTCGGTACACCAGACGCTCTGACCACTAAGCCACCGCTCGCCCTGCTCGCCAGTCGAAATCTTCCTCCACATTCTAATTTACGTCTTACGGTGACGATTTTTTCCTTCATTAAAAATAACTTGTAATCTTAGCATGGAAAATGCTTAAAAAACACAAAAAGATAATAATGTTCTTTATCTTATAAACTTATATCAGCGACTTTAAACTTGTATTATATTCCAGACTTAGTATTATTATCTCTTCACATATCTTTCGAATATTTCGTGTATATTTATGAGCGTTTTGCTATTAGTGTAAAGGAACGCGGCACCCTTACAACTATCCACATGAGATATCTTTTCGAAGATTTAGGTACTTTTTTCGTGAATATTTAGACGTGTAAGAAAAAACACGCTTAGCGCCGTCGACTAAGGTTCACTGTCTAGCCCAGCAAGCAGTAATTAACGACATAAAAATGTGTGTCATGCGTGATTCGCGTGTACACGTTTCTGAATGGGTGAAATTCCTGTAATTTTTGCATAGTACGTACCTAGTTATCTTTTCGCTCTACGTCAGTCATTGGAATCCTTAAATCCACATGTTATTATTAAAAAAAAAGAAACATTCAAGAAATAGCAATGTATCTAGGGCAGTCACTGAGAATATACGCTTACGACATTTAATAATACTTCCTACGGTACGACGATTCTTATGACAAAATAATTATTGGAATGATATTTTCCAAGAAAAATATCGTTGGAGTATTCTTGGGAACACAGCTTAGATACGTTTGTATCCACCTGGCTAATTCCAATAATATTATCGTTTTAGATTACTTACCTTCTTCACAACCCTCGTCGTGTGAAAGTGACATTTGATTTAAGGATATTCTGAATAAAAACGTAAACGAGGAATCCTCAACAAAAAAGTGTTCTACGTCAAAATTAAGGTTATTTTGACACATGTTTTGACACTTTTTCGTAATAGGAGTGAAAGCTATTCATTTATAAGGACAACTGCCTGAATATACCCAGTAAAACATGTGGGAATAAAAAAAGTGTGTTGATTTGACGTTGTTGTTGATATTTTAATGTTGCAGAACGCTTGAATTTATCTTGTTGAGTATAATTTATAACACGCCTGGGACCCTGAAGAGTTAGACACTTAGCGAGACTTACACCGATATGCACCCACAGCTCCCGGGTAAACAAGAAGCACGACCAAACAAGAATTTTGTTGATATGGGACTGAACTGAACATCTTCTGTGTATCACAGAAGATGATTTCTACTGCAGCAATCTATAAATGCGCATTGTCATGGTATAATAATACCTATTCTTAAAGCCAAGTATACACTTCCCGTGACAGCTAGATAACGTGATTTTATCTCGGCGACGTCATCGGCAGTTTTCCGTTCATAAACTTAATTTTAATTATTTTTTTCACTAACTTTCTTCTATATTGAAGCAATTTGAATTAGTCAATTTATTCTGTTTACTTTTTAAATTAAATTAAAAAGATAATAAACACAAGGTAATAAGTAATAGGGCTAGTAATCATTAATTAATTTTTAAATTCTTATTCACCATGAATTTGAAATCTCCCTAATTGTATTGTAGATGGCAATCAATGGCAACACTGATCGTGACGTCAACGAGCGACATGGTGGGACGAGAATACTTGGCATAGTTTATTATTATGCCATGGACATTAGTTTCTTGTATTAAATCACATTGCCAGTCAGACCTTAAGGTCACAGCTCATTACACCCACCCGGCACCCAACCCGCACCGCCTCGCCTCGTGCGGTAACTATTCTTTAAATGGACTTGTATGGATGTGCACTCACTGTATCAACTCTGGGTCACCTCGGGGATATGCCATCCATGTACAGACGGCGAGTGGCAACTCGCTGCTCGCATGCTTACCTTGCGTTCCTGCGCAGTGCGTTAGTAAGAGCTCCGAGTGGATCGCGCCCTGCCCACTATTGGACCGTGCGTGGTCCTCTGGTTGACTACGCGACGTTTACTAGTGATAACGCGGCGTATACCCATGAATCACCTGCTGACAACGAGTAGACGCCGAGCGACAAGGCGGTGCGAGTCGGGTGCGGGTGGCTGTAATGAGCTGTAACCTTTAGTACCTACCTAGATTGTAGCAATACCCCTCCGGAATCGTTCACTGTAAAGTCGATAAAAGAGAGCCACGTTCGGCAGTGGACATTTATGAGCTCAAGCTACTGAAAAATGGTGTGTCAATTGTTCCATAAAGTTACTATGATATACCGACTTACAGAATGGTCAAGGAAACGTCTGGACTTTAAAATATATGTAAGCCGACAGTTGGCTAAAATAAATGGACGGCAAATTGAATTGGTAGGTTACGTTATTGATATTAACTTGATATTTACGATGAAATCAAGTCCTCGTTATTACAAGGTTCGGTGAATAAAAGACAGATATGACTTTATTACTATAGATATTTCGATTATCTTAGGAAAACTACACAAACAAAATCTCTCTGTAGTTGATTTATTTTATTTTTCCGACTATCCCTTCTACCGAAAACCCTTTCTAACATCGATTGTTATTACAATTCTCCAAAAATATTATTTTATACTTACAGCCCCAATTCACTCTTTAAACCTATCTATTAGATTGATTTACCCCTCCATGCTTGGGTGGATGTCAGTTAATAACACGCATACTCTGTCTGTTATATCGACCTACATAGTTCACGCTTTCCGATTTCTCTTTGGCTCTGAAACCGTGTTACAGACGAAATATTGATTGCAAAGGTCAGACAGTTCATTTGTTATTCCAGTGGATTCGCTCCAATGTAAACGATCTACCGAAGGGCAAACTGAATTGCAAGTTCGTTTAAAAACCCTAGTTTTTAAGTCGTACCTACATTAAAAGTAAGTGATCATTGTAAAAAGTTTGAAAAATTATGAAACCTTACCTTTTTATTACATGAATTATGATTCTCTCTTTTAATATAATTCATTTATACGGTAAAATAAAATTTAAATTCCATTATTTGTTATTCTTGGAAAAATTTATTTCGAGAAATAGCTACTTAATTTTATCTTTTTGATATAAAATAGAAACAGAAATAGATACTGGAATTATGTTGCTAAATAAAACTTATACATATTACTTATATTCTATATTAAAATTTATATTATCAGGAATGGGATTAGTTTTCCTTTTAAACTTAAGTTTACAAAGACTGAAAATATTTGGGATATTGAGTTTTATCCTATAATTCAAAATCAGTCACAGTCAGATTTAGTTTTCCAATACTGATTCGGTAATAATCACCCATATTTTCCATGGAAATTTTCATACTTCTAAAACCACATGTATTGTAAAGCTCCATACTCGTGATTTCATTGTGTTCGGGCGTGTAAAATATACTGGTTCATATAAATTATGGTATAATATAAAACTCTATTAATATTACCGATGGTCTCAGCAGCCATTATTAGCTTAAACATTGCTGGCAAACCATTATTATAATTCCACAACATACATTTGCAACATTCTACCAAAATGGCGCCCAACAGCTTCCAGCTACATTCAAAAGGCACTGTTATACGCAGATAGTCACTGATATATAATGAAACGGGTAATGGACTGCTTACAAACGCATGCACATGATGTTTGCGTACCTACTCTGTACTTTGTAAATTGTTTTGTTTAGCTGATCAGGTTTAGGCACAGTCAACAAATAAGATAAGTATGCAGGCAGATAATTACCTACATCTGTGTTTTGACAAAGATTTTGAAATAATATATAACGCAAAGTATGTCAAAACGCAGTATTTGTAGCTGCTTACGTCATCAATCAAATCCTACAGCAGATAATAATTTTACTTAGGTATATCAACCTTTGTCAAAACACAGATTGCCTATATACTTATCGCTTTTGTTGATTAATCAATATTTGAATTTTTCCCATTTCTGTCACTTTGAACAGTGTCAGTGACAGTATTTTGACATTTATAAAACAGAGATCAACTATTCCTAGCCTGTATCTTGTTTATTAATAAAAATTTAAAAAACCCCCGACACGAAATGTAATTGGCCATTTTGTGGTGGCGGCCATCTTGGACCGATTTTCATCAAACATAATCAAAATCGGTTCATCCGTTTGGGAGCTACGATGCTACAGACAGACACACAGACAGATACACAGACAAACACACACACAGACACGTCAAACTTATAACACCCCGACGTTTTTGCGTCGGGGTGTTAAAAAAGTAAAAAAACAATGTTAGATGATTACGATTTCGGTAGTGTGGGGATATAACAAAGCAGGCACTTAACAGATTAACTACCCACATATTCTACTCGCATAATGTATTTGACATCAAGCAATTTGTGAAATGGCATTTTAGATTTGTCGCAAAGCTTATTGCTTTGAAAGGCACTTTAATGAATGCAAAAGCCGTGAATGCACAATTTAAATTTAATTGGTACAGGTCGTACATAAACAGTTCGACTTCAATAATACGAGCTAGATAAGCTGGTTCAGTGTTGCTTGCTAATGGAATCGTGTCGTCGGGCGCAACACCATTCGAGATTAACTTTAATTAAGTGGATGTTATTTGAAACTTCAGCTGGGAGGAAATTTATCCCGTTACATAAACCTATGTACGGGGTAGATACAACTGGATTAGTGTATATATGCATATAAGAGACCATGATTCTCAGAGTTCGTTTTGGCGTTTCTTCTCGGAGGTCGTCACTGAGTTCAAAAAAGTATGTATTAACAAAAAAAAAGTAAGTATATAAGTTTATATCCATTGTCCTTATTGGACCTCTGGATCGAATCCTGTCATTCCATACCCATAGTACAAGCTCTGCTTAGTTTGGGACTAGATGGTGCTGTGTAAAAATGTTCCATGATATTTATTATTTATTATTTTTATTGACTTGTAGAATCGTCCTTGTGGGACCTACTTATTTGCAAAAATAAATATCATTTCATAACAATATCTATATTCTTTGAGTATTTACTCAATGTTTTATTTATTCGTGGCTAAATTGCTTCCGCTCATTAAAACCTGGAAAAAGGAATCCAGTAAGTCCTGGAGCACGTGATAAACGTGATCTATGGCATGACCAAAAGGCGAAAAAAGGAGAGTGCGATTCTTAGTCGCAATCACATTTTCCTTGCATAAAGACGCCTTTTCTCTGACCGTACCGTAAGACATAATGTAGTTCTCGTCAAACTTATGTCCCGGTTGAAGTTGGCACGAGTTAATTTTAACCCGGCCATAAAAATCAAAGAAAGAAAAATATTGGATTAAAATGATTGTAAACGACTGCCTACTACTTCAGCTTTAGTTTTCATTTATTACAATCCAATATTTTTCTTTCTCCGATTTTTACGGCTGGGTTAAAGTTAGCTCGTGCCAACTTCAACCCGGACAATAAGTTTGGCGAGAACTGTAGTCAGTAAGACTCTGCCATAACCATATCCAAGTGGCTGATAAACAAAGGATACTGCTTCATACATGATGCAATATGCATTCAATACGGGCTACCAATCCATCCAGGTTTAAATGGTAAAATAATGTTGCCAGTATAATTAAACTATTTAAATATTTTGTTCTGGTAATTGTATCGCATGTAATAATAAACTTCGTTATATACTGTATGTGGTGTTAACAGTGACGTAAATATCAATAATTAGCACCTGAATTCGCTTTTAACAATTTAAAGTAGGTAAATTCACACAGGACGATGCGACTAATTAATATGTATTAACAAAATTATGTCTCGCCAACACGTAGTTCAGGTTCATTTTCATGTCCATATCAAAATTGAAAATGTAAGTATTTGGCATGGGCTTGAAATCAACTAAAGACTTTTCGTTAAGCAAATTCGTGTTCGTAGTCAAATGTATCAGAGTAATTTGAAATGAAAATTGAAACAGACCGAAACTATATACTGTAATAGTTTCATGTTCAGTTCATAATTAAAACGTCTTTACAAACAATTTCCGGCAATTAAGTGTTAACCTGACTACTGCTCTAATGTTGTGTTAGAAAACTTTGAAGAAGAAATTGTTTTGATTTAGAAAATTAAAAACATTTCTAACAACAAAGAAAGTTAGTGAAATAAATGAACACATTGATTCTTTGCAGACAAATAATCTAATTAATAATCAAAATGTTTTAACAGAAAATTAACAGGGTTACATTTTTCATAGATAGCATAGATATTTAAAGCAGCAACAGGATCATTAAAGGCTTATCTAAAACAATTATCAAAGGCCGATAAGCGAGGAAATTAATTGCACAGCCGAAGCGCAATTTTTGGGAAAAATTGTTACTGCTAAATTACGGTTGGCCACATTAGATGTAAATGACTAACACGTTCGAGTTATCTCGCCCTGCAAATTCACTTTGGCTAGGGTCATAAAAATGATACATCGCCGCACTAGAGCGGAGCTTTTGGAGGTTTAGACGCCCAGGACATCGTCCTAAGGGAGGGCGTGTTCCATAAACATAATCGCTCATCATCAGCTACTGCCTCCATCGATGGAAGATCGCGCCTACATTTTTATGGTGTCCCGTTTACGAGCCGCTAAAGAATTTGTTTTCATAAAAACTTTTATGAGCATTTGATCGTGTTGAAGTTTAAATAATCTGTTGTAACATAATGTTTACAGTATAATAAATCTTGTTATTTTGTTTTCTCTGTTATACTGGTGGCATAACAATATATATTTGTGTCGTCAAATGATTTTCGAGTCTTACTTTTAATAATTTATTGAGTGACTGGCTATTTTTATGTAGCTACATTATACAGTCTTGTATATATTGAGTTATCGATAAAAATAGTTAAACCATTTGCTTACGTAAAAATACAAGTGAAAAGGGGAGAAAATAGCTGAGTTAGCCTATAAGCGGCGGCGCGTACGCCAAATTGCACAAACTTTTTTGACGTTGTAACATTCTTTGCTATCTATTTTTCTTAGACAGAAAAAATCACAGTAAACTCTCTCGGAAATTGAGCTTCTCGTACCTCCAACATATTATCCCTATAAATTTACCTGACATCCTCAATATTTCAGACGTTTTCACCGACCTGACCTCTTTTAATAAATCCTTATGTATATATACGTGAATGGAATGTCTGTAGGTTTCCTCGTTCTGTATTGTATGGACGAGATACCATTGGTATTATTATAGATCAGCCCTTTGTATACCCTCTTCTCTACATTAGGTATGCGGTTTTACGCAGATTTATTTATTTACATATTCAAGCGTTTGAGCATTTGAGGAAGGAAATGAGTTCCCTGAACATCTGGTTTGATCACTCAAAGATAAAACAATGTCAAAGGTTAAGCGCAGTACTTTAACTGCCAATCCACACCAGCCGGGCTAACATGCACGCCGCGAGAACATTTTGTCTACGCTTATGTCGTGCTTTTGTTTCGTTTTCGCACAAGAAAGAGCGAGACAAAAGAGTAGACAAAATGTTTTCGTGGCGCGCATGTTAGCCTGGCAGGCCAGCAGCAGTGTCGTGGACTGTAGCCTAACTCCTCTCATTCTGAGGGATTCCGAGTCTAGTTGGACGAGACGACGTCTGTGGTCTAGTGGTTTGAGTACCGGACGGCTGATCACGAGGTCGTGGGTTCGATTCCCACAGGACACAAATATTTATGTGATGAATTTATATAAGTATTTGTGTTTGTCTGGGTGTTTCCTATGTATAATAAGTATGTATTTACAAAAAAAAAGTATATAAGTATTATATCCACTGTCTAGTACCCATAGTACAAGCTCTGCTTAGTTTGGGACTAGATGGTGCTGTGTAAAAATGTCCCCAAAATATTTATTATATATTATTATTTATTAATGAATTTGATGATGATGACTATATTTGTACTGAAACCATTCTTATTTTTAAACTAGCATTTGTTAACTATATTATTTTCTCTTTATTCAACAAAACCACATCAGAAATGTAGGACTCATAATTATATATCCGTTGCCGTAAAATAATGCTTCATTAAAAATTACAACGGTTTTAATTAACGCCACGCGTCATAACGATGTGTATGCAAAGTTTAGCGACCGCCTATCATGAATGATGGACGTCGGCGAAATTAAATCAGCTTGTTTGCACAGCTAAATAAATGACTAGTAATTATTGGACTGTGGTTAGTTAAACACTCTCGAAATTACAGCCGCTATTAACACTTAAAATCAAGCCTCTTTTACATGTAAATATTTTTTGAGTAGGTATCTCATCAGTAACAGTAGGTATCTTTGGCTCTTTCCAGAATAATTTAATAATTTAGGATGACCTTTTAGTACCTCCATAATATAATACATACATACATAGCTTCACGCCTGTTTCCCATAGGGGTAGGCAGAGACTATAAATTTCCACTTGCTACGATCCTGGTACACCACTTTCGCTTCGTCTATGTTCATTAACCTCCCCATGCATGCTCGTCTGTTTAGAATGCTCTTAACCTTGCCTTTTTTGAGAACGTCCGCAATTTGGTTGTGGTACGTTCGCCGATGCGACCCCTTCCGACTCTTCCATTCGTACTCGCCATGTATACTTGTTTTGTCAATCCCTGTTCATCTATCCTCTCTATATGCCCAAACCATCTTAACATATAATACATCCCTACCTACACATAAACCTTATAATTATAATTTGGGTGTCTTTAAGACGAAAGTAAATCGGTGTCTTCTAGGCAAGCTCACTCCATCGTAGATCACATCGTTGCTTAACATCAGGCGAGTTGTGGTCAAGCGCAAGCCTATCTAAGATGAGGTAAATAAATAAACTACTTCATTTTGTGGGATTTTTAGATCCCCTGTAGGTAGTATCCCCACTACAGGGCACAGAATAACCTAACAACACTGTGTTCGACCCGGGAATCGAACCCAGGACCAGTATTCGTGCTTACGAACCTCTCTCCCCAACCCTTCAAGGAATACAAATTTGATGGCATTTTTTCGAGTTTGGATGTTTGTTTTGATTTAATTAAGAACCTAAACAAATATGTATAATGATAGTAACTAAACCTAACGCAAACTATAAACTAAATATCCTTGGTAAACATGCGAAAACTTACGTAATTTCATTATAATATTAAATAGAATCCGAACTTCAAATGATCTAAGTAGTCCTGAACACAACCGCAAGTCCGCAGTATTTAAACCTGGACACAAACTTAGTAGAGACTCAAAAAGTGTAAACAACTTTCAAAATATTTGCGACTATCATTATGAAGTTGCTTAGTTTTAGGCGATTGAGGTCGTTACAGTCTAAAATGGATGCCTATCTACTAAACGTGATTATTATTGCAAGTTACCCCTTTTTACCCGACTACCGAAGGAGGGTTATGTTAATTTAATTTGTTAGTCGTATGTTTAGGTCAATTCTTGCAAGTTGCAACTTCTACAAGGACTGGTCATAAGCCTCCTGCATCCAACAATTCTCAGCTACCTTAACCAGGCCATCCACTCCTCTCGTTGGAGGCCGTCCCACGCTGCGCTTTCCTGTGGGTGGTACTCGAGAATCTTTCAGCCCCAGCGGCTATCAGTTCTACGAGCTATTTGCGTCTTGGCCCACTTTCCCGGTGTAAAATTATTGATCATTCTTTAACCTTAAAATAAGTAAACTGAACTGTGAGCGTTCAACAATACAGGGGGGCTAGACAAGTTGCATTTTGAGATTCGAATCGACAAACAAAATGTATGGAAATGACACAAGCTTTCGACAAATCGGGCTGTCACTAATGTGATTTACATACATTTTGTTTGTCGATTCGAATGTCAAAATGCAACTTGTCTAGCCCCCCAGTTCTGCTTAACTCTAGCAAAATAGAGTCGTGATGATAATGTTATGTCGTATTGGTTTTGCATGCGAATAATAAACCTTTGATTCCAATGATATGCAAATCACGATCAACCGCACCCTGGTAAACAAAATACCATTGTTGACAACCAACATTTTCAGTCTGCCATTGTTTAGATTTTGGGTGCTTCCTTTTTTGAATTTGTTTATACGAGATAATTATTATTAACTGCGACCCATGCGTAGCTTCGTCTGCGATATCCAGTGGATTTAAAAGAAATGAATTTTCATACAAACACAACCTTGTGCACACATTAATTTAACTTAAAAACAAAAAATCCTACCATCGACACGAAGAAGAAGATGCACACAAAAGAAAAAACAGCCAAATTGGTTGAGCTATTCTCAAGTAAAGATCTTTCTCTTATATACGGCAATTTATTTTTTAATTACATTTATAATTTCAATGGCATTTAATTTACATTTAGTTATCCCGTCATAGAATACAACCTTCGAATCTGTCAATCTTATTACTAACAAACTATGGTCAATGTATGAAATCTAGAATTTTCCCCACTTCGAAAAAGGATAATATTATGGACATTGTCTATAAAAGAACATAGTCATAGACTAGATTGACATTTATCTACAGTCTACTGACTAGGACAATAGATTTCTTGTTTCTTTTTGCGTTTGGTAAATCTATCCTTCACTATACATTATTTATTTCGACCTACATTCCTCATTCAAAATAAATATAACCTTTTGAACCTTCAAATCTCAATGACTAAAGGTTGATTTCCCAAGGTATATGAAAGAATTTTGAAAGACTAATACAGAGATTAATAGCCGGATCAAGATTGATGATGCCCTGTTTGATTTTCGACCTGATCTCTCAACGGACGGTGCAATTTTCGGCATGGAAACACAACGGTAATTACTACAGCAAATACAACTCTGCGAGTCTGTTTTTCCGACAGTAGTTGAGCATTTTGGAGCGTGTTTATTGGAATTAGAGGCGTTATTTCCAATTAATTAGTTAATTCAAACAAAATTTATAACTAAACACAAATAAATGAGGTGCTTGTTAATTCCACACAGAGAATAATAGAATAGGTCCATCTTAGTAACTATGAGGTTGAGAAAGCAGAGCGAGCAGATCGGTGGCGCTTTAATTAAAGTATTGTAATAGCAGTCTTAAGCACACCTTACACAAGGTGTCTTATGTGATAAAAACGAGGTATTGGAAGGATAACTTCATTCTATTCTTAGCATATCCTACCTCGCTGTTACCGTAACCGTGCCCGGACCGTTGGGAAACCAGGCTGCGACCGGGACCTAATTCTGTTGTGTCGTCATTAAAGGAATATTGCGTTGGTGAGCACAGTATGATTGTTGTTCCATAGAAAACACGGTGCTGTCTATAATTTTGATTTAAAAATACCAAATAGATAGGTCATTAAAATGTACAATATACAAAAGCAACACGCAGTTAATTCCCTATGTTGATGTTTTAACAAATATTGTGCGCTATTCTATCAAGCAATGTGTCAAAAACCAGGTGTTGTTAGATGCCTACGTAACCATTGGCAGATAATTATTTACAACGCAATCTTTCTCAAGACGCAGATGTCGTTAGCTGCTTGTATAGGTACCTTGTATAGGTATCTTGTTGACTAAAGTAAAGCATAATCGAAGTGCTACTTGATACTATAATGTATCCTGTCCAAGGACAATGTCTTGTCAACATTATTTTCGGATAAATAATTATTATTATCACTATGTCAATGTCAATATACCGGAAAACGTTACTCCTCTAATATCCTAATGGCTTGGTAACCTCTTACAATGCCTACGGGTAAAAGGGAATCCTATTTTCTTTCGATTTTTTGTTAGTAGAGCTGAAACGCTCTCTCAGATAGTCTAGTTCATTTATTTAATGTTCCATGTGTTATAATTCAAGGTTTCGGGTAAAGTAACAAATCTCAAAGGCACATTATTACTTAAGTTAGGCTTGGGAATCACCTAGGGAACGAATAGTATGGATGAATCATGTCTTTATAAATATGGCGCTAATTTTTCTTCCTGTTTTGTGTTATAAAATTGGTTAAGTTACTTCCTTTAGCATTAATCTGATAACAGTATATAAAATATATTAGTAGTAGATAATACATTACGATCTTATTATCTACAATACAATAATATACGAATTAGAATAATCATATTAGAACTAAAAAATAGGTGTATTGTTAATATGAAAACAAAGATACTGTTAACTGTTTTTTGCATGCCTAATTTAAGGTAGATTGTATAAGGCTCGCAAATTTTTAGCTTTAAATAACACCTACCCTTCTGTACCATACATTCTTTGCAAATAAAAATTATTCTATTCTATTATATTCACAAGTCCAAAACTGATTAATTCGACTAGTTACACAGTTGTCGCTATTACTGACGCTGATGTAAATACCATCAATTTACATTTGAACCTTTAAAAAGAACGAGGTAATTGAAATTGTCGGGCCCTACGAACGCGTCCGCGTTAACATCATTTTCGAATAGTGAATTGCTTATTTTTACTAAGTATCGCACGTAGATTCTTCGTGAATACCAAAGACATTTAGGTGAAATTCACGATCAAGAAAGCTATTATTTTTATATTAGTCACCGTGATACGGCAAGAAAATGTGGCAGCGGGATAACTTTATTGAACGGGTTATAATTGATTGCTGTCCGACTGTACTGTTATATCTATGTATATGAGGGGCTATTCTAGCTAGTATAGTTAATTTATTATACGTTTTTAGGGTTAGAACAGAAGAACTATCCTTGGGCTCATTAGTTTCTAGTGCTGTAATGTTGCTGAGGTTCAGTTTCTAGGATTGATTTCTAAACCGCACAATAATAAATTATGTTATTAAGTTATTCTGCTAAGAAAATCTTAATAATTACGTTGTAATAGGGTTCATACCTTTACGTATGATAGAAACATACTACGAACTGCATCTGAAGAGCAATTCTTTACACACTTTTATAATGTAACCGTTGTCTCCCACAAATGGATTTTCTATGGGTGGGTGCCTTTGGACATACCTAGGTACACAAAAAGCCAGACCCTAAACTGTCGGAAAATACGGGCGATACGATATAATATGTGATGTCATGTAATCTACCACGACAATTAGAAGTTAAACCACATGAATTTATATACTTATGCATATTATATACAAATATATAGTACAACAAGATTAAATTTCTCGCAAACATATACGGTTTCATGCACAATGCAGTTTTGTATCCACAACATACGAGTATAATATGTGACAAAGTACACACACTGTGACTCAGTTCTCCGTGAAATTGCTCCTTTGCTGCACCATATAAGCATGTAGCGCCTCACTACACTCATATCTGATCATACAAGGAGTAATTTAGCGCATACCTAACCGTATTTATGAGACACCCGGTTTTCGTGCAACCGTGATTTCATTTATCAAAATATGGAATTTAGAAAAAGCTTAATACTTTAACGTTTAGTTGCGCTTTGTAGGTTAGGTAAATTATGTATAATAATTTATTTTTGCAGAATTCATGCGTTTGCCCGTGGTTTCCGCGTGGAGTTAGGAACTTTGAACCCGTTTCCCGTTTAAATGTAGCGCATGTCTTAATCCAAGGTATAAGCCATCACCATTTCAACTTTCAGCCAAATGGGTTCAGCCGTTTTGCCGTGAAAGAGCAACAAACATCCAAATATCCAAACTTACAAACATTCGCCTTTAAAATATTAAAAGTAATAATAAATAATAATAATAATAATAAATATCTTGGGACATTTTACACAGCACCATCTAGTTCCAAACTAAGCAGAACTTGTACTATGGGTACTAGACAATGGATATAATACTTATATACTCTTGTAAATACATACTTATAATACATAAGAAGAAACACAAGAAGCACCCAGACAAACACAAACACCCAAGTTCATCACATAAATGTTTGTGTCCTGTGGAAATCGAACCCACGACCTCGTGATCGTAAGATAAGAATAAAAAGAGCTATTTAATAACGTTGATTTAAACGATCCATGCGTGTGGGTCCTGGTTATTTTTATATTTATTTGATGTTGTTAGTAGGTAATTGGAATAAATCGGTTGCGAAAGTTCGATGACACTGAGTGACATACCGATGCTCTGGGGACACAATCTATCACAGGACCGATCTCCGGACCCTTCGGCGACGATTCCTTAGCGATTGTTATGTAGCTATTGATATTGACTTGCGTAGGCCACTTATAATTTACTTTCTTTATTGGTTTTACCACGTCATCCATTTTTTTTTCGAAGAAGTCTTCATCTGTCATAAAAATAGTTTTCCTATAGTTTAGGATAAAAGGTTTAATAAAATACCATACCATCATGCTTGTATTCCCGAAGGACAAGACAGAGGTGTACTAACGCACGTTCACAGTTCGCAGATATGCTTAGGACCCACGTAATAGGGGGTGAACCTATATTATAACTAGCTTTTTGCCCGCGACTTCGTCCGCGTGGAATAGTTACTTTGTTCCATATGAACTTTCATCACCTATTTCACCCCTACATTAGGTCGAAATTTATTAATTATTTTGCCCGCGGCTTCGCTCATGTTAAGAAGTATTATTATTAATTATGTATATTTTTGCGGTTTTAGTTTTGTTTAGCGTGTGTAAAAAACTCAAACAAACTAATACATTTACATCCTCCATCATCCCTTGTTTTATCCCCATGGGGGTTGAATTTATCAAAATCCTATTTAAGCGGACGTCTTCATTATAGTAGCTCCAATCTTTAATTTTAGTTTAATCAGTCGAAAATCTAAAAAGGTTTACACAAATTTCATCCCCTATTGTATCCACTTAGGGGTGGAATTTATCAAAATCCTTTCTTAGGGGATGCCTACGTCATAGTAGCTATATGCATGCAAAGTCTTAGCCCGATCGGTTTAAAATTGACAAAGTTTTTTACAAACTTTCATCCCCTATTTTATCCCCTTGGGGGTAGAATTTATCAAAATCCTTTCTTAGCGGATGCCTACGTCATAACATCTACCTGCATGCCAAATTTCAGCTCGATCCCTCCAGTGGTTTGGGCTTTGCGTTGATAGATCACTATGTCAGTCAGTCTTTGAGTTTTATATATATTTAGATACTGTGTCTTCATTTAATTACTACGGTATTGTTCAACTTAATTTTAAAAAATAGGGCCTGTTTCACAGCTTATAGATAAGTTCCCGTTAAATTAGTTAGCAGATTTCATACAAATATTTATCTAAAATGTCTGTATCGCTAAAATAAAAACTAGCGGTTCTATACACAAATCACTAAAGGTTTACTAAACTCGACAAAATCTATGGGATAGCTGATTCATTTTTCAATTTTATGGTTGTTTTCATAGTAAAAGTGGTTCATATTGATGAGTATCTACAATGATTTAAATTCTTTTAATGAATGACATATTTTTACTGTATCGGACTATCGAATTAAATAATATAAAGAATACAAATATACTTACCATTAAGAATCATCACGAAATACGGAGGAAGTACCTAGGTACTTATTTGGACGCGTTCCGGAATAGAATGGGCCGTCCCCGATCTACGGGTACGAATCATGATAAGGGTTAATTTTGGTTCATTGTGGTTTCCTTTAAGCCCGGTGTCAACCGAAATAGGGATGGGTGGAAAGTCGTGGAGTAGAGATGTGATGCGGGCAGGGGGTTGTAACCTAGTGCTGGGAAACCAACCGGAGGAAGAGCAATAAAGCAAAGCAGACAGGAGATATTACCAACATAATACAAAACATGTTCAGTGTATTTGTCTAGTTTCATTCTTGTAAGAATAAGACTTCCAATAATACAGTTCGCGCCAAACTTATTGTCCGGGTTGAAGTTGGCACGAGCTAGAAATAAGAAAAATATTGGATTAGAATAATTTAAAACGACAGATTACGACTTGAGCTTTCGTTTTTATTTATTACAATCTAATATTTTTCTTTCTCCAATTTTTACGGCTGGGTTAAAGTTAACTCGTGCCAACTTCAACCCGGACAATAAGTTTGGCGCGAACTGTACCTCCATGATATTTTAACTATGTTTTAAGTTCATAATATATAAGATAAGCGTAAGCGTATGGCTGCTACGCAATTGGTTCTGGGTTCAATTCCCATGTCGTGCAGTATTATTGGGAGTTTCTATGAAATTCTCAGTAATATTTTCACCCTCTGTTATTTGGAGCTAAACTAATCATACTGGCGAGCTGTAGGTGTACTTTAGACCACCTCTGCACGTCACCTTCGGGGAATACAAGCGTGATCATGTCAGTTAAGTTATTTTTAAATTAGAATACTTCTCAATAATTTATCGAAAAATCTCTACGACAACAGAACATATAAATTATAACGGGTCTTTATAATATGAATGCTTACAAATTGAATAAGTAGGTTTTTAAGTTAAGTAAACATATACATTGAAAGAAAGCGAAGTCGCAGGAAATTTCTAGTTAAATATACATATATTGTAATAACCATTGTCATAAAAGTAAATATTAAGTTAGTTAGCTTCTTCAGAGATCTTTTCTACTTTTCCTTTATATAACTTTCAACGTTTCTCCATATTTGTTTCCTTTGTATATTAGACAAACAATAAATAGGAACAAACGAGTAATATTTCGGTTATTCCATACACCGCCGAACATTACAATACGTTACGATATCCGAGTTTGGAATATTAACTCTGTAAACGTATCTAATAATATTGTGCTTCTCAACTATACGTATATTTACTACTATTACTTATTTTTTTGTTTCTAACGTACATCCTTTCTTATTAATTGGTACTGTAATCTAGAAATATGACCACTGTACTGCCACCTCTGACTTTTCGTAATAATATGCGTATTATTGTTGTATTGGTATAGTTACATTTTTAGCTTTTATAAACCTACTTATTATATTATATAATAAAATATTAATCATCTGTCATATTGTAAGTACGCAACTAATATTAAACTGAGGTATACTGTCTTGCGATATATAATCGATTTCTTATTTTAATTTATCGGTGGAGGCTTGTTATTACCAACATTTTTTTCTATATTGCTCATGTATTGATGTTATTAGTCTGCAAGCTTTCTTAAGAGTAAATAAAAAAAAAATCACTCGCTTACAGCGAAGGAAGAGGAAACCTGCATGTCTGCGAATTTTTCTCGACGGCTTGCGAATTCTGCCAACCTACACTAGGCCAGCGAGCGTTGTGGACTATAGCCTATAGATACTATAGCCCCCGTCATTCTGAGAGGAGACTCGGCCCAGCAGTGGGACAGTTAATGGGTTGATGACGATGATATTTTATGGCATTCTCTTTAATATCGCAAGCTCGGCCAATGAGCAATCCTGTCGGAGAAGCAATCGTCAGTTCATCGCTTTGGAGGCGGGACTGCCTCCACTACACGTACTCCTAATATTATATTACCAATTTAAATTGAAATAGTTCTCTTTTGGAAAAAGATTTTCAATATCGCAACGAACACTGCACATCAAAAGATCTCTACTGGTATTAAAACTGAATACAGTCAGTACAAGTATGCAATATAGTAACACTTTTAAATTCAACTTGATGTTCTAGTGCCACCTAGTCACCGTATATCTTGGCTCTAAAACTGAGCGCTAAAGCAAAAGCATCGTAGTATTTTTCAAACCATTTGCACCCAGTTATGACATAAACATTGCCACATTTTCTTGAAAGGCTATGCGATGTGTTCCCAGATTTAATACTTTATGATTTTACTCTTCATGTTCCAGTCGGCTTTTAGTTAAATTTCAATTCAATGTCTGATCTGGAAGGAGGATATAATTCAAAGAAGTGCTTGAGGTGTGGCGATCTACCAGTTAAAAGCTTTTAGACATAGATTCATCGAATCTAGGCTAATATTCAAAGACACTAAGTGTAAACTTACGCTTCCGTATGTCAAATTGTAATATAAATTTGACATACAGAAGAAAGTGTTACTTTACGCTTAGCGTCGTCTCTGAATATTAGCTTGTGAGCCTGTTTCATCACCTCTGAATAGCCGCTAACTGCCATAAATTCGAAAATGGAACGACATTTGTATCAAATTACCTGCCAAGTAATTTAACGGGAACTTACTAGGAGATGGTGAAACAGGCCCTAAGTCTCACTTAGACTACCGATATCCCATGATATTCTTAACCCGAATATGGAACATGGAACATGGAATAATTATGGTTATCCTCTTTGGTGTAACTTCCAGATACACCAAAAAATCCTGTTCCCAAATAAGCTTGACAGCTACCCAATATTTTTTTGTTTTTTTACCGTTACCAATGAGCTATTAATACTTGTATATACCTATTCTGCTTGCAACACTATACATGACAACAACATAGAATAATAATTAAACCAAATTATTTAAAAACTTTTCCGAAATAAACTGAGATTTTTGTAGCAGTGAAGAAGTTGCCGGTCACTCGATGCATCCACGTAGCAGTGATAAAACGTGCTCAGCGTGTCAGATGACACAGCCTCTCCACGTTCTTAACATTATTAACGATCAACCGGACAAATTCAGCCTTTGATTGAGGAAATTATGATGATAATTATGTGTATTTTGTTGAAAAAAACTGAAGGGGTGAAGGGTAACCTAATAAAAGTTTCAGCATAAAATAAAAATAAAAAATGTATAATGAATGTGTCGTACAGCTTTATGGTACGATAAAATAACTATCTTGGATTTGTTTTTATCTTTAGGTAGGTAATTGTTTAAATATATCACCTATACAAACCCCATGGTAAAACGAGTCTAAATAACCAAGAAATTACGTAAGTAAAGAAAACGGTAATGAGTTATAAAAATCAATTAACACGCCACTAGAGAAAAAGAAAACAATCCGGATTATCCTTGTCGCAAAGCTTACCCAGATTTAGCTTCCAATGTTATTTCTACTGTCCTCATAATGACGGAAGCGGCTAAAAGAAAAAAAACTACTTGGACAAAGAGAAACATTTTGAAATATTAAACGAACATGTCGGGAAATGTAGCAATCTGTATGCTCGAAGATTATACGTAACGAGCCCACCTTAATATTTAAATACTAGCTTTTGCTCCGGTTTCACTTACGAGGCCTTTGGGACTGTGAAAAATGTTTACCTAGTGTAAGGATATTACATATTCTGTTAGGTTAAGTTATGCTTTTAATAATAAAGTCCCAGGTGCTTGAAGAATTAGTGATGTACCTACAAAAATAATAATGATATATATTTGTCTAGAAAAGATACTTCACAGTCTGGGAGGAGCATAGTTTATATAAAGGCGCTCGGCTGGCTCTTATCTACATGCTGTACTTAAATCATCATTAAGAATTGGTACCTAATGATTGGTTATATTACAAAGTATCTGTTTGGAATCTCAAAATATTAGCTTTTACTAAACTATCGCTTAATTGATCCGGGAAATCTCGATTTTGACGAGACCTTTAACTGGCAGATAACTGATGTTTATAAGGCGTAACTTAGGCTACTTTTATTTAAAAAAATTATAGGGATCCTTGCAAAAAATTAAAACCCATATATTTTTACTCGGCACCTACCTTTTCTCTCCAAAATTTGGGATGCGAAGCCGCGGTCAACTGATATTATATAAACCCACACTTGAGAGTATATATGTACTATTATTTTAATATAAGCTCATGGAAAGTTGAAGTAAATAGAGTAAATTAAATTGCATGTCCCTTTTTGTTTTAACTAGGAAATAGATTTCAGAGTGAATTCCAGTTTATACGTGCTTTAGAATACAAGGACTCAAGCAAGTTAAAAGAGAATTGTGCAAGCGTTGATAAAACAGCCTTGGCTAAGGTAGGTAAACCTTTTTCTATTAACCTGTTGAAGAAAATGTTGTTTAATGTTCATCTTAGCTTTTTCAAGCATTTTAAAACTGTCAAGAGAATATTCATTTTCTCATGAAAACGCACTGGGTTTTTTAAGTGTTTTATGTTTACTAAAAAAAAAAAAATGATGGGTCATAATTTTGCTTATATAAAAACACTATCTTACTTTACTTTGTTTTATTGGTATAGTACGCAAGCGCTGCTGCTAAGAACGAGGTCCTAGGTTCAGGGGCGTAGCTACCGCCGTATCTACCGTATCAATTATACGGGGCCCCCGACGTGCGTAAGCAAAAATTTATAAAAACTTCCCATTTTTTTAAATTTCAGAAATGATAAAAGTCAAAAAGCAATTTCCTTTTTCCCCGCGTAAAGCGTGCGTTCAAAAGTTGGCAACACCCTACATCGGTTATCGCGGGCTGCGGATTTTCCTGATTTTCCTGTTTAAGTATTTACTTCAACTTTTAATTTTATGCAAAAAAAAATCTTAAGGGCCCCCCAAACAAATTTTTATACGGGGCCCCGCCAAGGCACGCTACGCCACTGCCTAGGTTCCATTCCAAGGCTCTCACAAGAAGTACTGTTATGGACATTTAAATTAAAATATTCAGTAGCAGCTCGAAGTTTGGATTTGTGCTCTGGCTTAATAGGCTCGCTCCCTATTACATGAGCTTAACGTCCCATGTCTAACCCTTCACGGAATTTAGGCGTGATTGTATAATATGTCAAAATCATTTATCCAAATCATTTATTCAGCATAGCCTACAAGGTAGAACTTTTTGTGGACGTCATTTTTACATCTTAGACGTCCCCCAAAAACGCCCGCCTTTCTTCCTAGGTATATCTATGTAGGTACCTACATATATATAAGTTACAATGAATTCACCCAAGTGGTGAGTACGCTTTTTTCTAAACAAAACTGTATTTCTTATTTTGTTTTATACGGCAAAGTTTTTCAAAGTTTCCCTTAAATAAATGTTTTTATTAAACGGGTGTTAAAATGACACTTGGACAATAGTGCAGTGGACGAACAAAGGCGAAAGTCTGAAGTGGCATAAGTATACATAGGTCAATCCGTGCCGCCCGCCGAGTAAGAATGATTAATCGTCGTGGGGAGTCCACGACGAGAAAATAACTATTTCTCATCTTTTCAAAAGGCTGTCCGAGCAAAACTGCCACAGGCAGCAACCGTGTATCGCTAAGTGCTTACACATCGATCCCTGAATGCTGATTTTATTAAGTAAGTAGGTATATTGCGTTTTGACATGCAACCTTCGCGGGTAACGCTAAAATATAAAAACGTTTTTGTTCTTTTTATGACTTGGGAAAGGTTGACGAAGATTAATTTGTTATGGTGGTTTTCGACTTTCGTGCATAATATTTTTATATTTTGTGTTCTACTTATAAATCTAGCGGTTTTGTTCAATAAGTTCCAATGTTACTGCGTTATATAGAAAAAAATGATGTTGAAAAAAGAATGTACTTTTCGAAGATACAAAATATTACAAATATATTTTTGATGTCAGATCATCCTTGAATATCAAGAAAAAATGCCACGAAAGCCGTAAATTTTTATCTCAAACGCCATAAAATCGAGCAAGATTGCAGTAAATTGACATCGTGTAATCGCAGCTTCAACCGTAAAAAAGCGATCAATTGCTAGCAATGTTGATATCAATATTTTATCCTGAGACAACATTTGGGAATAACTGATTTTGCATAAGAAATATATTTTTACAAAACAACTAACAATATACTATAAGATTAGTAACTGCCTCTTCGCCCAGTAGCCCTACGCGGACTGCTGGGTACTTGAGGTTCTGGGTTCGATCCCCAGGTCAAGCAGTGTTATGGTGTTCTTATACGAAAGTCTTAGTAAGTACTTAGCAGCTTAGTTTTGCCAGTTGTGCCCCGCTAATGACCCATAGCACATACCTGGAAACTGTAGGTGTGCATTAATACACCTCTGTCTAACCATTTGGGCAATACAGGCGTGAAGGTACATTAATGTACTGTTGTAGCTATTGCCAGTGCAGAAAAATAAATGAAAATTAATTCCAGAATATGATAGCATCTAAAAAAAATTGCCTTTTTTAAGCTGTTAGTAAGTAGTCACATTCTAGTATTTACAGATTAATACGCGGCCCACTCCCACATTTAAAGCAGCTCACCAAAATAATAATCGAATCTGCTTCGATTTCGATTCTATTCGTTAATGTACCGTAGTATTGATGCGAAATGTTTTAATGGAATAGACTTATTGAATAGACGTATACGCATATTGGGTTATTTCGAAAGAGCCGACAGGCGCTCTGTTGGCTACAAGCAAATAATATGCAAGCCCCAGCTGTGCGGGTTATTCTGCATAGACAAGCTTCATAAGGTACGACAGATGCTTCTAATATTGGTTATACTCAATCGTTTGACTAATCAACTGAAACAGTTTACTAATTGATATTGGGTATGATTCCAGTAATATTAAGTCTTGGGACGACCGCAGTAATTTATAGGTTTCTCCTTCATGTGGATGCTCAGCGGTCGACTTGATTGCATACGTAATATTTTCAAAATTAAATGAACTATTTTTGAAATAATATAAATTTTTCCTTTGCATTATCAAAATATTAAAAATTGCTAAAACAATAGGAAAAAATATACGTACCAATAATAATAATAATACGCATCGTCATCTGCAAGGTTAACCTACGCTTGCCGAGGCCGGTCTGTGGAAGGGTGACCATTCTTAAAATATCGAGGCCCTCCGTGCCTCGGAGAGCACGTAAAGCCGTCGGTCCCGGTTGTTATACGAACTTCTATGACAATCGTTAGTGGTAGTCAGAAACCCAAAAAGCTTGACAACCAATATTTCCTTCGAATATCGGTATTGACCAGACATTGGGTTTCGGAGGTCTGTGGCAGTCGCTCCGTGTAAAATACTGATATTCAATCGCATTCTGGATAGACAGGAAGCTGACTCCAACATGATTGGGAAAAAGGCTAGGAGGAAGAAGACGCATCGTTATTTAAGATTAATAAAATGAATTCTCAATTGATAAAAAAAACGTCAACTTTAATTCAATAAAATGTAAATTTTAAAGAAAAAAATATATCTAAAATTATTTTTCGCACACATATCTACATAGGTGCACTGGTGTATGTAGCACGTCACTATTTTATTTACGATGAACTGAGTCCCAAGCGGACCCAACACGGAGTGAATTGGCACCGTATGAAGCGACATGCAATCGTAACGTATTGGATTTAGTACATACGTATCGTGTAGCCGACCTGCAGCTTGTGAGCAATAAAAGGCATAATTTATCGATACGCTGAAATGTCTACGGTGAGTGAAGGAGCGCCTAAACTACAACACTAAGTGATGTTAATGTGTAATCAGTGGTTATAGAGTGATCCTTAATAACATGTTCTTATGAAAACGTATTCCGATTTGATTTGATTTTTCTCTTTGACGGCCTGACAAAATTAGACTTGTACAGATTTTTTCCTATAGGAGGCAAGTTATGGATTACAATTTTGTTCGTGATGTCCAATCTATTGTTTATGATATTGAAATATCTTTGTATGTAATTTAAGGAACAAGTAGTAGGTAGCGTCAGCTGCTATGCCGGGAGACGTCGCCCTTGACTACTAGAACATACATACACTGATGGTTTTTTTGTTAGAGGCAAGTATTGACGGACGGATTACAGAATTGCCAGTGTCGACAATTCTGCCAATGACGAAGTTTATTATGGAAGATATGTTAGGAAATATAATATAACAAAGCCAGATCGGTCCTTTTTAGAAACGTTTAGGTGCATGTTACCTACTTGCAATCGGGTGTGCAGCGTATGAACTTGGAACATAATAAAGAAGTATAGTAGCAAGTGGCAATCTCTAGGCTCTGCCTGCCCCTGTGGGAAAAAGTAAGTGTATATTTGTATAAGACGCAAGTATTACTTCAGCAGTCTTGTCCATACGGTCTTTATTCCCACTACAATGTCTCCAAAATCTTTTAGCGATAAAATAGTATAGACATTGGCATACTTAATACATTGAGTTTTAAGATTTATTTTATCACTGTAACATATCAGACTATATCCTCTTATTACTTACTAACTCCTTCTACGTATGTTACTCAGTGAAATCGATATACCCAATGCCCTAGAATTCTCTTGTGTAATCACTTCACGTATCAAACAAAGGCTTATTACTAGAAGTCACTGTTCCTCCAGTTACGACACGTAAAATAATCCGACAGTATACTGTTTCAACCTAAGCTTATTAGCTCAGTTGATTCCATGTTTGTTTAGTCTGACCTGTTTAGCACAGTCTAGATGTGTAAATTACAAGATTATACCAACGACCATTGTCCAGTGAAACCGTAAGTTGGTACATACACAGTAGCTTGGCTTTGAAGATAAATGTGTGATTGTTAAGACTTGAGTCGTTAAGCCTGTGCACAGGACACTGGTAGAATTCAATGAGCTAAGTGTTAAATTGTAAATGTAGAAAGGACTTGAGGTCCTGGGTTCGATCAGGTCCAACAAAGTGTAACTGGGTTTTTCTATGAAATTTCCAATAATAGCCGCCAACCACCAAAAAAATTCAAAAATAGAACAAAGTTTGTATGAAATTATCTGTCAGGTAATTTAACGGGAATTTAATAGGAGGTGTTAAACAGGTCCTTAGTCGGCCATTGTCAGCCGGTAATTATAAAACCTACGAACAAAATATCTATCTATGGCCTCCGTAAATGAAAAAGGTTTTATTCTCCAGCCTTTACGTAAATTGCTTTACCGAATAAATAAAATGCTTAGCCACATGTAGGTACTCAGCCTCTGCAATTTTCTGGATGCTTATTGAGTTACAAAAAAAATTGGACGTACTCCAAGACGGCCAATGAAAAGACGTTACGCTGAAGTAAATTTAATAATCAGAGTCATTTGCTGGTTCTTTGTGAATAAACGATCGCAATAATATGAAACAAAATTCGGTTATGACCTTTCGCCGAATTTAGATAGGTCATTCAACAATAGGTATGGTAGGACTTAAGAGCGTCAGATTAATATTATGTACCATGCACCCTGTTGAATACCACCACCAAAATATGAGCCTTATGTTCGGGTCAGAATAGTAAAAAAAGCGCGTGGGTTAATTGCTGAAAAGTGTGCTTTTCAGTAATCTGACGATTTGTGCGTGACGTAACGTAGTGGAAGAGTCACAATTTTGAAAAAAAAGACACCTGGACCTACTCGAGAGTGATAGGCACAGATTGAACCAGTGGCTATACACATAACGAAACAAGGGAAAAATTACACCGTTTTTAAATTTACATTTAAACGGATCATTAGATCCTAGCACGGCGGGTTTCATTGACTTTCACAACACCCATTTCTTACCAGTAGCGTATGGAGAGAGAGTATTGTATTCCTAACCGTACTCCCACGGGTTAAATTACAATAAATATCTCAGTAAACCGTTTTACTCAGAAATTTAATCTGAGACTGCATAGCCACCTACAGAGATTCGGATTGGAAATCTTATCTACATGTTCACAGAAGATTAGTGATCCTTAATAATTAGAATACAAGGCTGTATTCCCCAAACGGTTAGGCAGAGGTGTATCGTTGTACACCCAAAGTTCAGCGGTTATGTTTTTTCGAACACAAAAGAGTATGTCTATGTGATAGAGGGTGACCTTATTGCCATCTTCTTCTTAAATTTAAGAGCTCAGCTCTTGTCGGTGGAGCAATCACCACTGTTTTCGATCTTCGGCCTTTCGTTTTACCTCTCGATACGATTCGCTCCGCACTTTTTCCTTATTGCCATCAACCGGGCACAAATCCAGACTCCAAACTGCAACTAATGGAATTTCATAGAAAAGCTCAATTCGGCCCGGCCAGTTAGTTCCATAACATTTTTAATTGTATCCAAAGTGTTTTGCTAATATTTTCAGCATGCGTACTTCGTTCGTTCGTACTACGTTCATTATTTAATGTATTTACTGATAAATCTTGAGTAACTAGGTTTTTACTAGGTAAGCTACCACTCACTACCGAGTCAAGTCCAAACATCTAGACTATAGTGTAACAAAAATTTTGCAATTCTATGCAGGGTCAGACTGAGCCGGAAGGGCCCCGGCGGCTCCCCTTCCCCAAAAGCCCGGGGCCCGGGATGAGATAGTGGTAGATTGAATACTATTGGAAAATAATGATTTTTATCTCTTAAACAATGTCAAATCCCGTGTAAGCACGTCAAAATCGGTTGATTCGTTCAAAAGTTATTGCGCCGCGGTTCAGAAAAAGCCTGTAAGCCAGGCCCGTGAAGGGCCCGTGCAGGCAATGGCCCGGCTGGCAATCGTCACCCTGACTATATGGCCAGTCTGACCCTGATTCTATGCAACTCCTTGCAATGATGCAAGTCGTTCTCGGAAGTCGGCTAATACAAAACCAAGAGTCTCAGTTTGGAGTAGGTTTAATATCCTATACGCTTACATATTAGATACTGCTACACAAAGAGCGGAGCCACTACACATCAAATAATAATACTTACCTAGAGCTTCTACTGTAATGTTTGAGCTGTCTATCAAATCTTATGTGAATAATAACTTGTTCATGACGCCGACACACAATACTATGCCAAGTACCTAATCTCAATTAAATACATTGCGACTAGTTAAACTACACTACTGAAACAGTACAATAATCGTTACCTACCCGAAGAATTATCAGCATGATTGATCAGTGTATTAATAAAATTAAGCCCTATAATAAAAACTACCCAAAATCATAAAAATAATCTAGGTCTTTACAAACTTATTAAGTCTGTAAAGTGTTTCTAGGGTGTTTAGGTATCAAATCATATTTAACAATTACAGTTTTTTTAGTACATGCAGGACGTTGACCAAAAATTAATAGCGTACTATATTATGGTAACAGGTCATCAAGGTAGCCTTTGACCGGCTATTATGCTCAGTTGCTAGTCCAAATTGTATTTTACTCAGAACACCTGCCATACCCCCCAACTAATAACTCGACTATGCGAATACTTTTAAATCAAATAAAACATGTAAGGAATTTTACAATTATAATTCGAAATAACTCGAACTGGTAAAACCCATTGTTGATGTCCGTGGTACAGAAAAGATTCGCTGATCTAATTATACCAAAGCCTCCAAAGTAGTGATGGACAGATGCCTATAATAGGGTGTAGGCATCTGTTAAAAAAGGTTTTATGGACAATCGCACATAAGCATTACGTAATTACTTACATAATAAAACTAAATTCTAATAAGGTTATAAAATAAAACTCAATTCCCGTTGGATTGTAAAAAAAGGTTATAGGTACCTGCGCCATACCGAGAGGCGTTAGTTCAAAATATAAACATATTTATACATTCATAAATTGTACTTCTAGACGTCATTAGTTTTCGAAACTGGCATTCCAGTTCGAAAACTAATGACGTCTAGAAATACAAACACATGCTAAGCTTAAGGCCCCAGTCTAGCTGTGCACAACAAACGAATTCAGTATATTGACAGTTCGCGGGCACGAACCCCGCGAGGCACCCTCTGTATCATCCTGTGATACGTAAATTACAAAGTGTAGATCAGTGCTACGAAATGAAAGTTGCTCTACTTTACAAAATAAAATATTTCTATTTATTTTTAATAAAGGAAAAAATCGGCTGGCGGGCAGGATTCGAACCTGCGTCTTCTGGTGCGGTACATCAGACGCTTTGACCACTAAGCTACCGCGAGCCCCAACCAACCGTAGTGTAACGTGGTGTACCGAACCAGAAGACGCAGGTTCGAATCCTGCCCGCCAGTCGATTTTTTCCTTCATTAAAAATAAATTGTAATCTTAGTATGGAAAATGCTTAAAAAATACAAAAAGATATTTCTATTTAATTATAATGAACAGCACTACTGTGGCCTGTGGGATTATACCCTGAAAATCTCAAAAAAATATCTATCGTTTGAAATAATTTAAGTACTTTATGATTTATGGAACAGTAGATATTTTTAGTCGAGGTTTTAATTTCGTTTTAACAGACATGAAAAAGAAGGAGGTTGATTCACTATAAGGTCAAGTTCCAGGAGATGGTTTGCTTTGGAGTAGACCTTTGTGTTTCATTTCTTGATCTAAACTGGTTAGAGGAAGAGCTAAATTCAGAGCGAGAAGTAAGAATTTGACATAGAATACACTTCCACGACTGCTATAGCCGTCTGGCTATCATCAGAGGTGTGTAAACTCAGCTTTCAATGAGCTAGATGAACCAGATCACACGGGTTTGAACCGTTAAGCTTATAGCTCAACAACAAAATGAATCCAGCTCTTATTGTATTTGTAAATCCCTCCACAGATTAGTCTTGTAATTCTGTTACAAATTTCTTTTAAATTAAATGGGATTTTTGTTAGCCATATTTCATGTAAATCTATTCAGCCGTTCAAAAGCTACAGCTCATGTCCTAGTTGGGATTAGAAATGTTTAACACCAAAAAATCGATCAAAACACTTTTCTTCTGGGCACATGAAGTGAGGTAAATGAAAAACCGCGTGCAACGGTTATCTATAAATATACTCATCTATCTATCTATCTATTCAGCCCGTAAAATCCACTTCTGAGTCAGGGCATCTTCTCTATTACGCAACTGCCATATTCACCGACAATTGGGGGGTGATCTGCCCTGCAATCGTTTACATCCAGCCAGTATATCATATGTCCATCTAACTCGTGTATGTACACCTATAGGCACCACCTCACCTTCAGTTGGGGTCGGCGCAGTGTTTTCTTCTTACGTACGTCGTCGTCATTCTCACACTGTCTATTCATCTTTTCTTTGGTCTTCCTCTTCTACTATATCCATCCACATTTATGTTCAAAACCTGTTTTCTAACTAGGCTCTCTACTTCTACGCATAATATGTCCATATATCGTAGATAAGCGGTCACTGCACAACTTTTCAGTACTTTTCACACTCACTTTCAAACTACGTCTTTCTCACTTTCTAACTATGGTCTAATGACCCGATAAAGGTAGCTGGGATAATGGTCCACTGCACGGATGGAGTACGGAAACCGAACACACAGGACTTCATCATCATTGAGAACACAGGAGTGGGTTTTCAATGATGAAGGTCGCTGGGAGTCGTTGGAGGCAGGCGGCATATAACCAGTCCTTGTGAAAGTCTATAGGTGAGGCCTTTGTTCCACATGCACAGTGGACTTCTTTTGGCTGATAATTATAATTATATTAGGATAGTAATTATTGAATTTGTGTGATTCAAACCGGGGAGGGTCATAGGTAAATTTTTGGGTGTCGGACAAACTTGTTACCTAGTGGTAATAAGTTAACGGACCATAGTAACGAACTTGTTTCCTAGTGATAAAAAGTTAACGGACCATAGTAACAAACTTGTTACCTAGTGGTAACAAGTTAATGAACCATAGTAACAGACTTGGTACTATTGCACTTTACTGCTAACAAAACAGTCTATGTCTGTTATAAATGTAAAAAATGGCGTCGAGTTGTTTCTGTACCCAGGTGTTAACTAGGGACAGAAGAATCGGGACCATAAAGTTAGACGGACATCCAAGCGTTTAGGTGTCCAATAAATGCCTAAACACACCGCATTTTTTTTAACAATCGATCGATTAATCTGCTTGTGGAATAAAAACGCGCGTGATCGGGAAACGCGCGTCGGAAATAATTTCTGATAAATTGACATAAAAATAATGAAGTAGAGCAAGTTTCAATGCCCGATAGTACGCCAGCAATGTTAGAGAGAGAGCAAAATTTAGAGCGAGAGGTACAAATTTGAATTTGACATAGAATCCACGTCCAACCGCTACGACCGACTGGCCGCCTCTGAAGAAATTGGCTTGAGATTTTCGTTTATAAACCGTGCCTGTTGAAAACACTATAAAAAATATTTGTGAAGCAGGTACACATTTTTTTTAAATTGGTTGTGTCATTTAATACACGTACTTTAAAATGATCAAATGATTTCATCAAAATTTTTAGTTTTTATTATTAAAAAAACCGTTTGTTTTGGGACCTAAAACAGGAAAATTTGTGTCCCTTCGTCCAGCATACTCACCATGGAATCCTGATATTTCATGAATGTCAAAAAACTGTTCTGAAATAGTGCTAAATAGTGCCCAAAGGAAAAAAATAGTGCTCTTGTACTTGCGAAGTTATAGCCATAGTTCGATGAGTATGCTGGACGAAGGTTTCGCCCAGCATACTCACCTCCGTCCGGAGAATCTGTATACGCTTCAAACATAATTCATACTTCAAAAAATAGTTCCCAAATAGTGCCAAACGGTGCCCAAAAAGAAAAAACAGTGCTCGAATAACTTCGGAGTTATAGGCTTCGTTCAGTGAGTATGCTGGGCGTAGGTTCTACGCCCAGCATACTCACCTCAGTGCGCGAATATCGAACGAGCTATAGGTACAATTTACGTCTCAAAAAATTGTGCTTGAAATAGTGCCCAATATCAGTCCAATTTTTGCTTGACTTTTGACCTAGAAAACCATTAAATTTGATTGTAAACTTCTACATACATTACATTGAGTACAGTCGAATACAATATTATTAACTTTCTTTCTAACAATTTTTGTCTTGTGTAAATTATTAATTGTCTATGTAAGGGAGTATTTACTTTAGAATCGCAATATTATTAATTACACATTATTTTAATAATACTTTATAATAATATGATTAAGCCTTCGCGCGTCGCATGGGACCCCGGTAGCTAGGAACAATGATTTTATATATTTTGTCTAGATCACGGCGCTTGAAGGATTAAGATATCAAATGAAGTAAATCATGCATGAAAAATAAAGTTGCTGTTATTAATGCTTACATTACAACTGACAAAATTATTCAAAATAATCATTTTCCGGATCAAGGACGGTACCACAACGTTTACGGAATTGACCTGTATTCCTCATGTGATAAAGTTCAATATAGTGTGGCAGTAATGGATGCACGTACGGTCAATAGGTATGGGGCTTACGACGCGCGGCGCCCGCGACGCAAATGAATATGTTTATGTTTAAATACTAGATGGCGCTGCCCTAACATCTTACGATTATCAGACAAGACTGATCTGTATTTTGAAGGTGATAAGGGTCCATTTTGTGTCACAAAGCGACGCGCGGCGCCCGCGACGCAAATGAATATGTTTATGTTTAAATACTAGATGGCGCTGCCCTAACATCTTACGATTATTAGACAAGACTGATCTGTATTTTGAAGGTGATAAGGGTCCATTTTGTGTCACAAAGCAATCGAAACGAACAAGCGCTTCTCAGTTTCTTTGTTTGTTTACTTCGTCGCACATCATTATAATAACGCCGGCTTTTGAGTTTGACTACATAGTGGGTTGCAAAACCAAACAATGTGTTGGTGATGTCATTATTTACCTATATAAAATTGTGTATCTAGTACGTAATTTTTTCTATTTACATTGATTATATTATGAATGTTAACAAAAGCTGTGAACTAGTTAACTAGAATTCTGATTACTTTGGCCCTTTAAATAGTAATAAATAACGTAAGTAATTAAAAATGTTTTTTATTGCTAAACCTTTCATTGATGAAACTATTGGAAAGAGTTTTAAAAATTTGTATAACTATGTCACAGTACTAGTTTTGACTGGTTATAAGTTTTGCCTGCAACATATATACAAAAAGAAACTGTATAATTTCCTTTTTACAATTTTTCAAGATATTAATTTTATTGGCTGCAAATGACTGTTTTTATTCAGACAAACACACAATGCAATGAAGTAATAGACTTCATTTACGCTTAAAGTTTCATTCATTTATTATTATTTATAAAATATATAATAATGCATTTAATCGAAAGTTTTTGACATGTGAGAAAATACCATAATTATTTCCAATAACATGAAGTCTACAATTAGAAAGTTTAATATTTTTGTCCAAAAACATGTGTCGACGACTGTACCCCATTTTACGTTAGTATGTAGAAGTTTACATTAAAATTTAATGGTTTTCTAAGTCAAAAGTCAAGCAAAAATTGGACTGATATTGGGCACTATTTCAAGCACAATTTTTTGAGACGTAAATTGTACCTATAGCTCGTTCGATATTCGCGCACTGAGGTGAGTATGCTGGGCGTAGAACCTACGCCCAGCATACTCACTGAACGAAGCCTATAACTCCGAAGTTATTCGAGCACTGTTTTTTCTTTTTGGGCACCGTTTGGCACTATTTGGGAACTATTTTTTGAAGTATGAATTATGTTTGAAGCGTATACAGATTCTCCGGACGGAGGTGAGTATGCTGGGCGAAACCTTCGTCCAGCATACTCATCGAACTATGGCTATAACTTCGCAAGTACAAGAGCACTATTTTTTTCCTTTGGGCACTATTTAGCACTATTTCAGAACAGTTTTTTGACATTCATGAAATATCAGGATTCCATGGTGAGTATGCTGGACGAAGGGACACGAAAATTTGACGATGTTATGACACTCGGATTAAGAAAACTAAAGGTATAATTAAAAATCTGCTCAGCGCATTTTGAAGACGACTATCTTAAGCTAATTTTGCGCTGAGTAGATTTTTGAATTTATTCTTGATCATCCCGATTAACGTGCACAAACATGACTCTAAATGGCGTTGGGCGCGAGAGCGCCATCTTTGACGCCTGATTTATATAACATAAACTAACCAGAGGAACGTGAAAAAAATACGTAGATAAAGTTAATATAACATATATTCTATCGCGATAAAAATATATGACACTGTATCCTTCCTTTCCTTAAAAAAACGTTGCGAAAATGAGCTAATAATTTGACAACTGCCAAATTTTGCTAGACTGGGGCCTTAAGTTGTTTCAGTTTGTGTACGTCACGTCTCTTGTTGGTTATAACAAGGCTGCGTCTATTAACTTCTGAAGTCACATCAACTTGTTTAACTTGCCACTCTGAATAACAAATCCCTCACTTTGACAAATCTGATGTGTATCCGTTCAATTGTTTGTGACAATACCAAGTCATCACAAAGTTTGAACGCTCGGCGTGTTTACAAGCGAGTATGTGCCAGATATTTGTATGTAGGTACGCTACGTAATACGTAATGTATTTTTCATTATTTTGATTTGTCTCTACGATTGGTAGCACTTGGAGAGAGAAGAACATAAAAGTGAATTAAAAACGCCTAGTATTGGTCTAGTGGCTGGTGGCTTTAGCATCCGCTCTTGCAACCATTGACCACCAGGTGCGTATTAGATCCCAGGTCCGATTACTATTAAAAACTGGAATGGTTCATTTAGACTCTAGCCTCGCGTCTCGCGCGACATAAGGGCTTGCAGTTATTGAACACCCATGTTAATCAAAAAAAATATTTGATTTGATTCCAAGCAAATTCTTAAAATAAACAGATCTTTTTAAAAAATGCTCAGTGAGAGAGCCTTTCTCATTCCGAGAGGAGACTCGTCCCAAGCTGTGGGACACTAAAAGGGCCTCAGTATAATATTAGCAAAATCAAACTACAACACCAAAAACAAAACATTTCTCTTACGTTTTAGCTTTTTATAGTCTAGTAAAAACTAAGTTGCGAACTACAACTAATGTATCACGTATTTAATCAAAGTTAAAATAATTAAATACCTGCTTAAAATGTATACAATGTTCACATTCGCCGCGCTTAATGACTCACCAACAAACATCCACGAAACAATGATAGAGCAAAATATAATAGAAAAGTTTTTACTATGAACATTAACGAAGTACTTAAAATGTACTGAACGTAGATTTGAAAGCTTAAAGTTGAACGAGGTTGTTGTACCTTTGATTTTGTTGAGTTATTTATAATATGATTTAGTACTTAATCAATTTTAAATGAAATATTTCAGTCATCACAGCTGGCAATCGTCAACGAAAAAAGTAATTCAAAAGTAGAATATTTTGAAGTTTACGTTTCTGATATTTCATCTATACTGGTTATTGACACTTACGTGAATATTATACCTTGAAATAAAACTACTTTTTACGGATTTTATTGCGTTATATTAAAATTTAGATCCCGATGCTTCGAACACTTTACAGCGTCGCAGTCTTGGTTCGTGGTGCAGGGTTTTCACTTTTATATCAATACCTACTATTGGACAAAAAAACGGCTGTTCCATACATTTAGATTCACTCAACTATACAAAATGTATGGATCATGTAGGGTTGGCCCCATAAAAGTTATTTATGAAAACCCTTAATTTTTTTACGGTTAGGTATTAAAAATTAAGGTGTACAAAAAGGCCTTGTCGTGCCAACTCGAACTATAATAAATAATTGTTATCAAACATTAGTTGGACCCTTACAACCAATCTATCAGCGCTATCAGAGCTGATTGCATCGTCTTAGTTTAAATTAATTTGTGTGTAAACGTTCGTAATCGGCCATTAGCACGTAGAGCTCGTCAAAGCATACCACAGGTAATACATAATGCAGCCGGTCATTATTCATCGACCGATGTTTTATTCAACGCCTCGTAGTTGGTACCTACGAGTTATCTGACTTTATACCAGCACTTTGATTTTTAAAGATAAGTTAAAAGGCAGTAACGATATGCGGTTTCAACTGATGCACATAAAAGAGATTAAATGTTCAATTTATTGATTACGTTTGGTTTACGTGGTAATGTTCAATATTTTTTAATACCGGTTGATGATTCGATATGACAAAAAATTTGACTCACTTATTTGTCAAATTGATTCGCGTGTGTTGCCATTTAATAAATACTGTAATAAACTTACTAATACTTATAGCAATATTAATAATTATTCAAAAATAGATTTAGTTAACCATATTACGCACAGCAATTTTAATACGATCGCATGACTATAAACTAAAACACCCACAAGTGACCACACTCCTTCTAAAATGTCCTACACAACATCAAAAACCACAACACAATTGATTTTTAAAACCCTACAGTATAACTTTCCATCCCTTTACTCTTCATCTTATGTAAGAAATGTAGCTTTATTTATAAGAATTATTATCATAATATGAAGACATTACCATTCTTTTTTCGAATATGTAATGCGAGCGCGATAAATTTGAATTTTGTCATAACGTTCTCACATTTTATCGTTTTTATTTATTCAAGGAGTCAGATTAGATGTGTACCTATGGGGACGCTTTTATGGACTTATTTACACATATTTTCTGCTGAGTTTTTACTAGTGCCAGCATCTAATCATTCGATAAAACGTAATATCACAATCATAATAAATTATAGTGTACAAAACAGACAAAGTATAGCGAGGCAAATATTCATAGAAATAATAAATAAGTTTAAACCAAATATAAAATACCTAATCAAACTTATAACATAGGTACAACAAACTTTGAAATCGGTCTAGCGAGCGTTCGGCAGCATCTAAACCAACAAATATCTAAAAATAAACGGTCATTAAAGGTATACGTTTTATCGTTTACACATCGCATACACTCATAAATGTTTTCCTGTATTGAGGCGAACATCTCCTACGTGTCTAATTATTTTTGGAACGGGTATACCTACACCATCCTGCACCATGAAAGAAACGTAAAAGAACCAACTACTCCTTAACACTTCGAATATAGAACGCGCCGCGCAAACTTTTGTACTTTCCTTTTATGTGGTTGAATAACACTCCTTACCTTGCCAGTGAGATTCATGCTATCGAGAATTAACGTAAACAAATGGTAGCGCAAGTTCAGTAACCTCGACATGTGGGAGATACTCAAACGTTCATTCTGCAAAGCAAAACCAATGGAAGTGAAGGCGGAAGATACTAATTGAAGCAACAGTAGAGCGGTTTTAACTTCAATCGTATTCCTAGCGTGCGTTTAACTACTTTTGGGTGAATATCAATATTTGTGAAGTAAATTAAAAGGGTTTAGGGGAGTTATAACTGAAATAGAACATAAATATCAGTTTTATTTAATTGTGCCGATGAAAAAATAATAAAAGTAAAAATGGAAAATCATAACTCTCTTTAAAAATTATAAATTTTGCAGAAGATTTATAACATCAATTATCGTCTCTGTTACATATATTTTTAATAAAAGCTTTTACTTATACAATAATTTTAAGATGAAATTGTTAAAAAATATGCAGCAAAGTTTTTTTTTAAAAAACACCGTCCTATCAGAACAAACAATTTTTGCCATAAAATTGTAAATCTGCATTTACCATTTTGAAAGACAGATAGAAAACATTGATTTTTTCTTTTGACTTGTTTCTCCCTTCAACCGCGCATGAGCCCCACTCCCGACAGTCTCTTGGACAGATCCTCGAATGGACATAATAAGTAAAACAGTAAAATATTCAAGCGATACTCTCACTCGACTTCAAAAAAGGAAAACGCTATCAGTTCGCCTTTGTACAATGTGTACACATTTGACCTTTTCGTTGATAGTTTTTATTGTAGGTACAATAACTAGCTATTCCCCATTTTCCACAATCCCTTCTAAGCCTAGCCAAGCCTAAGCCTATCTGTGAGCCAACTTTCATCCCAATCCGTTCAGCAGTTTTAGCTGTGCGTTGGTCGATCAGTGAATCAGTCAGCCAGTCAGTTTCTTACTGTATGTATACAGAAGACTAGCTGTTTTCCAAGGCGTTACTCGCGTGCATACCATTTTTATCTAAGGAATAATTTTCCCCCGTGTTTGCAACATTTTTAATGAATACTACGCTCCTATCAGTCGTAGCGTGGTGGTATATAGCCTATTCCCTTCCTTGATAAATGGGCTATGTAACACTGAAAGAATTTTTCAAATCGTTCCAGTAGTTTCGGAGCCTATTCGATACAAACCAACAATCAAATAAATCAAATCTTTCTCTTTAATATTAGAGATTTTTAAACAATATTAGAGAGTTTTGATTTTAATAAATTATACTCCAGAGATTTCCCAAGTTTGAACACAATACCTATGCGATTACATTTACTAAAAATTCAGTTGGGTATTTATGAACTTTAACGCTTGCTTATCGATCATTTATTTTTAGAAATTTCATACTTACATTCGAATAAAATTTTAAGTAAGGGCCATGAATGTCAAAAAGTTGTTTCCAGACAACACCGACATTGTTTTATTCACCCCTTCACTTAAGAGTTTGATAAACCGAAATTAAGAAAAGAGAAGGAAAACTTTTTGAAACATTTAATTTACTTAATACAGACTTAATATAAAATGGAAAATGGTTCTAAGACTCTTTTGAGGAGGTACTAAGAACAGACGACAAAAAATATAAACAATAAGTGCTTGGTAATCCGTAAAGTTATTTTCAGGGAAATATAAATGTCCTCACAACTTCAAAGTGCACTTTGTTACTTGCAATTTATTCGTACCAAACAAACTTATACATTTTAACATAATAACGAATGCTGTTCATATTATAAACAGGGAAGTCCTGTTTCTGCGGAGCGTGAAGTATATTTGTCTAGGTAAGATTTCAAGACACTAAATGGGGGAACGTCACGTCGCCAGCACTTGTCCTCAAGTTTGCAAGGCACTAGAGTTCCACATCGTGTCTACAACTTTTCACATAAACTGCACAACTTTACACGACGCCACTTATAACAAATTGCCATTTTCTATTCAACATATTGAAATTTTTGTAAAGTTAGCGTGTATTCGACGAATCCTCTTATTACTTTTAGTTGGTGTCCGAAAAGTGCAATTCCCCATTTTGTTTGCAGTGAAAACTTGTGCCTAGTCCGGCAGTTGCGGGAGTTGATTTTGGTGCAAAAATGTCACTGTTTTAACAGATGGCTGTTTTCTGTACTTTGATTAGCATAGAAATGGTAAAATACGTTTGAATTCTGAATTACACAAACAATGCAGGCTTTGACTAACCAGATGTATATTCACAGTGACTAATTCGTATGTAACAACATGTTCATCATTAGCAGTGTGTTGTGTAACTCAATGCAGCTAAGATATGCTAATTTAAAACCTCAAATTGGGTACAAGCCTCGTACAGTGGAGTGTTGTGGCTTTGCAGCGCCGCGGCGCGGTACGGCAGCGGCGCGTTTGTAGTTGCGGCCTGTTCAGAGTTGATTCAATGTTCAACAAAACATTCGGTGCGTTCTACGCACATTATGATGATTTATTAATGATATTTGGAACAATAACCGCATATTATTTCTAACTAATTGATTTGGTATCATTGAACAAATTATTTATTAATTTATTTTGGTATAAAAGTACAGAGACAGAAAATGATATATGCGCTGACAGGAAAATCTTATCGTATTAATCGTGACTACAAAGTAGTACTACTACTTTGTATTCAAAAACTTTCCTAAAAACCTCTATAAAAAGTATGTCAAGTTTAGGTAGGTACTTGTAAGCAAAAATAATCTCTTAACTCTTAAGTTAATAAATAGTTTGGAGATCTTATAAATATCTCCAAAATATTATCCTTCAAAAAAATTAAAGGCAATCACATCAAATGATATGGAAATGATTCGAGCCTGCCTGACGGTAACGGTGAAATGACGGTTTTAAAGTACTTTACATATTTTGGAAAAGACTGTGAAGATGCAACTACAGCGGTATGAAAGTTTAACTATAAACTGTTTTATCACGGGCTCGCCACATAAAATATTTACACAGATTTCGCGTTTGTTTTCGCAGTATTTTATCCCTAGCACACGGTTTGTTCTATAAAATATAATATTTTATTCAAGGAGAAAACGTCACTTCTGTGCTTAGATTAGTACTAAAATCCTTACAAAACAATACCTCTTTGCTAAACTTTTTAAAAGTAATAATTGTACCTACTTCTTTGTAAGTCGCTTTATAATTTTTAGGTAGTAATAACCTGTTCTCTGAACTTTACAGATCTACCAAAATCTATAAATAAATATTATATACAATTGGGATGTGCTAAATCAATCCGACTTTATGATCCTGTTGACTAAACGCTATGTATCTTATGATCACGAGTTTAATTACATAAGTCTTTGTAATTAATTCTTCTCAGAACCACTTGTCCTCTTTACAAAATGGTGAAGCAGATTTTCCGACAACGTTAAATTCCTACTATCCTGTGACAAACAAATAACCCAGAATTCATTATTATTCGAAAGACAATACTTATTATCCTATTACAAAAGTAAATGAAGAAATTTGAACATTCCCTCCCAATAATTTGTTCTTTCTCTTCCAATTACCCGAAGAGAATGAAAGTATCAAAGTACAAAGTGTCTTAGGAATAAACTTGGATTATTTTTTTCCACTTTATTTCCTCTTTGCGTAAATTAAGATAACTAAGAGTAAAAGTTATGACGAAGTCGTTACAGCAATTACATTGTAATGCCATGATTAGGCCTTTAATTTGAGAAAGTATGCCTAAAGTCGTTATTATGCTGAGAACTTCTCTGAATAATCTGATGTACGATCTTAAGGGTACAATTGAGAGTCGAAAAAGTGTGTTCTTCCTAGGTTCATGTCTACCGTATTACTTAGGTCAATGAGGATAAATGTCAGATCATTCCACAGGGACCACTCCTTCTTGATAGACTTCTACATTGGCAAGTGTAAGTACTGTCTTAACCAAGAATCAGATCAGTAAATAAAACAATATTTAAATATTACCTTACTAATTATATAGAAAAATAAAGCCAGTCACAAACCTAGCTACTTATTATGTCTACTATGTGATGGCTTCAAATCGATGTCAGAGATATTTTGTACAACGTTCTGTATAGACTTTAATTCATAAATACAGCTTTGGTTCCGCATTCAAAACATTACGCATGTTAACTATTACGATGCCACTGATCGTGATGTGCCGTAGTAATCCATTAAGGCTAGTACTGGGCTTTGAATAACTCAACATTATATTTAGTGTTGTTGTTTTGTACTACAATGGTAGATGAATGTTATACTGAGAACAGTGCGAGCACTTAATTAACTGTGTTTATAACATGTCCAAAGTTCCGAAAGTTCCGAAAACAATTATTATGTTTCTCTTGGCTTTAAAACCACTACGAAACGTGACGATGAGATAACAAATGCTAAAATAAATGCAGTGCAGTGTGCCGTTAACACGCATGGACCTTTTGTGAAAAACACAATAGTGGTAGCCACAAAAACGAACAAAGCGCGGCCTTTGACATTTCGACTTTAATGTAATAATATTAAATTATATTATGATTCGTCCTCCGAAAATTCTTTGCCGTGCCGTCCCGCAAGTTGGTGTCGGGCCTTAAGTTTATATGTAGTTGCTTACTTTATGTTAAGCGGTGGGGGGGAGGGTTGGCCCGTAGGTCACGTCCCCGAAGCAGTATCTTACGTGTGATTGCAATTGCACCCGTCACCTGGGGACAAAGTTTAAAGTGGTTCTGTAATTTATCTTCAAAATGCAGCCATGTGACTTGGTTTGGACAGTAAGTATGTACTATTACTTTTAAAATCACGACATATAACTGCACGTTTGATAAAGCGGTTAAGATGGTCACCTCGCTATTGCCGTTCCACCGATGGTCGTGGGTTCGTTTCCCAGCATAAACAAATATATTGTTGTTTGTTCTATGGATACTTGTTTTGCATCTGTTTGTCCCTATGAACTGTAGATATATCTGTACATCTCTGCCTACCCTAGGTTTAGTCGTTATATAGTCCAGTACGTCAACCATGAGTTCTATCGAATGGCTTTCGATAGGTTTTTTACGCATCGAAACGCTGTAATCTCATAATAGATTTTAGTTCCTTACGTAACCGCTAGAGGCGCTGCGACGGTTTTCCATATAAATATTTCAACGGCGTCGCTAGCGAGTCTAGTAAGAAAAACTCATGGTCGAGGCACTGATGGTAAGTTACAATTATGTCAAACAAAACTTTCTCGTCCCCTATCAATTCATTAGGGACACATATTTCAATAATAATGCTGTAACAGGTTGCAAAGACCGTCACATATGTACGGCGAGGTGGCTGCGGTGTAACAAAGTTACGCAATTACTGGTGGCTACGGATTTGGGAGCGGGCCCAAAGCCGCAGGTACACTGCCGACGACGGTTCCCACCTTCCTGCCACGTGCACCATTTACTCACATCATTAGCACATTACCTACATTTTGGTCGCTTAGAACTTTCTTAAAATATTTAGACCACTATTTTAAATAATCGAATAAAAAATGTTTCTATGTCTAGATCGAAATGTCTTCCTTACCCTTGCCCTAGCGTTGAGTGTTCCGATAACCCAGTGTATGTTTTGGAGACCCTACTTGCGGCCATATTATTATTATCATCTGGGTATCATGATGCAAAGGCTCTGCCTCACCCCTCGAGGAATACATTTGTGATACTACTATTTTTGTTTTCAAAACATTTCATAATTTGAGACAGACAAAACGACAATAACGCTATATCGTTTCAAATCCTGGAAACTGTTCATTAAATACACTGAAAGCAGGAAATATCGCTGTAGTAAAAAAATGGTAGTTTCCGTATCTCCGTTAGAGTGAGTCCCGAATTTCCCGACGATATCATACTCTCCCGGTTTGATTGGATCGTGAATGCTAACAGTATCGAACGCGTCATTTGGATATGGATTCATAGAGTTTCCATTCAGTCTTTGCTCGAATCTAAAAGGCAATACCGCGTTGGTACATAATGAGTCACACTTTTGAAACCTTTTTGGTTTGGTTATGTACTTTTAAAATAAGAACATAATATTAAAATCTTTACGCTGTGTACCCGCGATATCAGATATAGCTTTTCCAGGTCCCTCTGGAATTTTTCAAAACTTCATCTTATTAACGTTCAACCTACGTTATATACGGAACTCTTGTGTATAAAATAAATTATTAGTCTACACTATTCTGTTTTTGGGTGCTGGATCGTCCTCATCGATCATTGGGGAGGTGACTAAAACCGCACTTTCTTTCCCTGGCCCAATCGGCACAGCCATGAGAATAGTGACGTTTACCATGACCGTGACGAGCTTTGTTCCAGTACAATCATCGAATATCAAAGGGCGGGGTATGGCACCATTTGTAAAAGTTAAGACAACATTACACGCAACTGGAAGACACAGGTTCCATGCCGCCTGAGGCAGAAATTGTCTCTCACTCAAACGTTTGAAAATTATGTGGCATACACAAAAAAAATACATTCAAAATTAAATTGCCAGTTATTAAAAAAGTACACTGAAATATCCGCAATTCCGTTTCTGCCTAATGTAATAAAAAAAAAAATTACAATGGAAAATTAGCCAATCCTATAAAAATACAACGAGCAATGAAAAAATCCCAACCATTTATTTTATGAAAACAGCCGGAATTCAATTAAGCCCGATTAAGGGATAGTCGAAAACTTCAATTCTGCTGAAAAAATCCTTTTTATCGAGGCAGCATTATGAAGACGGTAGGTGAAAAGAGTAAATGGTGCGAAATAATCCGAACTCTTAGTTCTGCGCTGGTGAAAACGAATTTATTGCCCCGCGATACTCGTACAGGCGGGTTATATTGACACCTTTAATAACAAACCGCCACCCATATATTCTATAAACCCAATGTACCCATATTCATATACTTACAGTACAAATATTTTGAATGTTCAATTTTGTTTTTCATTTGCGTAATTTGCATATCATATACAAAATCGAGGATTTCGGCGGCTGACAAAAACGTGTTCAACATATGTATTTTATTATTGTAGTTTAAAGCTAGCCTCGTTCACTGTAGCGTGGATAGAATATATCTCTACACAATATAGATAGATTCCTGAACAAACCTACCAATAGAATCCATACCAAAGAGGTTACCTCACGAAAACAATAGACCTACTTACTTGTGATATTGACGTTAACCTTGTCATTTATACTTGGGGTTAGAGTCATAGTAGTAGTACTGTGGTAAAGGTAAGCGAATTGACACAATGCCCTCGTGCTAGTTTGAACTGACCCAGTCATTATCAAATTACTGGATGCAGCATATTTCCAATAGTAATGTAATGACCTAAGTAGGTTACAACTAAGTAGGTTAAAGCTTTTCTCGGTTACTCTAGATGTAGACTTAGGGCCTGTTTCACCACCTCCTGATAAGTTCTCGTAAAATTACATAAATCCGGCAGTTAGCGCTATCCATCCAAATTGCGTGTTACTAGCATTTATTCTAAAGGTCCACGTCCAAGACCGCAACTGCGGCCGACACTGCTGCTAGGGACTGCGGTCATCGTAGTTAGTAAATAACTTAGGTATACCGTATACCTTATTGATGAGGTCCTTAAAAAAAGGTCAGGTGTGTAGTACTCACAACCAACGCGTGTGAATGACAAGATGTATCAACGTGCAGGAAGCTGAAGAAGTACGCAAGAATCGTAGCTAGTGGTGGTCTCTAGTTTCTGCTTATCTGTGGGAAAAAGGCAGGAGTGCATAATATGTACAGTTATCGCCAAACTTATTGTCCGGCTTGAAGTTGGCACCAGCTAACTTTAACCCGGCCGTACAAATCGGAGAGAGAAAAATATTGGAATTAAATGATTTAAAACGACAGCCTACTTGAGCTTTCGTTTTTATTTATTACAATCTAATATTTTTCTTTGTATGTGTATAAATCAGGAGTACGGACATTTTTTTTGGGTTGCAACCACGGTCTGCGACTGGCTGTCTGTAGCTCGTCCTAACGGTACCTAAAACCTAAATGCCGATATTGCGGTACTGCTTCTGAACTGGTGAATAAAACGTTAAACGTTGTCTTTAGGAAACTGTAAATGCGTAGGTATTATTCAAATTAGGTTACCTTTCAAGGCAAATAAGGTACCTTGTATCTTCCCTAATGAGGTTTTAAGCGCCGCGATGTCTAATAATTTATGTACCTATTTTTAACTTTTAAACCCAAAGGTTGAAGTTCAACTTGTATACCAATTGTACGTAAAAGTATAAATAAATATATACCTACATAATGATCATCGATAGCGGTATTGATAACTTCAGCGTTCTTTATCAGAAAAAATGTTATTGTCAAAATAGGAGAATGGGAGACGTGTTAGCATGTTACAAGTCTCTCAACACGAATACGAAAATCAATGAGTGCAAAATTAAAAACAGAAAACACAATAGAATAAAAAATACCTAGCAGTGTTGTTAAAACTTGCACGTACCTAAAACTGAACGGACTTTTGGCATTTTCGTTAGTCGGTTACCATACACAACGTCAGCATGACAAAACATTCCACATGAAAGTTGTGTGTATTTCCATATTTCCATACGGGTGGGTGACGTTTTTTGAATTTACCTGATGAGCCATCCACTTGCACACAGCATCATTTATTTTGAGTTGATGGTGTGTCGCATTTCAATTATGTATAGCAGATTTTTGTTTTCCTTTCTTTATTTCTTGGTTACGACGATTTGGTTTCTAGTGTTACTAGACATGACTATATGCCAAGTTTCAAATGTCATAATTGGATTTCATGAGTTCCGTATTTTATAAATGGCAACTATAGCTCTATTCTGGGGCAGAAAGGTTTCTTTCTTACTTTCCGTTGCGTGGTCTCTACTCGAGAACCTTTCTGCCTGCGCAGCGTAGAACAGACTCCAACAAGATGGACGGATGACCTAATAAAGGTCGCGGAAGTCGTTGGATGCAGATGGCATGTAGCCGGTGCTTGTGGAAGTCTATGGGGTAGGCCTCTGTTCAGCAGCGGATCTCTGTAGGCTGATACGTTGAAGACAAAGGTTCGATGAACAAGTTTGAAATGATACCAGAAGCTATTACCGAGCACTGGAATAATAAAGTTCAAGAAATAAATGGTAATGAAGGAGCAGCAATTTATTTTTCACTTGTTTTTTTTAACCTCGCCGATAGTTAATGTGGAGGATTAATATATAGGTAGATATACAACTAAACACCTTTATCATTCCGTACCACTTTATTCTTGACAACATAATTATTAAAATGAAAAGTATGTTTCAGGCAGATAAGTACCACAATAACTCAAAAGTTTTGTAAAAATGAGAGACGCTTTTATCTGTTCTGTTATAAAACAAACGAGTTTACAGTTATATTAAATGGCAAAGAGAAATAAATGTAATAGTTTTCAGCTCTCTTGTAAATGTCGTGGATAAATTGAAACCATTTTGAAATAACAAATGGGCGATCAAATATTTCTATTATTTTTTTCCTTGTGCTCGAGGTAGAAAACGGGAAACACAAAATGCGATCAAGCTCGTTCCAGTTAAAGGTAATGAGCCCTTCCCGAGGGCCTGTACTTTTTGTATGTATTGACAACGCACTCCGAAATAGTTATAAAAAATTCATGTTGTATACCTTCTTTTAGTAGTTTCCTCTTCAATACCGATTGGTTACTATCTACACAGTCATTACCCGGGTGCTTTTGTGGAAATCCGGGAGCTATAATATTTATTTGCTAGTTCTTCTAGTACCTACCTTTTTATTGGTCGTATTCTTGTAGCTAGAAGTTTTTAAAAAAGGTTCCAGGTAGGCACAAGGCTGGCTGTTTAAATGAAATTGGGTCAGAGTCCCACTTTTGTTCAAACCGCGTAAAATAAATGCAACTAGAGGAAGTTGACTTGGACCGCTTGAGGCACCGAATAAATTTACTTCAAAATCGTTTCTGAACACGTTTATTTTTCAAAAAGGGAAATGTAAACAAAGCCCAACTATGTACGTACCACTTTAAAAATGTTTTATTCAATAGAAGAGAGTTAGGTGGTGGCAAACGTTTCATTATTCTAATGCCTGCGGTGGGCGGTGCCTAGATAGCCCAGGTGTTGCGAAGTAAATGTAAATATTTTATTGTGGAGGCACAAACAGTGCCTGAGAGATCAATAAAATTTGTTTGTTTTGTAAAATGCTCTCTGTTGTCTGCTTTATAGATTGTGAACATGAATTATTCAAACATACGAATGGAAGAGTACCAACCAGTCCATTTGTTTTAATGTTTCGCCTGATGAAACGTATAACTTTCGGCCTTTTTTCGCGTGTTCTTTATTTCGGTATGAATTAATTTTGGACTTCGGTAATGCATTATCAATTTGATTGTCCGTCCCTTTTTCCGTCATCTAGTATGTTCAGGTAATATTGAATGGATTTCATTAGTTTGGGTAGCGGGACAAATGATTCTCTAATGATTCAACCGGTTATTAATTAGGATAATCCGCATATTGAAATAAAATTTAACTACCAAGCAAGTACCTGATTTGAACTTAATTTCCAAATTATTTACTTTATTGACATTGTTCTATTAAAAACTAGTTGTGTTGCCTAATTTCGAAAATAAATGTTATTTTATAAATTACATAATATAACCAAATAATTCACTAAATCATTTGATGATTCTGGGAATGTTCTTTCTATTGTGCCTGTAATTGAGTTATTTAACCTAGACTAGATCCACCGAAAATATGAAAAAAAATCTTTAACACAAATAAGGGACATCCGATCCACTTCTTCAAATCAAATAAATTCGAGCTGAAAAGAATACCGACGCACTGATATAACGAAATCAAATATGTTGAGTGAGAGCTAGTAAATATCCACTGAATATCATTCCTTTAGATACTTGATATGCCCTTATTCCGTAACTGTACTGTTATGGTTAATCGGGCTATGTCGAGCGGATTACAAGCAAGTTACAGGTACGACGGGCAAACATTACCGGCGTGAGCTCGAAAACTCAATTACTGACGCCGTTTCAAACATTACCTATACGTAGAGTTACCACACCATCAATATCTTAAGGGTTTGTCACCCGAGTAGAGGGGAAAGTGTGTGTGGAATGTTGGTTATTGGTTCGAGTCTGAACAAGGCGATGTGTGTAATGAGGAATTGATGAGTTTTGTTTTAAATGTACAATTCATTTTAATTTTCTTTCAAACAGTTTTTTTTTAATTTACACAATGTTGCGTGGTGAGCATCGCTTTAATATGGTTATTAAAACGTTTTACTAAAAAAACTAGTATTGCTAACTTTATAAAAAAAAGCGTGTATCTACATAATATTCATAGATATACATTATTTTATTTAATCTAACCCATGCATGGCTTTTGTTATCTCTCCGATTTTTTTTCGTTCTTTCTAGATTTTATTGTTATCATTCTATACTAATAATATAAAGAGGAAAGATCTCCAAAACTCCTAAAATTATTTAAAAAATTCTTTCACCGTTGGGAAGCTACACTATCCCCGGGTGACTTAGGCTATAATTTATGAGAAATACCCAGACCACGCGGGCAAAGCCGCTGGTGAAAAGCTAGTATTACTATAACATTATAATTTATGAGGCAAAATTGCTTTCAATTTCATTTCAAATTTTAATTCTACCAACCCTATTCCTTAATACCTTGTACATCGTTCTATCCTCTCCACGCATTGTGTGTGATAGGTAAGCAAACTGTTATAACGTAAATATGTTTACATGTAGGCCTTTAGGGTGTAACATCACAAGAACTTTGTAAACTATCCGGTGCATGTGACTCAGTAAATCCCCACACTTCACTCTACTTGTAGGTTATCGCTTAATTTGCGGTAACAAGTTATGAAACATTGGCTTTTCTACAAAACTCTCAGTGGCAGCTCCAAGTTTGGTTTAGTGGCTTCTTATTGACAAAAGGCTCACCCCCTATTAATTGCGACCTAAAACGTTATACTTGTAAACTGTGGTTGTATACCCCTGCTTAACCCTAAAGGATAGACATGCGTAATGGTTATAGTTGTAATATGAAGCGTTTGTTTCATTAAGGAGTTTGAATTGATTAAATGTATAAAACCAACTTGTTGATTTTCTTTAATAAGTATTTATATATAGTACTTCTCATTATTTTGGTAATTGCCTAGGTAGGTCCTAGGTATTTTTCCTATAGGTACCTACCTATAATAATAATGAAAAATTGTAAATTGTACTTACATGTACATTTTAAGAGGCCAAGAGGTTACTTACTAGAAATGCGTAGGTATTTCCATTTTAGAGCCTTTTTGTGCTTTCTATTAGAATACATTCACAGTAAAAGAATCTTTGAAAATGCTTTCTATTCGTGAATTTTCCATGAAATTCAATTACCTCACTGTTAGCTTGCGATACAAGCAGAAATTAAAACCACAAAGTTAACCACGTCTGCCCGTTTCAGTAAATGAGCCAGTTATTTTTATCTAGTTGGTTACTGTTATCTATGAACCACTTCGTTCTAGGAGTACAGTTCCTGGCTAAGAATTTTCATTCCAATTCTTTGGGTATGTTACTGGGCTATTAGGATATTATAGGTATCAGCTAAACACTATTTCAGTTCAAAAGGGAGAAAAGGGACGATAAAGCTAAATTCCGATTTGAATAAATATAAAGCTTTAGGTCATTCGGCGCAGTAGCAGGTCAAATAATTATGACGAAACAAATATTGTAGGTACGACTTAGGCTCCGTTGTGGTCATGGTAAATGTTACTGATCATGCGTCATGAAATATAGAGTTAGGGAAGGTGGTTTTGGTGTGTGTGGTTTTTATAATAGTCAGTAGGAGTCCAACATAAGTGACAGGGATACATGAGGATCTCAGCAACAAAAACAAAAAAGGTACGACTGAGGCTTTTAAACACATAAAACACATTTATCGCCGCCAGACCGGCTCAGCTGGAAAATTAAATTAGGTATAAAACTGTCTATATATTAAACATAAACAAAAGAACCAAGGAATTTACCTAACATTGTCGTTAGTTTAAGATTGTTTCAAGCTTATTTGCATATTGGCAACCCTAGACATCCTTTAACAAGATCCGCTGGACAGACCCTTATATCGAGCGGCCGTACCATATTCACAGCATTCGAAACAGTAATCGCAGTTTGTTGTTATTCACCAACAAGAGAATGGTGCAACCCACCCCTTAGCCCCAGAAAGGAGTTTGGATTATATTGTTAAAAAGCGACCGGTCGTCATCAAAATATAACCATTCTGTTCGCGGGCGGTGTGAAAATAAACGCGGTGAATTTTCTTAAAATTTCACTTTTGGCTCGTCGGACGGGCCGAGTCTGCGAGGATGACGTTGCATTATGCATTTTACTAACGAACGCGTGCTGTGAGAGCCGCGTACGGAAAATTTGAATAGAAAATGTTAAACTGAGCAAAAGTTTTCATGCTTTTACTTAGAGAGCTTCTGAAAGAAACAAAAGTGGGAGCTAAGTTGGATGATGACCGCTCGGCGGAGATTTTCCGGAAATAATAAGCTTTATAAGCTTCACTAGATATGCGAAAACTTCAATTGTGACGTGTATAAATGAAAATTTTCCACAAGATCCCAGTTTAAAATACATAAAATGTTATTGACTACCTTGTTGGTCTAGTCGTCCCAAGCGCATCTGCTACGCTAGAGGTCCTCCGGTCGAGCAAAGTGTTGTTGGGTTTTCTGTGAAATTGTGCAGCTCGGAGTCTGGATTTGTGCCCGGTTGATGGCAATAGGCTCGCCCTCTATTACATAGGACCTAAACATACCGGCGAAATGTGGGTGTACATTAGTAAGCCTCTGCCTACACCTTCGGGGAATGCAGGCGTAATGGTATGTGTTAAAATGTTATTATAAAAAGCTGATGAATTCAAAAAGTATCAAGGGACTCATGAAGTCATGAGCTATAAATTGCGCCAACTACCCCGCTAGGTAAGTACCGCGGTCGTGTGCAATGATGATATGTAGTAATACCGAGGGTGAAACATTATTATGGTTTACGCACACCCATTTACTGATCAATGAATTTATTACGCTGACTTGAACGGAATAAAGGCGGGTACTTATTATATATTTACGAACACCGAAAATGTAACCTTTTTTTTTAAAGTATAATATTTAAAGCTGTCAATTTAAAAAGTACTCAGATACCTACAGATCTCCTCTTGTGTCGATTGACTGAACTGTACATAATATTTCCAGCCTTTAATATTTTAGGTTACGACTTAAGAAGGCTTTTCTTCTACCAAGAACACTTCGTCTATGCGCGTTGGCGAGTTGACACCCAAAAGTTCATCAAGTTTGTTACAAAGTTCATTGAATGTAAAGTCATTGATTAATTTGAAAAGTCTGACAAGCAAGAAATCAGAAATGTGTAGGCTTACTGCCTATGTTTTTTTATACAACAGGCAATAATATCTATTTTCTTCGAAATATTTCGTCACCATAAATGCATAATTATGTAAGTACCGTATATACTTTCTTATGCATTTATGGTAATAAGCTAATCATTTGAAATTACAACCAAACACTTCAATTTTATTTATTTGTATAGATTCAGAGACGAGTATAAGCGTAAACTTATCATTACCTATATATATATCTTACTTCAATATGAACCGAATTAACCCAGGAGCTAGTGAGAACCGGATTTTTTTCGGATATCGAAAATGTTGATTCAAATGTAAGTAGGTACTACCTAGAAATCTGTCTAGAATCTTGATTTTGACTCGGTACAGATGGCACTGTTTCCACGAGACTATCTACAAGGAATTCTGATAAAAGAAAAGTTTCTTTAATAGCACTTACTTTTATCCCCGACACTGACAGGAGTATAGGATAAGACCGGTTAAATAATTCGCAAAAATCATTCAATACAGATAGGTTTCAGTAGGTACCATTATAGTAACTAATTATATTTAAATCGTCAGCTGAATCAGTGCAGCACAGTTACTGTAATTTCCTAAAAACAACGCATTTTTTCTAGAAAGTTACTGAAGTGAAGGTTAATAACTAAAATCTAAGACATTGGTAAGATACTCCACTATACTTTAAGAATATACTATTAAATGCTCTCCTTAATACTGGGATTTGAGACCTAATACCCGCTTTGTTTGGGCTTTAGAGTAACAGAGCGAGCGTGCACTGTTGTGTCATGTATGAACATGTACGATAGTTATAGTTATTTCAGTTTGAGTAGCCCATTGTATGCGTTGATTTACTTTCAAACGTGAGGTTAATTGCTGACATGACATTCCCTACCTAGTACTAAGAGAAACTTATTACTAACTTAACTTAACTTATTATCATCATTAGCATAAGTTACCTCCACGAGTACATAAATAAATGATCTTTTTTATGCTTCGTGTTGGCAAATGAGCGAGCGAGATACCTGATGGTAAGTATAGTCATCGCCTACCATAGACTAAGTACCATATACAAGGCATTGCCCTTAGCAACTGCAGCCTGTCGTAGCCATAGCAACCAAAAGGAGGTAACTAGCTCTAACAGGCAAAACTCGGTACTCAAAGGACATTCGCACTCTGATGTGAGAATTTTAATAAAGTCAATAAAGTACGCATGGTTTTGGCGAAACCACCAATAACCTCTTTTGAAGTCATATTTTTCTTTTTATCCACAGATCAAACCTTAAAAGAGGAAAATGGAAAAAGTTATCCACACATAAACAAGTATAATTTTATCGAATTTGGGCTTTCTCCGAGACAGTTTACCTGCTCCAAGGCCACTCCAAATCCGCTCCAATATTTTCCCGCCGTGCGCCATCGGAATATTCGTCCATTTTTGCGGCGTGTCCTGCGACTTACGTGACCACTGCCACTTCACTTTGCCGAATCTCCCAGATATATTAGAGGTCTCAATTTTGCGTCGGATCTCACTGTCTCATTTTGAGTAAAAGTAGTACCTACGTTACGGTACGTTAGGATAATGGAGATTTAGGAGTTAATACATAACATAACTTTTCCAAGCTCACAAATAAAAGACGAGTTTCTTATAATATCGATTAACTTTAGATTGAGATATAGAAATGAAACTACTCGATTATTTTAGCGAAGAGGAAACTTGAATCTTAGGATTTTTGATTTCTTGAAATTAAACCTGGCATCCGTATAAAACTTGTATAATATTGCCAACTTTGTACGTAGGTGTATAACTTAATTAATGGTGGTACCATATTTTACCTTCAGTTATTGTTCTGGAAGAGCATCCATAAAAACCGTTCAATAAAACCGGAACACTAGTTGGAATTCAGCAAGTAAATTTTAAGCATATAATGGTACACTCCAAAAATCTAATCGTTAATTAAAATCGAGCATCGGTGTTGTCATTGCATTAATTGAACTCCAATCAGTTTTGAATCACGTTGTGTAATCGATTCAACGCAACGCACATGTAGGTCTCGATATTGTTTTGACTCGTCTGCGATTTCAGGAACAAAATACATCGGTATTTTATAATTAAAGTTTATGTTCATATTATTGTAGTTTTGATTCAAATGTTGTGAACATTTTCCTGGAGTTTTGCACACGTATAGTTTAGCTGTTACTGTTAACCCTTCGTTTAGTCAACAAAACTTCGCAGCACAATCTGCGGGGCTCCCTAAAATTATTTACCTTTCATTCCGTTCACTAAATGAGTAGGTTTATTGGATTAAGTCCAGAAAGCTTTGCCCTTAATTGGGGCTTTCCGACAAATAACTTTTCTGTTTTCTCAAACTCGGACAGCTCTTAAATAATGTTCTTAATTAAATTTGTGCACGAAATGAAATGACTAATAGTAATAACTTATACGTAGTTACGCTGTCATGGGACAATAATTTTTGATTGGATACCTTATTATGTACTTATGACAAGACCATTATATTTACCATGTAAGCCTGCAAAACTACAGCTTTGCAGGGTAATGAACCTCTCCGGTCAAAATTAGTTTAGACTATAGTCCACTAGGAAGAAATAACTGTTTACACTGTACATACGCATATAAGGACATTGGATGCTACATGCGACCCAATAGGTTTAATTATTTTGTGATCGGTACTTTAATTTTAAAGTAAGTGTCATATTGATAAAGTTATCTGTTTCGTGTATGAATTCAAAAATATATTACCTTTACCGGTGAACAGATCTTGATAGAGAGAGTCCTTTTGGGAACGCGAGCAAAACCGCGCGGGCTATAAGTAGATAGTATAGCAATACTCGTAAGTAACGGGGTGGTTTTATCAATATAATATGCTTACATTCAACTAGTTTAATTTACTTCTATTTTTATTAATTCTTAATCATTACTATTCTCTTCATTGGAATTTCTAGAATCCTATCTTAACTTATCTTAACCGAAGCCAAACACAGTCAAATTAGAACAAATGAAGAATGATTCAATTGCCTGTAGAATTGCTTACATCCTTCTAGTAATAAAGACTGACACACGCGAACTAGGTTCAATAGAATAATTATTGAATGTCTATATTCATGAGTACTAAGGTACCTACTAATATGTTGATCACTTTGAAGTGGTTCAGTCAATTGTATTAGTTTTAGTACTGTGATTATTTTACTTCATTAGTACATAAAATTCATTATGTTGGCATGGCTTTATGCGCGTAAGAAGTTTTTAGTTGTTATTAAATAAAAAAAATGATTTATCAAAAAAATATTTTCTTAGTTAGCTACTTCGTTCGTTGGAGAATCTTATGATATGATGTCGCATGCTATACTAAGTGGCTTCGTAATTAAATATTACTGAGTTGTTTTGCTTTTCCATTCATAATTAATCTAAGTCTCTATAATCGACTTAATGTCAAGAACGTAAGGTTGGAAAACTTTCAGCGTGTGCTTTAAATACTTACAAGTTTTATCATAGAATAGAGATTAATACAATGCCCACACGACAATAGTTGTCGTGCATAATTACTGTTCACAATTATAGCCATGTAATGTGATTACGCGCGTAATTGAATAGTACAAGTGTGTCGACCATTTTGGACTTAGATGCGAAAAGCTTTTAGTGCGTACAAAACTACTTACTCACCTTCCACTTGGTTCACAAAATGAATTTTATCAAGTTAACCCACTAAGAGCTTTAGGGCCAATTTAATCATTTGCTCCTAATAGGATTCGTTATTGGTAAATAAGAAAGCCTCATGAGATCGTAGCATTGCTAACTTTGGTAAAATCCATCAACCTGAGATAAGTAACTCTGCCACGCTCTCTGTAGGTTGGTCTCTCTAGGTTGTAAAATTGCCTACATTATTTTTTTAAATACTATTTCTATATGTAGGTTACATCGTCTGAAAGATATTTTCACGACATATTTTTATCTTGGATAGCTCCGACGTTTCCTCAGGAACTGAAAACTTCTATTACGAAACGCCTCCTTTATTTTTTTAATAGCATTCTGACAGTTTAAAAAAAAAACAGAAGTGACGATGAGAATGTAATGAGTAAAACTTATTATATTATAGTTAAAACTTTATTTGATAAGAATTTAATACGGATAATTTTTATCACCGTGCCACGTCCGCCCACATTGCAAAGGTTTGCCTTACAAAGGTTTCGGTTCAAGGCAATTTGCCGTCGACGATTTGAAGAGTCCTTAAAGACATAATTGGAATTACGATAATCTGGGACGTCGTCATCGCGGTTGAAATGTCAAAAGGATATATATGATTTGCTGGCGAAACTATACATTTTTCTTAACTTTTTTCTTTTTTCTTACCCTCCGTCCCTCTAAGAAAAGAGGAGATTAAACATTAAAAGAAAACTATTTTCAATTTCTACCTATTGTTATCATAGTTCTAGTAGATGAGTAAACCAATGGATTTAACCTATTATGGAGTTAAATTAAAATGCTTTCACTATCTGTAAGTTAAGATGCGACTAGGATATGTGTAACCACGCTAATATAAAAGTCAAAGCTAATATGAATCTATTAGCCAACAATGTGACAAAAACACAGAGCTTGGCCACAAGCCAAGGAGACGAATACCAGCCCAAGTTGTAAAAGTCAGCAAAAGAAATTGCATTTAAACGATGAGTTCGCTACCTGTCACTACAGTGTGCCAGATTAGTATCCATTGGAGTAGATCAGTCTTTAGCAAACTTTACTTTTGTCGGAGTAGATAACTTTTGTAGGTCTGACAATATAAATCGGTCACAGTTTCTGGCAACTAAAGAAGGTCACCGATAGAATCTCCTATCAAATGTTCTATTTGACGTTTCCTGTCACCAATGATCGCGTTCGGGCGCGATATTTTTTGTTGGACCTTTTTAATTTGTGGCTCGTTTAGTTCTACCAGAGAGTATAGTGTGAGTTTTTATCCACATAATGGATACAATTCTTTTTCTTCTTATCGTAACAAATCTGGAGTTATATGAGGCCACCTCAATGGCATTAAGCGTGGCCGCATAAAGATAGTTCTTTATAAAAGTGTCAAGCAAACCGGGTTATTATTGCAAAGAGCAATGAGACAAAGAGTCATCAAATGGCAAAGAGTCTCCATTGATTATTGTCCTTACCCGAAATATCTAAGAGTACCTAACATTGGACCGGTCACTTACTTTTAAATCACACTTCTTGGGAAAATATCGTATGAAAGCAAGCAAAGTCTGCGAACGCGCACTGAACCAGCGAGGTGGACTATGTTTTAAAATTTGAATTGTCCTTAAAGATAAAAATGGATGAGTATGTATATATAAGATACTAATCTGTATCAAAATTCAAATTCACTTAAGTTAATAATAAGTACCTAATTTCGAATTCTAAACTTTTAAGCCACTAAGCGTAGCAGGAAAATACAGGTGTACCTTAGAAGCCGTTGTGAAATCTTATTAAACTTATTCAATGAAGCGAAGCAGTATTACCCCATTGTATGCGGTAAAGACCATTCACGGGAACATTCTCAGTGGTTCTTATATAAGTTTTTGTAAAGTTGCACGTAGCTGTAGAAGTACATAGTGCAGTTAATGCGACACTGGTGCGCCAATCGACGCTGATAAAAAGTTCTTGCTGGCTTCACAAACATCCGGGCACGGCGTACTCAATTACTGGAGTTTGTAGCACGAGGAGTTTCCCACATTCACGTGCTTTCTCGTTTCATTCCTCCCGTAACAGCTTATTAACCTCTTTTTCAGATTGAAACTAATATTTGAGCAGTAATCGACATCAAACACTTTGGATTGAACGTCGTCTGTAGTAGTTAAGGTTTGAAAGATACCTACTGGAAATTGGTTTTATGTTACAGCGTAACGGTAGGTATATTGAACATTATTCTTTGACTTACGACTACACAACCAGAGTAGGGAGGAGGTCACGGATCACGTTGCGTTTTAGACCTTTAAGCATATCGCCTATAGCCTATGATGTATCCAAAAATCAAGCAGTGTGTTTTTTCTTATACCAAGGAAGGTACTATTAAACAGCGTATAAGTACTTTTTTTTATTTGCTGTATTATCGTTACAATGGATTATGTAGGTAGTGATATTGGACTAAGCTTTTGACCCGTAACAAACCAATCGATTTTGTATCTAGAACAGCAAACGTGAGTGCAGTGGTGCTAAATATACTTTTAGGAAAATAACGAACTAAGATAACCACAGATTGTATTTACAAGGTGATCTCTACAAGGTAGGTAGATATATCAAACAACCTTGAATTCGAAAACGGATAACGCACGCACGAAGTTGATTGCTTAACATAACGAGTACCTCATCGAACGAAACGTAAAAAAATAAAGACTGACGGCCTTCTTGTTTGGTACGAATTTCTATCAAATGAAATTTGGTTTGCCCAAAACTTCCCTACTAAATCTATTAAAAGTACAATACCACTCCTCATTATATCAGCCAATCGAGATCCACTGCTGAACAATGGCCATAGATATCAACGAGGACCGCTGTGGCAGAAAAAACGTCTATACTTCCCAAGTGGACACCACGCTCTGGAAAACCTGCGCATTTATGCTATTTATTTAGTTTAATAGTCTATCGTTGTCTATTTGAAGAACTACGCGGCGTTCTCAATTATCTATCGCGTTAAATTTATATTAGCGACAACGGGATTAATTTCGACCCGAGTCGCTTTCAATATAATTACATTTATACAGCAATACCATAGTACGAAGGCTAATGGTGCTAAAATTAATAGGTTACGTGGTTACGCTCCAAGAGTTCATTAACTATTACTGTAATAGGCAATTTCTATTAACCATGAAGAGATAAACGCAACAGAATTAGATTTTCATGAATATCGTGAATAATAAAAGATGGAGACATATTTTGTAGTTCTCAAGCGTATTTCCTGCCTTTCCTTATTTCCCTCGAGATGAGTCAACTTATAGAGGACATAAGTTCTACCGATATCGCCGAAGGTACGTTGCCCTGAAACACTACATTGTATATTTGTTCAAATAATGTTATAAAACAAATTGTGGAAATAAATTTGAATGTGTGGGGCTTTCGTTTTATAAATCAGACCGGTAAAATATGTTCGAAATTTACATTGACTATACAACCATTTTGATTAGACGTTGAAAAATCCTTACACATTCAGATTGATAATTCAAAGTAATTTTACTAAAGTAAAGAGATTGGATATTGCTCCCAATGTTATATTGTACTTTTATAATGATTTGCAACGTTAAAATTGTAGGGCACAAGGCTAGTTTCTCTAGAATTTTAACGCAATCTATTTCACGTGTCATCAATGTTATGTTTGTAAAATCTTTAAACTATTTCAATAAAAAATAAATGCTATTCGTTGGTAAATTGTTATTAAGTTCCTAATCGTTTGAGTGAGGTAGGTGGGACTGATTTCGGTAATGTTTTCTTTTAAATATTCGATATAGTCCGAAAGGAGGTTTTCATAAAAAGGACAAATGAAAAATAAAAAAGAAACGAAAACTACTTCTCTTTATGAGATTTTAGCATGATTAGAATAACATCTATGGAGTCGGCTACTTTACCACAAAATATTATGTCAATATTTTAAGTAGTAATTATATCTACTAGTTGTTATTTTTACCCGACAACACGGCAAAAAGCCGAAGGAAGGGATTTATTGTTGACCTGCTCGATTTACGGCTTATATAAAAACGAAGATTTTCTAGATAGCAGATTTAATGGGGTCATCAGTGCAGTAATTCCCTTAGTCGCATCTTATGGACACCCACGACTTCCCGTGAAGAAATGAGGTGATCTATTTTTAAACGTGATTTGCAGGACGCAAGCGGAGATAGGGCGCGTTCATAATATTTTTGTTCTTTATTACATTTACATTATTTTTTAACAGATTTTAGAAAAAGTGGTTTTCAATTTTATTCATTTGTGTAGGGGATTAATATTTGTAATTCATTCCTATACATACATTATATGTCGGGAAACAAACTCTTGGAAATATTCAAAATAACATTCCTTTTTTTTATTATTTTGAATCTTTAACACTTTATTCTCCTTCACATCCTATATTCGCCATAGGTCAATGGCGACCTATGGCGAATATAGGATGTGAAGGAGAAAGAAGTGTTAAAACGTGTAAAAAGTGTTAGAACTATAAGATATATATCGTATAATCTCTTTTACACCTTTCATCTTCATTTACTTATTCATCTTGCGTTCCGTTCTACATATTTTACATTATTTAAAATTCCTACGTACGTTAACATTGTAATTTTTGTATGTACCTAAATTCGCGTATAAACTGTTGTGTATATGAACCGATTTTGACTTTTCTTTTTTTGTTTGATAAAATATACTCTTGAGGTGCTTGAATATAATTTAGTTGTTGTCTGACTTTTACTCCACCTTCCACATACCACCCACTCGCACTGAAGATACAAAATAAATCAGTTAAAGTTCATGTTTCAATGTTCTAGACTTAACAATCATTAGACGCAAAAGTATACGTTTGTTTCATTTGCGTTTGTTTAAAGATTTTCGAAGATAAAATGTGACATCATGACAAAAAGTGTGTAGACATTAAAAGTAACTAAAATAAAGTCACAAAAGGTTACGTTACTTTGCTATGGAAAGAATACACCTAAAATATACTATATTTTAGAATATTAAAAAGCTCATTGAAATTCTTATATAAAACTGTAATTAAAATAAATGCTCCTCTAATTGTCTGAACAGTTTTATTATTACATTTTCTCTTATTACATTCTTGTTCTACTTTGGTGGGCGAGTGCACACTTGCACAGTTTTAATTGTCGTCAGCACCACCTGTGACTGCTTCGTTTGCATGTTATTAATAATTAACGTGGATTGTTCTTGTAAATCATTGAATATAACTGAAAAATTTTAATGTTGCACCAAATGCATGCATGTTTTGAGTTTTAACTGATGGTTTAATTGAAATTTAATTACAAGTTACATGTCTTCCTGTGACCAAGTATCGAAAACATCAGAATTCAGTAGTATTAAAATGATCATCATCAGCCTTTTCCCAACCAAGTTGGGGTCAAATCAAAAATCAAATCTGTAAACCCAACTTATGGCAATATAATATGTAAGTGGATTAACTCGTTACCATCCTATTCAAAAGTATATAATAATTGATAGGAGTAGGTATACCCAGTTTGTTACCTGTAACAACTCTTATTTCAAAAGAGTGTCCATGGAGTTTCTTGCAGGATTCTTCTCCATAGCATCAACTTTTTGGAATCGAGCATCTAGAATCATTCAACTTGCTTACTTCCTTGTAAAAGCTTATTTGAAATTAAAATACACATTGAAGTTGAACTTGAAATTGATGAGCTCGGTAACATCTGCATCATCAAAATCATTACAAAAAAATATAGTCTTCTGAAACCTTCAAGTAAGTCCTATTTGTTACATAAATATGTCATCGTGGTCGATTTTCAATAAAAAATAAAAGCTTAACGTTGCAGGCACGTAAATCGTACACCGCGAACAAAACAACGCGTTCAAAACCGATGCTTACGTAACGAAGCTAATGCGAGAGTCAAAGGGCTCATTCATATTCTCAGATATACTCGTACGCACGGCTACATATCAAACTAAGCTGACCTGCCATTGTACGGAAAGCCTGTACAAAGCGTGGCCAACTTATATTGGAGATATACTTATAGCTTGAAATGTAGCCATGTATCGTCGTCGTACTCGACGATGCGTCGGCAAATGACGTACTATATTCGATTTAACCAATCTACTAGAAGTGAACCGAAACTACGTTTGCGTTCGTATCTAAACATGCTGTGTCCAAAATATAAGGTTTTACCTACTAATATTTGGAGAAGTCCTAGCTCTCTTTAGAAATCGGACCGCAAGATTGATCTTAACAAGTTGTCTATCATTCGTAGTTGTTGATGGTATGTTTGCAAAAATTGTGTATGTAGAGTCATGCCTTTTTCACACAGAGGTAGGCACAAACTGCTTAAATAGCTTGCTGTTTGCCACTTGCTTGCATCATGAATGATGTTTTTCTGATGTAAAAGTTTGGTTCAGCATTATTTAATGTGATGCCAGTGAAAGTTACAAAATGTAGGGCGTATAAAAAGCACAATATCCATTTAATATTCACGCTGTATTAACTTATGTAAAGTCCTTTTAGATTAGTTAAATCGAATACTACGAGACGGAGCTAAAGAAACTTCTTGTTTGCTCCCACGCTTGCCGACACGCCGCGGCGCCGCCCGCCCGCCAGTCCACTGGCCGGAAGAGCAACGCAAATAACCCGTTTTGCATTATGAAAATAGAATGGATGAAACAAAAACATGAACCTAAATGTTTGTTGAAAACGTAACTTATTCATAACAACAGTTATCCTAGCTTAATTAACGATATGGGAATATTATTTACAGGTCAAGAGTTGAATTTTACGCTTCGGAAATTTGTACCTTGCCAAGTTGTCAACCAGGTGTAATGTCTCTTGTCACAAATGATGATAAATACTTACAATATTTTCTTTTAATGAAAATATAGTAATTTTTCCCATCAAACGGTTTTGTTAGTTCCACGTATCTGGTATATAAGATATAGAAGAAACTGAGAAAACACAATTGTCCTTTATCAACAATTATATTTTATAAGTAGGTTATAAAAGTACAAAAACGTAGCACGTGTTTTTCCTTACAACGGCATATTTTTTCTGAGAGTTATGTATTTCAGCATCCCTTGACCCTTCAGACGGAGGAGGAATATCAATCAGCTGCTGTAAAACTTGATAACTATGTACACAAATCCCAATCGCACATCAAACATTTTATTTGCATGGCTTAAAGAAAATAAATTTATTTATTTATTTTGCGATAAAAGAAGCTTATTTATGTAATTTACAAATTAATATATTGTATCAAATATAACATATAGACAGCAAGCTTCAAAATAGCATAGTAAATAACAATATTAAATAGCACTGAGATTAAATAGCAAATACCTATAATACAAAGCATCACATAATATCAGCTAGACGGGTCTAAATAGCATTTAACGGTGATACCGAAAGAGTAATTTACAGTACTTATCCCGAAAAAAAAATTAATGTACCTATGAGATTATAGTTTGAACTAAATGATGGCAATGTTCAAAAGCCGCTGTGGTGCATGTCTAACACATTAGCGGCTGACTTCAAACTAATCAAGAGCACAGTGCCGTTCGCGTTACGCGTATACGATGTTCGTAATTTATTAGCATTTATTCCCATATAGCAATCTGTAGGGATGCCGTTCTATTACGCAGACTCCGTCGAGATCCCTGCTCCAGTCGGCGACGAGAGTGGGGACGCAGTGGTCGCTCCCGACACCGATACGGATCGTACCCGCCGCTGTACCGAACTCGGCTCGCGTGGCGCCGTCCACATTCGATCTACAGTGTGTTTCTTGCAAAGTTGCTGATTTGTTTGCCGGCTGATTGCATAACGAATCACGGATTTGGAGTGTCTTTTGAACAATTTTTGTGTGACCGGAGTTATGGATATTGAAATAACCTGAAAGTTTCCTAACTTTCAAAAGGTGAGTAACACCATATTTTGTAGTGCTATGATTAGGTATTAAAACTTTCGTTATAATGAATTAAACTTTAATCTTGCTCATCAAAGTTACTTACCTGTTCGTGAACGGTAATGAATCCTCGGTCGGTCGTCCATTCAGGTTAGGTCGGCGAACGCAAACTTTTCATCCGCTATTTAACTAAAGTTTCTCGCAATCGATATCCGTTAGACGTTTACTTTTTGGGTTGATTGAATTGAAATCTCGTATTTTCTGTTTCATTTGGATTTTTATCAAAAATATTATCGAGTGACCTAAAATAAAACACTGAACATTTTAATTGTTTTCTTTATTGAATCAATAAAGCACAACTAGGTACTTCTATATAGGTACAATATTTTAGAAACTCTGAGAAATATATCATTTAAACAAAAGCAACTAACCAAGCAACCTCCTTTGTCTAAATCCATATCGCTTCTGTATTTCCAAGACACTATCTCTAATAAAAAAGGTACGCGCTAAAGAAATTCTATTTTCGATGTGACATAATGGACCCGTTTATGTGTCGTAACACGCAGTACAACACCGCAATAAGTCTAAAATAAATCCTCGTAAAGTTCAAAACTGTAAAGAGCAGATGGCGATGAACGGGCGATAGGTGTAACGTAAGTACGAGCGTAGTTGGGATGACAAGCTTTGACACCCGACACTCGTCAGCGCCCCTATCTCGAGAGTGACAGATAAGTACCATTTGTTAGCCCGAAAGCGGAGTGCTCTGCGCTGAAACCGGTGAAAAATCTCGCTCAAGCGTGCTCTTATTGAGGAAATTAATTTCTATTATTATACCAGCTTTGACCGAGCTCGTTCTATCAAATTGATTTAAGCACAATTTCTGCTGCTTTGATGTCTTTTATGTTTAATAACTACTCCAATTCGTTACGTCACACGCAACTTAAACGGAAATTCAATTAAAATGTGGGTCGTCCCGCTCATGTTTTAATTTATTTTTGATAATAAAAACATGATAGTCCATTTAGCCGTGAGCGCGAGACAATAACAAGCCATTGTTTTTATGCGTATAGTGGGTACCAAAACATTGCTGGTGACATTTTATTTAACGCTTACTAATACAAAGAAACTAACTACTATTTTATATAAAAGCATGACAGTGGGACGCGAGATAACGTGACTTTCCCTGTCGTTGCTTCAGAATTACCAAATTTATTTGTATTTGGCCTCTTGCGGCTTTTGTTATGCCAATTCGTTTAACGTGTAAGTACTTTGTTTTTTGAAGTCATCATCATCATCATATCAGCCAAAAAAGGTCCACTGCTGAACAAAGGCTTCCCCATAGACTTCCACCGGGATCGGTCGGACGCCGCCTGCATCTAACGACTGCCAGCGATCTTTACCAGGTCGTCGGTCCATCTCGTTGGAGGCCGTCCCACGCTGTATTTTCCGGTGCGTGGTTTATATATATATATATATATATATATAACCATTTATTTCAGGCAACTATGGCCCATAGCTATTTACCTTACAAACTAACATATATAAAATATATACAAAAAAGTGTTAGTAGATAGGGCTTAAAACTATGTTAGTAGCACTTCACTTTGCACTTATTGCTATATTCTTTGTGCTATCCTGTGGCACTTGTCCGCGGAAGCGACGGAACACCACGTCCTGCGGCCAAAAGTCCTCTTCCATGACGAGAGGCAGAAAGCAGTTCGGTACTCGCACCACGAACGCCTTAATGTTGACGTTCCGGCGCGACTCCAGTAACTGCACTCTCGGCGTGTACTTGGTCTTCTGGCGTACGTACTCCGCCCTAGTGGTGTAGTGCAGGCGGGAGATATACACCGGGGTGTTCGGCTTGGCGGGTCGCAGACTCATGTTAGGCTCCGTAGGAGCTTTGCCGCAGCGATTCTTACAGCTTCGAAGGTTTCCACTCAAGAACCTTTCTGTCCCAGCGGCCATCAGCTCTACGAGCTACGCGCCCCGCCCACTACCACTTCAGCTTGCTAATCCTTTCAGCTATGTCGGTCACTTTGGTTCTTCTAAGGATCTCCTCGTTCGCATATTTCGAAGTAAACATAGTATACTTTCATCAGTATTAGGTAGTATTTCGGGAGACCTAATCCAAATATACAGTAAAACGAGGAAAGCTGAACTGAAACAAGTTTCTGATGAGTAATTTGACCTGCACAGGCATATGGAGTTGTGTGGTAAGTGGAAACAACTCCATATGCCTGTGGAGGGATGCCACAGGATCCTTGGGTGGAGCAATGTGGATCAAATCGTTTCAATCATGGCAACGCGATCTTTTCGATAAAATTGTAGGGTTGTAATTTTGAACAATAGGCTTTCTTAACAACTAAGATCGACAATTTATAATCAATTAATTTACCTTTTTTTTTCAAAAAAGTCTTTCTTTAACATATTGCTGTTTTCATGTATAGCAATAGTACATAGGTAGGGAGCCTTCGTTCTTCTTTTTCTCAACAATGGCGAACTCGGCACGAAGGCATGTCCATTATCGAATGTAAATATTGTTGCAAATAAGCTTGACTTTACATCTGACGATACAAGAAGTATAGTGCTTGTTGAAGTCACTACTCCGATAAATAATCCTGTTAACAATTTGGAAGCAAAAGCCAAGAAGCTTTTGGTATTACAGCTTGAACTGGTCTACATTAGTCCCTTCTTCTTCTTTGGGTCGAGTTAACGATTTCAAAACAAATTGTAGGCCCAAAACTTCACCACTGCCATCGTCAGTGCCAGTAGTGCCTAACAAGACAAGTAGACATTGTGTTGTTTTCTTTTGTCTAGATTGCATTTAGTATACTATATATATACATATGTGTACTCTCTCCTTCTCACCTCGAATCGAATCAGTTGCGGTTACGACCAATGAGGTCTATGAAACAGTCAAAGTAGCCGAAGAAGTGAACCAAGTTAAAAACAATAACATTATTATGTTATATATCTACAAAAAAAGTACATTTTGAGTTCACGTCTGGTAGTTTGAGTTTCAATTATAAAGTAATTTCATTTTTCATGTAGGTAGCAGTGCGTAGGAGCTCACAGCAGTCGCGGCAATAACAATCGTATAGAAAGGAATTATAATTACTTTTAATATTAAAATTAAGCTGATAAAGCGGTAATTTCCCTCATTTGCGGCTTCTGTGTAACAATTATCTGAATGAAATCAAGTTCATTTTCGTTAACATTTTAGATAATGAAATCGTAATATTTGAAGTTATGTGTTCATCTAGAATAAATATATCAAAGTTGTTAATACCGACATGCTACCATCAACTTCCTCAATGATTGAACTAATAACAACAATTTGACCACATGAAGAGTCCTAGTAACCACAGCTGATATGCCATACGTCATATTATGATCTAATGGAGTCAGCAAGACAATCCACATTTTTTGGGTTCCAGTGATAACTTACCTTTAACTGGATTTGTAAAACCAAGAAATATCTCTCACATTTCTTTTTATTTGCAGACACAATGAAACTTTTTTTTTAAAACCTTAAAACCCTGCTAAAGAAAATTACGAAGTCTCGTAACATACCTAAATTACTTTAATGTAACAGAGGTTAGCCGAGTTAAGTTTGAACATATATATTTCATGACATTAAAGCTTAATGTAACCAGACATAAAATAGGCTTAGACAATAAAAGAAAGTGGAATTGACAATAAATTATTATAGAGGTCTAGGAGGAAATAAAACAAACAAGGGGTTTGCCAGTACCCATGCCTTGAAAGATAAGTAGTACATTTGAAATATGATGACATAATGTTAACAATCAAACATACAGTAAACAGGTACGTTTTGTTTAGCATTTGGTTTCCATGATCCGTCACTTGAAACTGATTGATGAAGACAACATACATAAATAGGACATCAAAGAGTGTAGATATTAGTGCAAATGTTCAAATATTTTCGCAATAACTAGTATCTAGGCCCTAATATGTTATATTCTCCAACTAAGGTGGTAAGGTATCAATAACCACGTCCTTTAAGACTAAAACCCTTAACAAAAAGTAATCTACTAAGCAATTTGCTAGATTTGCTCCCATTTTTTGTCTTTGCTTCAGCTGCTTGACCCTTAAAGTTAATTTTAATGGTTTTGGAGTTTTAGTCAAAGAGCAAAGAAACATTTGATCAAATAAAAACCCTAGCGTTTGAACTCAAAATAGAAATGTAAGTATGTATTGTTATTCTCTATAATTGTTATTCTCCTTTGATATTGTCTCTCGCCAACACGCGGCGGTCAGGACATGACAAAACAAAAAAGGGTAGTGAAAAATGGAACGAATGGACAAAACTGATTTTCACGTGATTTCCCTAGAATTTACTAACTCTACTGTGGGAAACCATATATGCATAGATCTCTCAATTATTGAATTTAAAAGTTACTTCCAAATAACAGATCGGATTAACCACATACTATAGTGCACCTAACACTGATATTTCGTAAATAGTCAGTAGACGAAAAAGTCAGTGGTACTTTGCTAAATACAATAATTTAAAGTGAATATTTTGTAGTAAATTTTTATTTGTAGTAAATAACATATTGAATATACAAAATTACATTACTTAATGTAGTGTCTTTCGCATCTACAATTGCAATAAAGTATTGAGTATTGAGCATAATTTTGTCTGTAGCGACTTCAATATACCAACATTATTACTGCCAGAAAATAACACAAGAAAACATCCAAAAATATGATAAAACAAAAGCTATTAAAAATGTGTTTTGTGAATACTCGCAGTCTATCAAAGTATAACTCCTGATACTTAGCTAGAGAAAATCATAGCAGTGATATCTTTAACGATTATGATCAAAGAATCCCAATGTTTAATTTAACAAGCTAATAAACGCCTTAACACGAAAATGAAAAGCCATTCAGACGTTACAGAAAATGAAATCAAAAAGAAACTGTATTAAAAGACCGAATTTGATGTGTTATTTATGGGATTTCGTCAGAAAAGAGAACAAAAGAAGGCAATATAACAGACGTTAAATGATATAGGGCCATGTCGGCCTCGGGGGGAAACTTGCAAAAATGATTTCAGCATTAATATAGGGGACAATTAATTGGACTACGTTCAACAGTAGATAAGTGAGCTCGCTCCTCTAGGGACGAGCCATTTGTCAACTTAATCATCTTTTCATGTGGACTAGTGAGGGCCTATCGCAAACGCACGATTCTGTAATCGCCCTATTAACTAAAATTGCGGGAACCTTTCTTACTGTTCGACGAAATTGGGCTGAATCGTTTACTTTTGCCTTTCTATGAGCTTGTGAAATAAATTAGCGTACATAATTATAGTTGCTGATGAATAGCTTTAAGGATAAATTATGTGACTTCAAATTAAAGGGAACTCTTGGTCCTTTGATAAATTAAGTAATACACAAATTCAGATATAATTAGACGTAAATTCAATATAAAAAAAACTTAACTTTATATATTTTGGGGGTATTGGATGAATGAAACATACAGATTTGTAAACGTTCCTAAATTTGCGTGAGAAACATCAGCTATCATTTTCCTGACAAGATGTACTCAGATGTAACTCTCTAGCCTATACAATAGAGTGCCAGTGACATACACTACACTCTCGGTACGCTCCCACTGCGCCGGCAAGGCATTGCCGACATGACAGGTGGTTCAATCTATCGCTATTCAGAGACATCTTACATGTTTGGATTTATTGCATGTGTGAGAATTCCTAAATTGCTATGCATTTGAAGCTCACGTTCACGGCGTTCGTATAAAAATAATGTATGATCGTTCAAATCACTCAGCTATCGCTAATAAATATAATGCTATCAATTTTTATAGACTAGTAAATGTTGTGCAAAAGATGGTTCAGTGATAAATATTTATTATGCAACAATAGAATACGCATAGTTTTTTCGATTCTTTCTTGTCAAAATATAAATATAAATTCAAATTGTGCGTCTCTTAAATACGGTTTTCGCTTTATAATCTATATCTGTACTAATATTATAAAGATAAAAGGTTTGTATTTTTGTAGGTATGTTTTGTAATGATTCAGGGAGTTTATTGAAAACTCTAAGTATCAGAAGAATGTTCTACTTGGGGTCACCACTGTGGAGAAACAAGGTGCGATGTCCCTCTAACCAAAGGGAGGATCCCTACCTGAATCTCCTACAACTGCTTTCACCATAAGAAAGTAAATAATATCTTTCCCTAGTAACATAGGATATAATTTAGTCTTATAAACCCGTGGTCTTGCACGTGGACAAAGCTGCTGGCAGAAAGCTAGTAAGTAAGTTTATAAAATAACAAGAAAAAAAGATACACCATATGGCAAAAACCCAATAACACTACAACATGGCAATCGAATCCAAGACTATGCTAATGAGTTAGGCCCGTCCGTTATTTCATGGGAGTAAATCTAAATATGGTACTTAGTTAGGCAATTGCAGTATCATTGTTGAAATCCCATAATTATTTTAATTTTACTCCATTCACTTTTAGGTATTCCAAATTTATTCCAAAAGGCCGGAAACCAATACCTACATTGATGTTTATAACTAATGTTTGTTTTCTGGAAATAACATTATGTAACTGGATATACAGGTGAATGTAACATAACATCCAATAATAATTGTTTTGATACAGAAATACGAAAACAAGCGAATTTATAAAAGAAAAAATAATATTTGTGCTCTCATTCCGTAAGTTTACCTATGTACGGTCTACGTAGATTCAGAATTGGAACATTTTCATCGCAATTATTTTAATGATGAGACTGTAGTAGTACAGTCAGCAACGAAAGTAGCTGAACACTATGAAATCTTCAAAACGCTTTAACATCTTTAATATTCAGAATTCACTGACCCTTGAAGGCAGTACAAATTCTCATAATAGAGGACAATTATATGTTTTACCTTAGTCAAAATCTAATGAATAGTTTTGGTACTGTGATGTTTTTAAACTTTCGTTGTGTTCAACGACTTTCGTTGCTGATCGTACCTATAGGTTTTGTATTTATTTGTTAAGAAATTCTCAATAACAGCTCGAAGTTTTAATGTATACTGAGTAAATTCAAATAGGCTAAAAGGCCCAAAAACTTCCAAGTACATAAGTTTGCCAATAAATCATAATCATCAAACAGTATTCATCCACTGCTGGACATAGGCACACGTAGGCCTCTTTTGGTGAACGATACAGAGCTCGATGTTCAGCCCTTTTCATCCAGTTGCTGCCAATATATGTAGATATTATAATAAATCCAAATCTTAAAAAATCTTTATCCTAGACTTTTCTCTACTACTTCTAGTCTAACGTGATACGGCTGAATAAGTACCCAAGAAAATTTTACACGGAGCGACTACAATCAAACATCCTCAACCCAATTTTATAAACAAAAATAAAAGCTACCTACGTAGTAGGTACTATTCTCTGTCAGTTTTCCCGTGGAAAATCTCTCTGCATATTTTAATTGCTCTGCATATTTGATTAGCTAACAGAATATATTCATCACATAAGTAGACGACTGCTTGGCTACCAACAGCTTGAAATTGTGTTGTTTATATTATTATTATAGTAAAACAATAATTTTCATATCCAGCGGTGTCCTGCAGTGTATTTGCGTTCAATATAGTTAATCCCAGTCCCACATTTTATTTATATTCATATCTTTTGAACCCAGCAAGGGTTCGAAGTGTAAGTAAAAATTTCTGTTTTAATCCCTAACATTTTCATTCAAATCCGGAGCTGATAAGTCGGAGCCTTTAATGAAATAAAGTTACAAACCGACAAACGTAACGTTTTTAGAAATCTAAAAACGTTAGGCAACTTATTGATTAAACGTCGTATACATAGAAGAAGCATTGGCAAATGGTCTATTCTTCTCTCTCCTTCCTAGAATACATCCGCAAAATGTACATATAATTATTTTAATTTGTTAAACGTTCGCTGTAATAACTTTCTGTTGTACACAGAGATAGTTACATATTTATAGATGACTAAAATAAAGCAACTTTACAATTTCTCCCCGCTATTTAATACTTTATGAATTCATAACTATGCTAGGTAAACTTGGGTCATACTCGTATATTTATGACAAATAAATATTTTGACGACGTCTGTGGTCTAGTGGTTCGAGTACCGGACTGCTGATCACGAGGTCGTGGGTTCGATTTTCACAAGACACAAATATTTATGATGAACTTAAGTGTTTGTGTTTGTCTGGGTGTTTCTTATACAATTATAAGTATGTATTTACAAAAAAAAGTATATAAGTACTATATCCATTGTCTAGTAACCATAGTACAAGCTCTGCTTAGTTTGGGATTAGATGGTGCTGTATAAAAAAAATGTCCCAGGATATGATAATTTTCTCTTTAATTTTACTATATAACTACAGTAAATTATGAAATGGTCTAAGGCTTCTCCTTTGACTAAAACTAAACCTATCTACCTACCTAATGTTTTCAATAATATTTACTTGTAATATTCATAATTATTCATAACCCCGAAGCGAAGGACACTGTGACACTCTGGTTAATAATAAGTTCTAATCTGCCATGATCTTAGCTGAAAATAGAGCACCCTATTACTTCCCCTAAGAGTTGTACGAAGTAATTAATGATTTTTATGAGGTAAACGTGTGGATCAATCTTTAAGCCGTCAACACTGAGTGGGTTAAGTTGAACAGTCTTTCTCTGTTCTGCTTAGTTTGGGACTAGATGGTGCTGTGTAAAAATGTCCCAAGATATTTATTTATTTATTTCTTTCTTTTACGTTCTAAAATAAATCGTATAACTTAACACTTTTTAATAATTTGCTTTGAATTATAATTTAAAAGTGTATTTCTAACACGTTTCACTGCGATATTCTCTATTATATCGGCGAATGTGAACATAAGAATTATAATTTCAGTTCTTCATGGAACCGCAATAGAAAATATAAAACACTAGCAAAGTATTTATCAAGTGTAAACTCCTGACATAGAAGATTCTTTATTTCATTCATTCTTTTACACTTTTTATAAGTATTTTTAATAAACTCAGCTTTCAAGCGCACTCCATATTTGAATGTTTATTTTTAGTTTAGGTATTTACGACGAACGAATAGTTTTTGAGGGAAATCTTCCCTGCAAATGATTGAAAGTGTTTTTCTGTTTGATTTTTGTGTGAATTATTATCGAAATTTGAACAGGACCAAGACATCTAATCTTTATATGGTACTTCATTCATTTTTGTCACAAACTCACAACAACTCACATTGGTTGAAAAGTGAAGGATAAATGAGAAAGCATTACCTGCGCCACAGCTCAATAATCAACCAATAATACGGTTTTACGTTCATATTCGCGTGAGTGTTTATACATGAACGGGAACTAAGTGGCTGCAACGTAAACAGGACTGCCACTTAGCGGAAAATGTACGTAGCAGGTAGTAAAGCATATGCCAATCTAATTCTATAATGTACTGACAGAACACAATGAGATTGGACTAGCAGCATCATGACTTGAGTAATTTTTACTAACAGATTATATTTAAAAAAAACCATTTAAAATCTATATGAAGAGCTCAAGAGTTTGTATTTTTAAACACGTTACACGTTAACACGCCCCTGAAACGACTTGTCAGATTTATTTTATATATTTTGCATTTGATAGCCCATTTTCTTTCTCATTTCTTGGGCTATTTAACATCGCCGATCAAAAACGACGTGTGAAACCGTGGATAGCAGCTAGTAGAAAACCACATAAACGAGTAGCTAAGCCCGAAAGCATCTAGCAAGTAATAGAATGTCGCTTTCATTAATAAAACGGCATGGCGCAAGACAGTAACAGGAGTTTCCATACATTTTCATAAATATTTATACACTTCCATCACACACACATACCTCCATAAATATTATCTCACCTGCCTTGGGTATTTGGGTACAGGCTAGATTGCTACCTGCTACGATCACCCAACTTTCTGTTCATCTGTGTACTAACTCGTATTAGTTATTCTTTGTCTGCGTTAATTAAAGCTCATACATGCTGGCTAGTTCAGGGTGCGCTTAACCTGACCTACGTTATATTAATTTATTTAACTTTAAACTTTATGTACACAAAATGGTACACAATTACACAAGGTGAACTTAATGCCATATAGCATTTATATCTATCATATCATATAGTTGCTGTCTGTTTCACTGGGTCGAAATTATTATCATAGCAGCTTGCGAAAATCAAGCTGTCTAATACGTTATCTCCCTAAAGCCAGCAGTACCTACTTACTTGTTAGACAGCATAATAGTCGAGTATACACTATACAGATTGCCAGCCCATTGCCGACTAGTGCAATAATAATACGTCTCCTGCAATTAGGTCTTTTAAGTAATCTCCCTTTTAAAGAGAAGGGGAGATTTTCTTTCGACAAAAGAACATAGAATCAATTAAGTTAAAATGGTATCGTTTCGTATATTTGTATGACCGGTGTGGCCAGCCAGTTTTGGCACCCTTAAAACTGATTTTCCTATTAGTTTAACGTCAAAAAGCCAACATTTTGCTGAGGGTTTTTGCTCACCCTGTGTGAATGGATCGTAATTGCCTCTAAACTATAAAATCAGTGTAGTTAGGTAGGTGAGCTTCCCCTTTTTAATGTATTTTCATCAACAAACAAAACGGTCCCGCTGCAAAAGTTGTATGCGGCTGCACCCATCAAATGTCTCGTGCAGTTGGCGTTCCACTCAAGCGCGGTGGCTGGCAATCTGTCACCGCTAAAGCGCTGAATACAGTAAGAAATAAATACACAGCAGTTTCCTATAAGTGGGCAACAATTCGTTGTGTTAAACGTTTCTTTGTAGCGTCGCCAAAACGAAGCCAAAACTATTTGGCGCCGTTAATTTGCTGACAGAGCTGAGGCTTCAAAAAACAAATGGGTCACTCAATTCGTAGCAATAAGTTTGCTGCTAGTTCCATACACTGCTAAAAACTAATACCATCCGGGAAATATGGCCAATAAAATTTAATTATGGAACATTAGCGATGATGAATCGCCAGCTACGCGGGGCATTTAGCGTAATTATATTATGATTACAGAATAATCGCATGACGAATGGGCGCGTACCAACTTCTACTTCTATCAGATTGATGCTGTATTAATTCATAGTCATGACTAACAGCTTTGTAGCGTCGCTTTATTAAATTTTATTTATGTAACAGCTACGAAGTTTGATTGTGTTTGTAAAGGAAACATAACGATATAGGAAAAATCAAGAGAACCGTACAAACGTTTTAATTGGTGTCGTTGACCCGCCGCGACTCGGTGCTTATTTATCTTCAATGCTGAAATACATATAATAGTATAGTAATCATATATGAGCTTTTATAATGTTTACATTTTCTATTTTGTTCATAATTTGATAGATAACGTGGATGGATATTAAAAAGACATGAAGTGACTGCAGTTAAGTATAATTTTATTTGTGTTTAATAACAACTTGACCAGATCCTGAAAGGCCGTTGTTGACACATAGAGCAAGTGAGGGCAAGTGCGATTTGTAGTCGTTATGGGTCGGACATACCCTACCGCCTCCCCAGGTCCCCACCACCGATGAGGATTTGCCGCATCCCAAAAAAACATAAAGCCGTTGGCCCTATGACAATCGTTAGTGGTCCGAAGTACGAAAAACAAAACAACGAGGATTATATTGGTATTGTCCACAAATTGGGTTGCGAAAGTCTTATAGCTAGTTGCTTTATGTAAATATAATTGTACTGATAAGGATTTCTAGTTGATTTTACCAAATACCATGAGTACATTAACATAGATGTTTGTAACCCTCGACGCAAAAACGACGGGGTATCTGTGTTTTACCTCCCGAACGGATGAACCAATTTTGATTTATTTTTGTTTGAAAGGTAAAAAAGTCGGGAGTCTTCTTAGCTATGTTTAATGAAAATCATTTTAAGATGGCCGCTGCCACAAAATGGCGGACTAGGTACATATTTTTTCACAACACCCTCAATATGGGTATCAAATGAAAGGGCTTGACTAGTAGAATACTAAACACTATGATAAATTGCAAATACAATATAGCCGCTACCACAACATTGTGAATTATTTTTTTTTGTGTCGGGCATTTTTAAATATGTTGAGTAGCCTTTTGGTACCCTGGACGCTGCTCGTGATCTCTAATTTCTCGTGCACATTGCCCTATTATAGCAACACCGTCTGACACATTACTGTCCTTCAAAAAACAATTAACTAACTGGGACAAAATTGTTAATACGTCAGATGTGAAAAAATAAAACCGTATCCATGAGATATTTTCTTTTGGCAAAGTTGTTGGCGTAGGATTGGCTTTGAGAAAAGTTAAGCTGGCAACGTAATTTCTTCTTTATTATTTTTCGCAGTACCCCAAAGGGACGCTTTGTCTAAAATAAACGTATATAACAACGCAGTGTTGTTTTTTTCAGCTTTATTAATTCCTTCTTTGACTAATAAGCTTTGAAACTAATAAAGCCTTTTGTTTAACTATTAAATTTAATAAGTACTTATTTAAATTAAAATAGTGTAGTTATCCTTAGTTAGTTTATTAATCTATAGAAGACTGAGATGAAAAGAGATTATTAGGTATCATCCTAAAACCTCCAGACAAAATAGCCTTTAAATAAATAACGTTTTAACTGTAATATCTTAACGAACATTATTTTCATGTTATAGTAAATTAAACTTCAACTGCTTCATTATCCACTAGTTGTGCAAGTGCGACTGCTGACCATGAGGTCCTCGGTTCGATTCTCAAGTCGAGTAGAGTTAAGTATTTGGTATTCTTTGAAAATCTTAATAACGGCTTGGGGTTTGAGATTTGCGTGAAAAGGCGATAAGCCCCCTATTACATTGGAGCTAAAACACCGGCGAACCGTCGTTAAGCATCAGTATCTACACTTCTGTCTTACCCTTCGCGGAATACAGAAGTAATAATATGTATATATTATAAGTATATAACAGTATTTTAAATAAAATAACAAGTAAAATTTAAACAACTCAAAGTATTTCCTCTAAGAGGAGCAAAAGATGTTCTCAAAAGATAGTATGCACAAGATGATTTGCACGTAACACTGTAGAGAAACCCATCTTAAGCTTAACATCGAGGAACCGACTCCGACACCGAGATTCAATGTAAGACAAGTTGGACTCGGGGATTATATAAGGAGTTTAAAACAACATTTGGTTGAAAACTTAGCTAGATATACATTATGGAGTATGGTAAAGTTTGACGACACGAATGGCACAGTGGTTGGGTTAGTATCATGTCTCCTTCTTCTTAGCCTTCTTAATGTTAACAAGCCTTATGTTGGCATTCAGGTCTGTGTCATACTAAAACAATTAGTTAATTAATGTGATAAAATAGAAGTGGCGCGACTTAGAGCGTAAGTATTTATGCTCCAAGTCATAAACCGGTGTATACCGGCTTGTGAAATATTTGTGCTGTTTATTTTATTTTATTATACCATAGTATACCAACTTAGAAGAATCTTTAACAGAACTGGATATGAGTGAAAATTTTTTGAGTGTTTATCCTTTGAAGCCTCTCGCTTGAAAATTGAATAAACTCAGCAATTTGGGGCTTGCATGGAATAAAATTAATTCAATACCTGATAATATAGATGATACAATACTAAACTTGCTGACATTGGATCTGAACTCAAACTATTTCACAAAAATTTAAAGTTGGTTTAGACGTATACCTAAAGTAAAAACATTAACGTTTTTAGTAACCAAATCCAGCAAATAGATGAATACTAGTTCTAATTCGCCTTAATGGCTTGAATACCTGCCTCAATTGTTAACACAAAACGTCATCATTATAATCCACGTTATGGTTTATTAAAACAGCGACTCGACTGTGCAGTCAATAATATGATATTTCCACCAAATAATTTATGATGTTTTCACTCCAAAATATTTTAACAACCAATCAACCCAAAAACGTAAAAAGAACAAAACATTTTTTTTGTTGCTTCGATACATGCATATATACAGATTAATTAATATTCCATATCGGTTTTTAGCTTATTATGCAACTGAAATTATCAAAATATCATCATTTTTTGTATTCAGGTTAAGGTATCCCATGCTCTTTTATTCATAAAGGTTTTAAATTAAGGATCTATCTTAAAACATTTAAGTTTTAAATGCTGTTTCATTTTCTAGAACGAATATCCTTTCAATTGGATACCGGATGCACAATGCTATTGAAATGACGTCGCAACATCATGGGCGTTATCACTCTTCTGTCTCGCCTGAAATGCGGCGTATTTGCATTTCTAATCATTATCCATATACCCATACTACAAGGAGAAGAACAATCTCAATGTCCAAGCTTAGCAGAGAACCCAATTTGTCCCTGTTATAATTTTAAAGAAGGTAAGTCATTAGTAGTACAGTCCGTGGATGCTCAATTTAATAATAATCAATAACATTAACCAATATTTTTCCCAGGATTGTTTTTGGAGTGCCCCAGTGCGACCCCGGGCGTTGTAAAAAATGTGCTGTCCAAGATACGAGGAACCATCCAGTCACTATCAATATATGATTTAGAAATATCAACGACAGAATTGAATGCCGATATCTTTCCATCAAAAATAAAAATAACCAATCTACAAATCTCGCAGTCAGGAATAAACAAAATAAGCTCTAACGCTTTTATATCGCTACGTGACTCGTTAGGATCTTTGAGCATAATTTCCAGTAAATTAAGCAAAATTCCGCATGAATCATTCTTGGAACTTTACAACATTGAGGCGCTTGATTTGCAGCTCAACGACATCAAAGATATTCAAGCAAACACTTTTCGAAATATTAAGTTAAAGAAAATCAATTTAAAGGGAAATAAAATAAGCAATATATCAGATAATGCATTTTACAACTTGGAAGAATCTTTAACAGAACTGGACATGAGTGAAAATTTTCTGACTGTTTTCCCTTTAAAACCCCTTGGAAAATTGAATAAACTCAGTAATTTAAGGCTTGCATGGAATAAAATCAATTCAATACCTGATAACATAGATGATACGATACCAAACTTGCTGACATTGGATCTGAACTCAAACTATTTTACAAAAATTGAAAAAAGCTGGTTCAGATGTATGCCCAAAATAAAAACATTAACGTTTTTTAGTAACCAAATCCAGCAAATAGATGAAGAAGCATTTTATTCATTACAAAAACTAGAAACCGTGGATTTGAGTCGTAATAAAATCATGACCCTTGCAAAAAACATATTTCAGAAAAACCCCTACATTCGCACCATAGATTTGAGTCACAACCATCTTCATCACATCAACGGTGTGTTTTCAAACCTACGTGAACTGTCCGAGATATTTCTATCAGAAAACAATATTTTAGAAATATCTGATGATGCGTTTGACAACGCTTTTGGGTTAACTGTTCTTAATTTAGAACACAATGCCATTCAAAAACTACATCCAAATTGTTTTTCTTCTTTACAAAATTTAACGCAACTACATATGGGAACAAACTTTTTAAATAAACTTCCTCGTAGTGTATTTCAAACCAATCGTAAACTAGTAACTTTAAGCTTAGATAATAATGAAATTAATGAACTAGACGAATTAATATTTGAGAAGCTCGATGAATTAAAAGAAATACGTTTGCAAAATAATAAGTTAAGTCAGATTAAGAGAAACGTATTTAGTCCTCTACCGGGACTTTTAGAACTGCATTTGCAAAATAATCTTGTACAGACTATAGACTCACATGCATTTATAACCCTTAAGAATCTTCAACATATTAATTTACAAGGTAATCGTTTAACAACTATCGGAGATGTGTTTCCTAATAGGAATTCGTCCTTGGTTTCTATTCAACTTGGTGCAAATTATTTGTCAATGTTAAAAAATAGCTCTCTTAGAGGGCAAATGAACGTGCAAATAATGTGGCTTAGCCAAAATAACATTAAAATGTTAACATCTAACCTTTTCAATGATTTATTAAATATTCAAAGGCTGTATCTAAAGAATAACAGTATTGTACATATAGAAAATAGAACATTTATGCACTTAAGGAAAATAAAGTTCTTAGATTTAAGTAACAATAAGCTTGTTAAGTTAAGTAATGAGACATTTTTTAAACTTGTAACGTTGGAAGAACTGTACCTTCAAAACAATCATATAAAACAAGTCACCAAAGATACATTTCAGTTTTTAAATAAGCTTAAGATATTAGACTTATCACAAAATGACATTATTATATTTAATTTCGATATCTCTTCGTTACCTATAAAACAGCTTCGACTAAATAAGAATTCGATAGCCATCATCGAAGTAGATTCTCTTAAAAGTTTACCGAATTTAAGTGATCTAGAGATGAACAACAATGACTTGACTTGGGAAGACATTATACAGGTACAGATACCCGGACTGAAATCTCTGATAATATCTGAAAATAACTTTACGCTGTTGGAAAATAAGACTTTTGCCCATCTCCCTTCATTACAAACTCTGTCGCTAGAACTATCAAATATATCTCAGCTGCCGCCGACAACGTTCATTAAAAATCAGAATCTGTTGAGGATAAACTTAGCTTTTAATAATTTGAGAGACCTACATAAAGATGTATTTGCGTACACAACAATATTACAAGAGCTCAATTTAAAAGGGAACAATTTTACAGATTTTCCACACCACGCCCTTTTTAATGTCACGTCACTTGAAATTTTAGATTTGTGTAGCAATCAACTGCACAGTGTTGATTTTTTTAAGTTTATTGGATTACAAAATTTGCGGTCTCTTAATTTGTGTAATAATAGAATTTCGATGTTAAATGGCTTTAATTCTCCATCCCTGAAAAATCTAGTAACATTAAATTTAAGCAATAATATGTTAACAGTTCTTCCACCGAATTTCTTCCATCATTCCGTAGGCCTGAAAGAGATAGATTTATCGCAAAATCTGTTTAAAAATATACCTAGCAATGGCTTATCAGAAGCAGTACTTCCTGCACTCACAACATTAAACATGTCTTCTAATTCTTTAGTGCAATTATTGCAAACATATCCTTCAAAATTGTTCCCGCTCTTAGAGGAATTAGTTGTAAAGAACACAAATTTAACGATTATTACTAGCAAGGACTTTGAAAATTTCCCATCGCTCAAGAGGTTGATGCTGTCTCAGAACTCCATAATACGTTTATCTCCGGGAGCTTTCTCCAAGCTACATAACTTAGAAATACTTGATTTAAGTCAAAATAAATTAGAAAACATTCCAAGAGAAAGACTTCAAGGACTGTATTCTACACGCGTACTGAATATGTCACAAAACGTCATCAGAGAACTGGAAGATTTCACATCAGATTTACAAAGCCTACAAAAGTTAGATATCTCATTAAATCATATAACTAGAATAAATAGAGACGTGTTCCGAGGACTCCAAAGCCTGACAGAATTGTATTTAAGTGGCAACTGGTTATCAGCTATATCTGCAGACGCATTTCGAAACTTGTTCAAGATTACATTTATTGACTTGAGCAGAAATTACTTTGAAGTAATACAAATGAAAATGCTCACGGTATTAGAAACACAAATTAAATCTATATCTTTTAATGGTAAGATACGATATCCCTTGACTGTTAATTAATTTGCTATTTCAATTTCCAATAATAATTTTACCATTTTTTATTTTTTTTCAGAAAATCCATTAACATGTAATTGTGAAACACAAGAGGTTTGGCGTTGGATGAAAGAACACTATAAAATTGTCATCAAAGGGAGCCGTAACTTGCGTTGTGAACATCCGGAAGATCTTCACGGTTATAGTTTCATCCAATTACCATCTCAGAAACTTTGCGATATACCTATCGTTATTCGCATTGCTATACAAGATATTCAGACGTATTCGATCATAGTATCTTGGCAAAGTCGAAACCAAACTGGTTTGAATGCATATCAAGTAGCTTACTTTAGCGAGGACCATCCAACTACGGTGAGTACTAACAGAAATCCATTTAAAAAATAGTTTTACGTGAAACATTTTTACCTGCGTAACTAAAAGCTTATAATTTTGAGTAAAACGTGCACGGCAACCGTTACAACAAACATTTGAATACAAAGGCTGTGTATCACCTCAATGGACCATAAAAAATATTTATGTTTCTCGCCTGTGAATGTTCGACTGTGCTGTGAATCCGTTTAAATGTTTCTTTTTACAATGTTTCATAGGTGTTCAAAAACTTTTTAATACTCAATGTAAGCGTCGATTTTCGATTCAGTAAAACGGTGGTAGTAGTCGAGTTTAAATTTTATCCTTTTGTCACAGATACGTGGGAAAATACTCAACGCTACTGCCCGCTCAACGAGACTCAATCATTTGACACCAGGATCACGATATACGGTTTGTGTGATAGCAGTTGGCAACTTCGGTACATCGACATCTACGGGTTTTTCTGTACCAGACGCCCGGATAGCTCTTTCACCGGAAAATTCCAGTGTAAATTTATACGGAGACGAACAGATATTTAACCATCTCCGTCCTTATATGAACGATTCTATAAACAGTAAATGTACTAGTGTAAGCACAATAGAAATCTTTGGAGCGGCAATAGATAGTCCATTCTCCAATACATACATGGATATTGCGGATATATTAACGAGGAGACTAAGCTTGGTTGTGGGCTGTTGTATTGGATTTATAGTGTTTGTTGTGTTAGTTTCTGCGTTAGGATATATTAAAACTAAGAAGCGTCAGGTTATCGCCAAAGCTGAAGTGCAACAAGCCCCTCAGTATATTTCGTATGATAATTTCAATACCCCAGGCGTAGAAGTCCAAACTACAGACATGGATATAAATACTATCACAGATAAAACGAAAGTACAATGCAAACATGATTGAACGTATAAATATTATTCATAAGATTGTGTTCAAGTTTGAGAACTTAAAGAGCGATATTGGAGTTTTTCCAATTTCAGTCCCATATGAGTAAGACGCCACTCATCCTGGAATAGAACCTTTCGTACCTTCGTCGCCTTTGAGGTTTCTTGAGGAAGTTTGGCAGAAAGATATGAATTATTACAACTACGAGCTATCAATAACGAAATGTGTGATAATCGAAAAAGTTTTACGTCATCAGGGTAGTTTTTTCTTGCAATATAATTTATATCCCACGTCGTGTTCGGAGTTGTAATATTTTCTTGTATTAATTATATTTTTGTAACTAATATCTATTTATTTTCAAAATTATGTTGGTTGCATAATTATCTAATAATTATCTTTGTGTATCTAGTCTGGATCCTTTACTTCTGTAGTGGTCTTCAATTTGATTTTATACTACTTATTACTAATCTAAAAACCCTGGGTTTATCATATAATAAATTTTATGGTCTTTCAAAGGTCATACAACCCTATCGTAGGTACTGGGTGACTTAGAGATCATTCATTTATTATGTTAATGCTAACGAGAATCAGAATAGCTTTCTTTTCGAAATAAATAGACTTACAATTTATATAATATTGAATATTTGGTCTTTGACAACAACTTTACAAAACCAACTAGGTACCTTTAAAGTGGTTTCCCCAGGTAGGGTCCAATTTATTACCCCAGTTTTAGTTAGGAAAGTTATTGAGTTTCTCGTTAAAATAGACATAAAAAAATATCTAATGATCTCAGAGTCAGTTGCATACGTTTTAAATAATTTCAGTTTAGTTTCATAACAATATTTATTTATGTGTTAATTAACGAACTGAAGTAGAATGTTAATTTTCATAGACGTCTTACGAACGATTGCATGTAAATATCAAATTCAGTTTTGACCTAAACGTTTAACGTTATATTTGGTTGAATATATAATAATTTCTATTGTGATTACTATCATAGAACTAAGTGTAAAATAATAAGATATAGAATAAAATTTTAAATACGTTGTGTATAAAAATCGATTGAGTTAACTCTGATAGTTGTAATGACAGTGTTATAGAGAATTCATTAAACGGTCTTCTATGGTGTAATAAGTAAAAAACGAATATTTATACTCACACATTTCTATAATTATAATAACTAGATAATGTACCGATAGATTTAAATAACGACTATGTAATAAATGAAGATATCAAACTCAATTTAGTGTTATTAAAATAACTGTACCAACCTCTGTTGATATCTGTTTTAAATTCAGCGCAATCCATTTAAACCTAGTGTAAAGACTGTAGAATTGGTAATAAAACTTTGAAAACATTATTATAAATCTCGTTTTCTATTTAACTTAGTCCTCAGCTTGTCATTCATAGAACTTTACAAGACGATTGTCTGAAGATATATAATGTTATTGCAAATGAAAATATTTAACTTCTAACCTCTTGTATACATACCGTAGTTTGTAAGCTAAGCTTTTAATAGGTATTTATGTATAAACTAAACCAAAACTGGAAAATATTTACCACATTCTATGTCATGAAAAAATATGGCGGTATATTTGGGATTTTCAGATCTTTTAGAATAACTCCTTGCTCTAAGGAAAATTATAGTTATATAAGAGAAGAAGATATACCCTTTATTTAAGAAGAATATCAAAATACATCTTGAAGGTTGAGCAAAAGAAATAGCCCCGCATAAAAGTAAAAATTCAACTCGAGATACGTATAGAAAAAGCGGCGTGTAGCAACGAAAAGAGCTCTTTCAAATATTGTTTTATCTCATACACACAAGGATCTACATGAGAAGCCAATCTAATCTTGAGATAGCATTTCAAGGGTAAATAACCCCGTTATTGACAGCTATTGGGACACAATCGAATCTTTCTTTATTGTGTACATAGTACAATATAAATCTCGTAAAAGGAGTTAACTGTCTTTGTGTCCACCTCGAATGTTCTGTCCCTATTAAATGGATTACATGAATTATTCAGCGACAAGAGTCGCGAACAAGAGATTCTTTGTGAGACTTTTGCTCCCGCCTGCTTGCGACATTTAAATGATATAAATACTATCACAATAAATGCGACTTTAGTGTACTAGTTAAAGTTATCTTATTCACAAAACTTATTCTTAAACTTCAGTTAGTTCAGAACACTTCCGATTAAGTTAAAAGTTAGGCACAAGACCTGTTAGATATTGATACACAGAATGCATAGTAAGTATAATAGTCTTTATTCATGAATTAAGTCAAACGAGGAGGTATGGACTGCCAAGTGACGATTCCCACTCCCCAATCACACCGTCGAGATAAGCATCTACTTGTGTGTTCCATAGTTATTTGTTTCGAGTCTTGATATATGTGATGTGCCTGTTAATTGTATGTCCATGAAGTCCTCTGCACCGTGCGTAATCTGAGGAAGTTGTCTTCGTAAAAAAAATAAACGGTAAGTACAGAATAAAAAAATATCTCTGGTAGGCATCCAAAAGAAGACAAATTACACCAACCAATTTTGTATCGTATTAACAATCTTCCAATATTCAAGAAAAGAATAAAGATATCCTGAATGTGGGCGTCTAATGTTTTTATAATGGTTAGGTACATCCTGTTGAACTGGCGTGCCGAGCTCCGGTGGAGTACAGCTTACATCTGTTATCCATTAGCTTTAGCTAAAAGCGCTACCAGGGCTTGTGGTATGTAGCCATTCAACTATGAAAAACGAAACAGTGTACGTTCAAAATAAATTACATAAAGTAGGTATTTGCTATCACGCGGACTGTTGATTTTAGGGTAAGAATATTGTAAATTACGTTGAAGAATTGAACGAGAAAAAAGGTTTTATAATGGCTGTCAGTAGAACCAAGCTTTTCATGGACTACGTCGTGTTGGAGCCGTTGTAAGTATATTATAAGCACAATTTTGTACCTAATGTATATGAAATATCAGCAATAGTAAAATATGCCTCATTAACCTTGTGGTCGATGCAGTCAGCATGACTGCTACTCTAGTGCTTACGCAGGTCTGGGTTTGATTCCCAGGTCACAGTGTTATTGATTTTTACAAAAAAATCTCAGTAGCTCGGAGTTTGGATTTATGCCCAATACCGGTGAACCATGGTTGTACATTAGTACACCTCTGCCTAACCCTTCAGGAATACATGCGTAACAATATTAAAATATCAGTAATGTTTCAACATGTCAGGTTTAGAAGACCTAAGCCTCCCAAAATCGCGTATTGAATATAAAGTGGTTACTTAGATCTTTGAATAATTCTGCGTGTGGACCAGCTACAAAAAAATGCGTGATTTTACTATTTAGTTATAGAAAGACTAGCTTTTACCGCAGGTTTCGCCCGCGTGGAGTTAGGAACTTTGAACCCGTTTCCCGTAACAACTTTGTTTTTTTTAGGATTAGGACATAACCTACATTAAGCTTATATATAAGTCATCACATAATTTCAACATTCACCCAAATCGGTTGGGCCGTTTTGCCGTGAAAGAGCAACAAAGATCCAAACTTACAAACTTTCGCCTTTACAATATTAATGAAGGTGATACCTACATGTTCCTTCAAACCATAACCTAACAGATAGCTGATTATTGCGACACGATATTTGGTAATATGGTGCTATCACCCCAGAGGATCTCCAGCAACGGAGTACCTACTTGTACGGTTGTAGTTGATATTAGCACTCAACTCTTCATTATTCTCTTCTCTTCATCATGGTTTTATCTAGCCAGGCGAATAGATGTACAAACAAACTGAAATGGTGAATACGAGGCACTCGCTTTGAACTTTATCCATATCTCGATGCTGTATCTCGCTACATAGTTTTTTAAAACTACGCACGAAAAGAGTCACAGAATTTTAGATTATGAATGTTGATAACATTTATAAAAATAGTTGTTTTTCGATAATGTCTGATTATAGATATCACAATAGAACTATAGAACTACACTATGTACAAAACGATTTAATTCTAATTAATTTTATATTTCAGCTTTCCGCCAGCGGCTTCGCCCGCGTTATCTTATAATTTTTTTTCCGTTTTTGCAACACTTTTCATTGCTTCTCCGCTCCTATTAGTCATAGCGTGATGGTATATAGCTTATAGCCTTCCCCGATAAATGATCTATCTAACACTGAAAGAACTGTTCAAATCGGTCCTGTAGTTTCGGAGCCTATTCAATACAAACAAACAATCAAATCTTTCTTTATGATGTTAGTACCTATAGAAGTATGGATAGTGTTTTAAACGCGGCAATTGATTTATTACTTACATATATATATATATATCCCTTCAATCCCTTGAAATGCTATTATATCTAACACATATATATATATATATATATATATGTGTTAGATTATGTAATAGCATTCTGGTATAAAATAGGTCCTGTAGTTTCGGAGCCTATTCAATACAAACAAACAATCAAATCTTTCTTTATGATGTTAGTACCTATAGAAGTATGGATAGTGTTTTAAACGCGGCAATTGATTTATTACTTACATATATATATATATATATATATATATATATATATATCCCTTCAATCCCTTGAAATGCTATTATATCTAACACATATATATATATATATATATATTTATTTATTTATAGATTGATAGACTGATTGATGTCAAAGTCGTAGGAAAATAAAGAAAGAATCAAGAGGATTCGAGCTCAATGTCTATGACTGGGCAGTCTTATGATTATAAGCGATCACTGCTCTTGCCGATTTGATTACGATACGATTATAATCATTAGTTCAGTTTGTCCGACTACTCCCACACACTCCGCCCAGCAAGTAGGTCGGCAGTCTGAAGGATTTGCTCTCACAACAAAAAAGATAACTAATATAAACATAACCTATAAGTAGTAATTAGCGCGGACTTCAAAGCTTTTCACTAATGAACAACGTAAAAAAATAGACTTGCTGGCTATTTCTGTATTAAAAGATGAGCAAGTTTTTTATTATTTTTCTTTTGCATGGTATTGAATAATTCTTATTAGTTAAATCAGAACAAAAACTGACGGGCTATAGTTTTATAGGTTTTTTTTTTTAATTTAACTGGGATGCACAGTTACACGCAGATCCGGATTGAATGTTTGTCTGGTAGGTACTATGTATATTAATTGTTCATCTGTACTGGAAATGGCTTCGCATAAAAATCTTTGAATCATAATAAAAGTACCAACAGTATGAATTAAGTTAATAAATCGATTTATTATTAGGTTCCAATCGATTGTCTCGTTAGTGTAGTGGTCCCAAACGCGACTGCTACGCTAGAGGTCCTGGGTTCGATCCCCGGGTCGAGCAAAGTGTTGTTGGGTTTTCTGTGAAATTCCCAATAGCAGCTCGTCTGGATTTATGCCCGGTTTATGGCAATAGGCTCGCCCCCTGTTACGTGGGACCTAAACATACTGGCGAAATGTGGGTGTACATTAGTACGCCTTTGCCTACCCTTTCGGGGAATATGGGCGTGAAGGTATGTTATGCAATCGATTTAAAAAAAACTTGACGACCTTGCTTTTGTAGAAAATAGGACGTTTCCAGTTATAATAACGCTTACACACAGTCACACACATACATAATTATGAACTCCACACGAATGATGTGTCTCGACACACATTCGCATCACTGGACTTACCCGAAACCTAACAATGACACGCATTATTGAAACAAAGACGCATTCAGTTCCAGACCGAAATCTCGCTCAGTGACCTCGGAAATTACCCGAAAATCGCTTGAAACTACATCCCGAGAAATACTATATAAACACAATAAGTAAGCATTTATAAGTAAGAGGGGCTACCTACAATGATTTGCAAGATGTTATGGTTGTGTATGGGTATTTCTTCTATAACATAACCTAATGTACCATCACGCTGGCATCTGGGGCTGGCATTTGACGACTTCTGTTTCTGTGGTCTACTGGTTCGAGTACCGGACTTCTGATCACGTGGGTTCGATTCCCACATGACACAAATATTTATGTGATGAACATAACTGTTTGTCTTTGTCTGGGTATTTCAAATGTATTATAAGTATGTATTTACAAAAAAATGGATATAAGTAAGTATTAAGTATTATATCCATTGTCTAGTAGCCATACCCATTTTAACACAACAACACAGTTCACACAAATCTAAGGCTGTTTCAGATAATTTGAGTTTTTCTTTATTGCAAATTGTGAATCAGAATATCATATTTATTATTTTATATTTTTATACTGGCGAAACGTGGGTATACATTAGTATACCTCAGCCCAGTCGAGGAATAATGACGTCGTGATGGTAGGTTTCCGTTAAATTATTTGTTAGATAAGCTCATACAGATATTGTTCCATATCTGAATTTATTCAGCAGTTAGCAATTATCCAGGATTGGTGAAATAGGCTCTAAATATTTTATAAATACAATATTTGCATGCAGTCCAGATAGTTGCTAATGACACACATCTCTGCGTGTACTCAGTCCAGCTCTCGTAACGCAATATGAACTCATCGTATATGGGTCAAGTAGCCCCTGATGATGTCAGGATATGGCTATCACAGCACCGCGGCTACATCGCCCCACTTTATATTTTAATTTAAATGCGCGAGTGCCGTATTTTTAATTAATCTGTTTGTAATACAATTAATAAAGAATACCAGAGAGCTTTGTAGCTTTATATTCTCTTGCATCTCTCTGTGTTTCCAAGTAAATGATTACAAACAATATTGTATGCAACGTTATCCTTACTAATATTATAAATGTGAAAGTAGCTCTGTCTGTCTGTCGCGCTTTCACGCCAAAACTACTGAACCGATTTAAATTTAATTTGGTATAGAGATAGTCTAAAGCCTGAGAAAGGATAGGCTACTTTTTAATGCGAAAAAGGGGCTTTAAGGGGTTGAAATAGGGGGTGAAAGTTATAAGAAATACCCAGATCACGCGGGCGAAGCCACTGGCAGTAAGCTAGTTATTATAAATGTTTACTCCTAAAAATAATCTATTGTTTACTTAATATGAGGTGTGTACACACCTCTGACCAATCTTGTCATAACTCTTGAATGTTACTTCTAGAAAATGTATTATGTACACAGCATTTAGTTTGCGTTCATTAATCACGTACAAAGTCGCCAACAGTTCGGATGTCGCCCTCGTCGAAGCAGAAAATTTCTCAACATCTTGAGGTCTTGAACTATTGCGCGTGACGTTTGACCTGAATAAATACATTATGGAATCCAATCTTGTGCGAGTTTCTTTCTTATTTTATTTTGCTCACTTATTTTATGAAACAACTAGCTTCCAACCCTGTTTTGCCCGCGTGGGGTAAGTACCTATGGTAAGGCTGAAGAGGCCAAGTAAAAAAATGCCTAGGAAAGGAATACTGCCAAAATAGCGAATATAATCCTCTTTACTTAATAGTCTAGGAGTCTAGTTCAGAACATAACATACCAGTAGGTTCTTATTTCCTCGAAATGATAAAGAGAGTTGTAGGTACTTACTTAATTTTGGGTTCCATCTATACTAATATTATAAAGAGGAAAGATTTGATTGTTTGTTTATATAACTACTGGACCAATTTGAAAATTTCTTTGAGTGTTAGATCCCATGTATCGATCCCATATTATCCCATGTATCGGGGAAGGCTATATACCATAACGCTACGACTGGGACGACGACTACGACGGAGCGGCGTAGCAATGACAAATTTTGCCAAAACGGGAAAAAAAAGTTATCAAGACCACGGGCGAAGCCGCTGGCGAGAAGCTAGTGTATTATAAAGTCATAAACACAAACGGCGAACACCACACCGGACTTAGACACATTTAATTAAAACTAAAAGTATGAAGAACTCATGTTTTATGCACACACTAAATGCTTTATTTTTTTAAATATTTTACTTGGTAAGAAATAAAGAAAGATGATAATAATATATGTTTCCCAGGTCCCTTATTTTCTGGGTATATCGCAGGTACTGAAGATATAATCTGGTAAATCACACTGACGCTAAGTTTCTCAGTTTGTTCGGTTGGTCGTCATTGCCGTCTAGTTTACCTTTACCGGTTAACCGGTAACTGGAACTTGTATGTTGCACAGTAATAGGTACACTGACCATGTTATACCAGCCTCCGCGATCATTTTGTTATGATATTTTCATTAAGCTATTATATTTGCTTTCCGCAAAGGTTCAATTTCTAGACAACCGTTTGGCCTGCGCATAGAGAGATAGTTGTCATTCTAAACATCAGTCAGTCTTGTTTAGAGAATATTAAATAATTTAATAGATATCTAGAAGTAGCTAGATAGTCGTTATAATAAGAAAACATTAATTTAAGCCGTACAACTTATAATAAATTCTTGCTTGACTTATTTATTACTGTACAAATTAAAAAGAAAATCTGTAACATTTCACTAATTTGATAAACTAATAAAGAGATTTGTTGAATAAAGAGTTTGTTACTTATTCGAAACTTAAATTTCATATCTGTCTATCAGGCACAATTTTAATTGAATAAAAGAAAAACTTTTTCAATAAAAAAAAAATATGATGTCCGACTCGGTTATGGATGTGAAATTAAAAACATGAACGGTAACAGCTTGTTACGTCCCGTAAAAAATTAAAGTTGAACGAGGGAAATGCGTCAGAGTGTGATGTATGTACAAAACAAAAAGGTATGTAGCTGTCAGTTTGTGCGCTTGATACAGCCTTTTTCCCAACCATGTTGGGGTCGGCTTCCAGTCTAACCAGATGCGGCTGAATATCAGTATTTTATGATGACTGCCATCAGACCTCCGCAACCCAATTTCTGGGTAATACCGATATTCGAAGCATAGACTGGTTGTCAGGCTTTCTGGGCTTCTGACTACCACTAACGATTGTCATAGGTGTTTGTATGACAACCGGGACCGACGGCTTTACGTGCTCTGCGAGGCACAGAGGGGTCTTGATGTGTGTGACCTCGGCAATCGTAGCTTAACCTTGCAGATCGGTTGATCAGCGTAGTTATAGCTTAGCCACGAGCCCCTCAGAACAACATAAACATAACATACCTATCATCACACCTATATTCCTAAAAGCTTTTAAAATAAATAACTTCCGCGATAGCCTAGAAGTCCAAAACATGACTGTTACAACTGTCAGTTTGAGCAGTGTTGTTGGGATTTTCTATAAAATCAGTGGCAGCTTTGTCTGAATTTGCTCGCCCCTATTTTTTTTATTATATGGGACCTGGGACCAGCGAAGTATGGGTATTACATAACTACATCTCTGCCTACGTACAATGATGGTATGTTTATGTTGTGTTTAAATGAATAACTTTAAAATACACAGAAAATGACGTAATATTAATTTAAACTCTAAACTGATGCTACGTGTTATAATCGTACCCTCGTCGGCGTCGTCCACTGAACACTGTAAGTACTGTAGAAATAACACAACGCTATCTAAAACGCTAACATACGTTACAGAATCACATTTGCATACATATCACAAATTTCAATCTCTATACATAAAAGCATTTATCTTGACACAGTCATAAATAGTATCAAGCTACAGTTCTCGCCAAACTTATTGTCCGGGTTGAAGTTGGCACGAGCTAACTTTACCTAACCCGGCCGTAAAAATCGGAAAAAGAAAAATATTGGATTGTAATAAATAAAAACGCAAGCTCAAGTCGTAGGCTATCGTTTAAATCATTCTAATCCAATATATTTCTTTCTCCGATTTTTACGATCGGGTTAAAGTTAGCTCGTGCCAACGTCAACCCGGACAATAAGTTTGAAGAGAACTGTACTTGTATACGTTGCAAATTTTTTTATCATTAAGCTGATGTCGAGACGGTATTTTAACTATTCTTATTTTTCATAGCAAATCTGCTCTTTAATAATCATGTTATATAACTTATTTACTGAGAATAAAATGTTTGTATAATAATTAATCTACAAAATGTGTGTCAAATTCTACGAAATCTTCTATGAAAACTTTGCTAAAAGTATATATTCAATCTCTAAATTAAATTTCAAGATCTGAAACCTATTTTCTATTTTTAATTAAGGACAAAATCGGCTGGCGAGCAGGATTCGAACCCGCGTCTTCTGGTTCAGTACACCAGACGCTTTAACCGCTAAGCTATCGCGAGCCCCGTTCGCCTGTCGAAATCTTACTTCACATTCTAAACTTACATCTTTAAGGTGACGTCTGATGTACTAAACCAGAAGACGCAGGTTCGAATCCTGCTCGCCAGCCGATTTTTTCCTTCATTAAAAATAACTTGTAATCTTAGCATGGAAAATGCTTAAAAAATACAAAAAGATACCTATTTTCTATGTTAAATCTTTACTTAGAACTTACTATCTTGCAAGATGAAAAGCGTTACTGTTTATCCGATTTTACCAGGTGCTAGCAGAACCTTCTCCATTTGCTGGATTGCTGAATGTGATCTTCATCTTCATATTATGTTCAGGACAAAACGCCATTGATGCCACCACTAACATACCTCGGTGGACACCTCGTGGCCACCTACTGGACCTAAGTACCGTAAGCTTCTGTTCTGTTTCACCACCTCTTAGTAACTTGACGGATAATTTCATTCAAATGTCACATTTTTGAATTTATCCAGCGGTTAGCGGCTATCCAGAGGCGGTAATACAGGCCCTAAATGAAATATTTACCATGACAAAAGAAGAAAATGTTTACCCAGACCGTAGCTTCATCTGTCCCATAGTGCAGCGCGCGCAAGAGAGGTGTCATCAGAATCATATTTAGTTGCATACGGGAGCGGCGAACACTCATTGCTAATATCCCCGTCATTTGCCCGATTTCGGTGAATGTACGGATCTTATTGCCCAAGCATCTGTGCTTTCCTCATTTATACTATAATTTGCGTCGAGTTGGGAAACACATCACACTAATAGCCCATATTTTATTAAGGCTATTACATAAATTTTATTTAGGTTTGCGTCAAATTAATTTATAGGTCGTTATTTTAACGCTGTGTAGCTGTGTAAAATTCTTCAACCATGCAATACTAACACAAACGGTGTATAAACGGTGCAAATAAAGACAACCAATTTATTTAACAGAGCACACAGCAGCGTACCTAAATGTAACGTAGTAGATAATATGATACAGCTACACAAAGAATACTGCTATATTATAAGTATTTAGGTAGGTATACGTCACTAGATGTAGTTATAGCTTGGAACATAGCTACTATATTCTAAGAACAAACATCACCAAGGCTAAATAAAATATTTTTCTTTGTTACGTGAGTGTAGTAAAAAAACAATTGAAGGGAAAACAAAAGTAGCTCCTATACAAAACAAAGGCGCCGCGAGAGAGTAGACACCTCCCAGGTACTTCCTCATCTAAATAAAAGGTAGTGTGCACACGGTTATCCTGAATACGTAGCTCTTTTTGACCGCGACCGAAAACAAATAAATCAGTGCGGTTTTGTTTTCCCAATCGCGTGTCCAATTTGTTTTTCGGGAGCTAATTTCATGTAACGGATACAAATAACCGCAATATTTCCGCTAGCAACTATGTTGTTTTTAAAAATTCATAACGCCCCACATTTTATGCAAGTTTAAAATTAAATTACAACAAATAGGTAAAGTAAAATTTACAGAGGCGCTTACGTTACCTAAATAATGTGAGGTGACCGCAATTTAAAGTTTTAATGAGTTAGTTACCCTTAGAGCGAAGACGGGATACTGTCGGCATATTAATCATGTATATTTGGGAACATGTTATATAGGGACAGTGTGTTATTAGGCTAGCTAGGATTTTATGAGCCCGTCCCAGATAGTTACTTTTTTAATCTGTCCTACCGCTGGGCAAAGGATTATTACAATCAGCTATCATTCGTCAATTTTTATGGCGAATTAAACTGAATCGTGGACATCTAGCAAATGAATTCGAAAAGTGACTGATTAAACGCGGAAGTTAGAACCTCAAAACTTTTAAACAAATGTTGCTACTTCTGGTTGCAAGGATGGAACATCTTAGCATTCCGAACAATGGTAATTCATAGCTCCGTTTATCAAGATTTTTGTTTTTTTATGACTTGGAATTTGGGTACTGGTCTAAAGAGTCACCTACCCTGATTCTAACTCTAAGTTTCCAAAGCAGTCTTAACAAATGCACCTTTATAGCTTCGGTACCACACGAGGAACGTATATCCTTCAATGTTCATTCAACGTGACGTTCGGCCAGCCCCTCGTATTTTAACTATCCCTAAGGACAAGAACATCAAAGTTCAAACTAACGGCGAAAACTCGTTACAGTAACTTTGGAGAAACAAAAAGCGGCCGAAATAAGCTTTAGTCAAATTCTTATCCCCGTTGGAAATGAATGGTAAGTACTAATACAAAGTCAAAGCAATTCGTATGATCTTTTAAAACGTCCCCTGTAAATATATGAGTGAACGCAGAGGGACTGTTATAAAATCAAGTAAGACTTCTAAAACGACGATGTTAAGTGTGTATCCTATGAAACGGAATATTATATGTTGCGTCAGTGCTTAAGGATGTTTGTATACCTTTATTTAAGGCTACGTTTTAGATAAATATTGAATACTAGCTTTCTATCAGCGGCTTCGTCCGCGTAGTCTGGGTATTCTTACAACTTTCGTCCCCTATTTCAAACCCTTACGCATTAAAAAGTAACCTAAAATTATCTTTTTGTATTTTCCTACCTGCGCCTTCTGGTTCGTTAAGACGTAAATTAGAATGTGGAGGAAGATTTCGACTGGCGAGCAGGGCGAGCGGTGGCTTAGTGGTCAGAGCGTCTGGTGTACCGAACCAGAAGGCGCAGGTGGTTCGAATCCTGCCCGCCCGCCGATTTTTTCCTTCATTAAAAAAAAAATAACCTAAAATTGTTAGATATATTTCGTGACTAGCTTTCCGCCAGCAGCTTTGCCCGCGTGTCTATAAATTATAGCCTATCCCCCCCCCCCCCCTCTTTTCAACCTCTTACAACCCTTATTCCATTAAAAAGTAGTCTGTGTCCTTTCTCAGGCTCTAGACTATCTGTGTACCAAATTACATTTAAATCGGTTCAGTAGTTTTGGCGTGATAGTGCGACAGACAGACAGACAGAGTTACTTTCGCATTTATAATATTAGTAAGGAAAAAAAGTAACATAACTGTTGACGCAACGTTATTCCATGAAATAGGATAAAGTATAATTATGCAAAAATGACATATCGACGACGACAATATTTAAAAAAATGTCCAAGACGCCAATAATAACTTATTTTGCTAAAGTGCGTGATAATTTATCCAAATATTGTGAGTTGAAATATTCTTGGCAGCCACGAAAAGCAAATTTATTCAATTACAAAGACATAATTCCATCACGTTATCTAAAATTATAAAGATTGTGTTGCGATATAAATATTTTCTGCTTTTATTATTCACTAGATATTATGAATTTATAACTTAAACATTCACGTGTAACAATATTAAAGTTCTCTCATATTTTCAATTTCATTATACACGTTTATGCGATGCTTGTATTCAATTTAGCTCAGAAATGAAGTTAATTTGCTATTTTGCGTGAGTGATGTCGTCATTAGCGTAAACAATAAATTATTGAAGCCATTACCCGAGGCAGCAACGCTCTGCGCCTACTTCTAAATAGGTACAATAACAAACATAACATGGACGTAACTAGTCAAGTTTTGTTCCTCGAGTAGTCATCCCTTCGCTAACTGAATAACAGTAATAAGAGGGAGGTCGTTCTCCGGTGAAAGAAGAACTAACTACACAACAATCTAATAAGAAATCGGGCGATAAGGAAAACGTTTTATTGACAAAGAATAAATACACTGCTCGGTTCTCTTGCCGCGATAAACATATTACAAACGTAAGGTGCCTCATAAACGGACATAACCTAAATGTGACATTTATTTTGTGTCTACGTATCCTGTCACAATATTACGTTTTCTTGTTATTATTAACAATATTATATTGTTTATTAGTATCCTACCTCGTTTCTGTCTGATTTGAGTTATTATTCCAGAAGAAATATTTTTCATATAATTTGGACGGTTTTAGAGGTACGAAAATATTTATTACAGTATACCTAGGCATGGGCGTACCCAGCTTTTGGCCCAGGGGGGGGCAGGTGAGGGATACCTTACCCCCCCCCCCCCCGGGTCCCTCATCTCACTAAAAGAGGCAGTGGAATTTCAGCAGAATTATAAAAAATGCTCAAACCCATCGAAAAATCGACAACAATGCTAGCTACTTATACTTATATATATCAGAGTAAATATTATGATAAACCGAATTATTTTGTTAATATGTTGCTTCCTATTATATTATGACCCCACGTGGAACGAGCTTAGAGCCAGCAACAAATTTTAGAACTGGAAATCGGATGAATTTTAACAGGTGCGCTTATAGCCGATCATGTTAGCCTAACGCTCGATTTTACCAAAATAAATAAATAATACATTATTTGCAGATCTACTTAATTATTGGCTAGCATGACCGGCTTAGGGATATCGGTCAGAAATTCACCCGATCTCCGGTTCAACATTTTGTTGATGACTCAGATGCATTATAAACCGGTCATGCTGGATCAACACTTGATTCTTCCGGTACTCGAGAGTCAACAGCAAAATATGGAATCGGAGCTTTTCTTAGAGTTTCTGACTATACGGTATACTTTTATAAACCGGTCAATATCAACCTTTTATAAATTTTGCTGGAGTCAAATAAAATAAGTTTCTTCCTCTACGCTGCAATGGTTATTGACGCCCGGAGAGTCAGCATAAAAAAATAGAACCGGACGTCGGATGATGACGGATGATGAAATTTATTATTGTTGCCCGGAAAGTCTGGAGAAACACCTTACAGTAAACTGCAGCCAAACAACACACTTTATTATGTGTTGTGTTCCTGCAGTGAGTAAGGTCGCCAGAGCTCCTTCTAAGGATGCGCTGCGCTGGCAGTAAGAAGAATATTCCTTGAGGGAATATTCTGTCGGCTCAGTGAATCCTCCATAAACCTCTAAGACGTTTTTCGGGTCGGCAACACGCGAGTGATACCCCTGGTGTAGCAAGCATCCATAGGCTATGGTAACCGTTTACCATCAGGCGGGCCGTATGCTTGTTTGCCACCTTAGTGGTATAAAAAAAAGTCATCAACAAAACTCAGAACCGTAAATCAGATGAATTTCTAACCGGTATTCTTATAAGCCAGTCATGCTAACTCAACGCTTGATTTATCTGGGATTTATAAATAGAAAAAAAATGTATTTAACGTAGCAATGAATATTGATGACTAAGAGTCAGCAAACGAGAAGTCGAAAACTTGGGCCACCCACCTTGGACAGGTTAGGTTAGAAGGATACTTACAATTGGTTTGTTACTAGACCTCCAGTTATCTTACACAGTAAGAGCGAGCGAAGCGAGCTCGAAAATTTGGCCACCTACATCGGACAGGCTTGGTTAGAAGAGTAACTACAATTAGTTTGTTTACTATTTCCAGGTGTCTCATGTAAAGGCGAGCGTAGCGAGCTCGAAAATTGAGGCCACCCTCCTCGGACAGGGTGGGTTAGAAGTGTAACTACAATTATTTTGTCTACTACCTCCAGGTGTCTCATGTAGGAGCGAGCGTAGCGAGCTCGAAAATTTGAGCTACCTACCTTGGACAGGACTTCCTCCAGTTGTCTCATGTAAAAGTGAGCTCGTAAATTGAAGAAACCCACTTAGGACAGGCGACGTTAGTGCAGGGGGTAATTACAATTAGTTTCTTACTACCTCCGTGCGGCTAGCGCTGCCCCTTGGTGCCTGGCGCTCCGGGCTAAGGCTCTTTTGGCTCTAGTGTAAATACGAACCGGTATCCTTATAAACCGATCATGCTAGCTTAGTGCTTGATTTTTAGGGGATCAATAAAATACAATGATAATAATTGTGTTGCTCAACTTGGTTAATGACGCCTTGAAAATCGGCAATAGGATATCTTCCCGGGATCGCACGAGTTTCTGACCGGTGTTTTTATAAGCTTGTCACTTTCGATTTTTCCAAAACAAATAAACAAAGTAAAGCTAGCATTGTTGTCAATTTTGTAAGATCGGTTTGAGTAACAAAATCGTTTTAGTAGCAACTAATTGTTGACAAAAAGCAACAAATAGTGAATATTTCTCTATTTTGATAATTTGTCACTGCCAGTGTTATTGTAACTTGTGGGGGCAAGTTTGTTCCGTCCTACACACAACACGAAAAAGGTTTTTTTTTATCTTACTATAACTTTTATCTACGGGGCATCCAAGTTCCAGGGGGGGGCAGCTGCCCCCCCCTGCCCCCCCCTGGGTACGCCCATGTACCTAGGTACGATATTTATATTATACTCGCAGTTTGCTAGCCCCTGATGCGTATTAGAATAATATTATCTAATAATATAAAAAAAGATCTAAGACTTTCATGATACCTATACCTACTTATACTTTTGCTCTAGTTGATGTTTTAAAGATCGAAATATAGATTTTAATTGAATTTTAGTATCAAGAAAAATATGAAATTGGACCATAAAATTTTAGAAATTCCTCTCTTTCTGTCTAAATATTTAGGCACATAGACTAACTCTAATAAATAAGGGTAGGTAGTAGGCGAGGCGCGTTTTGATCCTTTAAACCCCGAGGTTAGCCACACAAGGCCCCCTAAACACGGCCAATCGAATTTGCCAATAAAATCTGCCCATTACACCACACTTTCCGTCCGCCATTCATTGGTTAATCGTGCATACGAGCATTAACAAGATTTACCTATTTGAAATCTGCCTCAGGTACTCTATATTTAATTAAATAACTCTCTGTCTCCTTTAATCATTATGGAAATAATAAAAAACTACGTTGTAGAAATCAATTTCTTGAAGCATGCTTAAAGCTGCTTCAAACTAAAGAATATCCCAACGATAAAAATAAAAATAAAACCAAAAAAGTATTATTACGTTTAACTTTTTACTTAACATTAACTTAATAACAGTACCTACAGTCATCAACAAAAGAAAACAAAGCTCACGTCAAAAGGAAAACAATTTCGACAAACGTCTTAATCGAATCTATACTGAATCTCGTTTACGATGTACAAAATCGACTTTTTCCTGTTCTTTATAGCAAAGCAGTTTAGTGATTTAATAGAATTAGAGGCGTACTGTTCTCGTAAGTACATCAGTACAAAACCCAATCAGGCTGGGCTGTTTCTGAGCGCGCTTGATTTGGTTATTGTCGACAATGGGTTTACAGCCGACGAACGACTGCAGTAACATCGTTAGCGATAAAAGTCGTTTGTCAAATAAAATGGTATCGCTTTTAATTTTGTTCGTGATAGTATTATTTGCGTTCAACTGTGGAGCTTTGCGTGATAGAAATGGTAGAACATAGAACTATTTTATTGTTAGATATTATTACGTACGTTTTTTCGATGAATGTAATAATAGGTACTTCTACCCATGAAGATTATGAAACAAATAAGCGATTATTTATAATCTTCATTATATTTTTGTATAAGAAATTGTGTTTAACGAATTTAAACAAACTACAAATTTTATCGCAGTACATTGATTTCACGACGCGACGTTACGCAGCCTATAAAATATAAGTCATGTTTATATAGTAATTACTCCTTATTGTGCCAACGGAAAAAAATAATTAATTATCTATGGCTACTTCAATTTATATTTACTTATACGGAGGGCTCTTTGACTTTGACATTATACTTTCCATTATACAAACTCGGATCATTAAAAAATACTACTAAAGCGGTTACGGCAGCAAACTTCTTATATTCTAAACTTGCCTAATCAAGGCACATGTATGGTGCACCGGTACATGTCGGCGAACTTGTATGTAGATATCGTGGGCTCCATGTGCATGGCTTGGCTTACAACAATACGGTTGAAGTTTGCTCGTTTATTATGCTGTACAAGCCTGTGTTCTACATTGAAAATCTTTTATACTTTGAATAAAAAAGGCAAGGGTGATGAAAATAAAGGTCTAGGTGGTAAGTCTCTGCATTGGCAAATATTCTGAAACAATAATGTGCTAACATTATTGTGTTCCGGATTGAAAACCCATGAAATTACTGGGTTTATGAGACAACACTAAGGTTTCAAGATGTCAACGCGATAGTGATGATAGTATTGCTGGTCCTGAGGTCCAAGAGCTCTGTTACCGCTTCTGATGGTCATCAATATTTCAGAATGATTGTGGAGGAGAAATGACAAAAAAGCAATAGTCAGATGGCACGTTTTAAAGGCTGATAGATCGATACATACAAATACGCGCACATGCGCTTTCGAACAGAATAGTTTAGGATAGGCCTCTGTAGTTTATATAAGTGTAGTTTTAGAAAAGTAAATCGTTATAATTATAGGTGTAAAAACAGTATGATTACATAAATTACTTTAGTTTAATTATTATCCGATAAGTCTAGAAAGTTATACAAACATTTAACATTTATACAAACTGTGGATTCAATAGTGCTTTATAGAATAAGCTCGGGCCCCCTTTCATGAAACATTTTTAATTACGATAATTCTTGTCATCTTTCAAACTTTTAAACAATTTTTGTTCTACCCTTTAGTTAAAGATTGTTTTAACAAATAAGAAACTGTAGATATTATATTAAATACATCTAAGCTGTATTTAAACTTTGATTAGAAGTAGTCAAAGTGTCTTAAAAGTTTTTCTAAATTCTTGTGTTTTACCTCCGCAAAACATTTATCATGTAGTCCATGGAATATTTTAAGGTTATCCGGTTCCATTTTTATGTATGCAAAAAATCCATCGAATTCCGTATTATATTTTGTTTTATTTAATACAATGAATGCCAAATTCATATTCCATTGTGATGACGCGATGACGCAACGAACCAGCGAACAATGCTCACATAGGTGTATTTCTGCAGAATTTAATCAGTAGAATCAATAGAACAAATGAAAACATTATAAATAATTGCAGATTCACGCACACACACTAGTCTCAAGATAACAATTAGTTTATTTTTCAAGACTGATTTCCAGCTTTAGAAACAAAATTTATTAGTTTATTTATCAAAAGAATATTAAAGTAAATATTCATTTACACAAAACAGATGTGAAAAGAAAATTTAAGACTAATAGCACCTTTATAGCATAATGTGTTGTTAATTACTACACGTTCAAAGTGTAAAGGTGCAACACACTCTCTCTTGTAATTAAACACAAACCGCCCCTAAGCACTACTTAATTAAATACATTATGTAGTAGCTTTGTACTTATCGTGGATGAATAAAAAGGTTTCTCGGTACATTCTCACCGTTGCAGTTGCACATTGCGTTCATTCATATCAATTCCTACATCGGCGATGTTTGTTCTCATACCACGTAAATTCGCAACGGTTGCAAAGTGTGCGGGACCGACACAGAAGCGCAGTAATCCATTGTTGCCTACCGGCCCACAATGGATTCAAGTTTAGTCGATTAAACCCGGCACCAAACACTCGCACTCGCCACCTACGGAAAAATGTGCCCGCGCACAATAGGAATGCTATGCAGGGATTTGTGAAAACGAAGAATTGTAGCTAGCACTTTGAGTCGCTGCCATTGTAATGTATTTATTTATTACACATTCAACGGATGAATTCCTCATGGAATTCTTGAAAGTTGCAGTAAATATAGAACGATGATGCTACCGTGAGCTTAGTAAACAGATTAATGAATCACCGGGAGAATACAATAGTTGTTACAATTTCTAGGAAAGCCTTCGTCGCAACAATTATCTAATCCTGTTCTATGGAAGTAAAAGGAAATTTGATCAGAAGTGAGACTCAATAAATAAAAATTTATTATTTAGTGTAGTTTAGGCAGTGTTAAAATTATTTACACTTTTGCACAATATTACGTTTATTTATAAAAGGCTTTTCGTCATTCTTGGTACAATTTTAAATTCCTGCTCTAGTCCGATTATAATATAATTCATAGTTTAGGCACAAAATAAATAATAACAGAGTGGCCACTCTCCGCCCCTCCCTAACGTCAGGTACCTCAGGTCCCCCGCATTCTTCCGCTGCCGGTGTGCTTGCCGGACTGCCAAAAACCCTACGCACCGCCACGCTCACATTTGCACGAGAACAAACGTAATTTTGACAAGTTTGACATTTGGTACTGTAGTGTGCAGCGGTGTGTCACAGGTGTGGTTGAGGCTATAATACAAGTAATATAATATTCATAAAGAGAGTGTAGTCCCATTGTCACACAACAACAGCTTTGATTATAAGAAACTACGATTCTATCGTGCCTCATATAAGTACAGCAGATAGCATTATAATCTAAGAGCCTGTTTCACCACCTCTGGATAGCCGTTAATCGCTGGATAAATTCTAAAATGAAAGAAAATTTGTATGAAATTATCTGCCAAGTAATTTAACGGGAACTTGATAGAAGTTGGTACAATGGGCCCTATTTTAACGCATTGAATGATAGAAAACAAAATTACCCAGCTCAGGGATATCGTATACTATTTTTTGTGTCATCTATTTTCAACACAATGGCCGTTCACAGTGTTTCAATTCACCAGAAACACAAATTCTTTTTGGCGATAGCATTGCTTTGTGTTATGCATTTTTATTTCAGAATTTGATTTATATTCTACAGTTCATACGAACGTCCAATTTAACTGGTTTCTTTTGAAATAGATAAGAATCAAAACCGTAACAAATTCAAGCGTAAACTCGCCTTGTTTTGGTTGTATGCGAAACGTTTTTCTCCAAAAAGTATATTAGTTTTCCTTTCACAAGTGTTGTTTTGTACCGAGTTAATTTATAAAGCGGTACAGCCAGGGAGGTTTGTTCATAATTAAAGACTTACCTCTTATTCATTCTCTTACAAAAGACTATAAAATTAAACCTGCATATTCGTATACGTCCCCTATTTTTACACGGTACGTGCTCGACGTCATAAATTAGACCTACAAAAAGGGAACATTATGAGCCGCGACGCCAGAGGCTCACCTTTTCTCATTATTCCACATTTTCAGCCCTAAATACGAATAGAAAATTGGACCTTGTTAAACACAACTTATTAGTATGCATTCAATAATAACAATGAAATAATAGGGTACGCCAAAGTAATGAACAAAAAGTTAATGATTTTTACATAGAAATTCAAAAAAATAAGTTTCGTAATGTAATAAGAAATCATTACATCCAGGGGTTTAATACAACAAAAGTTATTATTTATTATACGACCCAAATTTTCTTGCTTTTTTATAAGATCTGTATCAAAAACTTAATAAAGTCCTTTAATTATAATAGCATTATAAAGAATTTTGCCTTTAGCATTTTGTTACCCGAGAATGTCTCATTAAAATTTTTAGAAGAAAATATCCGGTGGTCCTCAATAAAAATACTTGTACAAATAAATTTATTGGTCGACGTCCCACTGGAGATACTGAACTACCAAGCCATTTTGACGTCAATTATAATTTGGAATATTTTGAAGAAAATTTTGCAATGAAACTTCAAAATGATTTTATTTTTATTATAAATAGTTTTTAACTAAGTACTTAATGAAAAATGTATTTAATGATTTGGAGTCAATATTTTTTTTAATTATTCTTCTTCTCAGCTTTAGGCTAAAAAGAGAAATATACGTTGCCGTGCTTTTTCAATTATTGTGTTATGCTTTTCAGTGACACCTTATATATAATATTGCAGTGTAAAACAAATATTATAATTATAATGTAGTAACATCATTTGCCCAATATAGGTACAATGATAGAGTAGTCATAATAACAAAGACTTAACTTAACTTGCAGTTTTTCACAAGTAAATTTACGTGTAAATCTAAATATCTATTTCAGTTTTAATAATAAGTACCTTAAGAATTGGTAGATCGTCTTGGTATTGGCAGTGTTATACCTATAACAATAATTTAAATAGTTATTCCAAATTTTAAGAGAAACCTCGTTATATCTAATTTATTAAGCCTATCACGGTTGCTATGAAAACCAACAGACGAGAAAAAAGAGCAATAACATAAAAATAATTGCTGATACCGGCAGCGTAACGGTTACCTGCTAAAATCGTTATAAAATAACAAAGATTTAACCTTATCTTAAAATGAGGTCTGGATTAAAAAGCTCACGAGAAAAAAAAGCAACGTTTTAATAAGCTGAAAACAAAGTTTTGGTATTAAAATTTCTTCGCTTAAGCAACGCCAGTTAATTCCAGGGGAAGAAAAAGTTTGCGGGCGCCCGGTATCTCTACCGGCCGCTGCATCTGCTTACCTAACGTAACATACTATTATGACTTTGCAACTAGTTAGTCATTTTATTAGTTTTTCTGGTTTGTAAGCGTTATTATAATGGTTTGGCGTGGTCTTGTAATATACGACTATATACTTGGATACCTACTCACGATTTTATATGCGGTGAATTTTAAGCAAATTGAAATCCAGTTTTTATAAGTATCTCCCCGAACATTCAGTCTCTAAGCTCTGCATTGTCTCTCAATATTAGTGTAATCTGCTTTAGTTTGTTAACTTAATTAATACCCTATTAAGTACCTATTAAGTTTAAAATTGTGCAACTTTCTCTATTTAAGTAAGTAAGTAAGTAAGTTACGACAACGTTTTGTGTGTGTACCTGTAAGTGGTTGTTACACTTTATTCTAAATTGTTGCTTCTTTTTTATTGGTTATACCAGTGTAAACAATTGTTGGTAAACCAAAATAAATAAAATAATTTTAACACAAACCTTTTTTTTATCTGCGCACCAAATACCTTCAAACAAAAAAAAACACATCAAATAGCTGTGAATTTAAGAAAATAAAACATGATCAGAACTGTCGTAAAAATGTGTTGATAATAGCATCAAAATATCGTACGTATCGATCCAGTTCAACCTACTCTTTAAAGACTACGGGCAAACGCCCTCGTACTTTAAAAAACCTAAATCGAATGCGTTCAAATCGAAACGCGGAGTGGAAATAAATAAGCTGCACAATACCTCAAAGCTCTGTGCGGCAAACTCAGCGAACTGAGGGTCTTGTGAGCTCTTGAGAATTCGGCGTGCCGGGCGGCTATCTCCTCTTTGAGTTCACGGCGGTAATAAATGCGGGTTTTCTCTAAAGCGGCGCGTTTTCTTATCAATAACGGTTTGTTTTAATAGCGTTTATTGTAAAACTGGAGTCTAATATTAAACAGAACAATATGGTTTGTTGTTACCATGGTGATACTAATTGCCAATGTTGGATCGGCTGATCGGTCGGATACTTACTGTAAAACGGGTCATAGTTAGGATTCCTGTATTTGTACATTCAAAAATATGATATTTTTTTGATTAATGGAGAGAAGTATGTTTAGAATGATATAACTATGATGCATCCATATTTAGCCCCCTGCGCTTACTTCAAATCTTAACCGTAAACGGACTTATTCCAAACGCTTTATGAGGTTAAAATATACTCTTTTAGTCAAAAACGTCAACCAAACAAATTATGTTCGTTCAGTACCGTAACGATAAGCCGAGCTGGTAGCCTCTTCGGCTCGCCGAGTATGTAGCTTCAAATATATGAGTCGAATAAAAAAACTGTATATTTTGATTACAAGAAGTAGCAATAGAAATAATATTAGCAAATTTTGCTGTTTTTAGCAAATAAGCGTTTCAGTATAATCTGGCTAAATCGAGCTCGAGCTGAGCAATTTTTCACTTATTGTTATTGTTGCTAAAGCTAGGATCAATATTCATTCAATAAGCTTCTCGGGTTTCCATACAAGTGCTCATACTCTTTTCCCGGAGCTTACCTATATCCTCAGGGCGTTTGCTCTGCCTTTTAAGATTGTGTTTTTATGCCGTCCTCCACATAAATACGACCCCTGACAATCTAGTTTATTTTATACTGAATTCAGTGAAATTGAATTCTACTCTATACCGATGCATGAGCTCTACTTGGAAATTCTAATAAAAATGTTTACGAAAACGGGCGTTTTATTCATAAATACTTTTACTACCACAGCAGTGCGCGTTAAGCTATAAGAATATAGATTTTACTTATATTGATTTAATCAAACAAAGATATTTAAAAGCGTATATTGAACGACTGATTTAAATAAATGGCAGAGATAAATGATATACTTAGTCATGAAAGTTTGTCTTAAATAAGCTCCGAAACGGCTTAACTGATTTTAATGAATATGTACGTAGGTATATGATCCATTTCGATAACTCCCAGGGTTCAGAATCTTCCTGTCCTTGTCCTAATTTATTTGGGGTCGGCGCAGCCTATCCTAACGTCATGGCATACAGAGTCTAAATTTTATAGTAGAATACGTTGAATGTATATTGTAGCTACGATCATTAGAAATTAAAGGGCTCATTATTCTTTAAGAATCGATTATATCATTGAAAGGGATTGGCTGATCCACACAGACAATGGATATCGCTGCCAGTACCTACTTACTAAGCACGCGCGACGGAAATTTCTTGCGTTAATATATTTAAATATCTCAATTAATTTCCTGTAATGAAATGAAATGATATTTATTTCTGTAAGTAAATCCTTTAAAGACACTTTTATTATTTATTATTTATTCTTTTTAGAAGTCATTATATTGGCGCCGGCATTTCCTGACTGACGACCTCTGAGAAGAAGCCGAAACAAACTCAGAGAATCATGGTCTCTTTTAAAGGTAGACAGACAAGTCAGACATATTTTTTATTACTAACATTTTAGTTAATTATAATTTAACTAGCTTTCCGCCAGCGGCTTCACCCGCTATCCCACGGGAACCATACATTTTACCGGGATAAAAAGTATCCTATGTGCTATTCCAGACTATAACCTATCTCTGTGCCAAATTTCATCCAGATCCGTTCAGTAGTTTTTGCGTGAAAGAGTAACAAACATCCATCCATCCAACCATCCTCACAAACTTTCACATTTATAATATTAGTCAGATATATAAAAAGTCTAAAATTAAATTATATATGTCTAAAGTGTAAGAATCAGTATGGAAATTAAATGATTATATACCTACAATCAAAACAGATATTAGAAACAGTCATTTAATATTTTATAAACTAATGTTTTCGGAATAATAAACAATCTAACCGAGGGTAGACACTCCGTTGTCCTGCCACTACCCTCATCTTCCCGACTCGACGACAGATCGCCCGAATCAATTTGCACTTCGCTTCTCACATCTATTCCAATATTGCTTTAAACATTGCTTGATTCATTTCTGTGAGAAAGTTGCGCGGATTTTCTAGCAGTTTATGTATAAAATTTGTTGCAATATTTTCATCTCAGTTACAAGTAAAATGTTCTAGAATACTTTCTCATTGACCAAGGGGTCTGTCAAGTCTATGAAGGCTTTACCTACACCTATATAAATACCTTATTATTTTTATAAAGCTTACGGCTTAACCCTTGTCATTCTGAAACGACCCATCCCCAGTAGTAGGACAGTAAATGGGTTAATAATTAACAGTGTCAAAACATAGATACTATAAAACTTTTGTCGAATCAATAAAGATTAGAGTTTGGGGAACCGAAAGCCCACGGTTCTGGTTATTTAGTAGCTACTATTCTAATCGGGTTGACAGTTCACATAAATAACTAATAATAGCTCTCCTTACTAGGTACTGTTGTTTATTAATCAAAAAAGGTTGGCTATGTATTTTAATATAAATATTTAAATTATACTCTCTACACTTCGAACTTTGTTATTAGCAAGTAAAACGAAACCAACTCTCCAAAATTTGTTCGTAATCTACTTCAATAACTACCCTAAAAATATTTTTGCCGAACAAAACATTAGGAGAAAATGTGGGTCTTAATCCTAAAACCCACATGGAATACGTTGCTTTTATTCTGATGTTACATTAGATTGTATTATAACTTTGTTTAGCTCTGGCTGTTGAGTTTGGAATTGAAAATTCCTGACCGCTCGAAAGTCTTACAAAACTTGAAATGGACATGAAATGTTTTGCGATATCGCTGTGTGACACAAAAATGAGAAGAAAGCACCGAATACCGTACACTGTTAACATTCTATTGCTCCATCAGAGCTTTAATGTAGAATTTGACTCCACAGAGCGTATTCTAGGAATAAGGGAGCCATTACTTCATATACCACCTACAAAGGCACACATACCTACTCATTCAGCCTACTTATATACTTAAATAATTTTGGCCTACGCTATGACTGTTGTTTTGTACTTGAGAGTAGGTATTTGAATTTTGCTGGCGGCAGTAAAAACACCACACCAACTATCACGCTTGTAAAAATAAAATAAATATCTTTTCCAGGAAGACAGAAAGACAGAGACAGAACTAATAAAACGTAGATAACATCTCTTTTTCAAACGAAAAAATAAATAACATTTTCACTACAAAACTCCACGATACCGATATTTAATTGATTTAGATTTGAAAACAAAGAATGACGTAATTACATTTTCCAGAAATATACTCGTAGCAAAACAAATAACTACTTCAACGTCAAATTTAGATTGAACCTTCGGTCCCCGGCGACACAAAAGCTTCGTACTTTATTCTTTATGAATGCTAGAATATTTTTCCTTTTAAAAAATAAACTTTGACGTTTATTAAAACTACTTAAATGTTCGAATAGAAAGACAGGCAGGTTGGTGTCGCCAGGATAATTTAATTTTGGAAGAATAATTTAAAATATTATTTGTCCATCGGTTTCGGAGAATTGACATTCCCTCGACAAGTTCAGTTTCATTTATTTCTTAGTATAATAAATTTGTTATGCAACCATCACGAAGAATTTTCTCATCATCTTTTATTCATATTTGTTTCTTTTCCAATTACTTGTCTTTTATCACAGGGTATCACAACATTTCAAAACAACATGGAATTAATAACAACATTGTTACAATTTTTAATAATCCTTTTTTTTATAAGTTACAGTAAACACGCAAATAAACTAAAATTGTGAATCCCTGTACAAATCTATTTCTTCATTTCGATCGCAAACTGAAAGAATTAAAAAGCTATTACTAAGCTTTCAGGAATAAATCATTCGGCTTCCGTTGCAATATTCGCTCATATGGTTTAATTTACATGGAGGGTGATTTCCACTTAATTCTCGATCTGAGCCAAAATTAACGAGTTGTTGACTGCACACAGGCTTTAGCTTGAGGAATTATACTCAGAGAGATTATACTGTCAATATTTAATGAATCCAGTGGAAATAAATGCCTCATTGGTCAGTGGAAGTGTCGCTGTTGAGTGTGAGGTCCTGGACTCGAATTCGAATTCCTACTGATTACATAGTTTTTTTTTTTGTACAATGTTCGCTAAGATTTATCGTCAATAGATGTAAATTAGGCTTAATCATCTAGTGTTCGCATGCGTGGTTTTTAAGCGTGAGGTCCTCGGTTTGATTTTCCGGCTGAGCAAGGGTTATTGGGTTTATTTAAATTGTCAGTAGGAGCTCGGCGTTGTACTTTTGTTACCGAAATGAGTTCCGAATTCTGAAAATTGAATTAAATTTTTTTTTTGAGTAAACGTGGAGCGAAAGGTTGGAAGTACGATTTGTTAGTTCTGCTGTAAAAATAATTTGTGTGTTAAATTTTTTGCAGATTCTTATTATAAAATATAAACTATTCTAGAAACTTTTAGTTTTCATTGAAAATTTTAGAAAATTGTTGTTAAATCTCAGTTTTTTATTATTCAACAATTAATTATTGTTAGTTCCAAGAGTTGCTGAAAAACTATTTTCAACCCCATCTTTATCAGAGTATCACACTAGAAAAAAAGACTTACTAATAAAAACTATCTACTATAAAATTAATTGAGATATATGTAGCGTGTTCGCAAGAGAATTGGGAGTTTTAGCAGTAAAATACGAACCTATTTCTAGGTAGACATTTAAAAAATTCAGTACTTAGACTTACCTAGAATTTACAATTTCAAAGAACACAATTATAGGCCATGGCCATTTATTACCTCCATACCTAGAATTTATTATACAATTAAAAATTGCAGCAACACGCCCCAAAAACATTTACAATAAAACAATACCAGAGCCATATATTAATATTCAATACAAAAAAGTTTTTCCGTAATACAAAATCGACATGAATGCCGAAACAGCGAATTTCGCGTTGCAAAAATACCGATCACTTTGAAAAGCTCGAAACAAAACAAATCGCTATGAACAAAACCAGCGGTAATACCTAGTTAACGAATGTTTTAGACGTTTTATTGGTAAAGACCTTCACAGGCGACATTGTGACAGGCTGTCTTTTTTTTTATAACATTGACGCAGGGCTCCCAATTTACGTCTTTGCTTGTCCAACTTGCGACAACATTTCAACTGAAAACGCGATATTAACTTATATTGCCAATAGAAAAAAAATACTTTACGTCTTATATTTTACCGCTGGGGGAATACTTACAAACAAATGTTCAATCGCTTTACCCGCATAAATCAAAGTAAACGGGAAAACGCTAAACGCAAATTGACAACTCAACTGTCGTCTGCGATGAGGGTCAGGGGACGCACTTATAAGAGAATCCGGCGGACTTAAGTTACTTATCACACGAGATTATCCTTTTAACATATGCGGCGAATAATCTCTGTGATATTTTGTTGAATGTTTAATTACAATTAATAAGTCGAAACTTAAGTACACTGTTTTTTTCTCGTCGACAGATTTAAGTTTAAGCCACTTAAGCATATTAGACGTAGCATGAAAACCATAGATAAAATCTATAAAAAAACGACAAAACACTAGTCTACAGTTGTCATGGTACAATTGTACACGTACATGGAATACATGGACTGGCCGTAGATCAATCGTTCGGGTTCAAAATTGTATCTTCTCTCGCGTCAGTCCGTGGTGTACATGTAATAATAATAATATCCTAGGACGTTTTACACAATACCATTTATTCTCAAACCAAGTACTATAAAATGGATATAATACTCATATACTTTTTTGTAAATACATACTTATAATACATAAGGAACATCCATCCAATAAACACAAGCATTCAAATTCATCACATAAATACTTATTTGTGTCTGGTGGAAATCGAACCTACGACGTCGTGATCAGCAGTCCGGTACTCGAACCACTAGATCACTAACGTCGTCCATATTTATGAACTACAATGAGTACAGCAACACACACATTTTTCGACGGGACGATTTTCATATTCCACGATGAAAATAACCTGAAAATGTCCTTATTACCCGACTACCGAAGGAGGGTTATGTCTTTGACGTAGGTATGTATGTATGTCCGTTCCTATGTCCGCTCGTAACTACTCGACAGCTCAACCGATTTAGATAAATTACACCTCATTAGATTCGTCTTGATGGCACAACAGTCACTGGGTACCTACATGAAATTAAAAAAAAACAATATGGCGGGTTTTATAAGCTTTAATTCTGGTTAAAACTCGCAGTACCCGTGACCGCGTGCACACGTTGTTAAATGTTCTAGATTTTCCCTAGTCAAAAGTTGTCCCAAATATGTTCTCCGTCAGTACCGAATCACCACCAAATTCGTATATTCGTCATTGAAATCAATTTATTTCGTTACCGTGTAGGTAGGTACTGATATAATTTTCAAGCATCAAAACATTATGTTAGGGTTAATGTGATATTATTTTGTCAATGTTAATTATCAATTCTAATGAATACGTAATCTAAATCCGTCATTTTTTCTCACTAACGCTGTCATGCTATTGTCTAAAACCTAGAAACCTAAAAGTAGTATTGTCGGATATTTCCATTGTTCTAAAAACAAGCGCTTATTGTACACAATATAATATACCGTCATGCGTGTATTGGGATTAGCCTAACCATTATGGAAACTACAGTTCGCCAGTATATTTAGGCCCCATGTAAAACGGGGTGAGCTTATTGATTTTCACTGCACACAAATCTTTAAGATTTGAGCAGTCTAAGATTTGAACTCCGAGCAATCTTAGCAGAGATAATTTTATAGAAAACCCCAATAACACTTTATTCGGAATCGTATTCAGGACCTCGAGCCTAGCAGTCGTGTTTACGACCACTAGGCTTACGAAGCACTTATTATATCCTAATTGATCTCTTTTATGAATATAAATCTTACCATATTTAATACAAGGCATTCCTTATTTTCCTTAAATGTACTAATATTTAACCCGACAGACGCTATTAAGATGTCAACGAAGATAACCTATTTGCCATGCGAAAATACCCGATACGCTAATATTCCGTCGAGCGTTACCCAAAAGTATCAGATTATGAAGTTTCTGCCAAATAAACTTAGGCGTACGTTCTGATAGTTACGGCTGACCTCTAGGCTATATTAATTAGATTTATATGCACTTTAACTTACGTGGTATAATCTGGACATAGTACTCTTGCCAGCAGAGGAGAGTTCATCATAAATCCACTATCTGCTATAAGATATCGTAGTGATAATAAAAATGTGAAAGTTTGTGGGGGTGTTTAGATGTTTCTGACTTCACACTACAACGGCTGGCCGAATTTAGCTGTAATTTGTAATAAAAATATAGACTACACATTGACCTAGATTAACACAGGATCCTTTTTTCCCGATCGCGAGTTTCCACGGAAAGAATACAAATACCAAATTATACACGGCTGGAGCTGCAGGCAAGTACTAGATAAGAAATAAAAATAATTAATCAAACATACAAATTCATGAACATCATTTTTTAAACATAATTTTTTATTTGTTTATGTATAAGATGTACAAACAGCAAAATAAATAAATAGGCAGGCTAACTGCATAAACAATTTTCTCAGTTTCTCCAAGTGCTGACTGGCCAAGCCTTTGTATTGAAGCCTTTGTCTGAGCGCGTCTTGTGCATTTCTTATGTTATTACGCACAACAATAACAATGCCAGTTGCAATTATAATGCTTGTTAGTTGACTGCATAAGCAATTCTTGTGCAGTTAGGTACCTACATAAACTATTACTTACTTTTTTGGGCTATTTTGATATAATATATCTTTATCTACTTTGATAACATAATAATCTAATGATTTCGCAATACGAGCCAGTGTATGTTACACCTCTCAGATCATTTAACCATGAGCCTGATATATAAGTAGGTACCTGCAAACATAGAACTCGAATAACGTTCTAAGAATGTTAAAAAGAAATGTCACATTCCCTGATATATCAGCGCTCGTTAGAACCATTATCGCAACCGTAGCTGATTCGAATTGTGTGAAAGCGAAAATGTACGGCCAGCTGACAGACACCAGTTCGTTTGCAACGAATCATTAGCTTCAGCGATAGCTTATCATTGCCTCACTCACGTTCACCCATCGTCGCCATGTAATACATCATCTGTGGTAACTGTGACGTCGTGTCGCCCAACAGTCTCCCCGATGCCTCGCGTCTAGTCGTTAAAACAATCGTAATTAAGTCTGTAATTTACGACTCGTGACGATTTGACGTTAATTTCATCTTATACAATGACAAGTGACTAGGCGTGTAATTATGCTTTATGTTTGTATTTTATATGTATCTGTCTCTTGCCTACTGTGTTCGTACGAGCAATAATGATATACTATAAAAGCGGCGATGAGTATTGCAGAGGAGTGCGCCACTTTTGTCTTATGTCTTTTGTCGAAGAGAATCTCATGAATCAGCGCTATTTACGTCAATAATAACAATTCTGAACAGAAAATAGTCATTTTACACGGTAATACGTACATTGTTCTAGTTACCTACGTATAAAATAATGTATGTGGGTATATCGCTTCTATTAATGACGTCGTCAGCAGCGCGACAACGGGATGACACGTAAGAATCGTGTAGTCACGTTCTTAGCACGGAATCTTACGACACGTGATGACGTAATGCTACAGGGCTCGTCACGACATCTGCTACGTCATTCCACCAAATGTCACGCCCGTGACGACGCTTGTTCGGAAACGACAGCCGGCAATTATCTGCAGAGTTTTGGATTTTGGGCCTGTTATTTTAGTCTTCAAGGGCAATGTTATATATGATTTCATTAATACTGTATCAAAGAAAGAAGAAGCTTTTCATGCCTCTGAAAAGGGGTTCTATTCCATCACGCATTATCACACTGTATCTACTGAATTCTATAGATGGTCAAATAATATGAATGATATGGGTAATTTCTAACTTATTACACTATTTTTCATATATTATTGGATTGAAACGCTGTGTGCTTCTATAATGTCGATAATAACCCTTTGAAAATATTTATCTAGCCGATATTGTTGGTTACCGGGCAACAGAGATACATTCTATTAGCATATGACAATTCAACTGTATGTTTAATGTGGCAAAGTTCATTTAAACAATACCAATATCATAGGAAATGGGAAATAAAGATACATAAAGGCCAATATTGGAACAAGTTTATGTTAATCCCTTAAAGGGTCGCGTTAGATAAAGTCCTCGGGGATCACAGTGTTGTAACACGGCTTAGATCGGACAGTCTTGACACTATCGGCCGTATAACTTCGCGGATTACAACAGGATTAATATTACCCAGTGCATGTATGAGTGCCAGCTAATTAATAGTCTGACGCGGAAAGTTTCACTTAATCGAACTGCGCTCTTAGAAGTTGAGTAATGCGAACGGATTGTGAGATTAGATCGATTGAACTCAATTAATTTCCCAAGTTATACTTAATGTTGGTGAGACTAAAGTTATTGCCTAAAATGGGTGGTGCTTTAATCTATTTCATGGTTTTACAAAATTAAAGCGTTGCTATATTACATAAAAGGTTTTTTGTAATTTGGAGGTGGGCTAGCCGGACTGCTGATGGACCTAGGCCAAGCCTTAGTGAGGGCCGTATATTTATGTTATATAGTTATTCAAAAGCAAAAATAACAGTTGAAATAAATTTTAACGGTATCATCATTCAAATGAATGCAAAAGCGCCTATCATTGTACTTATCACTTCCTTATTTATTTATTTTTGTAAAAGAAAAAAATCTAGTAATATATGTGCATTTTAACGATACTTTGACAGAAAGCCGACATGAACGTGGCGAGCCAGAGAGACGCTCGCGACTTTTAGCGCTGAATTATTCATTTAATCCTTTCAATATCGCCGTCTCAACGTATCTAAGTATGAATGAGCTTAAGCTGTTTTTTGTAATTCGTGTCATATTGGTTACACCATGTTCCTACAGCTGAGTTTTTAAACTTTCTTACTCTTACTTCTTGCGGTACATCATACTATATATACTACCTTCTCTGACTTTTGTACTAACATCTAATCTTTTGACTGTGATATATCAGTATACATATAGTAAAGTATAACAAACAATCAGTTCTTTGCAGCGGTCATTCAAGAGACTATCTCACCACACGATGTGATCTTGTAGGGTAGGTCCCAGGATTTAAAAACAGAAAATAAACAATACAATATGCAATACGTATTCCACTCGTCAATCAATTGCGCAAATAAATAACAAATCTAACAACAAAAGCAAACTATAAAATGTAAAACCATTATTATAAAATATAGGCAAAAAACATATATAACAACGACGCCGCTTTTTTCACTTATTCCTAAAATATTTTGTAGGGCGTCTCTATTTACGATTCGAAGCACATATTTTATTAGGTGTGTAAACTTTCGTCTGCCCGTTGTCTTTCAGCCTTTATTTATGGGTTTCTTTGCTGCCTATAACTCTATTTAGTGTGCTTAGTGTACCTACGAGTACTGAGGGACAAGTCTGTAAATTCAGCATACGACGATTTGATCAACTTTCTGTTAATAAATTATATAGTACCGTATTCTATTACTTAGATTAGTTTATTTTTTATTAAATTGATATAAGGGCTAGAGGCAGTAGACTGATTAGGTACCCTACAAGACTAAAATTATATGCGCACTTATATTTTTATCCCTCGAATGTCTAGGAGACAACATTTTTATGAAATCAATTATAAAAAAGGAATATTAAATATAGGCACGATTATGTATGTGTATTTGTACACTATATAATATCTGTACACGATATTGTGTAGACTTGCATGAAAACTACTTAAAATATAAACAGAACAACATATTATTAATATGACATGGTCTCCATCAAAAATAACTACACAAGATTGAGCAAACAGGAAAAAGCGCACCTAAAAACAGTCTGCCTCATGTACTGGCTGACGTGGCACTAAGCAAAAATAAAAAAATAACGGTGTCTTAGAGCTTTATCGTATTATTATGATAAAGAGAAACCTTTCCCAAGTATGCTTACCATAAAAAGTGTCAACGACATCCACTCGGTAACATTACAATTATCATATTTTCGCTCAAAAATAATCGAGGACTACCATTATCTCTAGTACTATTGACCCGATTTTAATTGCCCTTAAGTGGTCTCTTGCGGCCTTTCATCATTTTATTCAAATAAAAAGACAGAACCATCTAACGGAAGGGTTCGGAAACAATAATTTTCACTTCATCAAACTTCATTGTTGTTAATTATACTCGTTGTTTACTCAAATGTATTTATTAATTTAGATTTATATGATCAACATTCTGCTCACAAACATTAATTAACTTTTCATTCACAAACAAACAGAAATGCGATTTATCTGTTATTATTAATCATGATTTATGATAATGTGACATCGAATGGAGAAACGCAGTAAGTAGGTAGTTGATTTACAATTACAAATACAAATACAAATATTTATTGCGATCATGAGTGGTACATAGGTGTTACAGAATGTAGAGGTACATACATGATACCCTGTTAGGGCGCAGCAATACAATTTTAATATAAAATGACTTACAAACTATTTAATTAATCTTAGATTTACATTACATTATTACACATCTGCTATAGTTTTTTTAATATTCGTTCCTGTTTAGTATTTAAAAAAAAATACAATTTTCATACGCACAAACATCTGGACTTGGACCGTAATAACTATCTGTGGGTCATACAAATATTTGTTAGTCCGGGGATCAAATCCACAACTCGTAGTGCAAAAGCCGATGGCTCGGCCAACTACACCAGAATCGTTGTGAAGTGCAGATGTCATATATATTATTGTTTTTCAGTTAGATGATTCTGTATTACTGCTCCGAATGATTTTGCTGGACCTTTTATTTTATGGGGCTGTTCACCTTTATTGGCAAAATTGCGGGTGTTCGATAATACACCTTTGCGAATATGAGAGTTATCCTATATTGCAGATATAATAAAAAAATACACAGTCCCAGTAATAGCTATGTTGATATGCGATTCCGATATGCCATACCTACAAAAATACAAAAACTAAACCATAACATTTCTGTAATGATTTTGTATATCTTTCAGCTTATATAAACTGCCTGATTACCTAGTCTATTGGCTGATACTGCGACTACAGAAAGATCCTGGACTCTATTTCCAGATCGAGCAAAGTGTTATTATGGATAGATTTTTCTATGAAATTCTCTATGACAACTCGGAGTTTTGGCACGCCTACATAGGACAAAATGTAAGTGTACACTGCTGCCTGACCCGTTGGGGAATACAGGTATGACGTTATGTTGTTTCGGTACCAAAAACATACATTTACAACCCCTTAATGCGTCAAGTGAGTGCAAAATCATGGCCGGTGGTTTCGTTTGAAGTGTAATGCAGTAACGTTATGCAGCTGCACTCGTTGCCGTAATTATGTCAATACAAACATAAATACTAAATGTTGACGTGTATTTTATAACGCTTTTATTAGCATGGTATGTATCTATGTAACAGAATCTTTGAACGTGATTTTCACACCTTTAAAAACGACGGATTGGTTTAAAACTTTGCACACATATCAAAGACCGATGACAATAATTATAATAATTTGTAAAGATTGTCTCTGTAGATAACTAAAAAGTAGTTCAAAATAAATAATAGTTTAAAAAACGCCAGAAAATCAAACTAAAACGTAAAAACATTTATGGTAAAATGCGTGCGGTGCGGTTCTTTTTAAGATATTTTCGAAATGACTCTTCAACCAATAAATAAAATATATAAATAATAAAATTGACATCGAGCACCCCACGCTTCTTTACAATATTTTTATACTTTTTAGTTGGATTTTCTATGAAAGCGTGTTATTTAGTTTTTTTACACTATAATTTTTTTATCTTATTCAACCCATTGACTGTTGAGCACATATCTCTCGGAATGAGTTGTCTCATGTCTGTTGATAAGAAGCCATCTTAATTCTTTGTGTTTTTTACAATATTCTGCAGCTACTTTTTTCAGTGGCAAGTTGCACTGTGTCAGACTAAATACACAAGAGACATTTAAATCTAAGTCAAGTTTTCTCTGACTGCGAACAATTTAATGTCCCAACCGTCCCGGAACGAAAAAGTTTATGTAATTGATGGTATTAATGTTATTTACTCCGTTTCTACTTATTTACTCTAAGTTCAGAAGACTAGAGTCTGCCACAGTTCGGTTTAAAGAAAATTTGTTGCTCTTTATGCTAGTAATATTTTTGAAAGGGTACTTATATAAAGTTCTTTATCTTTCACAAAAAATACATAAGGGCAGTTTTTATTTACCGTCCCTTAATGAAAACAATTTTTTGTCTGTTTTCAATCTCTGTATCTTTTATTAAAGAAGAGTAGGTACTTTAATATCGTTTTATATCAAAAGGATCTGTAGTTAGTCTCTTTGTTTTATTTTTTAGAAAATAATTTTCTGTTCATTTTATTTTTTATTTATGTATATGAAAATAATACGATTATGTCATGATTTCCAAAAATTAACTGTTGTTTTAAATTTTCTATAATAAATAAAAGTATGTGATTCGACTTAAATGATCCTTGTATTGACTTTGATAGGATATCGTTTGACTGCCAACGTTAAAAGTACCGACTGATTGGAATAAAATAAAACATGATGTTCGTAGCGGCTGTCTAGTTTTTAAGTTAGTATTAGTCAAGCTTCGGAATCGAGAGGTTGTCTACTAAATCATTTACTGTATTGTTGTGCTACAAAGTATTGTAAAAGTGCAAGATCAGAAATATAATACGTTCATATCATAGCAAACGGGTGTATCATTTCATCTCAGAAGTGGGATAAACCAAAGGTATGTGTTCTTTGTAGACAATATTTTATTTAAACATTGTTGTTAATTGTTGTTTTTATAATTTATATACTTGATAACCTTAAATAAAAAAAATAAAAAATTTTAAAAAAAGGGGACTTATGAGTACGTTTATTAAGGATTATTTTCTTTTGCTTAACATCATTACAATTTCTTTATCTGCATGACACTTCACATTAGGTCAGGGCGACTCTCTGATGGTGTGTTGTGTTGTGTAAAATGATGTGAAGGCACGTGGCCGGGGCTACCCTCCGGCAGTGCCATAGCATGCATTAAATCGCATATTAGACGGATATATCGTGTGCTTGATCAGGGCTACTCCCTGATAGCACGGGGTGTGTTCCGATTAAACTAGGCCAGTAGTCACGATATTTGGTACTGGTATGGACGCTGTTCATTAAGTCAGGGCAACTCTCTGATGATGTTCGGTGAAGTATGGTGTTGTGTGTGTGGCCTCGGCCAGGGCTACTCTCTGGCAGTGCCGTAGCGCATAACAGTATACACTCCAGCTGGACTTATCGCGTGCTCGATCGGGGCTACTCTCTGATAGCACGAGATAAGGTAAAGCCTACCGGTACCTTGATCATGATTATTATGGTATACTTATAATTTTGTTTATTTTATTTTTTCCTATAATGGCACGTTCTCATAAGCCTTTTAAGAGATTTAAAATGAGAAAATTTGAACATTACTATAATGATTTTTAACCAACCTGGTTACGATTAAAATTTTATAAAAACTAAGCTTGGCCTCTGGATCTATTAGCGGACGTACTATGTGATTTCACTGGATTCTTGAGTGGGTATGTTTCCTACTGGTTGCTGAGTGAGTCACTGGTCGTCGGATGATGTTACCACTAACATCATCCGACGACCAGTACGCCCACGCGTACTATGTGATTTCACTGGATTCTTGAGTGGGTATGTTTCCTACTGGTTGTTGAGTGAGTCACTAGTCGTCGGATGATGTTAGTGAGCGTACTATGTGATATTACTGGATTTTTGAGTGGGTATGGATCCTACTGGATGTTGAGTGACACTGGTCGTCTGATTATACTAGGGTCCTACTACGTGATTCCACATGATATTTGAGTGGATATTATGATTTCTATTGGATTTTGGACGAGTCGCTACTCAGACGAGTAGCGACAATTAACAGCTTGAATTGCTTGGTTATACTTACGGTTCCAATTTTAACATCTGATTCAAGAGTAGTTTAATGTAAATGTATTGTGCATTGATGAATTTAATAAATACTTAGATTTATTTGCTTTTATGTTCACGTTAGTTGTTATTAGCTTGATTTTTGGTGCCTAATTGTATTGTATCTAAAAGTTGATTAAGATAATGATTGTGAATGGATTATGCCCAAGCGAATGTATTTTTCAGTGAGGTGTGACGATGATGTCCGATGTCGAACCCAGTACTCCACCTAATACACCTCCGAGACGCCGGGGCAAATCCAAGAAAAAGAAGGCTAGGCGGAGGATTCCGTCATCATCCACTTCGAGTAGTGAAGATGTGCCTAAGAAGTTACGTAAGCGTGAAAATGGACTTTCTACTAAAGATATTCTAAAGTTAGTTAAACATGTTTCAAAGAAACCACCTAAAAACTTCTGGAATAACAATAATCTTAATAATGTTATTCCAGAGTTTGATCCGTCGAATAGGACTCAAACTATCGAATGCTGGCTGCGCAAAGTAAATGAATGTGCCATAATATATGCCTGGGATGAGAAACAAATCGTCCATTTTTCCTTACAAAAATTAGCCGGTCTAGCAAAGAGATGGTTTGAAGCTTTACCGACCGTCGTTTTCTCTTGGGATGAGTGGCAGGTCAAACTCAAGAAGGCTTTTCCTAGTGAAGAAAATTATGGACGTCTATTAGAAGAAATGTTAAATCGCACTTCACGCAGTGATGAAAGCCTTCGTGAGTACTTCTATGATAAACTCGGCTTATTGAATAGATGTGAAATGAGTGGCAAAAAGGCTGTTGATTGTATTGTATACGGAATTAGCGATCGTTCGATTAGGAATGGGGCGCAGGCACAGAATAGTTCGGAGCCTGAAGATTTACTCAACTTTCTTGCATCCCAGAGACCTCAGCCACTGCTTAACAGTAAATCACGCGAACGTACAATTCAAAAACCCAACTCTAACACTGGTGCAACAATAAATGATGCAAACACCAGTTCAATAACTTGTTATAATTGCCGTTCAAAAGGGCATCCTTATTTTAAATGCACGAAACCGATCGTTAAATGCAAAATATGCAAACGGATAGGACACGATAGCGATAGTTGTAAATTAGAACCACTTGAGTCTTCGTTTTTTTCCAAATCAAATCAAGTAGGAAATGTAACGGAAAAAAAGACTTTAAAGATAATTTCGCACAATGACAGTAACGCCAAATACTTTAAATCAGTTTTAATTAATGATCAATGTTTCAAAGCATATATTGACTTTGGTAGCGAGTGCACTCTCTTACGTAGGACTGATGCCGAACTGCTGAATTTAGCCAAGGATTTTGATAATGTCCCAGTTGTTAAAGGTTTTGGACAGTCGTCAGTTTTGCCCCTGTACAAGGCGTATGTATTCGTCAAGATTGATGAAATTGAGTCGGGTCTGGAAGTGTTAGTTGTAGATGACATTCACATGCAGACATCACTTATAATTGGACTCTGGGAGCTCTAAGCTTACATTTTATGAAAGCCCAAACCTAGACTCTTCCGAGAATCCAAGGGGTATTTTAGAACTATATGTTACGGACATGGTACAAGTCTTTAAAACCAGTGCTGTTCCTGTTCATTTGAGCTGTAACTTCACAGGAGATGTATTTATTGGAGGCTACAACGCTATTGAAATAGGTAAAGAGTTCCGTGTACTTCAAGGTGTTTTTAGTATCTGTAATGGGAGGGGAGCGGTTGTTATAGTTAATTTAACACCATATCCTATTACTCTAAAACCGAATGTTCTAATAGCTAGAGCTATTCCGTTTAATGAACAGAAAGTGTATCGGATAAATAAAATCATGAGAGATTCCTCTTCTCTTGAGCCTCTTAATAAGGAAGACATTAAAACGGGACCAGAGTTGGACGGGGAACATTTGGATAAGCTTTATTTATTGTTACAAAATTACCGCGATTGTTTTGCTACGAACATAAGTGAGATAGGTTGCGCCACTAATTTCGAAATGAAGATAGATTTAACAGATAATAGGCCAATTGTTTATCGTCCATATCGTTTGTCGCACTTTGAACGTGAACGAGTTCGAGAAACTATTGATGAATTACTACAAAATGATATTATTCAGGAATCGAAATCAGACTACGCCAGCCCCATTTTAATGGTCAAAAAGAAAACTGGGGAACAGCGATTATGTGTTGACTTTCGAGCCCTGAATAATAAAACCATAAAAGATCGTTTTCCCCTGCCGCTTATAGAGGACCAAATTTCGAATCTCAGTGGCAATAGTTTCTTTACAACCCTTGATCTCGCTTCAGGGTATTATCAAATTCCCATGGCTGCAGAAAGCCGACACCTCACTGGTTTTGTCACGCCCGATGGGCATTTCGAGTTCAAAAGAATGCCTTTTGGTCTAGCAAATGCTCCAGCCGTGTTCCAGAGAATGATTAACAAAATACTCGGGAACAGGCGGTTTGAGTACGCGTTAGCTTATTTAGACGACGTTTTGATCCCCTCAAGAGGGGTAGACGAGATGTTTCAACGACTAGAAGACGTGTTAAGACTTTTTAGACAGTACGGATTGACCTTGAAATTGACCAAATGCCGGTTCTTTGATAGTACGGTTAGTTACCTGGGATATGAGATCACATCACAGGGTATTCGCCCGAGTGAAACGAAAATTTTGGCGGTAAAAGAATTTCCAAAACCACAATATACCCACGAAGTCCGCCAGTTCCTTGGGTTGACTGGTTACTTTAGAAAATTTATTAAAGGATATGGAGAGGTTGCTCGTCCTTTAACGTCCCTATTAAAAAAGGACGTCGAATGGCGTTGGTCTAGTATGGAAGACCAAGCATTTTCGATATTAAAAGGTAGGCTGACTGATCGGCCTGTCCTAGCTCTTTATGACCCCACCCTTGAAACGGAACTTCACACCGACGCTAGCTCATTAGGCGTAGGCGGCATACTTATGCAATGGCAAAAGGATGCTAGAGTTTTAAAACCAGTTGCATATTTCAGTCGACAAACTACCCCAGAGGAAAAACACCTACATTCCTACGAACTGGAAACACTAGCTGTTGTATGTTCCCTAAAAAAATTTCGTGTATATTTATTAGGCATTCATTTTAAAGTTTATACTGATTGTGCTGCTCTTCGCACCACTCTTACGAAGAGGGATCTCGTCCCGCGGATAGCGAGATGGTGGCTACAAATAAGCGAGTTCACGTTTGATATTGAATATCGGCCTGGTGTTCAGATGTCGCACGTGGATGCGTTAAGCAGAAACACCGCATTATGCGCGGAACCAGATCATAGCCCTTCGGTTGGGGTGTATACTATAGGCAAAGACAACTGGCTTTTATCATTACAACTAGCAGATCCAGAAATATCTCGTATATTTAAAATCCTTAAGCCCGAAGATGATCAAGAATGTAGAGATATTCGCAAAAATTACGTTATCAAAGATCACACTGTATATAAGAGAGTAGAAGATAGGTTATGTCTAGTTGTTCCCCGAAGTGCTCGATGGCAGATATGTCGAGCCAATCACGATGAGATTGGTCATCTGGGGTACGCAAAGACCTTAGAAAGGATACAACATTTATACTGGTTCCCTAAACTACGAAAATTTATTAAAAAGTATGTTGGGGCATGTTTAGAGTGCGCCTATAATAAAGATAGTATGTCGAAACAAAAGTCAGGCTACCTTTATCCAATAGAAAAGGTACAAATACCGTTTCATACCATACACATCGATCATCTTGGGCCCTTTGTTAGGAGCAAAGACGGTAATACCCATATTTTGACTATAGTAGACGCTTTCACAAAATATGTCTTCGTAAGAGCGGTTAAAGACTTAAAAACAAAAAGCACAGTTAAGGTTTTGGAGAAGATATTTTATGACTTCGGTGTTCCGGCTAGGATTGTGTCTGATCGTGGCACGAGTTTCAAATCAACAGCTTTTCAAACCTTTTGTAATACCCTCGGAATTAAACATTCTGAACGCAGTAGCTTGTCCCAGAGCTAATGGCCAAGCAGAGAGGTTTAATCAAACCATCTTAAATTCATTGTCAACACAAAACTTCTCAAGCCATGAACGCGACTGGGACAAGTGTCTGGGTAAAATCCAATGGGGCATTAACAACACTGTCAATTCCTCAACACAAAAAACTGCGACAGAAGCTATGTTCGGAATTAAATTGCGCGATGTTTTGTCTAATAAGCTCAACACTGATAAAGATTCAGGTACTAATTTAGAGTTAGAACAAGTCAGAGAGGAAATTAGTAAAAATATAAGTAAGAATCAAGTAAAACAAAAAGAAAGACATGATGCAAATAGAATCCCTGCAGCTAAGTATAACATCGGTGATTTGGTTAAGATTTCTCGAAACAATTTCGATAGTGATAAGAAAAGTACAAAGCTTCTGTCGAAGTTTGTGGGTCCATACAAAATCACTGAAGTTTTAGGCAATGACCGGTATAGAATAACAGATGTCCCTGGTTTTACTAAGAAAGGCAAACCTTATAAAACTGTCATTGCAGCTGACAGAATCAGACCATGGATACACATAAAAGCATTAAAACTACATAGTTCCGACGAGAGTAGCTCTAACGATAATAGTAACTCTGAATGAAGCGATTACGAAATACGATTTTTTGTGTATTATTTAATAATGTGATTTTTATAACAATGTTTGTAAAAAAAAAAAAATTTTTTTTTTTTCTTTTCCCTTAGCTCAATAATTGTATTGTAAGGTTTTCAATTGTAACTTAATACTTGTACTTTGTTATTTAGCAAGAATGTCATGATTTATTTAAGAATTTTTAATTTAGTTGTGTGTGCCAGGAGGCAACACAGTGTCGGATGGCCGAATGTCATGATTTCCAAAAATTAACTGTTGTTTTAAATTTTCTATAATAAATAAAAGTATGTGATTCGACTTAAATGATCCTTGTATTGACTTTGATAGGATATCGTTTGACTGCCAACGTTAAAAGTACCGACTGATTGGAATAAAATAAAACATGATGTTCGGAGCGGCTGTCTAGTTTTTAAGTTAGTATTAGTCAAGCTTCGGAATCGAGAGGTTGTCTACTAAATCATTTACTGTATTGTTGTGCTACAAAGTATTGTAAAAGTGCAAGATCAGAAATATAATACGTTCATATCATAGCAAACGGGTGTATCATTTCAATTACGAGAACTAGAAAGAAATCGATTACTGAGAACATTCATGCATTACTAAGGCCATATAGGCCGCAGTAGTGAAAAATAGCCTAACCCCTCTCACTCTGTAAGGGTGAGAGAAGACCTGTGACCTACAGACAGTAAATGGGTTGATGATGTGATACACTACATATTTTTTTGTAACACAGATAAGCGATCGGTAGACTTTGAAGTAATTAGTCGGAAATCCAGCAGCAATCCCCCATCCTTACTATATATACTGCACGTATTTCGGTTACATTTCGTCAACGTTTAAGAGATCAAAGCCATGTGTAGTTTTTCTTTCAGAGAATAAAATAATCTCGTTTAGTGAAGGGGCGCTCATTTTTAGACTATAAGACTATTTGAAGAATAGTTTTTTTAAGGAGGCATTATACCTATGGCTAATATGTTTGTATGTCGTGTTCCCAATAATAGGCAAAAAAAAACGATGTAGGTGAAATAAGAATACCTACTTATTAAATTTCTCTGTGTTTTCGCGCATAAAGCAACAAACTTGACTTGCGCGAGCCTGTCTGGGCAATGTGGATTGGTAATTTCACTGCAAAGATCGATCTTTAATACTATATTGAATTGTCGATGGTGAATGATTGGTTTTATGGAGCTACATAATCAGGTATTTCCAAATAATAATATAACAACAACATCGTGGTTGTTAATTAAATTGTGTATCATGCTACAATATTTCGGCACAAAGAACAACTTTAAAGGTTCCACTAGAGGAAGCGATTACAATATAAATACTGAATATTTGAATAAAAACCATTTTAGTAGCTGCACATTACCGTTCTCAGCTCAGGCCCCGAGGGATAGCATTAAATGTTATAGCTCTAAAGCTTCCTCAAAGAATAAACTTTCCAACTAAGGAAACTCCATCAAAGTCAGTTCTCGAGATTAGTTTACTCAAGCACATGTTGTAAGTTGATTGCATTATGCAGCTAAGAAAAACCGAGATAAATGTGTGTTTTTATTCGTTTACCATCCACACCTCCACACATCATCTTATTAATATGTATTGGAAGTGGCGGAACCGTATAGGAAATTCTTATCACGCTCCATATAGGTAGGTACATAATACACCTCACGATTGAACTAGACTATACATAATATTGATACACCTTCATGAAAGTCAAAACCATTGGCATACGTCAGACATTATGTTAAATAAAGTTGGTCGAAGTTTTAAGTTGAGAACTAAGTACAATAAAAAAGCGCGCTCCGTCAAAGCTTGCCAACAACAGCGCGAAGAACCAAAGCCGATACAAACAACAAGACCAAGTTACGTGACGTAAAGTATGTCCCTCAGGACATATCCGCGAACAAAACTCTAAAATCGCGTCGATATCTTTGAGCAAAAACAAACCCGGCGGCCAGGGGCGGGAGTTGTCATGGAGCCGCGTAGTCAGCGAGAAATGGAGTAACCCATTTTAAACTAGAATGAATTGCACGTCGTGGACTGCAGGTTCGCTGGAATGCTGCCCACTGACAATACTTTACGTAGCGGCCGACAGAATCGCCAGCTTGTTGGCGCTAATAGAGAATGGATTACTGAGATCAGCTATCATAATGGTTTTCGTCGGGTCAAAGGAACACGGGATAAATGGATTTGTGTAGGAATGATTACAGCAAGGAACGTAATACTTATGTATCGAGTTATCAATATCAACGAAAGTAAAATTCGATTTCAAGCAAGTTTGGAACATGCGTCGATGCTTTTACTTACTGCCTATGATATCGAATTTCTCTCACATTTTACGTCTCTTAACGTGACATCATCTACATCATGACACATTGTCTTTATACTCAGATACAATAAAAAATAATAAGCTTCATATATGTGTAAAATTGCCATGCTCTACGAATCTTTGTATTTACAAATTACTTTAATTAAATCAACGACTCATGCGACATTATTTAAAGTACCCTCCCACATCATGTTATCCCCAAAACGTCTTAACATGGGCTCAAAATGGCATGGGTTGAATTAGGTAAGAGCTTTTGATCTAAGTAATAATTTATAGTAGTTAATCCTCTCCTTTTATCTTGCATCTAGTTAAAAGTTTAGCAGTTCAATAGCTAATTGCGGTTGATTGGTATTTTATATAGATAGAATAATCTTTGCAACTAGATAAATTTAAACTAAGGGTACAATAGCGGTGAGCAAGTGGCGATGAATAATTAATGATTTATTATAAATTAAAATATTCATAAATGATATTTTACACATGAATTGATAATGATCTTAACATATCCAAGCAGTAAAGTATCTAGTGTATTAAAAATGTTATTTCAAAGAACAAAAGCGGCTTATTGTTAAAAAACCTAAGCATTATAAACGTGTAAGCTGTGTGTGGAACGTGAAGCGGCGGCAGACACGCCCCGGTAACTGGGCACAAACTACCGCACCAATATTGACTTTTGCTCCTTGAAACTTCCTCATTGTGTCCCCTAATTACAATTTTTTATTCAAACTCCGCCCTCTCGGATTATCCTCAATTCATCGATGTTTTTACATACTTATTCGATATTTAACCCACGAAATGTGGGTGTATATTAGTACCTACGCCTCTGCTTACTCCTTCGGGGAATACAGGCGTGATGGTATGTTGAGAAACTGGGAACTTTTCTAGAGAAACGCGAGTACTCACCACTGCGAGAACAGCTAGTTGTATTAATACAATTTAAATGCAATACAAACTTCCTCTGCTTCCGGGTAATAGACGCTTTCGGAACAATTAGACTATTATTACGGTATAAGGCTAAACCTTTGTTTAATCGAATCGTAGTATTGGTTTAGTTCGTCTATGTTTGGCATTAATACTCGACCGACATGATTTCTCCGTGAGCAACAAATTAATCATGGTAGGTAGGTACTTAAATCTTGATAAACTTTCAAGAAAATGGAAATGAAAATTGTTAGAATATATTACACTCCCTATACTACTATATACTCGTATATATTTATTGCATCACAATCAAACCAATTTATACATTTCAAAATACGAATGGACCGTGCACTCAATTTCAAATTTGGAACCAAAACTCCTAAAATTAACGGTGACCAAGTAGAGTTTAAACTAACGTACTACAACAATTACCCTAAACGATGCCGTTGCATCGTGTTACAACTAGTTAACGCATCCCGGAGTTGTTTTAAAGCGACTAATGTGAACGAATTCTCTTATGTAGACTGCCATGTGACATATTATGTCTGAACACAATGGACCGCCAAGTCTCGATGTTTTCGTTTGAAGCTAACGATAAATGAATGAACCCGGAACTTAATCTGTCCGTTCCGCAGCTGAGCTGTCACCACTTCCTTCTAAAGGTAGATAAAGCCACTGTAGAACTAGATAGATTTGTGTGCATTCTCATAGTTATGTAAGAGAATGGGATAGAATTCAGAATATTCAAATTAAGAGCATAAATCATTTTATCCTGGATGAGCATGTGAATGGTGTTTAATTATTTAAATAAAATGTTTAAGTAATACGCAAAGTATTTAACGTTAAAACAATAACAAAACCCTTATCTCAAAGAGGCTATTCAAGATAATATCCTCTTTTAATTACCGCGCCTCGCTTGCCTCCTAATCACGAAACATTAAGTTGTGCGAAAATAATATACCAGTATAGCAATGTATCAAATCATGTAATCGCATCTATCTCCAAGAGTAAGTAACAATCACTCCAGTAGTCCATTTGATTGATCCTCACCGAATTGGTACCCGGCTTGAGCCAATAAAGATCTTTTTGCCAATTGGATGGGATCAAGGAGCGGCCGGGATGTCGGCGACCGGGCCAACATTCAACGCCGCAACTGGATTTCGATTATTAGCTTTACACTTTCTTCTTACAAGTCTATCTTATACCCTATCTTACTGAAATAATGGTTAATATTGTCTAATAAATTTTACCAAGTTGTATTCAACCGCAAAACCAAAATATGCAGTGTATTTACGATAAAACACGAACACTTCTAAATGGAAATTCCGGAGTAGGTTCGTTAACAACCCAACTTTATTCATTAGCGTGTATTGTCTACCGAATTTATTCGTCAGGTCGAACACGGCCTAACTCTGACAACATTTTCTGCTCCTTGAGACTTCACTAAATATTTTCATCGTATTTTGTTTATCTTTCAGACACAATAGAAACTTTTTCCTAATTTAACAAGAGTTTAATAACTGTTGTCCGTGTACGTTTCAATTGAGGCTTTTAAAGCGAATTTTATTTATTGATGTTACAATTTCATATACAATTGACTTTAATGGTTGGCGTTACGTGATCCCTAGATTAATATAAACAAATATGGTGTTCGTAATAATATGTAAAATAAAGCTCTTTGTGGATGCCCACCCATTCGTATTAATACGCCTTTTTGTAAGGACGAATTTTGACAACCCTTTGGGGCTTTTTACAAAGTCGCCCCGGCTTTATAGCGTCGCTTTTTCAGGTTGAAAATAATTATTACTATTTATCTTGTAAGGTTGAAGGCATCTTTCCGTAACTACCTTAATTTCTTTAGATATTTCTGGAGTGTTCTAAAGTTAATTGATGTTGTGGTAGCCATCAACAAGCTTTACTCTAGCTTTAGTGACACCACCATACCATAGTAGCTAACAACGAACCTCAAATCTGGGTACACGTAACTATAACTATATTGAAAAAATAAATAAATTAAAGGGCCGAACCACAGAACAGATAAAAGAGGTCCTTTAAAACCTCCTTTATCTGTTCTGTGGGCTGAACCCAGATTGGCTGTAGTCAAGACTGGAAATGGAACCCCGTTCGTTATTTTCAAAGACATCAGATCTTCACTGTGCGTACAGGGTAGCTTTGCAGCCAATGGCCCACCTTCCATCTTTCACAGGGCATATAAGTGTTATTAAGGGCAGGCCAGGATTTCATGGCCGCATCACTAAACGCAGTCTGCGTTACTGAGTTTTGGGATAGAAAAGGTACTAGTCCTACGGATTTGGGCCGGGTAAATGTGAGTATATTTATTGATTTAAATTTTATCTAAGGTAAGAAGAAAACCAGCACCAGGGTGTCACTTCTTTAAATAATTTATGAAGTGCTGTGTTAAGCAATACAGAACCAACCTTCACCGTCGCGTATCATTGCTAGCATTTACTAAATAATACCTAGGTACTTATCCAAATCGTTCATAAAATCATTTTATGGCCGGCATCTTAAATGACTGTTAAATACAAGATCACCGCTATATTGGCATACTACAATAAATAAAGTGAAAAATTTACAACATGTTTGGGGTACGGTAGTGTACAAATAATTGCAGAGTGCAGATTTTTTGCAAGCACTTTGTAATATGATTTTAGTATATTAAGCAAACATGTACCAAACATAATATCATCACGCCTGTATCCCCCGAAGGGCCAGGTAGGGATGTACTAATGTTCACCTACAGTTTGCCCGTATGTTTAGGTCCATGTAATATTTGCCAATTGCCATTTATAACCGCATAGAAATCTAAACTCCGAGCTGCTACTGCGAATTTCATAGAAATGACACTGCTTGATCAGGGAATCGAACCTAGGACCTCAAGCATAGAAGTCTTGCTTACAATTACTAGGATAATTTTATTCATCATAGCATATAGGAAAAATATATTTGTGAGGCGCCCGTATTATGTTCGAACGTCAATGTCGTCAGGTAGGTACTTGAGGATATTAGGTAATGCGTATTTCTGTTGACGCAAACAAATAAATAACATATTGTAAAAGAAGATTATGCGATTTCTTTTCAATAATATACATACTTACCTCATAAGTGTCGTCTTACAAATATGTATTCACAATGACACGTCATGTCGTATCCGATGACATATCGAAAAAGTTGTTGATCAATACGCAAGTTCAATTCACAGTTCAGACATTTTACGCCAATATTCGCGAGAATTCCGCCAATGCGTCCCATCTTGTAAAACTTTTCGACGATATGAATTATTCATTATCTTTCGACGACATTATCGTCAAAAACGTTGTCATATTAAAATATCCTCTCTTGTCCTTTGTTCGTGGATTAGTTCTAGTATCTCACCCTCCAGGTTTCGCGTTAAGGAATTTATCAATCACCAATTACTTAGAACAATTTCTAAACTTTCCAAGAGTACTGTTTTACTTGCAGAATGTTTTAATAGTTGCTAATATTTTCTGAGAGACTTCTGCCTTGTTTCAAAGCCTTGGGGTATTAAAAAAAATAACTGGCTTTCAGTTGGCTTACGTCATTCTTACTAATTATTCTTACGTCATAATCGATGACGTTTAATGGGTTAAATTAAAAACGTATTGTCAAAAGTCATATTTCTTTAAAAAAACTTCTGAATAGATTCCAAGAAAGGGGTCTAATAATAACTTTTTGTATTAAAACTCAATGAAAAGACGTTCAAAATTGAAGCAAGTTCCTTTGATGCGCGCCGGATCTGACGCGGCTCATTGCGCAATGTGCCGACAATTGAACCGTGAAAAGCATCCGCCATTTTAAAATTTCAGATGCGCTTTTACTTGAGACTTGCCTGCTAATTACTTGATCAATTACACTTCACACACAGTCTTTATTTTACTTATGAAATAATACAACCGATTTCGTTATCTACTAGTCTGTGGATATTTGTCATGTAAGCTGGAAGGGATATCCCTCGATTTGCGTAAAACTAAAAGAAAATACCTACAATCAGCAATTAGTACCTACTTATTGTTGTACACTTGTTTTTTTTATTGTAACACTAAATTATAAAAAAATATTAATATTCACTAGTACACGTTAACTCTATCTATTAATTAAGTAGGTAAATTTAACGCGCTAAAAGTAGATACCTAATTTTGTTTTGAACTAGACGAGTTATCTTAAAACAACATTTCTCAGCTTTTGGAAAACAGTCCAAGTTTCTATTAATTTTCGTTACAACTTACCGAAATAACTAATTGTAGTGCCTGTTGCTTGACAGGTCCAAATTTATTGCCAGATATTTGACAAGAAATTGGCTACGAGTAGGTACCTAGAGTAAAGCAGATTTTACGTTAATTATTATTTGTAAAGATAAAATATACTTTGAAATAAAACTACTTTTTACGGATTTTATCGCTTTATATTGATATTATTATTTTATTCGATAAAATCCGTAAAAAGTAGTTTTATTTCGATGTCTAGTATTCGCGTAAGTGTCAGAAATCAGTATAAAATATACTTCTTAATTTCTGTGAGTGTACACTCATTAATACGCTTCGGGGAATACAGGCGTGGTGGTATGTTCTCAATTTCTCACTTAAAAATCGACTCAAATTATTATTGTTAAGGACTTCGCTGGTAGGTATACTTACATGGATATAAGTAATGCATAATAATAATAAAAGTATCACAACGGTATTGCCCAGAAATTGGGTTGCGGAGGTCTGATGGCAATCGCTTCGTGTAAAATACTGATATTGAGCCGCATCTGGTTAGACTGGAAGCCGACCCCAACATGGTTGGGAAAAAGGCTAGGAGGTTGATGATATCACAACGTTACCTTATACGGGAAGTTACATTGGTGTAAGGTGGATTGCGGTCGTCTATATGATTTAATTTGAAGTCAAACCCAACCAATGCTTTTGCTTATTTCAAAATTAAAAGTTTCAAATGTCCTAAAATATTATATAAATAAAAATCGGTCAAACCAAAGCAATAAAAGCAGTCATGGATATTAGATTTCTTAAAAAAGCACTCTAGAAGGACCTGACGAATCGACCGACGATATTGTAAGACCCATCTCACTCTGTTATAACATTGTAAGTCAACCTAACCTTCGCGATATTAAAATCGAGATTGCTTATAAAGGCCGGTTTATTTGGCATTAAATACATAAAATATGCAAGTAGATACACGTAGATGAAAGTTGTGATATTTTACTAACTTATCAAAGCAGCGAGAGCTTTCGTCCGACATGCATAGTGGGTTGGAGGTTGCGAGGTTGAAGCCCGGACTGAAATACCTGATTTATGATATGCTGGAAGTTTAAGAAGGCAACTACGAAGACTACATGAGGACTGTCGTAGACCATGAGGTCAGTTGTGTTATTTTATTGTTTTATTAATCCTGTTAATCATGTAGGTACCATGTAATGAAATATTTACGAAAATAAAAACACATTTATTACAAGTTATAAGAATGACAAAGAAACATGATTGAATAAAATGTGCATCTGTAACACATTTAGGTACTTACAAAGTGAAGATTAAAACACTATTTACTTATTTATATAAACTTCTTTTTATTTACTTTCTTACACCAATGTCTTTTTTCCCTTTTAAAAATATTCTGTACAACTAATACAACTCATTGCGCGTCAATGTCCTCAGATTTTTATAGTCGAATCTACTTATCATGTCATATCATTCTCATAATTTCTTATTTACAAGCAGAATAAATATCATTCACTGATACAACGCAACGATACTTGAGACAAAACTATATTACAATCAGACGCTGTATTTAGATTAGATTAATAATTATGTTGAACAAAACTAGATTAAGAAAAGGTTAATGAGGAAAGGAAAAGGCTTAAACAGTGGGGAGAGTATTTCTTCGTGACCTTTTCAAGATGTTAGCGTAGGAAGTAAGTATACAACAATGCGAATGGCTATGCTGGCATTGATTAAAAGATAAAGAGAAAAGTTTTCTTGTATGAGGGTACCAAATTGACATTTGACGACGTCAGTGGTCTAGTGGTTCGAGTACCGGACTGCTGATCACGAGGTCGTGGGTTCGATTCCCACAAAATACAAACATTTATGTGATGAACTTAGGTGTTTGTGTTTGTCTGGGTGTTTCTTATATATTATAAATATATATTTCCAAAAAAAAAGTATATAAGTATTATATCCATTGTCTAGTACCCATAGTACAAGCTCTGCTTAGTTTGGGTCTAGATGGTGCTGTATAAAAATGTCCCAAGATATTTATTATTATTTATTATAAATTCAACAGCATAACATGGCCATTCCCGAATCAAAACCAAACCTGTTCAATTAATAAACACCGCCAAACATGAAAATAATATTTAAACCCGGATGTGGGAAAATAATACTGTAATAGTTAGTTCGAAGGGTAGGTATTTCATATTTAGCAGAATTGACTATAGAATACTATAGAAGTGAATACATACCTACAATACGCTCCATTAATTCCAAATGTTAAAGAACAAAAGCCATCTTCGAATCGATAACCTTTCAACATAACAATTTGGGGAACAAATCTTAGATATCTTACAACGTAAATAAACTGTTTATATCGGCTGTTCACTGGTGTCATGGTTTTATGACGATATAAACCCTGTGCGAGGGAAGTAAGCTCACCTTTGTCTTAACTAAGCTTTGGGCGTAACATTGTCTACGAATAATCTTAACAATATACTTGTTTTCTAAGCTAGAAAGGCGTCAATCATTTTAGTGATGTATATTTCTGAATAATAAGCAGATAAAATTCTAATGTTAATAAGTTTTGTATAACTAAAATCCGTATAGTGTAAAATAGATCCACCATGCTTTAATTCAGGTACATGGGTATAAGTCATTGTAATTAGAGCTCTATCTATTGAAAAATTGAATTGTACACAAGTCCAACCTAACCTTAACATAACAACTACTCAACTTGAATCTTCCTTGCAACTACTTAGGAGTTTCTTGACAAACAGCTTCAAGTCGAATAGCTTTAACATAGGTATATCTTATTTACATGATATTTGTAAGTTATATATCCTGTTGTGCTTTAGTACTAAGCAGGTGAAACTTAAGTATTCAAAACCGACCTTCAGAATTTATATAATCACAACATTTATGATAATTGAAATGAAATAGGAATGGCACGAAAGATCGTAAAAACGAAACAAACGATAGCCGGCAGGCTCACACACTGAAGTAAAATTTAAAAGACAATTTTAAGTAAGATATAATTGTAAGTTTTATTGACTTTATTATAAGTAAACACCATAAAAATAAAAGTTAAGTCTGAACCACTGAACCAGCTTTCGTATTCATGCTGATTCAATAACTTATTTTTTTATGAAGTTTAGGACAGTTTAAAGTAAATTCTTAATTAAATAAATTTAATTAATGCATAATTACAGTGGTTGGTTACGTTTATGAGTATTTCAGAAACTGTAACACAAATTAACTATAGTTATAAAATAACTTTTTATTTCTTAATGAAGTTATGATTTGAATTAATAACTACATTTTAACGAATGCCAAATAATGCGACCACACGAGAGGACATACACGTGGAGTGCGTCATCTCCCGAAATTAAAATCCCCACGATCCCGCAAATGGGATAATCCCGATCATCCACGCAGCCTATCTGAGGGGGACGGCACATAAATTAATGACAGCACTAATGTGAAAATTGGTTGTCAACATCCTTTCCTAGAAAAAGATATTATTTATTTATGTGCAGTAGTGTAAATTGAGCCTAAATACGCCCGGTAACTTCCGAGGCTAACCCGAAAACCGAAACAGGGTGGGCGGAACTTTGTTCTGTGATAAGCGACTGATGTATTTAGGGTATATTTTCCTTTTGCTTCCGGCAAACTACGAGGAAAGACGCACTACATAACATTCAAAAGGTATTATCACAGACTTTAGATCTACGTCTGTTGGTATTATACTATTATTACGCTGAGCTACAAAACTGTGAAAATTTATATTGACTTTCGTGCGAGTGTTTCTTTTATTTTATAAACTAGCTTTCCGCCAGGAGCTTCGCCCGCGTGGTCTTGGGACATTTTTCACACAGCACCATCTAGTCCCAAACTAAGCAGAGCTTGTACTATGGATACTAGACAATGGATATAATACTTGTATACTTTTTTTTTGTAGATACATACTTATAATACATAAAAAACACCCAGACAAACACAAACACTTAAGTTCATCACAATAAATGATTGTGTCCTATGGGTATCGAACCCACGACCTCGTGATCAGCAGTCCGGTACTCGATCGTCAATTCGGTCTGGGTATTTCTTATAAATTATACCCTATTTCACCCGGCTTCCCAACGGTGAAAGTCAAATCCGTCCAGAAATTTCAAAGCCTATTCAATTCAAACAAACAAATCTTTCCTCTTTATAACATTAGTATAGTTATAGATAGAGGCGAACTGGCAAGCGGGTCACCTTAACATTTGTAATATTAGAAGTGTCGCCAATGTGTTGCTGACCTTTTCACCTTTAGGTACCCTTCCCAGGATACGAAGGGCAGCCTAAGCGCCAGCTCTCGGGAAGGGATCTCTTCCATAGCATTAGTACCACTGGTTCTTAATACTGCTGTTATATTTAGGTGGGGGAATACCGGTTCTTCCAGTTAGGAGCAGATACTCTGTAAGCGTACTCCCCCGATCGATCCAGCTGCGAAGGGTAGTCTAAGCTAGGTTCTGCCACAGAGCTTTGAACTCGGAATAATTATGACGTGTGATGTTTTCCAATTTCTAATAATTAATTTGAAACATTTCATGTACTCCTTCGATTGTTCTCATCGCTTCCCCACGCCAACAAAGAAACAATCTTTTAGTCCGAGCGATTGCTCCCAAATCTACCAGATGGAACGAATTTTTCTTTGTTTATACATCGAACGCCGTGTTGTTTGTCGTGAAAATATACTAACAATCTTCTTTTATAAGAAAACTTTTGTGACTGTCCTAATTGAACAATGTACTTAAATATTTAAGTACTCGTTGGTATTATTTCGCTTCACTTACTTTATTTGTTGTACCTATAGTATATTTTTCAACAATACCGATACCGATACGTGTATAAAGTAACGGTAAAATAAAAATATCGAATTCGGAAGTCAATGTTTATTACGAATCAAAATATCGAAATTCAATTAAACACTCTATAATCATGCCTTAATGAAGTCATTACGGATATCAAAATACAATACGGAAATCATAGCAAATTGTTAAAATTAAACAGTAAGTAGATACCAGATTCGAATTACCTTTATTAAGTATTTTATTAATGATAATATGTTATATAGTTACTTTATTTTTTTAAATAAACAAGCACACAGTAGGAAGCCATATACAATTCAGTTCTATCGTAGAAATAAAACTATTTTTTACGGATTTTATCGCGTTATATTGATATTATTTTAATCCCGACGTTTCGGATCCTTTACAGCGTCTATGGTCATGGGTGATTATTTACTTATTAGTAACCCGTGACCCTGGACGCGTACATAGGCGCCGGCAGCAAGGTACAAGAGGGTGCACTTGCTCTCCCCTGTCAGCAAAGAAAATACATAGAAAGCGACGAAGTCGCGAGCAAAAGCTGATTTTTTATATTAGTTAATAGTAAAATACACCCCCCTGAAAGTAATCCTGGCGGCGTCCATGGACGCGTAGTTTTATTTCAATGTCTAGTATTCACGTAAGTGTCAAAAATCAGTATGTTATATTATATACCATACCATATTCTATACTTATGTGCAACAAACATTACAATGTTAAAATCGACTGGCCACGTGCCACCATTTGGCTGCATAAGCATTCTCAAATAATATGACGTTGAAAAACGTGCCATCAATTTATGCACTTCGTCGTCCCCCAGCTGACTACTAGGCAAGCACGTGAGCTACAAATTAAGTCGACAATACAACACGTTGTACACTCGCAAACACGTAACTTTTCACACCGCTATACGACAAACAAAACCGACAGTTTAATGCCAGAATATGATAATAACTAATACGTTCTGCCAGGATCACCCACCCGCAAGGCTTTGCTCTTTACGCCCCTTTGGCCTCGCCACCAATACGTACTTATTCTATTAAGGTCATTGTACAGCCACCGCGAAATTAAGTTTACTTGCAAAACTGAAAATATATTTCTCCGTCTATTCCTATTTCAAAATGATCTCTCGAGATATTAAAAACCTTTTGCTAGCCTAGACTATATTCATGTGAATAGTGTTAACTAGTATCTACAGGTGACATAATATCATATTTTTTAATTTCTAGTTTGGTCCATCAGAAGCCGCGTGTCCTCGATGTTGAATTTCAACTTACTTAGTACTTATTCGACTGGAATTATGCGCAGTAAATGATAATAATTGGGTTCCATTATAATAAGGACTAAGGAGTAAGAGGCGCGACACGAATACGATATTATACCAAAGTAGCAAAATTTATACCTAAAGATATTATAAGGCCGTGTACGAAAACGCTTAGGAAACCTATTTTACTAATTATGATTTTCTTTGTCCTTTTTTATGCCAATAAGTGATACTTCACTAGAGTCGATACCCACTTCAGCTTTCCCTTAGCTAATATGTTTACAATAATGGCGATATTTTACACACTTGAAGAAAGACATCTACATCTACATCTACACTAATTATCTATATATATATATAAAAGAAAGTCGTGTTAGTTACACTATTTATAACTCAAGAATGGCTAAACCGATTTCGCTAGAAATTGGTGGGGAGGTTAGAGGGAGAGCTTAGAACCAGGAGACGGACATAGGATCTTTTTATCCCGTTCCCCGTGGGACGTGACATATTTTCGACATCGGGGGCAAATGATGACAAACTTCGTCAATCTGATGGAAGGTACTAGGGTAGCATAAGCTGTACGAAGATAGTAGATACTGGTTTTCGTCACGGGGGCGCTGTGTATGACGTTGATGTTCTGAGAGACTTCGATATACTAGGGTTGTATAAAACATGAAACTTGGCGTTGTATGCTGGTTCCGGTAATGTCTACCCGTGTGAAGCCGGGACGGGCCGCTAGTATATAATATAATAATATTATAAAGAGGAAAGATTTGTATTTTAGTATGTAACGAATAAAATCAAAAAGTACTGGACCGATTTGAAAAAATCTTGCCATGTTAGATAGCCCATTTATCGGGGAAGGCTATAGGCTATATATCATCACGCTACGACTAATAGGAGCGGAGTAGTAATGAAAAATGTTGCAAAAACGGGGTAAAAAATTATAAGACCACGCGGGCGAAGCCGCTGGCGGGAAGCTAGTTAGATATAATTTCACATTGAAATTATTGAAATACTTTTTATCCCTATTCTTTAATCAGAATTTGCTTATATGACTAAATTTTCATACGCTATAGAAGATAGATTATGTGTTACATTAAAAGCTATGTACAAAACTGTTCGCTTATCGATCGTTTGCATTTTATTGCGACACATAAATTCAAACGAATTCATTTGTACCGATGACTGCACTCTACGCAAACACTATGTGACTAAAAACGGTACCGTTTGCATTTTTGTCAACGTTTATTGGATAAGGTGCTTATACACGAGTGTTTAAAATTTCCAAATTGACACGAATAATTATGAAATTTATTATATTGGTAAATTCATGGTTAGAAGAGACTCATTGTGCAATCGGCAGATTTTTCTTTTTCAACTGGTAGAATTACTTTGTAACTTACAATTTGAAGTGAAACTAACTTAATTAAAGCAATAAAATTCTCTAAGTACTGACATCAGCCTGCGGTCATTGACCATCATTCGAATCCACTGAAAATTGACCGTGTAAAAGCACCTTTACGTTTATTTTGTTTGTAAATTGGACATGATGAAATATTCATGTCACATTTGCACGCAGATCTGGGCGATCAGTCAGCCGTGAAATAATCCAAACACGATAAAGTTATGGCTGGCTTAGGGCTTGGGATTCGGTGTCAGTTATCACTTTTTTATGTGCTTTTTTTACGTTACTGGGTGAAAGTATCAGATAGCTATTCATCTGATCTATGTCTTGTATCAGCTTATGCTCGTGTTGGCAAAAATGTGTGTGCTCACTTGTGTTAAATAATTTGAAATTGGAACTATATAATGTTTTTACCCGACTGCCGAAGGAGGGTTATGTGTTTGACGTGTATGTATGTAGGTATGTCCGTTCTTATGTCCGCTCGTAACTACTCAACGGCTCAACCGATTTAGATAAATGATACCTCATTGGATTCGTTTTGATGGCACGAGTGTTACTGGGTACATGAAATTCTAAAATAATCAAAATGGCGGAGTTTATGCGCTTTAATGTGTGAACTGATTGTGAAAATCATCTTTATGTGTATAATTTATGTTTTCAAATGATCATTTCTGATCTATCGAGTGAATTTATGATGATTCATAAACTAAAAAGTAGGAAATAACATAAATTATTAAATTAATCAAAAAACCCGACTGCGTTAAAAATACTAACTAAAAACCTAAAAACAAACTCTGTGATGTAGGAAAATGTATTGCAGGCGGGACGATCTCGTCCGTTAAATCTAAATTATAAGCAATAATGAATTATAAACAACAATTTTTCTTTGCACAGATATTGTTTTTAGGTTTTTAATTAGTACTTTTAACGCAGTCGGGTTTTTACACTGAGGAAAATTACATCACGGCCGCACCTATTTTAATAGTTCAACAGGGTTCCACAAAGACATTCACAGAACCGGACCAATATTCCAAACATTAGCTGTTGGTTATATATTGCGATAAAAACCGACGCATAATATTAACCTATTATCTTGTGGCCTCATCAACCTTATTAAAATAGTAAACTTTGACCTGAGGCTAGTTGCATACTTACTATATCATGGCCTATATTGATAACCTGCAACGTCTTCTTTAGGTCAAATTAAACTATTTTATTATTATTATGGTAAGTATAGGTACTAGGACTGCCTCGTTGGTCTAGTGGTCCCAAACGCGACTGCTACGCTAGAGGTCCTGGGTTAGATCCCCGGGTCAAGCAAAGTGTTGTTGGGTTTTCTGTGAAATTCCCATTAGCCGCTCGGAGTCTGGATTTGTGCCCGGTTGATGGCAATAGGCTCGTCCCCTATTACATGGGACCTAAACATACCGGCGAAATGTGGGTGTCCATTAGTACGCCTCTGCCTACCCCTCGGGGAATACAGGTGTGATGGTATGTAATATATGTAATGTAAGTATAGGTACATGTAAACATTGAAATCCGTTTAAACTTAGTTTGTGAAGGAAAATTACTTCCAAAATAAGTCTTTGAAAACTCCTATAGAAATGAAATCGTACATTTTACCCATTGATTGATTACGTATCTGCCTACCTGTATGTATTGAAGCTCTTGTATGAAAATAGAATGAAAGCCTTATATCATAACAGTCCTCACGGCCCACGCAGGACGCACGATTGTGTACAATAGATAAAATTTAAAGAAAAATGAAAAGAAAATATTTAGAATCTTGGCATTTTTACACCCACGAAAGGGCAAAGGGATATATGTTATTAGGTACATCTGTTGCCCTTGGCTTCGCATCCAAATCCATATTGCCAAAGTCCTTCCTCAGGATGCAATAATCTTTCTTTAAATATGCCAAATTTCATCGAAATCGCTTCAGCTGTGTAGGTATGATCAAGTAACAGACACGAGTTAATTTCGCGCTCATAATATTAATATAGATGTAACATTTAAATTAAACGTGCCAGGGTCATGGCCCAGGCTCTGTGGCGTTAACTAAAAGCTATTTTTTTATGAATATTTGCAGTTGATAATGATGAACATTTAAACGTATAACACTTTAGAGTACCTATAGGTTCTTTAGGTTGCTATATTTTATGACAAGCATCCCCGTTTTACAAGTTCTCACCCCCATCAGTATTTAATAGAAAAACTCAAAAGCTATGCTCAACTTGGCACCTCTACCGCCACTAGACTAACGAGGCAGATGTTAAATATTTAAATTGGGGTATTGAAAGACAAAACGAAGTACATAAATAGATATTCACTTTACTCTACTTAGTAATGCTTAGATATTCATATTGGATAGATTGGGCACCTCACACATCAAACGAAATGTATCTACATAGATCCGCATAATGACTGGATCTCGTTTACGCCGTGCCAATAACCCGAATATTCGGGATGAGAACCAATATGCACATTATATAGGTTGAGCGCTGAAGCCAAACATTTCCATGGTGTACACACGATCACACAATGGCCTAAGCTGGTCAAATTTAGTGAACATTTTTGTATTCCTTGCAGAGAAAATGAGGCACGGGACAAAGATAAAAAAAATTATTCCAAACTGAACGAATTTATTTAAGTTTATTTAGTGAAATCTTTTTACTAACACTAGTTATTAAGTTAAAATTGTTACTAACATTATATGGGTCAACCGAAATAAATGCATATTATTATTATTAAAACCTTGCTGTGCCTGGTGAAACGCGAGTTCATCTAATTTTTCTTGATCCGGTGCGAATTTCCCAAAATCCTTCCTTATACCTACGTCATATTAATGTATGTACCAGATTTTTCCCAATCTGTTCAACGGTTTGTTCATACATCAGTCAGTTTTGAAAGAATGTCAATTTTCTTTATTTTTTTTTACCACCCGCTCTAGGCAAAAAAACCTGTGTCATAGGGAATTCCAAAACAACATTAATAGATATAAAGTAACCAAACCAGCCAGTAACAATACCACAATAAAATTATTTGGGTCGGGTGGAAATCAAAGCCATATGCGGCGCAATGGTAGAGGTAGTAGTAGGTAGACTATAACTTAAATAAATAAATATCCTGGGACATTTTTACACAGCACCATCTAGTCCCAAACTAAGCAGAGCTTGTACTATGGGTACTAGACAATGGATATAATACTTGTATACTTTTTTTTGTAAATACATACTTATAATACATAAGAAACACCCAGACAAATACAAACACTTAAGTTCATCACAATAAATGTTTGTGTCCTGTGGGAATCGAACCCACGACCTCATGATCAGCAGTCCGGTACTCGAACCACTAGACCACAGACGTTGTCTAAATAACTGCTACATCAAACTTGCAGTACTCAAAACAGACAAGACTAGTTGAAAAGAAACAAGGAATAAAACATGTAAATGCACATCCTTACTAATATTATAAATGCGAAAGTAACTCTGTATGTCTGTCGCGCTTTCACGCCAAAACTACTGAACCGATTTCAATGAAATTTGGTACACAGATAGTCTAGACCTTGAGAAAGGACATATGCTACTTTTTAATGCAAAAAAATGGCTGTAAGGGGTTGAAATAGGGGATGAAAATTATAAGAAATACCCAGACCACGTGGGTGAATCCACTGTCGGAAAGGTAGTCTTATCTTACTTCTTACTAATATTATAAATGTGAAAGTTTGTGAGGATGGATGGATGGATGGATGTTTGTTACTCTTTCACGCAAAAACTACTGAACGGATCTGGATAAAATTTGGCACAGAGATAGATTATAGTCTGGAATAGCACATAGGCTTTTTATCCCGGTAAAATGTATGGTTCCCGTGGGATAGCGGGCGAAGCCGCTGGCGGAAAGCTAGTAATCTATAAATATTAAAAAACTGCATCTTCAAGTAGTTTGTAAACCTTTTTCTCCGTTTACATCCATCATACTGTTTTTACTTCAGGTAGCTATAGGGGAAACGCGGCGTCGTAAAGAGATGTCTTCCCATTTCAGAAGTTAGTTTCCTTTTTACGGAAATACAAGACGTGATCTGTTTGGCCTTAATCCAGTTCTTGCCTTTGGGTGAAACTGTTGTTTTTCCTTATACAATTACCCATACAGGATATAGGGTTCTTGGGTAACTTATTATGTTCTTATCAAACTATTTTGTTATAACTTTCTTTTTCATATCGGCATTTATATTGGGTATTATTTATACAACCTTATCAGGCTGGTGGGTATGAAGCGGCTACTGAGACTAATGTTATGGATTCGATGCCTGTCCGAGCAAAGCGCCTGCTCGTTTACAGCGAGCAAATCAACATGCAAGCTAATTATAGTTAATTAGTTTTAAGTCAAATCTTTTGTATGAAATATGTCATTTTTTCTTCTTCCACCTTTGTTCGTGACCGAGGCAATACACGTTTTACCGAGCACTATATTTTTGGAGTTCATTTTTGGAAAGTCCCCCCACAATTCCCTACATTTTGGTCCGTCGAGCTCGGATTGTGGATTACGTGAAGATTTGTTAAAAACAGCGGAATTGAATAATTACCCTGAAAGTTGCCGTGAAGGTTATAAGCCGGCAACGTGTAATCTGGACAAAGAACTCAAGATAATTTACGGTGTTAAGTAATATTATAGTAAAATATCATCACCCAACACTCATTCAGGTAGTATTTAACCGTAATTAAGGATATTAAAAGGTTAGTGCTTTTTTTACCTGAGTTTTTTATACTTTAACGCAGATACCTATGTGCATTGTGAATAGTTTGTGTTATCGTCTTTGATGATAATTATTTGCAAATACAATTATACGTACTTATTGTAAAACAGTACAGTAGATATTTTTGCTACATTTATAATTGTATAATTGCATTTTAGTTAATTATTCACCTTACATAGTTGTTAGTGTAGGTAGGTATTATTAATGTTCAATTGGTGTTAGATTGATATTAAAAGATTTAATTTGCTATAATTCAGTTAATTGAACCGTATTAGTGCATATAATGTATAATTCATAATTGTATTGTCCTTAATTTCCGACGTTAGGTAATTAGTGTATCGGTATTGAAGAATTTGGTCAAAAATAAAAGTCTAAATTAAACATATTCAATTTATTTACATATTTACAGTAATCAGTAACTATTTACAACATTTACATCTTAAATTGTTAACCATAGTTGATAGACGTAGGTACCTTAGATCAAGTTACACTGTATAAAGTATACCTAAGTTGTTATTAAACAAATTCCAGGTCGACTACACTCGATTCCCAGTATGTCCGAAGAAAGAGAACTAGTCAAAAAACGAGGAAGCTTCAAAGGCCGCTTAACTGCATTTCATAACTTCCTTGATGCGTCAAGTGACAAACAGCTGACTAGTTGTGAGGTCAAGGAATTACAATTACGGATGGGAAAAATCGAGGCTTTGTATGAGCAGTACGACGAGGTACAATTACGATTAGAATGTTTAGTAGATGATGTCAAAGCTCAGTTCTCAGAGCGTGCTGAATTTGAGTCACTGTATTACAAAACACTGTCTAGGTCACAGGAGTTGTTATGTAAGTACAACAATGATAATGAGTCCCTAAATAGTGATAAATGTTCCCGTATTAGTCAACGTAAACCTGTTAAGTTGCCCACTATACAGCTACCAAAGTTTAATGGGTGCTATAGCAATTGGTTGGAGTTCCGGGACACTTTTACTAGTCTCATTCACTGTAACGATGAAATTGATCAAATTAACAAATTCCATTATTTGCGAGCGTCTCTGGAAGGATCTGCTGCTGTGGTAATCAATTCTATTGAGTTCTCCGCAAGCAATTATGATATAGCTTGGAAGCTAATTTGTGATCGCTTCGATAATAAAAGGTTGTTAGTACAAAATCATGTGTCATCCTTATTTAACTTAAACACTATTGCAAAAGAATCCTCTGTTGCGTTAAAAGGTATGATCGACCAGCTTAATAAAAATTTGCGTGCTTTGGAGTCTTTAGGTGAACCCGTTAAGCATTGGGACACTTTACTTATATACATAGTTACTCGTAAGTTAAATCAGCAAACATATCGTGAATGGGAGGAACACAAGGGTCGTTTAGACAAAGATAGCACAATAACATTTGATGCATTCCTTCAATTCATTCGCAATCGCGCTGATTTAGTAGAAACACTAGAGTTAACACGAAATAGCACTAATCCCACCGTCGCTAAGCCTAAGTCCAATTATAATTCAATGAAGTCTATGGTTGTATCACAGGATTCTAATAGTTGTAGTAAGCAATGTCCGCACTGTCAAGCCGATCACATTCTAAGTAATTGTTCAGAATTCCTTGCACTCAGTATAGACGCCCGTCTCAAATTATTGCCTAATTACAAAGTCTGCTATAATTGTTTTCGTGCAGGTCATTTTGCCAATCGATGTAAAAGGCCGGGTTGCAAGATATGTAAGCGCCGGCATAACACGTTGATACATTCGTCGGAGAACAAAGGTACTGCAAACTATTGCAACGATAATAATAAAAACATGACACACGGGAGCTCGTCTCATTGCGTATCGACGTCATCGCCCACTGATGCCGTAGCTAGCACTAATGCAACAGCGAGTGCTAATAATTTAACTTTGTCTGCGGGTCTTAGTTCGTCTTGTGGCGAGCGTAAACAACGCGGCGTGTTATTGTCCACCGCTCTTATTAAGTTATGTGATCAAAATGATCGTGAGCACATCGTGCGGGCCATGCTTGATAGCGGTAGCACATCTTGTTTTATGACGGAACGATTATGTAAACGGCTTAACTTAAATTCTAGTCAGGTAAATGGTTCAGTCTATGGCATTAATAACGTGAGTTCTCGCGTAGGCAAAATTTGTCAAGTAAAAATGACGTCATTAGACAATAGTTATTCTAATAAGATTTATTGTTTTGTTTTGCCATCATTAACGACTGTGTTGCCGTGTCGTGAAGTCGACATTTCAGACCTGAATATTCCTGATACCTTGTGCTTAGCTGACCCCACCTTTTATAAGCCGTCAGAAGTAGATGTCTTAATCGGTGCTGATCTCTTTTGGGACTTGGTTGGTTCACAGAGAATTAGATTAGGTTTAGGTAAGCCAGTTTTATGTGAAACATTGTTAGGCTGGATCGTTTCTGGCCCTGTTAGTTATAATAACAATGGTAAATTATTATCGCATGATATTTCATGTAATTTTACTCAAACCGATTCCTCTGATAACGGTGATTTAAATAAAATTCACACCGATTTAATTAAATTTTGGAATTTAGAGGAGATTAACTCACAATCCCCAAATTATTTACCCGAGGAAAGGTTGTGTGAGGAACATTTTGTCAAGAATACGACACGTTTAGAGGACGGTCATTTTTGTGTTCGTATTCCTTTAAAACAAAGTCCTTCTGTCTTAGGAGAATCTTTCTACAGAGCTTCTAAATGTTTATATTCTCTGGAACGCAGACTGAAGTCGAAACCTGATTTAGGTAAGTTGTATCGTGACTTCATGTCCGAATATGAGACCTTAGGACACATGACCGAAAATCAGAATAGTTTCAGTCCCAATGGTTATTTTATACCTCACCACGGGGTACTGCGTGAATGTAGCACGACTACCAAACTCCGTGTAGTCTTTAATGCGAGTTGTGTTACTTCCTCAGGAGTGTCCTTCAATGATGTGCAGATGGTGGGTCCTACAGTGCAGGACGATCTTATATCTATACTTCTTCGGTTTCGACAGCACAAGTTCGTCTTGTCAGCTGATGTTGCGAAGATGTATAGGTGTATATACGTCCACCCATCTGATAGGTACCTACAACAGGTTCTGTGGCGTGATAATGCGTGCGACCCTGTCAAGACATACACGTTGAATACCGTAACGTATGGCACGGCTAGTGCACCTTTTCTCGCTACACGTTGCCTAAAGCAAATAGGGATTGACTATCAAAACAGTGCTATTAAGATGTCGCATTCGCATTCTGTAGGTGAGTCACACACAGGTATCAGGGATAGGATTGCTGACATCATCAGGCATGACTTTTACGTTGATGACCTGCTTACTGGAGGTAATGATTTAAATGAGGTTATGTTTATCCGTACCGAGGTCACCAACGCACTGGCGTCTGCTTGTATGCCACTAAGAAAGTGGAGGTCCAACGTACCTGAATTAGTCTCTGGAGCTTCACAGTCGTCATTAGATTTAGATATGGGCTCTAATGAACCCAACAAGTTGTTAGGACTTGACTGGTTTGCTAGTTCCGATGAATTGGGCTTTTCATGTTCAACGTTACCTTCTAAAGATTCTATCACTAAGCGAGACATACTTTCTGCCATTGCACGTATTTTTGACCCCCTAGGACTTTTATCTCCCTGCGTAGTTACCATGAAAATGTTATTGCAAAGAATGTGGTTGGACAAACTCTCATGGGATGAGAAATTAACCCCGGCACTTAATGATGTTTGGAATAACATTGTGACAGCATTGCCACTTATCAATGATTTCCGTGTTCCACGACTTGTTGTGTGTGATTCATTCAAGGCCGTAGAATTACATATTTTCACTGACGCATCTGAGCGTGCGTATGGCGCCTGCGTTTATGTGCGTAGCACCAATGATCAAGGTGAATCTACGGTTAGTTTGTTAGTCGCTAAAAGTCGAGTGGCGCCGATCAAGCCGACCACCATTCCAAGACTGGAATTGTGTGGGGCTGTTGTAGGAGCTCGTTTGTGTGAGAAGGTCGTGAACTCAATGAGAATAAGGTTCAGTCAGATTTATTGCTGGACTGACTCCACAGTCGTGTTGGGATGGTTGCAGATGTTGCCTTCTAAGCTACAGCCGTTCGTGCGGAACCGAGTTGCTGAAGTTTTAGACAAGGCAGGACACTGTACTTGGCGACACGTCCCAACCCACCAGAACCCAGCAGACCTAATATCTCGTGGCGTGGATATTAGTGTTCTGCAAACATTGGACTTGTGGTGGAGTGGCCCCAGTTTTTTGAAGCAAGAACTGTCTCATTGGCCTTCTCAACAAAAATGGTTAGAGTCAGATAAGCTGCCTGAAACTCGACCTATTTCATTTAGCGCTAGTATTAGTGAAAATAAACAATGCTGTAATACATTTATAGATTTTAATCGGTTTTCTAATTATTCAAGGCTTATTCGTAGCATAGCAAATGTCTTAAGTAGTGTGACACGTAGTGTCTCGTAGTAAATTCTTATCTCAATCAGAGTTGCAGGATGCATTGAATATTATTATAATTAGAAGTCAAATCGAATCCTTTCCCGAGTATAAATTATTAATTAATAATCAGAAATTGCCTAATAAAAGCGCCCTTATTAAATTTAATGTATTTATAGATAATAATAAAATAATGCGTGTCGGAGGACGCTTAGCAAATTCTACATTTTCTTTTGATAAAAAGCACCCTATAATTTTACAGTCCACTCACAAATTTACCAAATTACTGTTCGAGTATGAACATGTAAAACTAATGCATGCGGGACCTCAATTATTACTAGCTTCGATTAGAGATTTGTACTGGCCCATAGGCGGACGAAGTTTAGCAAAGAGTTGTTATCGTAATTGCGTGCGTTGTTGTCGCATGTCGGGTAGAACGATTACTCCGTTGATGGGTAGCTTGCCGCAGCAGCGTCTCCTTCCAGGCGGTTATCCTTTTGAAAGCACTGGTGTGGATTATGCTGGTCCCATCATGGCTGCTAGTAGGCAAGGTCGAGGATGTAGGCTAGTAAAAGTGTACATAGCAATCTTTGTGTGTTTTACCACCAAGGCTATACACTTGGAGCTGGTGAGTGACTTAACCAGCAATAAATATTTACTAGCCCTATATAGATTTATTTCGCGACGGGGAAAACCTACTGACATCTACTCAGATAACGGTACCTCTTTCGTTGGTGCCTGCAATGAACTTTCGAAGTTCCTTAAATCTAATTGTGATTCCTTGGGCGAGCAATTAGCCAATGACGGGATTAAATTCCATTTCATCCCAGCGTACACCCCTCATTTCGGCGGACTCTGGGAAGCGGGTGTCAAGTCGACAAAATATCATCTCAGGCGAGTGTTGGGAAATTGTAACCTCACTTTTGAAGAACTTAACACCGCGTTAGTCCAGATTGAGGCTATATTAAATTCACGTCCACTGACGCCGCTGTCTTCCGATCCAGCAGACTGCACTCCACTGACTCCCGGGCACTTTCTTGTTGGTCGGCCGCTTACGTCACTTCCGCAAGAGGATGTACAAGACTACTCCGCTACTTCGCTGTCTCGTTTTCAACGGATCGAGCAGCTACGCCAGCATTTTTGGGCTCGTTGGAGCAAAGAGTTTGTGTCTGAATTGCAGCAAAGGACCAAGTGGCATACCTGTAAAGACAAACTGAAGCTTGGATCCTTAGTTGTCATAAAGGAGGATCATTTACCTCCTCTCAAATGGAGATTAGGAAGAGTCGTCGCCGTCCATCCAGGGTCAGATGGGATTGTTCGCGTGGCGGACATTAAAACCACGGCTGGAGTCATCCGAAGAGCATTTAACAGGATTTGCCCACTGCCCGTTGATTCCACATCTTGTTGAAAGCGTACCTGCTGCTTCCAACGTCCGGGGGCATGTCCGAGCAAAGCGCCTGCTCGTTTACAGCGAGCAAATCAACATGCAAGCTAATTATAGTTAATTAGTTTTAAGTCAAATCTTTTGTATGAAATATGTCATTTTTTCTTCTTCCACCTTTGTTCGTGACCGAGGCAATACACGTTTTACCGAGCACTATATTTTTGGAGTTCATTTTTGGAAAGTCCCCCCACAATTCCCTACAATGCCCAAGTCAAACAAAGTTTTGCTAAGTTTTCTATTTGGGAATTCTCAGTTTCAGCTCGGACTATGATTGTATGTGTGCCCCTAACAGGCTGTAAGGGGATGTAAAACACAATCGCAAACTATGGGTGATGGGTCATCAGTACACACCTGCCTAGCTTTTGACGGTGATGCGTGATGGTCGGTATTATATACACCTACATTTTGTAGTCATACCTAGTAGTCATATCAGAGCTGACAATAAAGGCCTGTTTCACCACCTCCTGATAAGTTTCCGTTGAATTACTTGGCATATAATTTCATACAAAGTTACATTTCTAAATTTATCCGACAGTTAGCAGCTATCCAGAGGTGGAAACAGGCCCTTAGTATTGTGTATACACAAAGCGAGATATTTTTTTTATTTTATTTTTTTATTTATTAATAGCAAACTTTACAGCTTTTAAATCCGAAAAAAATATTCTCCCTTATACCAACTTATATAGCCCATTACAAAGTCTGACACATTAAAATTTATTCATAAGGCAAAGTAGGTACATGCATATTTTATCGGTATAAGGTGTAAGTGAAGTGTGCGTGTAATGTGTGTATGTGCACTGTTCTGCTTATTGTAAAATTACTATCCATACAAGAACCTATCAATGACCAATCGTACATGTCTATTCTCGAGACTCGAGAGTCTATGATTCGTAGGTACTCGTAACAATGATGTCCGTGTCGATATCAAACGCAACATCGTAACGTACCAATCTAAATTAACGCTTAGTTTCGGAGCTAACTAATCAGCTTTACTGCCAGTAACTTGGTCCCTTCGTCGGTCGGTAACGACTGTTGTAATTTAATTTTTGCCATGATAGCTTCAGCGTAAATCGTTCGCCTGTCCCTAGCTGCCGATAAAAAAGTTTCTGCTCTCATTTAGGGCGAGCCAATGTTTATACTTTGTACGGAATATCAATATTTATACGTATTTGATGAATACTTAAATGTTGTTTCTAAAATACCTAAAGATCCAAAACACATCGCTTTCTGTGCTAGATTTGACGTCAAATAGTGCTTAACTACACTTTAAAGATAGCACAACCAGTTATCAAAATTTACCAGTCCAGTCATCCAGCCTGAGCCATCCATCCATTATCTTTACGACAATGTGCTTACGTACGCGTTCAAAGTAATCATAATTATTATTAGGTTTCTATGATTACCATGTCTTATGAGTCCTGCGTATAAATAGAGGCACAAAAGAAATGATGAAGAAGATGCATCCATCTTTTTCATCTCTCCTTTTGTTTACGTAATATCTACGAACGTACCGGAATACGACAAAATCCGTATCCCAAGAAAAATCTCTTAAAGGGCCATGTTAAACAAAAGGTATTTAGTCAAAGAGACGCTAGTGACGGTCCTTATTCATTGACATGCGTGACAATAAGGGATAAGACAAATTAGTGTTGGGAAAAGAGCGGACCGTAATGGTTGGTAAAGGCGCCATTCTCATGCAGGTTGCGACGCCAAAGCTCCTTGTTAATTTTCCACGTTCCCCTTAATGGTAAAGTAACACACAAAGTTTCCCGCTTGAATCAAAGACGGCAACACTGATTGGGGCGAGGCAGCCGAGCGCATTACATTCTAAACATTGGTATGTCTTTGTCTTGTTGATTAAATGAAAATAATTAAGGGAGTTCTTTGCCTTTATATAGTCCTGGGCCGTCAGACGTAATCCTATGCGGACTCTTACATGTTAAAGTTTATAACTTCCGCATTTTACTACTGAAGCAAATTCTGCAACAAATTTTAACGTCAGCAAAGTCGTTGTCATTACCACTTGTGTATACTGTAGTAATTGCCGGTTAAGCAAGTAACTGCCGTAAACGCAGTTCGTAGAATCCAAACTTAAGACGTGCCGATATACTCGTCATTGTCAAAGCAACATTTAACAACCTTAATAAACTCTACCGTGACGCTTGCTGTAATAAGAACGTGTACGGTACATATGAGTTTCGAAGTTTGTCGTAAACGTCTGCACTTGAAATATAAGCCGTTCATAAATACATACAGTCTGGACTATCACAAATTACGTAAAGCCTTCTTCAATTTTTCCAAAAGTCACAAGGGATATTGGTGCTTGTTTGTAGTATTTTTCATAAAAGAGGATAAACCTTTTTACTGAGGTAGGTATACTTGAATGTTATCGAAGAAATTACTAAAAATTATTATGATATTTGTTCCTCAACTTAGTGTTAGCTTAATAATGTTCAGTGAATAATAGTAGTTCTCAGTAATATGAATGGCACTTGTATGTATAGGTACCTATGTTTATCTAAACGTTTGAGTAGTAAAGCTACGCAATTTTCACTTAGACATCGGTTTGTATCATCAATTTCTACGTACTTTACAGGTGCAGGAATTTTTTTTATTCGATTCTTGAAGAATGAATGATGAAGAATCGAATAAAAAAAGTTTGCATAATAATTTATGCATAAGTATTATTAACTAATTTATTCGTATGTATAGTACATATCACATCTTGTCATGAGACTGCTAATGACTTTGTGCTTGATTAGATATTGGTTCCTACGCCGCATATTTTGTCTCCCTAGCCTACATTGTGCTTTATCTTTCTGCCCGAGTTAGAAGTATAATTAGTTAAATTCGTTAGTTATAAGTAAATGAACTCGGCGTCCACTTTAACTACTTTCATTTATTAAGATGTGTAAAATCCTCCTATGACAAAAAATCAGTACTAATACAATGTCACATACAAAGGGTACATTGGAAATTGACACATGATTTTCAGTACTATGTTACAACCTATGTTAGAAAGGAAACGTTGCTTCGTTTTAAACTAAATAAAAGAACTGTTGGAAATGCAGTGTTAATCTGCTTACAATTAGCCGGCAACAGACATTACGCTGTTGCGAATGGTAAAAATTAAATGTAGCTTGTGATTTTCCGTCTGTTTTGTAGATATTTTCACTTTAAATAGTATCACTTTCTCATTGAGGGGTTGGTTTCAGAGAAATGTGTTTCCTAAATTCATGAAATCCAAGGAAATCTGATTTGAAATGCCCCGTTATCCGCCTACAGAGCGTAAAGATTTATGAATAATAAACTAGACTGCAGCCCTTCGACGCTTCCCGTACAATTTATTTCACTGTTTAAGTCCGTTCGTAGCTCGACTATCAAACAAAACGACTGCCGGATTGCCTTTATAAACAAATTCACTGGGCTGTATTAATTTTGAAAGAGTCGCAAACTGTTCCAGTTATAGTTGCGTAACAATTCGGAAACTGTCTTTGTAAAACATGCCCAATCCACAATATTTACAATGAAAGTTTGGAAATTATAATATTGCGAGCTCGAACTTTGTTTAAAATGTAAGCTGGAGGGGGAAATAATGCAAAACCAATCGTGATAAAGGGGGAACTTTGAAATGTTACGCACACGTAGCTGATTACGTATTTACAAACGATTTTGAATGTTACGATTCGCTTGTGAAATAATGATTGTGTTGTTATTTGAGTTAACTGATTTGAAAAGTGGGTTTTTGGGTTAGCTTTTGTGAATACGTAAACATGACACGTTGGGTTGGACGTATGTACTACGCATACAGAATAAGTTCATCATAAACAATTTACAACAACATATTTTACATTTCTTTTCCAGAATATAAAAGATCTATGGATCATATGGATTCACTTTAGGTAGAAGTGGTTCTATAGTTTCTTATATTATGTTTACTTATTTTGAATGGTAAAATAATCTAGATACTATGTATTTTTGAATACTAAAAAAACTTTTAGTAGGCTATAATCTCATTAATACGCACATGATTTCGAATCAGAGATGCGATGCTTGGTAGTCCAATGGTCTTACAACTAAAAATCTCTATCTCTGTCTATCGCAAAAAAAATACAGAAAATGGATTTAGGCACATATAATTAAGTCTAATATTTAACTTCCTTCTAGTAAGTAGTGGACTATAGTAACCGGCATGAAAATATTATTATCTGGGAACTTTTCAGATCATTTATATTATTATAATGAATAAACATTGTTCCTCGGAATAATCCAACGTTCCATAGAATTCATTGCATTTCATTTAATACTTGTACACTAGTTGAAAAGTCCCTCGCAGCCATTATAACAGTTCTTATACCGAACGAAGTATTTGGCAATAATACGGATTTCAATTTCAGATAACGATAGGAAATACTTGTAATTGTGTGTAAAATGTATAGTCGGGACCATGTTTGGCACAAGCTCTACGGCAGTAAAATTTCAATTCTTGGACTTTTTCTTTACTTAGTTATTCTAAAACTTTTTTGCAACCTAATTTCCTAGAATATACTGAAATTAACATTTGAAACTATGTCTTAAAACTACGTAAATCTGATTTACCTACCTACCTACCTACCTTACCTACGACCCAGATAAGACTGCCTTTAAACAGTTTTACAATGTTCCGTCGTACGAGAGGTTATTTACTTGAATTTTGAGTCCAAAGCGAGAAGATTCCAAGCATAAACAGTGGCATATGGAAGCGTATTTTTTCGAGAAATCGGATATTTACAAATGTCATTGCCCCTTAAATTTTTTCTATCTGTTTGTCGATCCGAACGTTGACATTTTCCGAATGATCACAGGCTCAAGTCAATAAAAAAGGACAGTATATTCTAAAAATTGATACACAATCATCATTTCCCCATTTTCCGGGAAATAGTCTTTAATAGAATAATTATAGTAAAATGTCTATACTCGCATTGATTGCTTTCGAATAACAAAACGGTGTGCAACGTAAATTGTAGAAGTTAATGAAAACGTTGTTTTCAAGGTGCATTCAACCTTATCCTAGTTGGAAACAATTTAAATGTAGCTAGGCACTCTAAGTAAGACTGGGTGTTTCTAGAAACTAATATCTGTTGCGAATCCACTCAAGACATTTTCTTTGAACACTCTCTCTAACACTGTACTGCGTAAAATAACATAGAACGGTATTCCAATACATTTCTAGTAAGTACAGTGTTATTGAAGAAAATTGAGCTTTCAGAAACTGTTTAGAGCATTTTATAACGTTTTATGCTTTTATAAACCTGACTTTGAAAAATTAATTTTTGTTTAATAACTGATTATACGATAGGCTAGGCTAGATAACCTAATAAAAACTAGAAAATATTTTATTTTTTAGATCACCGAACGCACGCACTGTTTACTCCAAAGTTAAAATTTAGAAGCGAAGTAAAATTAATAAGAGGAACAATTTATTACCTTGGGGTTAGAGACATTTTTATTTCTCATAAGAATTTAACAATTCACTTACATGAGAACATTTAACATAATCTGATATTACAAATATATTAAATCTGGTCGGCGTACAGATAAATTAACAATAAGTTAGTAAATTGCAGGTAGTTTAAAAAAAATAAAATCCTCACCCAAGAAGTAGCATTACAAAGTATAAAACATTGCAATAGAACAGAGAATATTGTACATGGAAAGAGCGCAACTGGAAGTGGCATCGTATGTTACCTATTTTATATTGGGTTGGGAGTTTTTTTATTTTTTTATTATTATTATAAATATTTATGTATTTGATGTATTAATATTAATTATTATATCTATGTATTTTTAGAATAGTTATTTTATTATTAGCGAAAATAAGATTGTTTTATTTAGTTAGGGGTTTTTTTTTCTTTTTTTTTTAATTGTTTAGTAGATGAAATTTCAGTAATTTTTTAAAAGTTAACATGGTCTTCGTATCTTTAATGTCTCTTGGTAATTGATTGTATAATTTTGCACCATCATACATAAGACATTTTTTCCCGTAGTTAGTTCGCGGTTGTTTTAGCTGTATGTCATTTGCCCGTCTCAGCCTAATTTTTTGTACCTGATGTTTTTTGGTAAACGTTATTTGTGTGTGTATATCTTTATTTAGTATTTTTCTGATTAATATACAGTTATTATATATGTATGTTTGCGATATGTTCATTAGTCTTGTTGCTTTATATATTTTGCATGTCGGTGTGCCGTAATCATAATTAAACAAAGTTTTTATTAGTTTATTTTGTGAAATTTGTAGTAATTCTATGTTAGTTTTGGCAGCAGCGCCCCAAATTTCTATAAGGTAATCTAAGTGTGGCTTAATGAGAGTGTTATATATTTTATATTTAATTTGACGAGGAAGGCAACGAACAATTCCTCGCAGAGCCCCCGAAAGTGAAGTTAGTTTACTTTTAATCTTATGAATATGCGGTTTCCATGTCAGATGGTTATCTAGGATCAATCCAAGATATTTTTCTTGTTCAACTTTACCTTGGAAAAATAAATTCATCATCACTCAAATCAAAGTCCCACAAAATTATGAGTTTGTATTTGTTCTGAGAGCAGTGATAGCCTAGGGGTATGACCACTGGATTGCCAAGTCAAACGTCTCGAGTTCGACTCCAAGGCACGCACCTCTGACTTTTCGAAATCATGTGTGTAATTATCACTTAACGGTGAAGGAAAACATCGTGAGGAAACCTGCATGCCTGAGAGATTTTCTCAACGGCATGTGAAGTCTGCCAACCCGCATTTGGCTAGCGTGGTGGACTATAGCCTAATCCGTCTCATGCTGAGAGGAGACCCGTGCCCAGAAGTGAGACAGTATATGGGTTGATTATTATTATTATTTGTTCTGACTAAGCTCAGAAACTACGATTTGAACGGATTTATATACGGTTGTCACGAATACAAAAAGGGATTATCAAGAAAGGTATATATATATTATAAACCTGTTTGAGGCCGAACCGGATCGGTAGTTCACTATACAAACTAGTCACGACGTAAAACACTGGGAGGTACCGCTTAAAGAGTGACAATTTCAACTTGGTAACATACTTCTACTTGCTTTTATTTACTTAATCGCTTTAAATACGTACAATATCCCACAGAATGTATGTAAATGACTATTGTAAGTATTCATACCTAGTACCTTTATGACCGTTAAGGTGCTCCCTCACTTAAAGCATTTGCCTGTAATGTAAAGTTTCAGATTCGATTTTGAGCATTACAATACAGTAAAATCGTGCCGCGGTCGCCAACCGCATATGGAGGGGGCACTGTTTACTCTTAAAGACCATTCCAGAACCTCTCTAGTACAACGCCTGTTAGGGCACATCTCTAGAAGTATTTTTATCATCTACTATCCAAAATAATGTTACAGAACAGAGCTGCAGTGTTTTCATCCAAATGCATCTAAACCTGAGAAGTATTCCACATAATTAGAATTCATTTCAAGATTGGATGCATTTCTCTCTAAAACACCTAAGCGTTTCTTAACAAGTTTGGAGTTTCCTCAATCCAAAATGAAACGATAAAGCTCTCCAGGTAGATAGGTGATTAGATTAGGTGTGGAGCGAACGAACACATAAGAAGTAATGACATCAGCCCCGGCTCCACCCCACTTAGCACTTATCCGGTTTCGATTCTTGAATGAGTTTCATCTAGCTACATTTTACCACTTCCTCGTTGCACATTTACTGCTAAATTTTAGCCGCTATCCAGAGGTGGTGAAACAGGCCCTTAATATCTTTCACAAGTATACCTACTATCTGAAACTACAATGAATACAGGGGGGCTAGACAAGTTGCATTTTGACATTCGAATCGACAAACAAAATGTATGTAAATGACATTAGTGACAGCCGGATTTGCCGAAAGCTTGTGTCATTTCCATACATTTTGTTTGTGGATTCGATTGTCAAAATGCAACTTGTCTGGCCCCCCAGGAGATTTCTCAACGTATTGAACTGCTTCACTACTGATCTAAAAAAAGCAAAGAATATACAAGTAGCTGCCTAGTCATTCGGCACAGCCGTAAAACTCGGCTCAAGGAAAGGGTTACGGTTGTAATAATAATAACAATTCTCCTAGTCGTGCTCCGTGGAAGCGACGCGGCGTAGACAGCGACACCTATAATCATTTTCCTTGATAGCTCATTGACTTGACTCGCTAAACTAAATTTGCTCTGTCGTCAATACTAGACGCATTCTAACAAGCAATGTATGGTTCTCATTTACATTTTTTTATACATCTATTCATGTCATTCACTTTCTCCTATAGAGAAATGAAAGAATAATGTCACATTAAAAGTTTCCGAATAAATAAAATTTTGGCACCAGAGCTACCCGAAAAGCCAACACAGATATTTGTACATATTCCTAGCAATTACAGCCGTATTGAAAAACCAAGCTTTATGCCGCAACTTATTTGTCGAACCGTGGCGCGAGCAAACTCGCCTACCTACCTCGTTCCATCACTGCGGCTAAAGCTATCCTGGAAACCAGTACAGATTGTGATATTTTACCGATGAATGGAAGAAGATCTTATCAATATGCCCGAAGTATTGTGAGTAGTCTGCGAGTTAAGTCCTTAGAGTATGTGGCCTGCGGGCGTTGTGATTAAGTCAATAAATGATGGCTGCCTCGTTGGTCTAGTGGTCCCAAGCGCGACTGCTACGCTAGAGGTCCTGGGTTCGAATCCCGGGTCGAGCTGTTGGGTTTTTCTGTAAAATTCTCAGTAGCAGCTCGGAGTCTGGATTTGTGCCCGGTTGATGGCAATAGGCTCGCCCGTATTATGGGACCTAAACATGCCGGCGAAATGTGGGTGTACAATTACATTAGTAGACATCTGCCTACCCCTTCAGGAAATACAGGCGTGGTGATATGTTATGTCAATATATAAATGATAAACAAAAATCAACACACAATAATGGGAATAGCTACAAAAACAATGTAACATCCCATTTGCTATTATCAGTGCCTTTGTAAGTGCTTTGCATTAGTTGGTATAAAATAACGCTGGTTGCATAAACCTGAATATTATTAATGCGCATAATATCGCGGCGCACACTCAGCTCTGTCTCTTATTACGGTCGGATATTGTTGCCAAAATTTTGCATTTTATTCATATACAGTAATGTATTAGTACATTACGTCGAAGCAAATGTCGCGCCTGTGTTTCATTGTGAAAAATTGTTTTGGAACTGTGTGAATTGTCTTGGAAGTCTACTAAGTATACCAATTTACTTTGAAGTATTTGTGTAGGTTGGACATGAATGTACCTACTTTATTATATTTTATATATAAAAAGTAGGTCTCATACTTTAGTTTCACATACATAATAAATATCATTCAGTCAAAAACACCAAATAGCAGCCAGTATTAGTCTCTAGCCTTTTTTCTATTACCTCCAAAGGAATAGTACTATCGCCCTGTAGATGTCACAATCACAATGTCAGCTATGCTAGGATGCTCAAGTAATTATACACTACATTAGCTATGCCATCCTAGGATTCACACCTAACACATGCCGTGCTAGTACCTAGTTTGTAAAAGGAATTACAAAAAGTTGGACAGAGGTGCATTAAAGGAGTTATGTACACCCAAATTTTGTAGATTAAGCATCATTTTTGCCAAATTCAACGCCCTTAATTAAAATATTCGAAATCCCTGGCACAAAATCAGCGATCACATTTCAACGGGAATTCCACTTGTACTAAATTCCTGTCAAAGCTCCACCAACTCCAAACAAAATCGCAAACAAAGTTCTGTTATTGCAATTCAAAAATCGAAAACTGAAAAAATACCGACAGCTAATTAGCGTAAAACTTGAGCCTACGAAATGTTGTCGGACCTGGTGGCGTGCATACGCTAGAAGTTATTGCAGTATCGGGACAAACTACGTGCAGAATTTTGTTCATGCGGAACCAGTGGACGTACAATGGACGCGATACGGCGCCGGTTTCGCAGGAAACGCTGCCACTTCAGCTTAAACTGCAAACGCGACGTGAGCATTGATAACGACCACTCCTGCGCGCACTGTATTAAGAAGTCCTTTAACAATAGCTTAACTATCTGTTATTTTGTTTGCTTTAGTTAAAGTTCGTTCTTTGCTTTGAGCTACTTTGGTTTTGTGTGAAAATGTAGATGTGCGGTGGGTGGCACGCGTCGGGTAAAAGATAAGTCCTAGTAATAATTTGGCTCGCAATCAGCTAACGTTTTTGCTACATAAATAATTTATCTATTCGTTGCATTTGGCGTATCCCAAAGGATATTTTCCTCAAGATGAAACTATCTCATTTTATTTACACCTTAATTAAAACGTAGTACATATGTGAAAGACAAATCCAAATAGCATTCAGTAGTCTCGGTAAAGTGGTTAAATCGTCCAATGTACTTAACCGGGGAGGATAGGTTCAAATCATGCCTAAGATCATATTTTTCTTTCATTAAAATGTATATCTTTGGTGACGCTTCTAATACACGTTAGGCGTTAACAGTGATCAAGAATCAAATCAACCTGTTTGCATCAAGAACACGATTAACTAAACTAAATCGTTTATTAGTCAACACAATAATATTGCGCCATTGGTAAACCGTAACGGCTGACCGGTGCTACGCGCTTTGATTGAATATTGATTTTTCAGTAGAAGCTTTTAGACGTTCTCAAATAGATATTCTGTTGGTAGAATTATATTACCATCGGAATCGTTCTACCAATAGACTTTCGCGGATGGTTAGGTAGAGTTTTTACCAGCGCTTACAGCCCGCAGGAATGTTTAAATATCATATCAGGGGACGAGCCTATTGCCTTTAACCAGGCATAAAGCCAAACTCAGACCTGCTACTGCTATCTTCTGCTTCTGTATATTATGTTCTCGCAACTTCGCAACTGCTGCGCTCTAGATTCTGGGGTCGATTCCCGGGATGAGCAAATTGTTGTTGGGTTTTTCTGTGAAATTTCCAATATCAACTCAGAACCCGGTTGATGGCAATAGGCTCGCCATCCTACATGGGACATAAACATCCAACAAACACAAAATTAGTACTTTTGACGGAGTCGGGTTTTTTGTTTAATTTAATAATTGATTCTATTTCCTACTGTTTAGTTTATAAATTAACAGAATCACATCATATTATAGCATAGAATATTGATACAACTAAAGATGATTTTCATAATCAGTTCGCACATTAAAGCGTATAAAATCCGCGATTTTGTTTTTTTTAATTTCATGTACCCAGTGACACTCGTGCCATCAAGGCGAATCTAATGAGGTGTCATTTATCTAAATCGGTTGAGCCGTTGAGTAGTTACGACCGGACATACATACATACATACGCGTCAAACCCATAATAACCCTCCTTCGACAGTCGGGTAAAAAGTAGGTGTATTGCAGTAACCCTTAGGAGAATAAAGGCGTAATGGTTGATGGTATGTTACAGAATATACTTTCTCTTTTCTCGTTAGGTATAGCAGAATCTCGTCTAAAAAGCATTTTATCGAAACGCATGCAGTCACGTATTTCTTTAAAAGTATTGAATAGACATGTGCGTCCTCTGAGTATTTCTTTCAGGTACAAGAATAACCTTTTGCGATGCTAAAAACACTCTGATTTTCATTTTATGTGCACGTGATTTCTTCACATGTAAAAGAATTTTCTCTCGTAAAATATATTATTTTCGAATGCATGGAAACATTTTCCGTGAAATTATTGTGGTTTAATTATCTCTGGCCACTAGTAAGAACGGATAAAGCGTACCATTAAATTAAAATACTTAATAAGTTATTGATTTTCTATCGGTTGAAAGTATTTTATTTTCTATTAATTTATGGTCAACGGTTCGCGTTTAAGTAGTAATCATACATTGTTTGAGACTCTCTGGTTGTTTTGGAACAAATAGTACCGTTATATTATCTAGTCTGTCTGTCTGTCCGTCTTGACCGTTTTTCTCTACGATTGCGAACAAGTTATTACATTCTTAGATGAAATAAATGAAGATATGTACACAAAGAAGAAAAAGATAAAGAAAAGACAGACTAAGCAATTTTACAGTTTTACTGGCCTTTAAAAAAACAATGTTTCCTTTGAGTAGAATTTACTTAGGTCTAGGTACTCCAATATTTAAGGGTTGCTACAGACTGTCCCCTTAGGCTTTGATCTTTCTTTCCACTTTTTAAAAAGTACAAAAGTCGGCAACTGTTTTAGGTACCTATATCTAAATCTTATATAACATAATAGAATAAATATTCAAACGACTATTCTCATAATACATCACGTAGATAAATAGTAATTTGGGTTTATTTTTATTAGTACGTATTCGTTTTTCCCTGCCAAACTGTTTCTGAAGTCAAGTGATCTTTTAAGGTATTTTTCCTTTTTATATAGGGAAACCACAAAACGTTACCATTCCTATCAATTCACATTTATACACGCAGAAATTTGTACAATTGAATTGGTAGATCCATTTTAACGATACACAATAAGCTACAAAGGGAAATATTCCGGATTGTGACCTTTATTCAGTGAACAAAATCCGTAATCCATGTAACAAAAACTAACAGCATATTGTGAAATAAGTCCTTATCTGTGATCTAGTTGTGTGTTATTCAAGGCCGTTTTGGGGCAAAAGGATTTTACGATCCAACGGTCTACGTGGGGTGCCTACTAAAGAATAAAGACACAGGATTTTGTACCATCCACATTACACTAAATGAGAAGGGATGATACGACTACTTTCTGTAACTGACAAGATGAGGATCATCACATGATTTATTACTGCAAATGCTAGCTACATAATATTGTGTGGGCTGGTCGGTTTTTCCTCTATATTTGGATTTAATTTTCTCCTTTCGTCCCTAGTTCGCGTGGCTATCATAGTTTGATTTGTATTGGAAATGTATAAGCAAAAGAATGTGGATTCAGTTAAATGTTTTCGCTTTTAAATCGTTCACTGCGTTGGAAAGCAATATTGAGTCATAACTCAACACAGGCAGATTCCAATGAATCGATCTATCAAATCAACCTATCACTGCGTAGCTACTCGCCGTAGGCCCTCAATACGCCAGGACGCCACATCAAGTGGATAAGTACTCGATGTGCCCGAAATGCATTTCATGATATATTAATTTAACTTGTCAAGGAATAATTAGGAGATACTAAAAAACAATTTAAGAAATAAATAAAATAAATAATCAACCCATATACTGTCCCACTGCTGGGCAAGGGTCTCCTCTTAGTATGAGAGGGATTAGGCTATAGTCCACCACGCTAGCCTAATGCGGGTTGGCAAACTTCACACGCCGTCGAGAAAATCTCTCAGGCATGCAGGTTTCCTCACGTTGTTTTCCTTCACCGTTAAAGCGAGTGATAGTTACGCACATGATTTCGAAAAGTCAGAGGTGCGTGCCTTGGATTCGAACTCGAGACCTTTGACTTGGCAGTACAGTGGTCATACTGGACTACCAAGTCAAGACCCTAGGCTATCACTGCACTCTATTCTCTACTACTACTTACTACTCTATCTCAATTTAAGAACCTCTGAATAAATGTCACATCTTGTTCTTAATAGTTTTATAGTCAGATATAATTGAAATTGAAAGTTTTAGTTGTTTATTGTAAGGAGTATTATAGGTTAGCTTAAAGTTAAACTATAAAATATTACGCACACGTCTTGAATCCTTGTGCACAGTCAACAAAAAGTTTAAATATAGGCAGCCAATTAAACCATATGTAATTAAGCAAAGACTGTGTATTTGTGTAATATATCGCAATATGTATAAAAACTTATGTCGTTAGCTGCCTAAATTGGTATTTATTATTTCTAACGCAATCTTTGTCAAAACAGATGCTCATGTTGTTAGCTGTACCTATATACCTCACTTTTTGTTGACTGTACGTACTCGTACATACGGTATCTGCAACTTGTTACGCTTGTCCACACGGCGGAGATTTCCGCGCGGTTGCGGATTTGCGTGTCTGTCACTAATCGTTTAGGTATGGTAGGTACATAGATATAATGTGACAAGGCGCTTGGACGCAACGCAACTACGCGTCTCGGAAGAACACGAGCGGAAAATTCGCTAATGTACCCAGGTAGGTAATTATATTATGTACTGAAGTAAATTTGTATATACCAAATTGTATAAATAGATAGATAGATAGACATCATTATTTAAAAACTTATAGTCAGTTCTAGCATTGTGAAATCATGTCATGTTATTAATTATACAAAGAAAATAAATTTAGTAGGTTTAAGTATGAATTTATCAATTTAAAACTCCAACCATAATACGTATTTTCTTTTCATTAGAAAATAAAGTTCAGGGTTCCTTGAAACCCTGGCGTGTACCAATCGGATAAGAGAAATTGAATTCATTTTTTGAGTGATTTAATTTTCCTGGAAAAACATTTGAAAGTAAAGCCGTATTACCAGAAATGGCAATTACTTTTGAAAGATCACTTTTCTTTTTGCACAAACTTGAACATTAAGCTATAGTAACAGTTTAGCATGAATATTTTACCAAGTTAACATGTATCATAAGTTCGGAAAACAGAACTTTCCAAGAAAGTTGAAGTGTTAACCAAATGTTTGCATGATGTATCGTGTTATTTGGTTGAAAATTAATACGAACTGAGTATTCATCTTGTTATGAAATCGGATAATTCAAAATGAGTTATGTTCAATTTCCTACCGCCCGAGTTTACTGAGTATCTCGCATCGCAGGCGAATACCATGTACTCGCGATATTTATCTTCTAATTAGGAGTGTTTGCTCATATTTTCATAATTACTTAAATATTGTGCTATTTTATATTTTATATAACACGCACATATTAATTTATCTTCCGTCAATATCTTAGAGCACACCTTACCAGGGAACAAATTTAACTAATTTTGTGCATTCATAACAAAGTACCTTTAAACCAAATTATTATAATACCGGGATAAGGCTGAACTTCAAACTAGCGACTCGAAGACAAGTTGCGAAAATGAAAGGATTTCGCAAAGATTTTTGGATTAAAGTAAGGGTTAATTTCAACCGGAAAAGTTTCACATCCTGAAACACGGAGAAGTTTCTGACTTGGAGGAGTACACAGATAATAGTTGAGTAGCAAGTTTAATTACTTGTAGTTTTAAAGAGCGACCGCTGCCGCGGTTGAGCGACTGACGCCCGGCGCGCCGCCTGCGGGCGCTGAAACGGACCCGAACACCGACTTTAGCCAGAACTACTTCCCACAAGATCTAAGCCATACAACACCCACCAAATAAATGCAGTGGGATATGCTTATATGAATCTAAATTACACATAGCTAACATTCTCATTGGCCTTAAGTGCGACTGCAGCGCTTTACTTTCTGAGTTTAATTTCCCAGGTCGAGCAGTGTTATTGGATTGTTCTATGTAATTCTTAATAGGAGCTCGAAGTTTGGATTTAGCAATAGGCTTGCGCCCTATTACATGAGACCTAAGCAGAGGTATATTAAAGTCACATAATATGGGGTGAGCCTATGCCTAACCCTTAGGGAAATACATTCCTATGTTATGTTATCATGTTGGTGCAGGTTGTTCAAAATTGTCTATTTTTAGAATCGCATTTTTTTTCCTATTTCTCAAATCTAATTCAAACATATTGAATTAGACAGATAGATGAAGCAATTTACGCACTGCAGTCGTTCTATATTGAAATTTTTACTCATTTATTCCAGTATTTCAGTAATTCCAGTAACTGTTTCACAGGTTACGGATTCTGCAAAGATATATAACTTCCTGTTCTGATAAGACTGTTTATTTTCCGAAAAGGATATATTGCCGAAAGGGTTTGCATGTTAGTTGTTCGTACACCCTACAGGATTAGTTATTGTTGACTGTAGTGTATAATGTTATGGTAATCCAAAACTCATACTGTTAAAACTTCACATGGTTTCATAAATGTAACTAGATAATAAGAGAATTAGAGCAATTAGACTTATAACTCTGTAATAAATTAAGAACCAACATTAAGGCTTAGTTCAGTAAGTGTTGGTATATAAAACATAGAGAACGTTAGGAGACTAAGTAATAACCAAACAGAATTTGATACGACAGACCAGACCTCTTCGAAGTAAATAATTCTAAGTAAAGGTACAGATAGACATGCTCATTACTAACACGAACGCATGCTATTGCAACTCAAAAATCGAATAATAACATCGAAAAATAATAAACATACTATTTCAGTACCTAAGGCTTAGAAACTACGTAAAACTGTACATTGACGATGATTCTTCTAGATTAAAGATTCTAAACAAATCTATTATTATTTTTATGGAGTATTCTAAGATTAAACGAAATAATCCGAATTTTTTTCATTTAAACATTTTCAAATTATCTGGAATCCCTGTGTGTACTTTGAAACTCTGAAGGTTTTGTAAAGTACAGACAGACTTGTACGAATGTCATCTCTTTGATTAAAATCTCAGCTATGGTTGAAACTCGAAGTTGTTTGATCGCTATTCAATAGAGATACGTAAATAAAATCAGATCTTAAAAATGTCTGGATATACAGATATACTCTCAGGGCCTGTTTCACCACCTCCTGATAAATTCCCCTTAACTTATTTGGCAGATAATTTCATACAAATTCTGTTCAATTTTTTAAATTAAAACAGGCTATCTTTTTGTATTTTTTAAGCATTTTCCATGCTAAGATTACAAGTTATTTTTATTTTTTCCTTTATTAAAACAGGCCTTTGATCTTGGAAATTATCACAATTCGAATCATACCAGCCGACAATTTGACGTTGCTATTAAATATTTGTCTGAATCTGAAGTCAACGCACGATATAAATATTTTTGGTTTACCCCAAGGTTCACCCTTGGGCCCCATGTCATTTATTATACCTACATTAAGTGTCACTGCTGCTATTCCTATATCAAAATAATACATTTCCAACGACCTAAAAGTAGTAATGCCAGTAAAACTATTACTTAAGAAATTATAATTAAAATTAATAAGTTAAATTATTTTTAAATAACTGAAAACGCTTAAAATCTCAGTGAGCTCCAAGCATGTAACCATAAAACAGTAGGTACGAATGCCCATAGTAATTATAAAGTTGTAAACAAGTGCCCCGCTTCCACTTTGGCAATAAAAACTCATATCACTTCATTCTAATTCGGGTATCGGTGAAATTAGGTGATTCCTATTCAGATGTTGTTACAGGTCGCGGTCAATTTGCGTAACGAATTCACTAGTTAGGCGGTACGCGTAGTTAATTTAATACAAATAGCGACGTTAATTTGTTCGTGTTTCCCAATGTAGTGTGCAGTGTCTGGGAATAACATTTTGCAGTACAAAGCTGAAATAATGAGGAGGAGAATCCTATTAACCGCTTGAATAGTAGTACATTGGTCGCAAGCACTGCTGCTGAGCGTAGAGACGAAGAGCGTAGAGAGTAAAATAATATTGGATTGTTCTGTGAAACGCTCAGTAGCATTCGCAGTTTGGATTTAACAAAGAACAATAGACATGCAATAGGCTCGCTATCACTGTCATCCTTCGCATCATCCTACCTTTTTTCCCAACCATGTCAGGGTCGGCTTCCAGTCTAACCAGATGCGGCTGAACATCAGTATTTTACACGAAGCGACTGCCATCAGACATCCACAACCCAATTTCTGGGCAATACTGATATTCGAAGGATAGACTTCAATGTTGTCAGGCTTTTTGGGCTTCTGACTACCACTAACGATTGTTCGTGTTCGTATGACAGTCGGGATCGATGAATTTATGTGCTCTTTGAGGCACGGAGGGGCCTCGATGTGAGAATGGTCACCCATTCACAGACTGACCGCGGTAACCGTAGCTTCACCTTGAGATCGGTTGACCAGCGTAAGAGTATAGGAATGGGATGGTGTGATGGTGTGTTATATTATAAGATAACCATTTAAATGCGTATGCTGTACAGAATATTATTCGTTTTATTTTGTAAAGATAAATATAGAATGACTTATCTTCTCGAATATCGTGTAAAATGGGGTTTTAAATATCGAATTAAACGTTTTATTTCATATTTTTATTGTTACGTAGTAAACCACAGTAATCAACTGATATCATGAAACTTCATAGGAGAGAATAATTTTACCGATAATGGACCCTTCAATGGCATTTATATCCATATTTTCAAAGTATATTATATGTAATAACTGAAGAACTGATTACACATTATGTTATGTAAGCTAAGTTACACCTGTTTAAAAAGATTTCGTTTGAATTTGTTTTCCGAATTGCATCTGCGCGGCGTTCTCACACAGAATAGACACAACAAGATATGCCTTCGGTTATAGATAGCAAATCTGCCACCTGGGGAGGTGGCACGGTATGTTTGATCCCGACTGCCTAGAAACCACTGTGTGTGACTTGTCTTAGTGACATTTTCTATAAACATGACAGGAACAAGATATGTATGCACCTATATACCTACCTACACTAATAAACTACTAATACTATAATTATCTTCTAAATAGAAACGAAACCTCATAGTTAATTAGGTTAGTTTAATAATAGATAAAGAAGTTTCGGTACACAATTACAGGTAACATTACTAATATATATCATGATCCACTTTGATCCCAATCTTATAAGTCTTTGGAAATACTTTTGCTTGTTGTTAAACAACAAAACAAATTACACTAAAGAGGAGGTAAGCATTGTCTCAGATGAGCAACTATTCCATTCGTCCAATAGTGCTAACGAATTTACCTGTCATATCGTAGGACAATCTGCGACATGCATAGTTCTGCAATGCAGGCTCAATTCAAATATGGAACTGCGAAATGTTTGAACTGTCGACACAACATCGGCTCAGGATCATGTCACATCAGTCGCATGCCTGAATATTGTGCACACAGAAGATCGACAAATATTAAATCACTAGTCGATCGTTTGTTCCATTACACAAACTCCTTCATTGTTTCCTGAACATTTGTTTGGAGTAGCTGCCGGCTTCAGCAGCTAATAATTACTCAGTTCGGTTCAATCCTAGCTCATGTTTGGAACAATAGTTTCTGATCATTTGGTTTTGGTTTGGAGCCGAAGTTACCCTCTATTCTATAGCAATCGCAGTAATAAACTTCTCATTTGTAGCAAGGGTCAAAATGGCTTTTCATCGACTGATAATAATAAAAGTACGTCCCTACTTCAATATAAATGGATAATTAAGTTGAGAACGTAAAACCGAATTGCTTATGGAGTATTAGTATGTTTCTCTAAATACATTAGACGAAATTAGTGCAAATAGAGGCGCAAGATTCAATATTATTCTGTGCAAATTACACCATTAAGTTTTGGGGTACTGGTAGAAAAGGGGACAAGTCGAAATGAAGTCAGTGCGTCCAATTGGTTAGCATATTTTAATAGCGTCTGGCGTCGAGCCACTGTCGTCGACACGCCTTAATGTTTTCCTGTTTCCCCCTAATGTGCCTACTTAACGAACTAAACTTTCTTATCGAACAAACCGACAACTCTGCCGAGTTTCAAAGTTTATAAAATATCTATGACCTTTTGTTACGTCACCGTCGTCCACGGGAAAATGCAGCAAAAGAAGTAAAACCGATTACAAAACTTAAGTAGTATTAAAGTCATAATTATGAAGACGTGACTTAGGAAAAAGATTTAAACTAGAACTCGAATGTAGAACGTCTCTAACTTTTCCGTAACCTTAGTTCTAAATCCTTACTTGAACAAAGGACTACAACTTACGCTTAACGTATTTTGCTACCCATCAATGCGATTAATAAAATATATTTGAATAGTTCTTATATGGGTCTTCTTTAATCGCTCAAAGTTTTCTTCTTATTTTTTTTACCGTCGATATAAAAACGAAAGTTGGTTGATTCATTATGAGCATGAAGATTTAAAGGCATTTCGCATAATAAAAACCCATCTCTACTTATACCATCGACGACCCCCGTCTATACAATAAGACAGCTTGATGGATGTGATCACGATGTTTTGTTGAATTCAGCGCAACCTAACGACCAAGGACGCAATTTTATTTATTAAAACGCGAAGGAAATAAAAATTTCCAATATAAAGTAGGTACTCAGAGCGATATTACTTGAATTTTACATATTAAGACTAACAAGAAAGCAGGTATAGGTAACTACATGTTTTTGTTCATATCATTTATGTTTATGAACCGATTTTGAAGATTTGAAGATTTCGATTTTGAGAGATTGAATAAGTAGTCCCATATCAGACACACATTGACTAAAAAACATAAATGTAAATGCCGGTAAAAATTTACCGTCATAATCCAATTTAAGAGTATTTTAATCTTAATTTTTTTTGTTATTCAGAGGAAATAATAATATTTATACACTGTGTTTGAGTCCTCTTCTGTACTTTTTAAATTGCTTCTTATCTTTGATGCAATTTTAACGTTACTTAGGTTAGAAACACATTCCAAACATCTCGGGATATTTCTTATGAAAATCAAAACGCGTTTTAAAGTAATTGAGTGCAAACAGCAACGTTCACGCAAAATGAATTAGCGCAAGTTACACAAAAGTGCATAAAACAAACAAATTACGAGTGTATGCGATGCTTATCACGACTACATTGTGCCAGGCAATTTTCTGAGCGACTTATATCACCGAGTTACGAGTGTGTTATTCAGTAATATATGGATTTCATTTGGTTAAAAGCTTTATACATTTGCCGTTCCAAACGCATTTTCAGTGGTGATGGCGCCATCATTAAAATTATTCTGTCACGACCAATAAAATTATCAATAAAATCCAGCTCCAATAAATGCGATTAAAGCGACGAACGCTTTTAAAATATTAAAGCGAAATGAAATTTGTCTCCCTCATGTCTTCAATGCGCGATTGGTATTGATATCTTGTGATATTACGATCCATCAATGATATAACTGTAAAATGCTACATTATTTATTGTCACTTTAGCTCTGGAAACTTTATGCTAGATACAAATGACTGAGGAGGTACATTTTGAGTGGTATATTTATCAGTTCCTCTATGTAACAGACATTCTAGAGCACAGCGGTAATAATTACTATTGTGTGAAATAAATCATGAATCATTGACTCTATTAAAATCGAAGAAATAAAGATTTCCATAACTTGTGTATACGTTATTTTATTATATACGTCTTTTGTATAAATAAGAATAGGACTTTTTAATACAAATAGCAGAGTATGTCCTTCCTCAGAATGCTATCTATGTTTTGACAATATTGACAATATTTATCGAAAGCTGTTTAGCGGTTTAGGCATGAAATGTTAACAAACAAATCAACAAACACAGAGTTACTTTCGCAGTAATAAGGGAAGGTTTCGCAGTAACAATAAACTGATTTTTAATATAACGTATCTATTTTTATCGAGAAATGATAATATTAGTAACGATGACGATGTGGGGGAGATTTCAGCCCGTATCCGGTTTCATAGAGCCTAGTTTGATTATTGGGCTCGGCCAATTTGATACTTCACGGCAGCGATCAGCCCAACTCCCGGGCTACCAACACGGCCATCAATTCACCCTCTGAAATCAAACTACAATTTGATTTGATAGGAATGCTTTGTACGATGACTATAAGAAGATTATTGTTTTAAACTTCAACGAATATTAATATTGGCGATCAATTAATTCTTATTCAATAGCATCGTTAGTCTAGTGATCGTGAACACGACTGCTATTATAGAGGCTATTATATGGGACCTAAACATACCAGATCGAACGTATTCATTAGTGCAGCTCTGCCAAACCCTTCGGGAAATACAAGTGCGATGTTATAATATGTGTCATCTGTCTTACAAAAGCTCGATCGAGTTTTCTTTAAGGTTTTACGGTGTACATTAGTACTAAATATTCGCCCCATAACCCAGACCTAATGTCGTATTTGTAAACTATGGCTGTACGTGCTACGATTCTTTCACTACACATACTTAAATTACAAACAAATAAACGCTAATAAAGTTATGTAAGATATCGCACATCCGATAAAATAGAGTCACAACTAGAGAACTGGCCTTTTTCAGGAAAATTGAAAAACTGATTTTGCCATATAAAAGTATTTTTTTAAAGCATTCTTAATATATAGTACTCATATATATTTAAATAAATATTAGAACGAATATGGACTGTCTAGTATATTTGTGGTTTAGTTTCTGGCTTTATTTTGGCTCTCCTCAAAATTGATGTTTTTCTACTTATGACCCTATTTTATCGGAGGTGCGATATATTTTGCGACCATTGGACTACCAAGTCGTAGGTCTCAAGTTCGAAACCAAGGCACATCTGACTTATTGCAATTATGTGCGCAAATTATCACTCACAACGTGAGGAAACCTGCATGTCTGAAAGATTTTCTCGACGGCGTGTCAAGTCTGCCGACCCGTACTAGAACAGCGTGGTGTACTGCTTAACTAAACCCTCTCATTCTGGGGGGGGGGAGGTTGATGATAATGATGACCTGTAAATTCACATGTGTATCAAGATCTAGACTTATGAAATATACAGAAGTACTTAAAAGTGCTTTTTAGAAGATCTTTTACAGTAATAAATATAATTAACTGTCAAGTTAGCCTGTACTAAAATAAGATAGAGAAGGTAAAACTACGTATACATGTATGTACATCCATAGAATAGGGTACTGACATCAATGTCTTCTTGACATGGAGTATGAAAAGAAATCACAAGTTATAAATCAAGTTGCACGTAAAGTTGAAGTTATTTCAAAGCGATGTTCCAAAACTGTCAGCTTTGTTGCAGTAATTCAATCCTTTCAAATAAATATATTGTATTACAGTTATACCTACAAAGATATTATGTAATACTAACACGCCATCTTTTAATAATTTTACCATAAATATTCAATAGATGGTCCACAATTTCATCCAATATTCATGCACTTTTTGGTCGCAAGGGATTTTAAGGCAAAATAAATGTTATCGCCTCGCCTCCAAGCTTTAACAGTGAATTTTGCATTTATTTATAGAAGTTTTTCGCAATATTATTTCTTTAACTATTCTTGGATTACAAAAGTTTACGTATCTAATTATTAGATACGTAATAGGAGAAGGCCTTTATACTGAAAATCGTTCTAAATATCAAATACCTTATTATTTATTAACACATATATAAATGCGTACTAGTATCAACTAAAACCCGGATTCATAATTCTATGAACCAGGGTTTTTAAGTTTAATACAAAAGCTTTTAATTAAATTTAGTTTCAATCCCACAAATTTTAACCAATATTAACATTGAAATGTTGTGTTTGAAGTCTCGTTACATCTCAAATTACTATTTACCTACCCTGTGATGTTTCATAAACTGATCAAGCCAACCTTTGAGCACTCACACTTCACTTTTTCATATCTTTGCCGGTTCGTAGAATAATTTCGTCCTTTGATAGACAACATCCGATTGCCAATTCAGCGGAACGCCGCAAAATTTCCGTTTCCCACGTATGTTAGGTTCATACATTATTAACATTTGCGATGGCACAGGATAAGGAAAAAACAGGACAGATATTAAATATGCCATTTAATATTTCCCTCTGATCTCTGAGCAAAAATTTTGAGTGTGTCGCCCGCATGTGGCGCGTGATTGACGCGTGCCACGTTGCGCACACAAAAATATCGAATATCGATGATAATTTTTGAACACAACACACGGTTTCGTCTGTGACAATGTATCGTACTTACGCCAGTTATATGTAAATATATATATAAAGGTATTTTTAGGAAGTAGTGAATACCCAATTTTTTTAGTTTTATCATAACTACTGTGTTCAATGTTTCAAACAGATTTCTATAAGCAGTCACGCACAAATATCTCTACCCATAACTAATTAAAACACAGTAAAATGCTTTTGTCAAATCCATGATAAAAACTGAAAAAATCCACGGGGACTAACATACTATAAAATTCTTTGATAGGTACAACCTCAACTCAATATTTATGTAAAACTATTCGCAAAACAAATAAGTTCGTTCTGAAGTTCGCACACAAACGTACATTTATTGTGGTACACAGATACTGTTTGTCTGTGTGTATAGGAATATGAACTTTCCTACTCATGCATGCGCAGGTCCCTAGGTGCTTTACATTGTTTATTTGGGTAACCCTTGTATTTTGTACTATTTTGTCCACACGTTATATATGTAAAGAAGAAAAAATCGTTGGTGAACTTGAATGTACATGAATATGAATAGTTACACGGAGCCTTAGTGTAGGTGCGTGGAAACGGTAAATAAAGTCATAAATTTTGGTAATAGATTATTTGCAAAAGCTCGATTCGAATACTAACTAGCTCCGAGGTATTACTGAGAATAACCCAACATTTGGCTTGATCTAGGAGTCGAACGCAGGACCTCAAGACGCTGTAGACGCTGTAGTGACGCTTTAGATCGAGGCAGTTCACTTTTTAACATTGTTACTAAATTAAGGATGTTGTTAAATCCACTAGCAAATCACGTATACAAAACAGGATATTACCTACTAAAACCTTTTGATTTCACTAAATAAGTCGTTAACGTAGATAACCTCTTAATAAACAAGCTAATAAAACATTTTATGAGCGTTCGGAGCGATCCAAAGCAAAGTGAAAATAAATATAAATTTATAAAATCCCTTTCAAGTCAGCGCAGATAATTTGAAAAGTATCTACAAGAGTACATAATGCATAGCTCTGCAGAACTGCAAATCCAATTTCCATTCAGGGTGCCGGGGAATCGAATCTAGACGCCGATTGCGGCCAGGTAAAAGCGAGTTAAATCGGATTTTCACTTTGCCTACATTCTTGGATTCTAGATAAATTATTAAATCCGACCAATGTAGACTTGACCTATTCGTGACGCTCGTACTTTGTTATTAATGTTTTTGCTCCCTTGCCGTTACTGTATGGACTTAGTAACTAAGTAGTAATTATTGTGTCGCAAGTATAAATATTTTCTGCTGTTAACTAAAGTTCATAGTGGTCCGTTTTTACTAAGTATAAATACCCATATATTATGCAACCTTAGGTACGCCTCAAGGGTTCTAATCCTCTGAAACGATTCTTTAATAAGCTTCAAAGAAGTTTCTCTCTTAAAAGGCCGTTCGTTAAATGAATCTGACTTTCTTTGTGGCAAGAAAAGGGAATCCCGAAAAAAGTCTCGGCCATTCACAACGGTTGGTTTACTCTTGGGAGCCAAAAAGTTACCCACGCCCCAAAACCTTCGGGTAGTCATGAAAAAGCAGCTAAATTCGATTTCTATCTTCATGAAAATAGCTGATTCAATTTCAATGCACGGCGGAAGTTGTAACGTAAAAGTGTTCGACATACACAAAGCTTTGCAGACAGCTTGCATAGCGGAGAGGGTCGCATAAAGTTAGTTAGGGTTATACTTAATTAACGGCGACAACGTAATACCAGGATAATACCAAAATTGACTTCGGTTGTACCAATAAACTGTGTAGAATAAATGTCGAATAAACACCATGTATAAACACCTTATTATGTAACCTGATTAATATTGAATACGCACGCGCATCGTTAGCATTATTTATGTGTACTAAGCTAAGACTAATGCTAGTAATCATTAGCTAGTATTTTATGAATTAACGAAAAATAGACGTACTAAACATGAGCCCACAGATATACTGAATTGTAGCAAGGATAAATTGCGATAATCAAGCTTTGTTAACACTGCTAACATTTAAAGTTTTTTATAAAACACAATGTTTCTGTTGATCCCAATCTTACAAGAAGATAAATGGTTATTATTTTCTGTATATTACACTCCCGTAACATCGTTATAACAATAGGTAATAGTACTATTCTAAACTAAGACTATTCGAAGTTCGAACTATTGTTAAAATCACCTTAATTGGTTCAGAATAACGCTTAGATCTGTTAACAAACACAGACCAATTGTACTGCCAAGCGCGAAACGGTTTAGTAATGTGTTCATTACAGTTCATGCCATATTTGGAGCATTCAATTATTCCTACAAATGGCTCACTCAACCAGTACTGATTCTCATTTGATACACTCGTTAGAGAATCAATAAGGCATGAAATAAACGTTTTGTTGTACATTTTCAATATTCCCAATTGAAATAGGTAACAAAATAGAAACACTGCATTCATTATTAATATCACATTTGCATGAAGCATTTTAGCCATGTTGTATATTTGTTTAATTATATAAATTATTGTTTTTAACACTAGGCTATCAACATTTAGCTTGTGATAAATAACAGTAAATATTTTCTACTCATTATCTATGCTTGTACGGTTACTTCTATTCTGAATGTTGACGTTATAGTGGCAACATTCCAAAAACGGCTTATAGCAAAGAAATCTAAAATTTCCGACTTTTCTTTTAAAACCACGTAAAATTCCGTCTTACTTTTTCCATCAATACCTACTGTCGAAGTCCTCATAAGATTGACACGTACCGAGTTTGTGTCAAAACAAGTACATATTTGACTTCTACAGTAGGTAGGTAATTTATTTCGCAACGACTCAAAGAAAAGGAAAGCTGTAATCTAATAATACGAAAAAGTGTTCGCAAAAATAGGACACGAGGTGTTTGAGGGACCGAACGAAATCAGGTGACTGTCATAAATAAAGGAAAGGCGATTTTATCGATGTATCCAATAAATATTAAGGTAACTTGTATTTATATTATATTACCTGAGAAGGCTTTATGTATAACGTTGTCTGCTTTTATTATATGAACTACAACAAATTGAGATGTATTTAAATATTCTTCATAACATTTGGTGTCAAACCCTTGAAAAATAAAATTTTACTGCAGGTACAGTCAGCAACGAAAGTAGCTGAACACTATAATATCTTTAAAACGCTTTAACATCTTTAATATTCAGAATTCACTGACCCTTGAAGGCGGTACAAATTTTCATAATAGAGGAAAATTATATGTTTTACCTTAGTCAAAATCTAATGAATAGTTTTGGTACTGTGATGTTTTTAAACTTTCGCCGTGTTCAACGACTTTCGTTGCTGACCGTACCTAAATTTGTTTAACATACATACACTCACGTCTTTTCCGTTAGGGTCGGCAGAATTTTTAAACCGCCTGTTGCCACGACCGTACTTCTAACATCTTAACTTAAAAAAAATACAAAACAATTAGGGTCTGTTGTTGACATTAAAATTAGTTACTTAAATAAATCAATTTTCATTAACGTTCCTTTTCTAAACATAAAGCTTAGTAATGTCAAAGATATTTCAGCTACAAAATCCGTACTAATTTCAAAGTTAATAATTGTTCCCTCTTGTAACCCTTAGTTTAACATTTAAAAGCATATCATCCTTAATGTGCGTGAAAAGTAAAGTCGTTTTGTGAACCGAGAAAATATTTTATAAGGTCCCTTTACGAGTGGAAAAGTAAAGTAGATAAAAGAGGAATGGGTGACTGATACGGAGGCGTCGAAAGGGTTTAATCAAAGCGAGTCTGCCCCTACGACCGGGGATATAGTAAATAGTCCATTCAGAAATCCACACTCCCAATCAAATACCTACGAAAATAGCTACCAAAAACTATACTCTATAGAATACAAACCTATACACTAAATCTCTTCTTATTTGCCATTGGTAGGTTTTTTAAATTATTTATGTATTTTACCTAAGCTCGGAATACAGAGATATTTCTTATAATAACCTCCTCTGGTTTTCGTCGGTTAAAAATACATACCAAACCTATATAAATTGCCACAAATAGAATGTACCTACCATTAATTTTTACAAGTTACGGTTCAATAACGTCTAGAGTCTAGACATAGGTACCTATATATTTGGTGATAGCGCAGTTATCAATAAAAAAACAAATTAATAGACGAGACAGCCCACTATCTAACAGATTTATTTTGAATTTATTTAAACGTTGAGATAAATTTCAGAATAAATCTGCTTGCCAAAATATTAAAATACGCACGTATAAATTGCAATGACTAATGACATTTTAATATTTCAAACCGTTATTCAACGGGTAAACAATAAAACCCTCTGTAAACATAACACAAATTCAATTCAAATCCGATTCTCTGAAAATATTGTAGCTAAGCTTATAAATATTTACGAGAGCCGGCGAGTGATTCCCTAATCCTTCGAGAAGGTATTTATTAATCCTCCATCTGTATATTTCATATTATGCAACATTTCATTCGTATCCGATAAATGGCTTACTATGATCGGATGTCAAGCGGATATGACATCACGGGAACGTGAGCGGAAGAGTTTGGTTGATCGCTCGTAGGCGTGCGTACACACGTCATTCGCAATCTGTCTTTTTCATTCTTCAAGTCATTTCGATTATAATTTGGGAGCAGTATAGATTCTTGACAACATCCATTCATATTTTCGTTTGCAAAGCGAATGATGATGAGAGAATTGTTAAATGGTAGGTGAAGAGATTATAAAAGCCTAAATTAGTCGGCATTATTCGACCGACACGTAAGTAGTCAAAAGTTATCACTGATGGTCGCGTTGCCTCTTTTCACTCTGTTTTATCGGCTCTTTTAGCTAGAATGACGTCTTAGGCTGATATTCATAAACGAGACTCAACATGAACTTATGCTTCCGTATGTCAAATTTGTATGACAAATTGACATACGGGAGCCTAAGTTTATGCTTAGCATCGTCTCTGAATATTAGCCTTAGTTCACTATTAGGACAACAAGTAGGCAAAAACCTGACGTTTAACCATTTTGCTTCTTAGTAACTACGCTTATAAATCGTGTGGGTATTATAATAATATCGAATATTTATTCAAATCAAAAGGTTTTGGCAACACACATAATCAAGTTACCGAATAAAATTTAATACAACTTTCGCGGTAAAGATAATAATGATGGATCTGACCTTGTAACAACAAAAACCGAACTATGTCGGTACTCGTAATTGCTCTGTAGATTCCAACTATTTCGAGTATTCGTTAATATTGTTATTCGATACCTACATCGTTAAATTTTATGCTTGTTAGCTTTAGAATCTAGTTATATGAAGAGCTACCAGATATTCTAAATCAAACGATTCTTGGATGTAGGTAATATAGGAGATGACTAAGCAGGTATGTACGTTAAGGTTTGATCTGAAAATAATGACAGATATTTAATGTCATGATAAAAATGTTTTGCTTTATACAACACGCATCTAACTCTTTTTTTCCTTAGGCATTGCTGTACCGCTGCTGAGCAAAGACCTCTTTTCTTATCTATTAAATCTATATTTCAGTTATGATCTCATTATTTGATTTGATTTAGAATTTTAAGAATGAATTCCAATATTTCATTTGTTTATTCGAAATTGAAATTGAATTTGCAAACATTTTCATAGAACACTAAAGTAAAGAAATAAGTTATATGAATCTTATTTTGACGTAATTATTCAGAATAATTTCGATAGATGCCTGTTTCGATATTATAATACCCATCGAATATTACATTAAAATTAATTTTTCCTAATCAAAATAACGTTCAAATTATTGTTAGATGTTTTTTTAAACTCTAGCTCTATTCTAATGGATAAGACTTAAAAAACTAAGATACCATCACGCTTGTAGGTACTACCTGAAGGGATGGGTGTACTATTGTACACCCTTAGTTCATACGTAGGCATTCGCTAAGAAAGCATTTTGGGAAATTCCCACTGGATTGGGAAAAAAATTAAGAACTCGAATAGAACCGCGGGGAATAGCTATTGTTTCAATTATATGTACATAAAAACTGGTTAAAAATACTAACAGCAAGAACTTAAAAATCTGAATTTCCATCGACTGTAGTGCGGGTTCCAGACTTCTGAACCGCAGTTGCGCAAAATGTGTGTATCCCGTGTTAGGTACGTAAACATTGTCGGAACACATAGTAGTGTCGCTTCCAACGTAAGCCACACCAGTTACCGTAGTGCACCATGTCATAATATCGGATAAATGCGCCATCACATCGGTAGCTTTAATGTTCTAGTGCGTAGCCAAGAACCATATACTTATCTAGCTAATAGGGATGGACCATCAAAGTTTATATTTTACTCAAGGCCTGTTGCACCACCTCTGAACCGCGGACTGCCGAAAATTCCGAGAAAATGCCGAAAATTCAAAAATGGGAACTTATCAGTAAGCTGTGAAACAGGCCCTCTTTAAGAAACATGAGAATTTCTTTGGCCATTGGTGTTTAAGATACGATACCTACCTATTTCGCCGGTTTGTAAATATAAATAAATAATTATCTTGGGACATTTGACACAGCACCATCTAGTCCCAAACTAAGCAGAGCTTGTACTATGGGTACTAGACAATGTATATAATACTTATATACTTTTTTTTGTAAATATATACTTATACATAAGAAACACCCAGAAAAACACAAACACTTAAGTTAATCACATAAATATTTGTGTCTTGTGGGAATCGAACGATCTCGTAATCAGCAGTCCGGTACTCGAACCACTAGACCACAGACGTCGTCAAGTACCAATATGGTGTAGGTAATAATATGGAACCACAAACCGGAGAACTGCGCGCGAGCTGTACCTATGTCATTAACCAGACCGTTACCAATCCAGCTGCTACTAAGATTTTTAAAGAAACACCAAATAGCACTTTACTCGACGTGGAACCCAGGACCTCAAGCGTAGCAGTGGCACTTACAAGCACGGTGCTAATGAGGCAGTGCAGGTAAACAATGAATACACAAGTTTAACAAACAACTTGCGGCCCACTTGATGGTTGTGGCGGTTACCGCAACCTATGGATATTGCTGACTCTCCAAATCCTCCTCTTGAAGAACTCACATTATAACTCTGTCGCTTCGTACTCAATGAGCATAGTGCATTGTCTTAGCCTCGTAGCAACTTTCAATTGGCCACACATACAAACACACACATACCCAACATATTATGTACAACTTGTGTGACATTCCTCCCGAGGTGAGAATTTCTTTGCCTATTCGCATCTCTTTGGCAGTAAGACGTTTTTATGTTCAATCTGTGAGAGAGCGTAGAGATATCATCATATAAAAACTCGATGCTTACATACGTACAATCGCGCACTCAACAGTTATATGCAGAATCTCATTCGTGCAAACTGTTTATAGCAACTATTCATTTGTGTACGCGTATAAAAGTATAGATGCATCAACATAATACCAACAAAGTAGTGACACATCACACCCAACTGATTTGTGAGTGCTGATTTTCAGGGGGAAATCTTTTAAGATATTGTTTCACAAACATTCTTACATTCTCTGTTCCAAAAATAACCGCACAATAAAAGAACAGACGATTCCAAAATACACTTTATATAATCCTGTGGCACTTATCGTCTGTTTGTAGCAATAAATCATCGCCTAAAATAATTCGGAATGGATCGGATGGAAGTGGCCGCCATTGTTTACACATGAAATTGAATTTTTCGCTAAATAAAATGTATTCGTATGTTAATTAACTTAGGTAGGAAGCTCAATATTTGTTTAAGAACGTACCTTCTCGAATTTATATTTCGCTCGTCAACTACTCAAGCTGTTGTTTTACAAAATTGGCTTTATTTTTAAGCACCGTCTGTTGAGGGCAGGTAGACAAAGGTTTGAAATAAGTCCAGAACGTGAATAGAATTCATATTTAAGACATTAGTTACTTATCCCTCATATATATCCTAAAGCTTACTTAGTAAAGATTTTCATGTGAACGTGTTTGTCATCGATTTGTCATCAACGGTCATCCTTAATAAAACGTAGAAAAAGCATAGTGAATCAATCGATACAATGTAATGCTGATGACTTCAAAGTATATAACTGGCCACAAAATAACGTAACTCGCCTCAATGGAACTGCAAACAAGTGAATCGTTGGATGTAACCTTCCGCGACGCACCCTCTAACAAAAGTGATATTTTGTAAGAGGGCAATCATTCAACCGTTTTATTCTCGGTTTGGCTGTCTCTTTTACGATTTCTCTTCCACGTTTCCGACATAATAATACTTTTTGGAATAACCTTCTTACATAATTATTTACGTATTGAAAGATTATAAAGACCAAATAAAAGATTTTAATATATTTTTGGTGCATAAAGCAGTATCATCGTATTTTTTTATTTTATTTCTTCATGAAAAGCCTACGTGACCGCCAGCTCTCCTGAGCAACGTGCGCTTGCCGAAAAGAAACCCATAGTGATCCTGGATTGGGAAATTTTAGGTCTCGATTTCGAATCCGTGGCACATACCTCTCACTTTACGAAACCTTGTGCAGAAAAGGTAAAGGAAACATCATGAAAAATGAAAACCTATGTGAATACAGATCTACAGTCTAACCGCTCTCATTCCAAGAAGAAATCCGTATATGGGTTGATGATTTTAAAGGTTAAAAATTATTTCCTTGGAGTGTATATATGTATTTATAATTATGTCAAATTCAGTTCAGTTAGTTTCGGTGCCCCGTATCTGTGCACTAGGGTGAGCAGCACAGATCCATCGTTGGTTGAGCCCATATAGAGAATAATCCAGTAACTTGCCAGGATAACATCGATGCAGAAACACATGACATATAAAGTACATAGGTACTCCGTGCTAAATCTATTTTCTTCTTCCAGGCAAGTAAAGATAAATATTATTATAGACAATATGTTGACCATTTATGAAGGTACAATTAGAAGTTCCTTTCTCCGTTTAGTCGATTAAGTAAACCCAAGAATACAACCATATACTGCCAGCCAATATAAACCAAAATAAGGTACCGACTATTTATAAACTCCAACAGCCATTTCATTTTTATCTGAGAACAAAATGTTTCATAGCAAATGGTTTGGCTACGCCTCGCAGCTAATAGAGTTTCTTTAGCAGAATTAGAACTAACCAGGCGACCTTTTGTCAGTGAATAAATTTAATTTGACAATGTCGGTCTAGCGGCAGTCTTTAGACACGCTATTTCAACGCAAATAGGAAATTAAATGAAAATGAAAAATGATCCAAAGTTTTGATTAAAATAAGAGCATTTAGTAAAGTTTCTTCATTAATTAGACATCATTCTGTCTATCACTAAAGTATATTATTTATTAAACCGCGAGATTTTAAGATAATTGTATTTTTAGTCACAATTATGTAATTAGGACCATAGTCTCTCTCTCTCTCATTCTGGAGAATACCCGTTCCCAGCAGTAAGACAATTAATGGGTTGATGACGATGAATTATATGTATAAAAAAAATGGTACTATATCTACACAATAAACAATATTTATATATTGTTACTCTGTATTAATTTATATCTTCTGGCAAAGGAACTTAGTTTACTTTATGTTCAAGGAGAAAAAAATACCTCTTCAAATTTGAATACTCAGTTTATGCGTAACTAGAAATAAAACATGGTTTCATGAAAAAAACAACAAACAACAAGTGAAAAGAAAACCATGTTGGAAAACCGCTCCGGGCAAAACAAAACACGGTAGGTACGCCTAGCTTATAAAATTGATTCCCGCAAAACTTTGACCGTAAATACGCACTTACTTAGTTTAGTTAATTTTGATTAAGAAAGTGGGTATTCAAGACATTCCTTTTGTATAATTTGAAGTATTCGAACAAAGCTACTTTAAATTCTCAACTTTATAGAGCAATAATTTAAGAAAAATTTAGATAGTTGCTGCGAAACCTTAGAAATAATTATTTTAAACGCGCCAACCTTTGACATCTCGTTTTGTTTCATTAATTTTAACTCGACATATAGACGAAATGACAAAAAATCGTAATAGTATTTCTATAGTACATAAATAAAAAGTAGGATAACTTAAGAGAGTTGATGAGATAACATAAGATGGAAATTTTTGAAGTTGTTCTTTTCTTAGTCGGATTCCGGAATCAATTCCCAAACGATGTAGTACTACTTACTAGTACGTTCTTGAAAAAGTTTACCAGCAATATTTTAGTTCAATTTTCTGTTAGCGTATATTAGACTTACATAAGATTTTACGGCCATCTACTAAAAACTGTCATAAAAACTTCTACTGTCAATGTGCTATAAAATGACAGTAAAGTTCGACTACTTTCTTTTATCCTTAATAGTCTTTCACAACAATGAAAACGTGAAAGCTTGCCGCGGCCGGACATTATGTTTATATCTGTATCTTTAACATCACGTTTTCCAGAAAACCTTCCAATTTTCCTTCTAAAGTTCTTCTTCTTTCATACAAATTGTAACTTCAATAATTTATTAGACATTTAGAAACTATCTCGTTCCTCGAGGTATATAACATTCATAAAAACTACGGTATTTTAAATAATCCAATGAAGTCATACATATCACGTCAGGTCATACTATGAGTAACGATTAACGGTAACGAAATTATTTTTAGCTTGTAAGCGAATTTTATTGAAATTCCTTTGTAATCATATCTACGAGGTAAATGGATAGAGATGGGAAAAAGAACGCACGTAGATAATTGATCACGTCTTAATGGTAGACGGTGAGGAGGCCTCGCCGCGCCTCGCCCGCGCCGCACCCTCGCCGCGACACATTCCACACGGTCTACCACATTAAACTGATTTGTTATTATTTTCTCCTTTCCAACAAAAACCAGTAAAGAATTCCACATTTAAATTAATGAAATTCCCTATATTCCCCCCCAAAGTCATTCGTTTAAAATATTTATTAATGCAACTAGAGAAATAAATTATAAATAGATTAGTTCTTTTAATCTATTTATTATGTACTTTTGGTAAAAACGTAAAAATAATGCACTGCATCATTGTGACGGACTATGGGTTAATATCAGTAAAATCATGTCTGCCTAAAATATAAGGAAAACAGGCATGAATTATATTGTTAATTTTTTTGTATATAACTCTTGATTGAATAATTATTCATACATCTCGAGTTTGCAGCGCACTGTCTTAACCTTTGTGCCAATGCATTGCCCAAATGAAAACCTAATAGGATTCCGACAAAATAAATGAAATGTTAATGGTCAATAATAGGGGATGGCTAAAGGTTCGGACAGTCGGCCTATTGCGCGTGATTCGGCGGAAACTGTTTGTAATTAATTACTGGGACGACTAGTAAGGGGTCGAACACACCTACCCACCAACTCAACACGAAAACTAAACTAGGCTGAACAAACCAAATTCCTTTGACATAGAAACGCACATTACGTCAGCGTAATTTACTGAACATTGGTAATTTATCAGAGCTGCCAAGTTTTAGTATATTTGGGCAAACATGAAGTCCGTATATAATAGCAAAAATGGCTACCTAAACATAGGGACTAACTACATTTTGCCAATGAAACGTTAAAAAAACTTATAGATATGACCAGAAAATTTACTTTAAAATCTTTTAGCAGATTTATAAAACACACATTATCCTTCCAGTATAATAAACTGGGTAGGTATAGACAAGAGAATTTGCTATAATATACTAGAAAGTAATTCTCTCAGATTGATAAGGATTTTAATATAGACCTACACGTAAGGGTACGCAGACTTCATACGTCTTCAAGAACTTTATGGAATCCTCTCTACGTTTTTCATCGCCGTTAAACCGAGTAATAATTAATATGTGATCCGCACTTCAGGCAATCACTTTAAACACTGCTCCATCACGGCTTGCAACAAATTCATCTAGACTACTCTACATAATTTTTTTCATTAAAATAATCCCAGAGTAACCGCTTAGTTCCAAACCCCCTTTACTTTAGTCTCTCCTAATACAAATAGTACATCTAATACGCTCTGTACAGTAGAATCTGATAATACAGTGTGCAAGCAGTCTTACATGGCGGTGACCACCGCTCGACAGCCGACGATAATGCTTCGCCAAACTTACTGATTAAATTTCCGCACTAACCGATTTTAACTATTAATACCTAAACACATTACGGACTCTCAACTAATTTCATAAATAAACTACTAAACAGTAGCTAGCAGTTCAAGCGGGGAATTGGCTAAGCTATTGTCTTCTGTTCCATACGATTACGATCCAGTGGATATAATCTGTAGACAAGCTGCATCTTGACATTCGAATCCACAAACGAATAGAAACAAAATGTAAGGAAATGACACAAGCCCTCGAAAAATCGGGCTGGCAATAATGTCATATCCATACATTTTGTTTCTATTTGTTTGACATTAATCAGTAATATTATTATGTATTTAACTATATAATGTCATTGGATATATGTATGTGAAATTCATGTTTGTAACGTGATAAACGAAAAATTGCTAGTAACAAGGATATGTTTTCAATGCCGATACGTAAGTATTCGTATATTCTTATCAAATCTGTGTATTGCGTATTTGTGCTGGCCCATAATTTTACCGAGCTGTCAAATCCACGATAATGTTGCTTTGATCAAACAACCATATTGGGATCGCATGACATACGAGTATTGTAACCAAGATCAATAATGAGCTTGACAGCGTTCTTAAAATTGCTTTGATGTTCATAATCAATGATACAATATAATGTCATTGTTAACAATATTTAAAAAATGCAAAAACATAATGAGAAAAAAAAATGAATTAAAAAACCACAAAAAAATATGTGACATAAATTGCACAGTGTACCGCTCACTAGGCCCCCAAAGGCAGTACAAACGAATCAAGAATCATTTGGCGTTGTGAAACCATTGAACGAATCGATTCAACAACCGTTTTCGAACGTTGACAAATATTGTACATCTGTCAAACGGCAAAAATATACGGTTTACAATACAGGTTTGCTGGTAACAGAACCCGTAACCGCAAATTGAATCCCAGATTTAATTAAATATAAGGTTTAAACTCAAATCGTTTATTAATTTGATATAAATTTTAACTTGGTTTTGTAAACTCCGAATTTGATCGAGAAAGCGGAGCGGCAAGGAAACGAGAGTACCGAATGTTCGCTTTGTTTGCTTGATATTTCCCTTTGATTTCATAAGCAGAACACAAACCTCTTTGGTGGAAATCAAAGGATTATAATACAGCGCGGCTTATATTATTTATAAACAAAGTTATGTAATGTAACTGTAACTAATTTTACAGACAATAGTTAAACAATCGCAATGAACCATATGTACATTGTGCAGGTTCCCAGGACTGGACTGATTGCAGGATTGTTATTAATGTACTCGTGACCATGAGTACTCTAAAGGATCCGAATTCAATACAACGTAAGGATATTTATTTATTTATCACTCAAATGTCCCGGGATATTTATATATTTATCACTTATTTATAGGCAAATACTGGCACCAACTTGTTTTTTTAACCCCCACGGTGAATTTCAAATTATCACCATCAATCCATAATCATCTACTGCTGGTCATAGCCTCTCCTATCATCTCAGAATCTACTGAACCATATCTGTACTAAGTATATCGGAATTATATTTTTACCAAAACATACCAGAATTGGCCTTCTGATTCAAGCATAAAGGATTAGAATACGTACAAGTCCCCTGCACTAGCCCCTAATCTCATTATTAGCCAGAGGTAAATACATGCAGTTGTCCGGATAATCTTCCGCAACCCCAAGCATACAAGCTCCTTCTACATATTACATTTGATTATATCAAAGGACGATACTGAAAGTTATTTTAGTCCTAGTATTTTCTATAATTATGTCTACTTATACTAATATTATAGAGGGAAGATTTGATTGTTTGCATTGAACAGGCTCCGAAACTACGGGACCGATTTGAAAAATTCTTTTACCATTAGAAAGCTACATTACTCGGTAAAGTTTTCTTTACCTAGTAACATAGATTATAATAAAAAAATACCCAAACCACGCGGGCGAAGCCTGAGGGAAAGCTAGTATGTACAAGATTATTATGACATGTTAGGTTTTTTTTTTGTGCTGCTTCTAGATACTGGTGAACCTAATTATGTACTTTTTGTAACGTATTAGCCTGTTAAAGATCAATAGAAAAAGAAGAAGAAGAAGAAGAAGAATCAATAGAAGAAGACATTTACACCATCTGGAGGGTCACGGGTCACTTCAAAAGAGATTTTGTTTTAGCAGTGGAACTAATGCCATCTACTAAAGCTCCTAATGAGGCCTAGCTGCCGTTGATTTAATTACACGCATATATTATTAGATGGTTTAACACCGCATGCCGTATCACAGCTAAGCGTAAAGCCAATTTATTACATCTTTAAATCCCAGGATTATTTCAACGAGTGGGGTTGGCACAATTGTTTGGATAGCAAAGGTAACTATTTGCAGTAGTTAACTGTCAGTATAACTTGACTAATGAAAAAGCACCTGAAGTAGTGCTCACACCGAGGAATTTATTGCGAGCACTTAGCAACCCTCCACGAACACGCGTTAAGTCAGATAGTAAAGTGCCCTCCTGCTTGAACCAACACTTAAAATATTTCCTCTTTATGTCCACGCCGAGAACTTAACGATTAAACGCAATGTTGGCCTAATATTTTCTGAAACCAATTTATCTAGTGTGATGACTTTCGATTTTATACCCACCTACTCTTCTTTACTTGTGTAAAATACGTTTTATATATAACGGCAAAAGTAGAAACGACGGTTATTGGCGGTAAGACCCGTCATGGAGGAGTGGCTGGAGAGGCGCTACGCCGCTCCACCTTCCCTTCCGGCTGACGCGCTTGCTCTCACTACATGGATGTTTCGGGAAGTACCTGTGTCGCATACACCGGAAACCAATGTCCGGTCATGTCAACATTGCGTAGGACACTAGGTCCCCGAGGACACCGTACACGTTGGAGTTATTCCCAGTTTGGGCAGTGCAGCCCCGTGATCTTATCGTAGCAGTGGGTAGTAAGTTGGTGACCTGTCGCTATCGACCCTAATTAAATCCATGGTCAGAAGCGAGGGCTCATTAGTAGCTGACGCCTTCTATTGCGAACAAGTTAGGATGACAATAAAAAGCGGGAGGAAAAAAGATTTGTTTACTTCTCTTACGATCAAATGTGACCTGTGGGTGGCTGATATGGGGATTCCCATGGCCATGACTATTGAGACAAGCAAGGGTAAGTGGGGTTTTAAATCGGTAGGAGTCCGATATACCCAGGATAGCTAAAGATCCATAAGGATTTTCCGTATTAAAAAAGAAGTAAGCCTAACCATTTCATAATTTTGTTGCTGATATCAATACATTATCTGAGTTTCTGTTTTCGGTAAACTCAAATCTGAGCTCCTTTCACAGATATTGTGTTATGAATAAATTATGTTTGATATTACCTACCTTTGCTGAAATCCGATGTGCAAGTCAAAATACAATGAAAATTCCCGAATCAATTTACATAATACACGTAGCGTGTACTTGAATTTAAAAATCAGCGACGCAAGAAGGGATTGTAAGATAAAGTTATCCCGGGATAAAAATCCCGTATTCGTCGCTCATATGCAAAGTGACGGCCAAGCAGAGCCTGAATCTGACATAAAATGCACGCTAAAGGGCGCACACTACCAAATAATGTCCTATTCGCAAAGACAACGTAAAAATGTTAGCAACTTAAACGTTTTCCCTTAAAAAATATATTCTTTTTCAGCTTCCTCATTATATTTAAGAGCGAAAAGTTTTTACAGAAAATTTGTTTTCTGAATTTCTGAATAATATCGAGAAAGATGAAGAATCTACGTTTTTCGCTGCTCCTCAAACTTTTATGGATATCGAGTCAACATCAAATCAGCCAGGGTTCCAGAATCAGCACATCCGTTTGTAAACATCTTTTACTCAATAATGCCTAAACGCCAAATATAATAAAGGGCGCTTGCGATCATTTATAAATCATTTTTAATATCACTATTACGTTTTTATGTAATCAACTGAGTAATACTGTGTTGTAGATATGTAGATGTTCTAGTAGATACTTCTGAAAATCCACCACCCACCTACTGGGCTCAGAAAAAAGAACTCACAAAAAACTAAATATTTAAGATTAAAGACTTGCTTTAATCTTAGATATTTAGTATAGCATTAAATAATGATTATCTAAGTAAATGTACCTAAATGTTATAACCTCTAAAGATTAACCACCCACCTACTGCTGAGAAAAAAATACTTATAACAAAACTAAATATCAAGATTAAAAGTAAGAGCATAAATCGAAATTTTTAAGTGGCTCGAACATGACCGGCTACACGAGTGGAACACGTATAAAGTATTTATTTTTCTCTCGTAAATGTAGTTAGATTTCAGCTTTACAGCCTGATTGCTCTCTGGGAGCTCTTATGAAAAATAAAAAACTTTATACGGAATTAGAATGCCGCGCGCCGTGTACAAACACCCTAATATATTTTTTTATTCAATACTGTATTTCATGGTACGCGATATTGAAACTACGCAGATCTATTTAAAAAATGACAGGTATTTAAATACTAGGCGAACGGCGTAGTTTGTATTCAACCATGCGAATGGATGCAGTGGGTATAAATAGGCCCATAAAATTGCACAACCCTCGTTTAGATTTTAATAAAAACGTGTTTCACATGTGATTTTTTAATTCACTTTGTGGAACGCAGAAATCTGCACGGGTATGGCTATCGAGGTAATTTAAGTTTGAAAATATTTGTGATCCATCGTTACAAATATATGGCAAGTATTATAAATATCAGATAAATTGCGCTAAAACTTAAAAAAGACGAATTATTACCAAACATAAATCACCGTATTCAATATTCCAGAATTAGCACAAAGTTATATAGGGGTATTCCTAAGATTCAAAGTAAGAAAGTAATGCGTTCGTTTTTCACGTTTCCTTCGCTGCAAAAGCGCAAAACGAAAAGCATTCCAACGTCCAGTAGACAGAGAAAGAAAATTTAACCGAAAGTAAATCTTTTAGTAAGTTTAATTTCACTCTCATTTCAAATGGATGAAAATTACACAATTATTTACCAAAGCATATAACATCTAAATACAAGCACCTACATACATCGTATTATATATATGTGTATTACCTAGTAGTCAGTTAGTACATGAATCATAAGCTTTTCCTGGATTCAAATTTGATGAATATCTATAAAGAAATATTTTTGGACAATTTATACAGCACCATCGAGTCCCAAATTTATTACACTGTGCCCAAACTAAGCAAGCTCTGCTTATTATGGGTGCTATTATCTACTAGACAATGGATGTAATACTTATATACGTTTTTTGTAAATACACAGGTACTTATAAATTTATAATACATCGTACATCGGGAATCGAACCCACGATCTCGTGATCAGCAGTCCGGTACTGGAACCACTAGATTCCCAGACGTCGTCAAAATCTATACACATAATAAAAGGGCAACAGCTAGTCTCATAATAAGCTTTTTATAACTGTATTTGTAATAATTAACTTTTAACGCACAGATTCATTAACATCAAATTCACATAATTATTCCATTAATAGTCCTTCGTCTCTCTCTAGGACTCGCTAATGTTTCAGGCGTTTTATTCCCGACGGCTTTCAGTGTTTAATTAAATATTGCAATTGGAAACAACTGGATTGTTTGCTCGCGTAGTACACGCGGAGCTCAGCCGTAAACACGAACACGAGAAAGCCAACACATTCTGTGTTTTCTTTCGCTCGCAGATCAGCGAGGAAGCAATATGTGTATCTGTAATTACAGTTGCAAAGTAACGTCTCTACGTAGTGAGTTGTGCTTTCCGCCGACGAATGCGGTTAAGCGAAATTATGTGTTGTACGTGGCCCGCTCCGTGTCGCTTAGACAGAACTAATTCTAGATATCCGTTTTTGCCGCTTTGTGTAAACAATTCTCCTCTAAACTCGCCCATCGTTTTGTGCAAATAAACTTGATGGAATTATTGTGTTTAAATTGGTTTTAGTTCTTACGTGCAGAACTAACTAAAGATTTCTGGCGGCTAGAGTCACAGTGGTTGTTCGTTCAAGATCGCTTTCTACAGTTTTGGGATTGATCCTCGCACGGATTTGCAATTTTTTGAATGACCTGCAGGTAGGTAATTGTCCGGGTTCTGAAAGTACGAAGGGAACGTTTAATCGACTTAACCGTTTTGTAATAAAATGCAGCTGTAAATTCAATTATTAAAAAGTATTATTCTGTATCAGTTTATTGTTAAGCAGGTATATAAATGACAAATTCACAATATATTTCAATTCGACCGGCTTTTTCAGAAACAAATAACTTTAACATTAATATATTTTGTATGAAAGATATGTTACATTTATCATTACATAAGTCTCTGTTTCAAATGCCGTGTTTGTTTTATTGCAATCTATCGGTGCGGAGGCAGCTGCTCCGTAACACTCCGTAAGGCACGCTATCCACCTCCGCGGCGCAAGAACATTTCTCTACAACGTTTTATTTCCCGGCTTCGCTGCAATATCGGGGATAATCCCCGTTTCTGCAACTTGTGTCGGTATTTTCCTTTTCGTGGTTTACCGCACGCTACTACATATCGATTACACATGAAACAAACACAGAATTAGCCCAACTGAACATTGGGCTTTGACCTAAAACTTTTTCCATCTCACGTATATATTACGAAGAATAACAACAACCATATTTTGGAAAAGAATGTTCTGTCCCCTAATAAAAATTCCTATTATGTACGAAAATATCCCAAACCCCTTTAAGGCAAAAATGGACGTAAAACACGTACACGCATAAATATGTGACCGCAGTGTCCGAGTGTAGTTGTTTAAAGTTACAACCCAACCAGTAACATAATTATTAAGTTGAAACTACACTTCTTTAGGTTGGGGACGCGGACGAGACAAAATCTTCAAAGCAATAAAGATATCCAGGCTTGAGATAGCATCGTAACGACTTAAAAACTATGTACAGTAAACAGTTAAATCTTAATTTAAATACATAGTCTGGAAAGTTGGAGTGAAATTGTCCTGGATAATACAACTACTTTTCAGTTTAAGAGAATCTACTTTCTTCTTCTGCCTGACGTCATTAATCCTGGCTTTGGTTCGCTTTCGGAACTACCAACTAACAAGCTAAGAAAATAATTTACTTCTATCAGCTTTTCAGAGATGACGTGCATTTCTTTGTCAAAGAAAGCATAACCATAAGTTTAATATAATTGTAAAACAACTGTAGTAGACAATCGTAGTAGAATTTCTACACGTCGCGTCATAAGCATCTGTTTACAATGATTTCATTACAACATTTTTCTGCTTCATAAGAGAGAGTTTAATTTTAGTAGAGGGAGTTAATTCCTATAATTTAATTTATTTTATAATTATAGTTTGCAATTTTACAGGAGTTTTAACATCTAAACCACAGTACGGCAATTTATATCTAATGCTTACATTCAATTATGTAGCAAAAAACATTTAATAATAACCTGCAATTTAATACATAATACGCATTTATCATTATTACTACAAAACATTATTATTTATGTAATATTTAATATTTAGATTATCTACTTATTCGAATATTACACAAATTGAAGGTTATTTAGAATTAATATTGTAACATTAATGTAATAACATCCCAGAACACAATCTTATTAACATTTGAATTCATAATTATCATCTTCCTGCGTGTTCCTAATCCCTTGAGGTCGGTGTAACATGTAATCTACCTCTATTTAACTCCTCTCCGACAAGTAACTCCAATCCAGCTTATATATTTTAACCCCCGACGCTTTTAAAACGACGGGGTGTTATAAGTTTTACGTGTCTGTGTATGTATGTATGTGTGTCTGTCTGTGGCATCGTAGCTCCCGAACGGATGAACCGATTTTGATTTTCTTATTTTGTTTGAAAGGTGAAGATCGGTCCAAGATGCTCGCCGCCACATAATTGCGAATTAAGTATATATTTTTTCACAAATACCTCAATAAGGATATCAAATGAAAGGGCTTGACTAGTAGAATACTAAACACTATGATAAATTTCAAATCCAAGATGGCCGCCTCCACAAAATGGCAAATTACATTCTAAAAATTTCAAAAAAACAAAAAACTTAAAAACCCCGACAACCTCCCCCGAACCCCGACAACCCCTGGGTGTTTTCTAAATTTAAATTTAATTTATTACTATGAAAATTTAATTTCATAGACACGTCCCATCTCTTCTTTTGCTTCTAGGATTTCCATCATAAAAATAGTGACTGAACATAGCCTTGTCATTATTGCGTGACAGCCCTAATTCGCCATTTGTTTTGACAGATTTTAATAAAGCTATCACCCATGGAAAGGACATACTATCATAGTTCATTATACCATGATTACACTTTAAAGTAGTAGCAAGTGTGCTATAAATTGTAGCAAATAGCACTTCTCTTTTTTTATTTCCGCCGATAAAAATCCGCCATTGTTATCACATCAAGTTTTCTGTTTATGATGCTGAATAAGAATATAAAAAATGGTACATCTGCACGTGACGTTAGAATTGCAAGTGCAGTAAAAATATGTATTCGTCTTGTAAGCTGCAGAGCGTTGCATAAGAAAGGATGCTTTTATATTTTCAGTGGGGCGGCATGACCGGGACATGCCCCCCCCCCCCACTCTGCCTAGAATTTTAAGGCTTGTTGTTTCTTTCGCTTTATGCATTCACTTTAATACAAGACGTGAATTTGAACCACAGTGGTCCCACTGTGGTGGGGTGGTGAGGTGATTTCGTTTTTTTGAATTTGGAATCAAAAGATTCACTTCTGTTTTTGGGTTGTCTCATTAGCCTCGTGGTCATAAGATCGACTGCTAAGTACAAAGAGCTTGAACAAAATGTTGTAGTTTTTCTGTAGAGTTCCCAGATAGCTTGGGGTCAGAACTTGTGCCCGGTTGATGGCAATAGGCTTACCCTAATCCTAGGGGTAATACAAGCGTGATGATGTCATCTGTTGATTGTAGTAAAAGTAATTTTCAGGGTTGACAGAATCACTCAGCATTTTCTCAGAGTATTTTTCTAAATAAGATATTTACAACAAGTTATTTACTTGCACAGGAACACAACGAATAGCCAAAAAACCAAAAAGGTCTGATCTTCATGCTTATGATCTTTTAGGTACTGTAACTTTCGTATTTTATTGCTATTAATGTAAGCCTATAACTATTTGCGTCCAGGTAAAATGTTTAATGTAGGTAATCTTGTTTTATAAACGAACGGTTTTTATGATACATATTTATAAAAGATATTTAATATGAAGATAGTTACACAGATTCGAAGCTCAAACAAGGTTTGGGCTTTAAATTACATAATTTCTGGGTAATAGAAAAAACACATAAAGAAACATCCTATAATAATGAGCTTACCTAAACTAATTTCGAGATATTCGCACGGATATTTCACAAAATGAGTGTTGTCTCGCTCAGTGTACGGGCATAGATTATAGAGACAGCTACAAAAATAACAATAATATTAAATGCGTAACAGTAGCGCGACATTCTTCGCCGTGCACTTCAAGTAACTTCATTTAAAAGAAAAGCAATTTTCTTACATTACCGTTTCATTCTTCATTTCCTGTATAGTCCAATGTTGGCGTTACGCCAGCGTTTTACTTTAGAATAATATGTTAAATTATTTTACCAAATTACCACTGCAAAATAATTGCAAAATGTTCTTTATGATCTCTCGAATTTTTCACCTGTATCGTGAATGCGTATAAATATAAATTTTCACTAATATCTAAACCCGAGACATAAAGTATTGCTACCACGCGGCTATCGAACCCCAACCCACGATGCAGGAGCCGAGCGTTCAACCACTGCCAAACGTGCCTTCAAAATTTGAATTTGTATGAATTATACAATAGAATCTGATTTCCGTATAGGATAATTAACGAGTTCCTAAGTTTAACTACAGTATGTATGTAGGTAATCTTACTTTAAAGTTAAACGTCCGTTTCATGGCGTGTGTGTACATTTACGTGCGATCTCAACACGATCATGTTAGTAAAAGCCATCACTAGGTACCCCTCCATTACTTATAGTCAGATATTATTTTCCCATTATGCATCAAGCGCGTAAGTTGGTAAGAGGTTGGATGTACTCATTTGTCAGCTAGGGACGATGCCGGCGCTCTGCCATGTAGGAATTCTAATTAAACTTACACAACATTTAGACGAACTTGCATAGTGTGGAGCGATGAGCGCACTGAACTTTGACCGGGTTACTTCATGTAGATCTAACAGCCAATACGGGACCATGTCAATACATTCAATATTTGACAATAACTTGCAAGCCTCAGCCAAATTACGTACACAATAAACCGCAGCTGCGTGATGAGATACCATGTGATTTACAAAACCATTACAACAGAAGCGAAATGTAATTTAATTGAGTGAGTGTCCATGGTGTTAGTAATCATCAAACTATTTATTATAACTACTACTTAAGGACTGGCATATGTTGTATTTTAGTGCTGTATAACGATACAACACTATCAGCAGGGTCATCTTACAGAATGAGAGGCGTCAGGCTATAGTCCACCACGCTGCTTTAATGTGAATCGACAGATCTCAAACGTCACGTAGACACAAAAGTATCTTAGGCAAATACACTCACAATGTTTTCTAAATATATGAATAAAAACTTAACCTATGACTATTAGTAGTCCTATGGTCATATGACTAGGCTATATACAGATATGACATATGTTCTCTCTATTGCCATATCAATACCATCAATACAAATGCATATATATATCGGAAAACTAAGACTGACCCTCGCGGGTGGAGCCGTATGTATCCTAGATAGTGTCAATAAAAACGAAACGCGGGGAAACAGAAAAATGGCAGTGATCTAAGTACATACACACTGTCACAAAATAGAACATGAACAAGGACTGTAACTAACTAACATTGCATTTATAAGAGAAAATTTACGGAACTAACTTTTTACAGTCGTTTTGTAGGTACTCGGACGCTGTCGACTGTATTTCCTTTTGAAGTAAAACGTGAAATTTCAATACAAAACCATTTTTACTTTCCATTTTATTTAAATTTTGTTACAACACAAGTTCCGTTAAGTAATACGGAAAATAACTAATATAAAAAAATAAAAATAAAACTATTTGCAATTCAACTCCACCGTAAAGTTACTGGAGACAAATTTTACCACGACTAGGTGCAGCTATATTATTATACAGTCATCTTCCGCTCCCAGTTGAAAATCAGTAAAGAATGTAAAAGCTGGCGAAAGACAAATTCCTTTGTAAAAATTCGCGACTTATCTGTCACTTTCACATCACTGCACCGAATAGCCCTAGCTTTGCGATTGATTTTCCACTCGGCTAGAGCGGAAACTGAAAAAAGTAAAACGTCATATTTACGTCGCCATATTTTACAGATGATATCGACTCGCAAATGAGGTTTTGATAACGCAAACAAAATAACTGTTAGGTATTCTGTACATCCGTTCAGTGGTTTTTATAAAATTAAACTTTTGTTGTAGATAGTAGAAAATAGTCAGAAATGTATGTGCCTGTCTAGGTCCAACATCCCGCTACTATTCAATTTTATGTTAGAACACAAATTGATAAATAATAAAATATCGTATAATAAAATAATTACTTACTAACATTATAATTTTCTGCATTTCAATGCAGGTCAGGCAACCTTAACATGGAGAAAATTTGTAACGCCCAGAAGGATGATTATATTGTATGAATGACGGAACTATCTACATAGTTCCGTCATTCATACAATATAATCAAATCAAATCAAATCAAATATTAGACTAGTGTAGTGCAATAGTGTATCTATGAGCTTTAAATGAGTATTTAAGCTTTCCTGATATTCTAAACCTTTGTCCTGTTGAGAACAATAGCTTAATAATAACGAGATTATTGTTAATGCGGGACGTGAATACCCAACTCAACAAATGCGTACCAACAATGATGCGTCGGTCCATACAGGAATGCATAATTATTACCTATGTATCAAACGAAGCGAAGGTACATCGTAAATCCGTATTTGTATACGCTTATATACTGTTGTAATGTTAATATATTCGCGATAGAATCGAATTTTCCCTTTTCCCCGTTAAAATTCGTTTCATGAATAAAGCTGCGTGTCCCGCGGGACAGTCATCGGATTCGACTTCTAAATTGGATCGGAGTTTTCTTAGTAGCGATACTTCACCGTCCGCCTCGATACGATGTGAGTGGCGTGACACGCATCGCTTGCTGCGTCTCTACTCATATTACTCGCATAAAAGTAAATACTCACAAACATTGCTGGTACGTCTAACTCGGAGTGCGGCAAGCGTGAATTTCGCCTGATTGGTACATCCAATATTTTGAGTAAAAGTAGATGTGTTTATTAAGTAAGAGCGATGTGTTTTCAAATTCGATTGTTTTTCTCCGTAGTAATTTACGTTTACGATATTATTGCATTATATTTTTATGTATACGAGTGCATAGTACTGGGCTTCATAAATTCCAACTTTGCCACATATCTCCCTAGGCGTTATGCAATTGGTTTCACTATCAAAGTGGCAGATGCAATTTATAATCGCGCTATTTTCAAGCCTCCACCTGTGAAGCTATCGCATAGTTATCAACTATTTCAAAACTGCGAGGCGCCATAACTATGTTTACAGCCAGCTAACAACATCTGTGTGTTGACAAAGAATGTGTAATAATTGGATCACAATAAGTGTCAAAATGTATGTGTTGTTAGCGGCCTGCACACCAAACCTTTGGTGGATAATTATTTAGGTATAACGCAGTCTATGGCAAATCGCATATTATATCGTTCGCTGCCTGTTTACCTAAGTCTTTTGTCGACTGTACATGGACATACTCGTACAACGTTAAATAGATCGCTAAATAGATAGTTTTAATTAAACCTAAAAACTTGGTAAGAGTTCTGCATGTATTATCGCGACGCAGAAAGTTATATATCTTTAAAGGAAGTAAATATCTAATAGGAAGGGAAGATTTCTTTCTTTGTTTACTTACTTTCCTGTTATCAAACCTTTTGTTATTTTTCTTCCAAAAGTCCTGCCTTTATACGTGAATAAAACTCGTGTTTTGTGGGCAAGTAACTTGGCGTGGAACATGTCCTTTTGTACGTTTTGAACTTGGTTAATTAAATGGCCCAGTAATTTCTTTATTAGTTTGTTTGATATGCTTGGATTTAACAAAATACGTTCGAATACCGATATCCCCTTTGTTGTGGGTTAGTCATCACAATTTGGTTTATGACCAATAAATAATAAAATAATTCAGCATATCTATGAAAATTCCTTCATGTATTTTTAGTACGGCGTATGATAGCCGACGTTTTGTTTGGTCTATCTAAACAGAGGCCTCAACGCGCATAACGGAGTGTGTCCATGCATAACGGATGAAATACCTACGTACTCTATTTTCCTATACTAAAAAGACAACATTTTGAAAAAAACACGATCCATAGTCTGTCCTCTCTCTTACAAGGATTCCTCATTTCCTGAGGCATAGATAAACAAAAGAGGTAAGAATAAAATATAGCAAGCGGCTCTATTTTAGGCTGCAATTAATTTGGCATATTATGCTATAGGTATCTAACTATCTATGATGTAAATTGCATCTTAAAATATATTACCAGATGGCTAAATTTAAAATAAAACAATATTTCACATCTTTTAATACTGTCTATGAATATTTATACTACGTCATTTAAATAATTGAAACGAAAAATAAAATAGTTGTACAAATTTCTACTACCTACTAAATGTAGCGGAATACACCACCAATATTTGTTCAGTGGTGCCTCCCACGATCCTGGCCCATAAGTTGAACTTAAACAATATACAAAACTTTTGCTAATAGAGAGCCCCAATAATAACAGTAAAAGGTCTCATAGCTTATCTAGATGGCATATTTGGAGGATATCCAAGCCATTTAGCACAACGCGACAGAAATACCACTTTAGACCCAAAAGCAAATGACGTGAAAACATAGATATTTATGTCCGTCCGTCCGTAGATTAACGTGAACCCAGTGCTGTCTGGTTAAAGCTGGGGTTTTAAAAGAAAATCTTAAAACATGAGACAAGCATTTTTTGGACTAGAACCATTTCTCACTTCATTGGCTTAGGAACAAAATGAGTTCGGACTGCACCCACTTCTTGGAGTACTGTTTTCTTATAGCCCGGGATTTGTACTATGCCTGACGAATAGATATTGGCTTGCTTTTACCACACTTGGGCTAATATTCAGAGACGAGGCTAAGCCTAAAGTAACGCTTCCGTATGTCAAATTTGTATTACAATTTGACATACGGCAACGTAAGTTTATGCTTAGCATCGTCTCTGAATATTAGGCTTGGTCCTATGTAATGCTATGTATAATATTTTACTGCAAAATTTTAATTATCGAGTAAACTGCTGAAAGTTTGTGAACTGGAACATACTGCAAATATTTTAACGCATTGTTTTAGTTTCTGGCCATTCATTTATGACAGTTCTAAACTAACCTAACCGATATAGATCTACAAAGATGATCAGTGTTTTTAAATATGGTGCTATTTACAATTTAACGTCAATTTACAATCTTGCGTATCTAAACACCGTTAGGTAATATAAAATTCCCGTAAGAACCGTCGATCTCTACAATTTTTTTCTAGTACATACACTTAGCAAGTATACATAAAAATCTATTACAGGTTTGCAAAATACACACAATACATTCAATTACGATTGCTCTGGCAGTGAAGATCATCTACAAAATATCTCATCCTTTCACGTACACAAAAGAAAAAGATAGTGTAAGATATTTCTGAGGCTATTTTTTAACCTTAGGGAATAAATAGTACTAATACAAATACGTATACCCTTGTTAAAATTCAAAATATGTTTTCAAAATTCAAATAGTGTAATAAACATAATATTTTTACACCAACAATAATTAATGATGTCATCTCAAAGTTGCGATCGTCATTTCAAAAGTTAGTTTAGTTTAGTGTATACTTATTTGTGGTCGTGACTGTACAGTAACGTACATGTTATATATAAATACATATAGAAAATAGCCCCACATTTTGTGATATTTCATTAAAAAGTGATGGATATAATATTTTTTCGTAATATTTATCTAGGCTTTATAATATTATTTAACTTGATCAATCTTTTCTAAGAAAGAGCCAGTGATTATCTAGTGCTGGTAGTCGTTATTAATGTTTTTTTAATGAAGTTCTTTTGAACAGAAAATATATTTCAGATGTTTATACCGTATGCCAGGGCCTGGGGCGGAGACGCTGAGCGCCTCCCTGGCAGTTGATTAGTTGTTGGGGGTTCCACCTGACGTGATTAGCATACTGAAATTATACGAAAAAGCCTATTGCTTTAACACGAAATTTTGGTAATAAAGTTACGAGTATATTGCGTATTATAATGTCACATGCTGTATATCAATTTAAAAAGCAATTTACGAAGTGATTGCAGTTGTGATAGAAATCGTTGAGATAGATCTTTATAATTTCTGTATTCACAGCAATATGGTACATAACTTATTTCTTTATCATATTAAAATGAAACATTTTGGATGGAGACTAAAAATGTACAACTACATACATGTACACAATGACATTACACGTAAAATTTTACCGTAACTTTTTTCATAAATTTTTCAATTATTTCTGCAGTTTTTCATAATTGAACGTGTAAAAAAGCATTATTTATATCTACCTAAAATAGATTTATAATTAAAAACCCATAAGTTCATTTATTTCGGATAGCGCGGTAACATTCACCCCGGGGCGTTATAATCGCGTTTTTAGCAATACACTGCGCGCTCGAAAATGTCAATATCTGTAATAACCGATCATTTTCTACATAAGTGACCTAGGTCATTTTATTTTTGACCTTGAGTGAAACCTTGTCACGACGTCTGTGCGTCGATGTCCTTTCCACCTTTTATATGGTTAACATGTACACTAAAGAACAAATGTAAAGAGTTATTACAAATGTAATATTGTTGACGTTTCCTATACATAGATGTGACGTAACATACCATCGCCCCTGTATTTATCGATTAGACAGAAGTCTACTAATGTATACTTACCCACAGTTCACCGCCTTTTTAACACTTGCGGCACTTGTTTTTTTAGTTTATACTAATCTATACTTCTATATTAATACTATAAAGAGGAAAGATTTGGTTGTTTTTTTGTTTGTATTGAATAGGCTCCGAAAATACTGGACCGATTTGAAAAATTCTTTCAGTGTTAGATAGCCCATTTATGGGGAAGGCTATAAACTATATACCATCACGCTACGACTAATAGAAGCGGAGTAGCAATGAAAAATGTTGCAAAAACGGGGTAAAAATTCATAAGACCATGCGGGCGAAGCCGCTGGCGGAACGCTAGTATACTAGAACCTATTATGTATATATAGATAAGAAAATTACACTCATCAAGCGGTACTCGTGAAGCCAAGTTACGGTTAAGTTTCGCAAAACTAAAGCGCTCCAAGGAATCAAAGGTATGTATCCCCAAGGTCAGTTTTGTCGTAGTACATAACCCAAGCACAACTTTCTAAATGGTGCGTTGATATCATGATTGGTACCTATAAGTTATCGGAACCACCAATCCCTGAAGGCTCCAAACTCATCGGGGACGAGCAACTTCGGTATATGATCCGCCATACTTTAGACATGGCGAACACTTGTTAAGTATTCAGGAGCTAATCCCTCTAACCTCATTTTATAAACGGTGTTCTATGTACGTGATCGTCTAATAGCCTAAATTTAATAGTCTTGTTGACTGCACTGAATATCAGTAGCGGGACTCCCTGTTCATATGAGTAAACATGTTTGCATTTGCATTTGTTTTTTAAGATTTTCTTCTTCTTTTTTAGTGTTGGTAACACATTTTTCAACGCAACTACCTTATTTCCATTAGTCTAGTGGTCTTAAATTCGATTCCCAGGTGGAATAAAGTGTTATTGGTGTGACGACTCCGATATAGACTTTCAAAGACTAAAAATTTTCTTTTCCAAAACTTTAACGTTCTTCCCTAGATAAACTATGACCTCTTATGATATATCACAATGTATATATCTTCGGCTATTTCTAAAATATCTATATTGACTCGGTTCCTAATGCTACATTCGTATAGCAACAAAATATGTTCTTAAAATAAAATTGTTGTAGATTGAATACTGTTTTCCGATATATCATGCACATTATGTTCATGTTATTCCCTTGTAGACCAAGAACAGCTGAACCAGTATTGATAAATGACGTATCATTGAATTCGTATCAGCGTCGCAAGTGTCATTGCATTTGTATCAATGCCGCAGTGTCACTGGGGAAAACTGAAGCAAAAGCAGTTGGAACACATCTTCTATCATATTAGAAGAATTTTATGTGAATTTATGAGAACAGCAACAGTTTTCTAAAAACAAAATGAAGACTGGTTATTTTTTATATTTTGCACACATTGCAGTCGAGTTTTAACATGACTACATTTGTGAATTAAAATCCCCACCATGCAGTTTGTTTGTTCAAGTTAATGTCAGAAAAGAAGTTCTGTAATTTCATAAAGTTTTCAACAATAAAAAAACGTATTACCTAGGAAGGTTAAGCGCTTTAATGTATGAACCCGAGCGAAGCCGGGCGCATTGATTTTCTATATTTCCCATAACAATAATGTATTCGCTATGAAAAATATTTATATAGGTACCTACTTAACACAATACTATGAACGTCTAACTGAATACTCTTTCTCTCTATATTAAATGTACACTATCGTTAAAATTTAATAACGTTATTACATTATTATTAATTGTTAACGCTAAATGAAATACCAATTCAAAAAATTAACAGAAAAGCAATCTCATTACCGTAGGTACCCTGAAAATAAACATTATAATTCTCCATAATTCTAGAATAAATTGCCTGGTCCTCGTTATTAACGTTACAATACAATGTTAATGAATTCCTAGGAACTTTTCTGTAATCTCGACAACCACTTAATGAATCCCAATACAGTTGTATATAATTAAAAGATCTTAGCAACGACGATTTAATTATGGACAACCGTTTTGTTCAGGGAACAGTCGAACTCTGCAAGTATATTTATTTGCGCAATTTAATTATGATTGTTATCTCAGAGGATATTTAAAACTGAGCTTTATATTTTGGAATTTTAATCCAAACATAAATGCAGAGGATTTTTTATTAGGTATTGTTTATTGGTTTGCTTGAAAGCTAACATCGACATTCCAACAGAAATGATCGATCTCGATCTCAGTGCGCTACGATGCGACTAACAGTGCATGTGATTATGAGTCCCTCACAAGAAACGACGGACTCGTTCCAACTAAAAACCGCGCACCCTGTCCGGTTCTTAGTCCATACAAGTCTTACTTTCACGATCCATGAGGATTTTAGCACTACATAAAAGACGGTTATGGATGCCATAATACATATATTATAAATACGCCAAGTGCTTGCTCTTATTGTCTTATAAGTAGGCCGTCAGTATTATAAGATATATCGACCAAAGCCTCCACTGTCGTTGTATGAGGAACCCAAAACTCCAACATAGGACCAATCTACTGAACTGCCACGGAACTGAATAGGTACCGCTTCCAACTATGGAAAGCAATTACAACTCACAGCGCATGATATAGTAGCGCATGGAACGTTGAAATTACTCCAATAGAAGCCAAAACGTAGTACACGCCTGTTACATACTAATGTCCTTACTTTATCGACTTAGTACCTAACTAATGATGAAGCAACATCTACAAAATAGTTGTAGAATTTTATTACTTTGGGAAAAATAACGTTCATTTTATACCCTGACTGAATGTCTCAATTAGTTATTTAGTGGTTGCATAATGCGGCTCAGCGTGTTCCCAAGTTTAATTCCCGGTTCAGATAGTGCTATTGAAAGATGTCAGTGGCAGCCAGGATCTAAGATTAATAGGCTCATCCCAAGTCTTCATGGGACCTAAAAACATATCTACTGGTGAACTATGAGGGTATGAGTGTACAGAGGAAAATATGTATGATGTTATTGGTTAAATTAATCAACAAAATATTTAAAAAAAATTATGAGTTCATGACGACATCAAAACTTTTTCCTGTTCAAAGATATCATTATGTATAATTAGTTAAGAGCTCGTCGCTTCTGAATTTTAATAAGAAACGACAAACTGTCTTAGTTGTTATAACTTTGGCGTTTGCCGTTAAATAGTTCTTTCTCCTTCTTCAATGGAAGTAAAACTAGTTCAGATAGAAAACTCAATCTTAAGTATTCTAATTGGTTATGAAACTTGGGACCTACTTAAAGTAAACATTAAAGTGTAGAAGTACTTTTATGAGTGTGCACCCTCCCGAGGACCCCACAAAGTTAAGTACCCACCTGTCATTAGCCTTAAGAGTAAAAGGTGAGGCGGTGGGTACAAATCTAAGATTTCAGGAGTGTTCCCCCCAGACCATAAGTCTTTGCTGCTATCTCTATTGTGTGCGGAACTCCCTGTCCATGGAGAGAGCGAGACGGGAAGATAGCCGCATGTATTTTTATTGTACTTGTTTTTCTATGACTACAGATTTTTAATAACATAGTTCTAAAGTGATTAGGATCTATTTTAGCCCTGGAGCCTTGGTCTAAGACAAATTGACTTAGTATAATAACGCTCATAAAAAAATAACTAGCTATATCCAGACAAGAGTGAGTTTATTTTATGACAGTCTTTTAAGTAGTCTAAGTACCTTATTGACTAAATAATGAGGTATGCTTTTATAGTGAGGGATGCTTTTTTTACAATACTTAATAAATTTCATTTATTATTTTCATTAAATTAAATTTTAAAAGAGCAGCTTGAAGTTAACTCTCGGTTAGATGAGAGAACAAAGGTTAAAAGCTATACTCTACAAGATTTGGCCCAATTACTCCACACTGAACCCTCCTACGAAAGTCATGTCAGACATCCCTAATTCTGTTTAATAAGGCATCAAAACAGCACGTAGTTTCACGCATGGGGTGCTTTGTCTGCTGATATTGGGGCTTAATGTTTGCTCGTTAACATCGCATTAAGCCATGAAACACAGCCCTCATTACGATGAAAGCTACCGTTCTTTGTACCCTGGATCGCCCAGGCCACCACCGCCGTCCAAAACTGCGCACTTTTATTCACCGTTACCAGTATCCCGATACACCCTTTTATGAATTCCCTTTGGTTATTTCAGAACGCATTCATGAACGTAATTTACAGTGAAACGCTTTTCATTCCATCTCAGTAATTAAAAAGGTATGTTTACCGCTGAGATTATTTTATTTATGGCTTTTGCTAATTGCAAATGATCTTCTCCGTGCTCCGATAGCGGTTGGATTATATTTTTTTTGCGAAACATTAAGGTTTATTATAATATATACTTTTTGTCATGTTACTGAAATAAGGTTGTAAGTATTAAAAAATGACAAAAGTGGTTCAATTATTTATATAAAACATCATTTACGTAGGTAGGTATCTATATATACAATATCATACATCAATCAATACACATTTCACTTTCTGAAAACATTACACCACATAATGTAGATGCGATCTATTTGATGAATCTTTCAATTGGATATTGAAAGATTTGCCTCATACATAATTCTGAAACAAAAAGAAAAATAAGTTGAAAGAAATTTTTACAAGTAGAGATACTTATAAAAATTTGGTTTCGCTTTTTATACAACTAAAGTGGCAAACGCATACGACCTGGTAGGAATGATAAATGGTGTGACTTCATCGCACGACAAAACGAATTGAGGCTCGACTTCAACTCTACGGGCATGTTTCACCACCTCCCGATAAGTTCCCGTTAAATTACCTAGCAGATAATTTCACATTGTTTCATTTTTTACTTTATCCGGCGATTAGCAACTATCCAGAAGTTGTGTAACAGGCATAAGTTTCCCGAAGTATCCACACTCTCATTCACACTCAACTCTAGAATTAAATTGCACACACATTGCCATTGCCCACTTATTAAATCATTTAAAAGAAGTAAATCATTGTAAGAAGACGTCATCATCATCATCATCATTAACCCATTTGTTACCCCACTACTGGATATAAGAACTTCCACTTCTGATAAGGTAAGCAAAGTCATCTACTAACCTAGTGTTGGTTGGGAGATTTTATACACTGTAGATAAAATCTCTTAGACATTCAGGTTTTGGATGTCGTCAGTAAGATCTTAATAATCTACTTTCTTACCTGTGTTGGCCTTCAAAGCTAACGTAACATGTTGATCTCAAGCACCTTCTTAATTGGCTCAAGTTTCAGCGCCAGTAACTACTAGCTTCCTCTGTAACATTAAAATTTTATTTTTATTTTAAACCCACGATTTAGATATTTAAAATGTTTTAAATCCATTAAATATGAAATGGCTACCATACTTTCCGATCGCGATCAATTATTTTTATCGAATGCCACTTCAACACTAGTGATTCCAATTACTTCTATGAAAACTTCACGAAGTGTGATTTCAAATTAATTTTAGTGAAAAGCGCTTGGTAGAAATCTTCTTAGAAGAAAATATTTCTGTCAATCATTGTAATAACATTAAACGTTTGTAATTTATATGTTAATATAGAGGTTATCATCACCTGATTTCTCTTTTGTAATTTGACGCAGGATGGGCACAGCCAATCACCGTCAGGCGGTGAGGTTATTCCTACGCAAGAGAAATGATACCATTGCAGATGACAATTAGGACCATCACATCCTATCATCGGGGCATCAGCTATGTACTTCCCGCAAAAACAAAAGTCGGTCTCCCTTTCTGAATAATAGGGAGAGTCTTCCGAATTTAAATCGCTGTCTTCTAAGATTTCATAATTTATCGGTAGAACATGGCACACGTGAGCGGCGTATTTCCACCGCTTCAGTTCACACTGCTTACACCAAAAACTCTCTGTTCCATGACGCCAATATAGATGTTCTAACAGACGTTTGTAGTCAAAGTATAACATGGAACACCGGCCGCACGTGAATGTAGATTTTACTAGGGAACTTTTAGAAGTTTTCATTTTGCAACTTCGAGTTTATAGTAAAAGTTTAATCCAGAAAGCAAGAGCTACTTGCCGGACAAAGTAACGTTGAGTACTTCTAAAAACAAGATATGCCCAAAATTATAGTATCCCTATCAACACTGAGTGCAAAATAATTTGGATGGATTGAAAACGATTTATTTTATAGGTACTTTTTTTGTAAGAGGGGGTGCAATTAACGCACCCTCGTTATCTTTAAAGTACTTAAATGACCGTAATTATCGAGAACTAATTAGTAGTTAAAATAAAAAAAGATCTCAAAAATAAAACTTTCCAAGAAATATAAGTCAAAATAATGATAACCTAATTTGTTTTCAGAAAATAAATTATGTTTTCTTTATATAATAGTTTTCTAGTTGGTTTTATTAGATACTCGGAAATCGCTTACGCTGGGTATGTGGTCGTTAACCATAAATGTTAAAGGACTTGGTCTCAGATAGTTTTCACCTACTACGGATGGCAGCAGTTTGTTAGAAGCCCCCAGTGGTTAAAGTTATATAACTCAGTAAACACTAACACTCGCATTAGGCTTAAAAAAATCCTGTAATGATAGTTGTGTGTAGTAAATAAATAAAAATAAAATAAAATAAAATAAAACCTAGGAAATCTTACATATTAACTTTAAGTGCACATTTAAGCCCGATATGCTCGCCATCGTTTTTTAAAACGAGACTGTAGGTAAATCATTTATTTTCGTGTGCAACCGTAGAATTTAATTACTTATGTTTACTGTGTAAAAGTTCCCTAGTTACTACTAAGGCTTTATGATTGAAAGTAGGTGTTTTCAATAGATTCTCATTCAGGTTATCATTTTAAATGGATGAATCCAATATCAAGAATGGTAGCAAGTGGAATTCTGGAGGTTCTGGGAAAAAGGCGTATGTATGAATCCAATATAAAGGTCAGCTCACACCTACACTTTGGAAGCAAGGGATAGATGGTAGCAAATACCTCCGAAAAATTGCTTCAAAGTATTTTCATCTCGGTGTCTGATAATTAGACATTGAAATAAAATTACTTTTATAAAACCAAGATGGAAGCCTATCAGATTAGTCTACCTGTGACCTTGACGTTGTAAAGGGTCCGAAACGTTAGGGTCTAAAGTATAATAATAATAATAATAACCCCACCGCTGTATCCCCACGTCGTCGTCGTGGTGGGGCTTGTGCGCTCCAATGATTCTTAGGGCTATGCCGGTAGAGTTACTCATGCCGGATAGGTCTAAGTTGAGGAGCCAGACTAAGAGGGATACACTCCAAGCCAAGGTGGAACAGCATACGCCGAGGGCTTCATGGCTAGGGGAGGGCTTAGTCGTTAGTATGCGAACTCTGGACACTAGGGGAAATCCAGTTTTAATCTACCCTTACTACGGTGAATGCAGGGCTCTGCCGTAGTCGACCGATAAAGTCCCTAGCTACTCGTGGGATCAAAATGATTACTAGATCTAAAACAAAAAAAACTTTACAGACTAATCTACTATTTAGAGATGACGAATGCACGCAAGTTTCCTCATCATCCCCCACGAAATCTCTCTTCTCATCAATTCCATCCTCATCACCATCCTTCTGCCGTTCTCCAACACCATCATCATCAAGCAGTATACAGTCCGTGGATGTTGCACAGGAGACAAACTCTGTCAACAAACCTGTGCCCACCACTAGCACTGAAACAATCCGTAGGAAATGGAGTATTGAAATGAATAAATTCATCCTACGTACTTACCTTCATTTAACTAATATGGAAACAGACACAAACGCATATTTACCACCCCTTCACACAAAATTCTTAGAAAAATACCCTTACATGCAAGTAAGCCGACAAAGAATAGGAGACCAGCGCAGGGCTATAGTTCAAAAGAAATTACTGCCACAAGAGGTAATAGATCAAATTTATGACGAAGTTAGAAAAGAATTACAAACAACACACACTCAAATACAACAATACTCTTCACAATTCCAACTAACAACCAACACACAATCAACACAACGCATGAAATGGACAAACGAATATAATGAAGCCATCATCAGATTATACTATAAAATAACTCAACTGGAGACCAACAAAACAGCTTACAGAAAACACCTACATGAAGAATTTATAAACATATATCCAAACTTAGCACACATTACAGAACAACGGCTATCTGACCAAAGAAGAGCCATTATCAATAATAAGTACATTACTAATGTAAGATTAGCAGAAATAAAAAAACTAGTAGCAGAAGAATTGCATTTTACAGATATTCAGTCAGAACACATTCATCACGAAGAGCCAATTACGTATGCACAAAGCAATATAGAGCCAGACACACATACACTAAACACTCAAACTACAAATACACTCATAAGTTCTGGAGCACCAAGTATAACAAACTTACCCTTACATCACAGCATAGACACTGAATTGGTGACACAAACACCCGCAGATACACAAAATACGGAACATATACATACTGAAGACAATTTCCTTAACGACATAGATATTTATCAACTAAACTCCACACTAACTCATCCTGATGAGGCCAGGCCAGATATCAATCCAGAAATAGAGGATACCTTTCAACAAGCTCAATCATACTTTACTGACACACACCCCACTAACAGACCCTATATCCCTAAACAAAAAACATCTAAAAAGTTTGCTGCCATAGTTAAATATATCAACACTACCATATTTTCCAAGTACGTAAATGTTGATACCGACTTCATTACCTTGCAGAATATTATTTACAGTGGAGCATGGACAGCTGCTAAGTGTAATGGGGCAAAGCTATCATACCTGCCACAAAGTGAACACCAAACACGAACACAACATAAAAAACCTAATTGGCAAATTAGATTAGAGAAGAAAATAGGTAGCTTAAGAGCGAATATAGGTAGATTAACTCAATATATAAGGGGTAACAGAAGTAGAAAAGTAGTCGCAACAGTAGAGGCAATAAAAATTAAATATCAACTACACGCACAATACGAAAACTTAAACACAGAAATGATACATTTTTTAGATACTTTAAAACAAAAACTAAATGCGGCATCTAGTAGGCTTAAAAGATATGTAACATGTACGAACCGTAAAGTTCAAAACACCAAATTTATCAACAACGAAAAGATTTTCTATCGAAACTTGGCAACAACAAACAGAGAAAGTACAAATCAAAACCTAGAAACACCCTCTGCTGATACACTAAGAGATTTCTGGGCTAATATATGGGAGAACCCTGTACATCACAACCACCATGCAAATTGGATCAAGGATACGATAACACAAGTCCAAGAAATGGAGTTTGAATTTATACCAATAGAAATATTCATAGACGTCATCACGCGTGCACACAATTGGAAATCGCCAGGTACAGACAACATCCACAACTATTGGTATAAAAAGTTTACAAGCCTACATCCATACATCCACAATCACCTAAATTCATTCATTCAATCACCGCACACATTACCGACATACATAACACATGGAGTTACATACATGATACCTAAGGACACACATGACACCGTTAACCCAGCGAAATATCGACCCATAACTTGCTTACAAACCCTTTACAAAATTCTAACAGCCTGCATCAGTGAATTAATTTATAAACATTTAATAAAATATGACATATTAGCAGAACAACAAAAAGGATGTCGTAAGAACAGCCAAGGATGTAAAGAACAACTTACTATCGACGCAGTCACTATGAACAACGCTGTTAAAACCAAGAAAGATATCCATACAATGTTTATAGATTACCAGAAAGCGTTTGATTCAGTCCCACATAGCTGGCTTTTACACGTCCTTGATCTCTATAGAATTCATCCAGCACTAACCTCCTTCCTAAAAACTTCCATGTCAAACTGGCAAACTGTTCTTAAAATAAATCAAGCATCAACAACCCTCACTACTGAACCCATTTCTATTCAACGCGGTATTTTTCAAGGAGATGCTCTGAGCCCATTGTGGTTCTGCTTAGCACTCAATCCTCTCTCTGACTTACTTAATAAAACTGACACAGGATTCACACTAGCAGGCACTAACACACAATGCACCCTGACGCATCTAATGTACATGGATGACATAAAACTCTACGCAAACGATGAAAATTCTTTGTACAAATTAGCAGATACTACACAACAATTCTCTAAAGATATCTGTATGCAGTTCGGTGTTGACAAATGCAAAATTTTCGCGATTAAAAAAGGGAAAATCCAAAGCAATAGGTACACACTCGAGTTCGGAGAATCCATTGAGCCGATGGATGAACATAGCACTTATAAATACCTAGGTTTCAAACAATCCAAACAAATTCAACAAAAAAACACTAAACAAGAACTGATCAAAAAATTCTCTTACCGCCTTAACTTAATCCTAAAAACACACCTCAACTCAAGAAACACAATAAAAGCAATTAACACATTCGCGATACCCATCCTCACATACTCTTTTGGTATTATACAATGGTCGAAAACTGATATTAAACAACTACAACGCATTATCAACACACACCTCACCAAACACCGAAAACACCACCCAAAATCCTGCATACAAAGACTCACACTACCGCGCCAAGAAGGGGGCAGAGGGCTCATAGACATCCACAATCTACACAATAAACAAATATTTACACTTAGGGCTTACTTTCACGATAAAGCTGAATACTCACCTCTACACAAACATATTATAGAAATAGACAACAAACTCACACCACTTAACTTACACGACAGAAATACCCAAACAAATGAACACCTAACAAGCACACAACAAAAAATCACAGCATGGTCTGATAAAGCCTTACACGGAAGACATCGAGCCTACTTGAGCCTGCCACACGTCGACAAAGCAAAGTCGAACGAATGGCTTAAACGAGGTGAATTGTTTCCTGAGACCGAGGGTTTTATGCTTGCAATTCAAGACCAAATTATTGCCACACGGAACTACAGAAAGTTTATTATTAAAGACCCTAACCAGCCGACTGACCTATGTAGACACTGCAACAATGCCTCTGAAACGATCCAGCATATTACAGGAGCTTGTAAATCACTTGCACAAACAGATTATAAACACCGACACGACCAAGTAGCCTCAATCATACATCAACACTTAGCACATCAACATAAATTAATAACTGACATAAACCCATACTACAAATACAAGCCTGAGACCATTTTAGAAAATATACACCATAAAATCTACTGGGATAGAACCATAATTACCGACAAAACCATTCATTACAATAGACCCGACATCACAGTGCATGATAAAACCAATAGAACTGTTTATTTAATTGATATAGCCATACCAAACTCACACAACATGCAGAGCACAATATCTGAAAAATTAAGTAAGTATCAAGACCTCGCCATAGAAATAAAAACTCAATGGAAAGCACACACCGTTCACATCGTTCCCATAGTCCTCTCATCTACAGGCGTTGTGCCAAAGTCCCTAACACAAAGCCTCAACATTTTAAACATGCCCACCTACACACTCCACATGCTCCAGAAAGCCACCATTCTCAACACCTGTCGTATCACCCGAAAGTTTCTCACATCCTCTACATTATCTTCAACCTACTCTATTTAAACTTCCCCTCACACGCTTGGCTACGGCCCGCATGAGAGGTCTCTTATACTCTCTCAAAAAGAGAAGAAAAAAAAAGATATATCAGAATAATAATAATAATAATAATATTTATTTGTACACAAAATCCACAATTAGTGCAAGATACATATGACAATGGGTTGGTTAAGTTGTACAACATGACATAGTATGAGGTCGAACGTACTGATTCCTAAACTAGGCAGAAAGCCTGTGTCTTAGAAATCATTGGTTCCCAAAATTACAGTGACATACAACTATGTATTAAACCGTGCAAGTACTACTTATCTATTCTATAACAATCTTAATGTATGTGCTTACAGTATTAGCACCAATTAAGAGACTATATTAACAAGACTTTCAGTATTTTCGTATGATAACTTCTGCAACCACCTGGCTAGAGTATTTTTCACCTCATGCCTTGTGTGTTTATAAATTGATAAAATTTTATTTATTTTATTGTAAAGTCGAGAACTAGAGGCGACGAATTGCCGACTGGCAAAAGCAGAACGACATTTGACGGGATCACAGACCGAAGACCCTTTGCGTTTATACAAGTTATTTGAATTTAAAGGTAACATCGAGTGTCTACGCAGCACGGCACGAAGTATAAACAACTGTCGGACTGTCATAACTTGAGCTTCCAAATAGAGTTGGGCTGTGGAAAAGTCCCTACGCTTAAAATACATAATTTTTAATATAGCCCTTTGAGCTCGTTCTATATTAAGTAGGGAAGTTTTATACGTTCCACCCCAAGCAGGGATGCAATACGTGATTATAGACTCACAAAGGCTCTGGTATACTAGCAAAGCTGTTTCGGGATCAGCAGAATGCCTCAGTTCTTTGAAGATATATATAAGTTTCCTAATCCGTGTGCACAAGGCATCAATATGAGGTTGCCAGGTTAGTTTGTGGTCAATCAGGATTCCAAGATATTTTATTTTAGGAACAAGAGAAAGGAGAGGACAGTTGCAGTCGCTATTACTACCCGTGCAAGTATGAGCTTTAACTAGACCAGACTCTTGGGGTGGGGTCGCTGTATTAGGTAAGGAGAAACGAATAATGTTAGTTTTCCCTATATTGAGCGTCAGCAGATTTTCCGAAAGCCATTCCTTTACCCATCGAATCGCATGTTCTGCCCTTCGTTTTGCCTTTGACCAGTCGGTGTCATAAACTATCAATGCTGTGTCATCGGCATATGTAAATATGTCACAATTTGGGATCTGGGCCAGACACAAGTCATTAATATATAGAAGGAAGAGTGTTGGCCCAAGAATGCTCCCCTGTGGGACACCAAATTTGACAGTCTTATGATCACTAGTCAGAGAGTCGATCTTTACACATTGCGTGCGATTCGATAAGTAGTCCTCAAAGATGTTCAACGTCAAGCCACGTACTCCCACATGCTCAAGTTTCGAGACAAGGGTGGGAATAGATACCGTGTCAAATGCTTTGGATATATCTAGAAAAATACCGTAACATTTCATCTTCCCATCTAGTTTATCAACTAATGTTTTAGTAACGTCCACAACAGCATCTTCCGTAGATATTCCAGACCTAAATCCATACTGGTTGCTTGCAATGATTTTGTACTTGTTTAGAAAGTTTACTAGACAATTGTTGAGAATTCTTTCTAGGATCTTCGATAACGAGCTTAAGACTGAAATAGGCCGGTAATTTGCGACGTTAGCCTTGTCTCCACCTTTGAACACGGGATGCACCATAGCTTTTTTAAAAACGTTAGGAGAGTATAATAATATAACGCGGAAAAAAACCGTAAAAACTAGTTTATTTCAATATTTTCATCTTTTAAAATTATTCGCTTCGCCACCAGTCCTAAGTAGGTGCTAACCCTTGAAGTGAGGTACTTAGTAGAACCTACTTAGATAACAGACGGCGCTATGAATAGAGGCGGAGGCTTCCTATGTGTAGCGTTTATCACGTCTTTGTCAAAGTGTGAATAAGAATAACTTGTAAGGCTTGAATTTCTATTCAAGTGTTCAAAAGTCTACGAACGATATGATCGTAGAATTTAAATGGAATCTGGGAGGTACTTAGTTGACGTCCTCCCCACGCGCTTAGTCGGCATTTACTCCGTTATTTGGCATAACCGATTTTAGGTCTGGATCTTTTGTAAAGTTTTGTCGGTGATAGATATATTTTTTTTTCAATTTAAACTTCTAGGTAACGTAATTAAAAATGATAATGATACTACTAATGTTGCTGATAAAGGCTACGGTTGCTACTTACAATCACACGACTGGCATGTTTCTTTATCATTGACGACGTCTAGCGTCTGTGCTTTGAGTACTAGACTGCTGATCACGAGGTCGTGTATTCGATTCCCACAGGACACATAAGTTTAAAAAAATTGTGTTTGTCAGTGTTTTTTATGTACTATAAGCAGGTATTTTCATAAAAAAAAAGTACATAAGTATTATACCTATTGTCTAGCACCTATAGCACACGCTATGCTTAATTTGGGACTAGATGATGCTGTATAAAATGTCTCAAAAGATATTTTATTTAAATCTTACTACACTTTAAAAAATCTTTTCCTGACACAATAGTTATTAGTCCATAGTAACAATTGGATTTTTTATATGCTAATAACATTAATGATTACTTTCATTACTCAGTAGGGGCCAACGTCTAACGCAAAATGCCCGGCTTAATTCTCTATTGCTATCTTATTGGAACTGACAACCCTACTTAGAACCATCAACTGCATCTAATGGTTTCTGCTCACAATGGCTAATGCTGGCCACACCTCCACGTCCATTGATGAAACTACTTTTATGGACCTTTTGTGATCGAATAAAGCGACGAAGCCTCAAGGTGGAGCCCTAAGAGAGCTGTTTCTTTTATTTCTGGGTTTTTATTACCTAAGAATCTATCTACAAAATACCTGAGGGGCTAGACAAGTTGCATTTTGAAATTCAAATCGACAAACAAAATGTATGTAAATAACATTAGTGACAGCCCGATTTGTCGAAAGCTTGCGTCATTTCCATACATTTTGTTTGTCGATTCTGATAGTACCCAAACTACCCACACATACGTTTAATTCCAAGATCTAGCTACCGTCTGCAAAATAAACATTTCACGAAAGCACAGATTATATCTGTACTCGAAATCAATACGCTTCGCTGAAAAAGGGTTTCTGATTTCAAATATATGTACTTAGATATTAATTAATTTGTAGTAGGTAATACTTGATAGTCCTGAATACATACCATCACGCCTGTATTTCCCGAAGGGTCAGACAGAGATGTACTAATGTACACCCAAATTACGCCGGTATGTTTATGTCCCATGTAATAAAATAAAGGGCGAGCCTATTTCCATTTCCACAATTCCAGACTCCGAGCAATTTGGAATTTCACAGATAAACCCAATAAAAATGTACGGTCCAACGTTTAATTGCTGATCAAACCAACTTACGTGTTTTAATATTTCCTTACGCTCTACACTTACCATTTTACCGATGACCTAACGAAAACCTGCCATTGGTCACATACATTAACTTGCATATAATACAACTACCCCAAAAGTAAACAAAGTGTGTGACCATTAATATTTAACGTACGCTAAGTATCGTCACAGAAATAGATACGATATAACAGCTGTCTCATGTGAAAAAAGCGTCCACAGACAAAAGGAAAAACACGAAAATCACCGAAGTGATATCGAAGCAATATCAGTTTAGTAACGACAGGACATATCGTCGCGACGGTAAAAACAGTGCGCAAACGGCTGTCCCCAACACGCCTCGACATTTGCCTTGAATACGAATATATCTGCGTCTGACCTCATTCAATATCCTTTTTCCAAGCGAACAGTTTTATCGTCTTTGTTATTTCCACCCAATGAACACTAACCCCTCGAAGGGAATGATTGTGACGTGCACACGAAATTCTTTTTACCTAACTCGTTTATCGTTAAGAATTTTCGTTTTTAAGTTTTATAGTACCAGTCGTTTCTATTTGTGTTGATATTAAACAATTAGTGTCCCGTATTGTTTTTTTTGGCTATATATTTCGGTAAAAAAAATAAAACATTAACGACAGTGTATGGTATATCGGTAAAAATCTACAAACCTTTATAACGTAATAAATGGTAATCGAATGAACCTCAATGGTAGTAACGTGATCGGATTCGCAATATGAAAACTATGAGCAAGTCTTTCACAGTGATATGCAGGGATTCAGGAACGTGACTCAATATTATCCTCTTAAGTCGAGAGACAAATTTAGTATATAGTCTGTATTTTACAAAGCCTTGTATTCTTATACATACAACCTACCCATTATTCTATACTACCAATTTGGAAAAATACTTTTCTCTTGGTCTTAGAAAAATGTTTGTTTCATATTAAGGCTAATAGATATAGATGTGAAGTAATATTGCAGTGAAATAACGAATTTTTCAAATTAGACAATAAAATACTCATAACATCATGCTTGTATCCCTAAAGGATTAGCCAGAGACACCCACAATTAATTGATAAGTACAGTTCGCGCCAAACTTATTGTCCGGGTTGAAGTTGGCACTAGCTAACTTTAACTCAGCCGTAAAAATCGGAGAAAAAATATTATTAGATTGTAATAAATAAAAACGGAAGCTCAAGTCGTAGGCTGTCGTTTTAAATAATTTTAATCCAATATTCTTCTTTCTCCGATTTTTACGGCCTGGTTAAAGCTAGCTCGTGCCAACTTCAAGCCGGACAATAAGTTTGGCGCGAACTGTAATTAGTTTTTTCAATCAATAAAGAACGGAAGTACCCGAAGTCTCTGTTTCTTGAATAATTGTCCCATATTATATATTAAATGTCAACTAATGCTCAATGAGAAGAAAAGGAATCTACCAACTGTTATTTCAGGGATCTTTTAAAAGAATTCCAAGATTTCCTAACACGGCCAGAGTTCGTAATAACAGAACGTCGCATCATATGGAATATGCCCGTGGAAGTTCAAGCTGCAACAATAGTTTATAGAACTAGCCGGGCCGAACAGCTAATTAAGCAAAGTTAACAACAGTTCATGTCGACGACTGAATAAGAAAAAGCTTCTTCAACGCACTCAAGGAAAAAATATGTTATGTTATTTCACAGACGACTGGTCTCTTCGATGCGGCGCAAGCTTTCTTTAGGTACTATAAGTTGTAGAGAACTTTGAAGAGCTCTATACAATTCATCGACACTTCGCCTTACTTCGGATTAAGTTTAGAACATTTTGTGTACGCTGTGTCGATTCGTGATTGTTGCCTCGCCGGACTAGCACTGCCTCGTTCATAAACATATCGAATGCCGGTTTGATTTTACAATTTCCACATAGACCCGATATTTCGAATGCAAACAAATCATATTTTGGAAACATTCAACATCAATACCTCAACCATGAGTTCTATCGAATGGCTTTCGATAGGTTTTCTACGCAACGAAACGGTGTAATCTCATAGTAGATTTTAGTTCCTTACGTAACCGATAGAGGCGCTGCGAGGGTTTTCCATACAAATATTTTACGGCATCGCTAGCGAGTCTAGTGAGAAAAACTCATGGTCGGGGCACAGATGACATAATGTATGTGCCATCGCACAAAGCAATTACCCAATTAGAGTATTTGAAGGCTAAAATATAGCATGCAATTAAAACAAGATTATGACGCGTTTAATACATTTATAGAACAGAACGAATTAAAATAAATATTGTTCGCGAACATGTTATTTAAATACCTATATCGTACGTTCATGATTCATTACATTTACGCATTTTAAAACGAGTTATTTAATTTTGATTATATTTCGTTTGTATCCTTCATTATCATCATCATCATCATCCTCCTGCCCTTATCCCTATTCACTTGGGGTCGGCGCAGTATGTCTTTTTCTTCCATACATCTCTATTAGCCGTCATCTCATCATTCATTCATTAATTTGTATCCTTGTAGTCCTTAATTTCCATAGCGGTATATGCGTGAGAATAAGAAACTTCGTTGAAGCTAAATATGACATTTTTTGACAATATTAGTTATGGAATCATAGGCCACGTTACGTCATCTAGTTATTCAAAACCTGACACAAATAGAAAATCGGAGCTACTACTAAAAATTTAATTAAAAAAACCTAGTACTTTGTTCGTCCTGGATATCGAATTTAAGTCCTCAGCGAGTCACCAATCGGGCTTGCGACTATTACACTTACACGAGTCTTTCACTTTCACTTCACCTTTCTTAACACTTTTACCTCCTTAGGTTATGTTGAAAAGAAAATCCTTAAAAAGCTGCAAATCTGTCTGCTATAGTCTCAACAAAAAGTTTGTAATGATAAGTTTCATCTATACGAGCGTTCAAAATAATAATAATAATAATAATATAATAATAATAATAAATTATTTATTTAGAAAAAGTTCACATACATTTAACAATAATTATCTTACACTATAAAACAGAGCACAGTTTCATGTATATGCCTGAACTAGGTTGGACCTGTGTTTCAAGCTAGCAAGTACAAAAATCTGAAGGAATTAACAACTACATATAAACTTATATATTATTAAAGTACTTAAAGTAAGTGTGTATACTTTGCAACTAAGCTAGCAATATTATTTGCAAACTACGAGTAAATCTTCTGTATGGTCATAAGAAATGCTTTGTAGGTACTGATTTATTCGCTTCTTGCAGCAAAAATAATTTAACTTATAAATACTTAGTTCTCTATTTAATCTGTTATACAGAAATGGGCCTAGAAAAGTAAAAAATCTAATTATAAATACATGTTTTGACGTTGAGTTAGAGGTGCAAACCATATCATTCCGTCTCTTGTTAATAATGTCAGCATTGTAGGTAAGCATGGTGTGCTGTTTTAATATTATATGCATAATGAAAAGTTGACGAACAGTTAGTACGTTGCAGGATTTATATAACAGATGGGTGGGAAAGAAAAAGGGATGGAAGTTGGCTACTTTTAAAATGGCTCTTTGAGCTCGTTCCAGGGGAAGTACATTAGTTTTTGGGGCCCCACCCCATGAAGTAATACAATAACTAATTATGGATTGACATAAGGCCAAATAAACTTGTGTAATTAATTTCGAGTCTGCGATTGACCGTAGTTTTTTAAAAACATATATTAACTTGCGCACTCTCTTAACCAGACTGTCTATGTGCTGCTTAAACGAGAGCGTTTCGTCAATAATAACCCCGAGATATTTTATATTGCAGGTTTTGAGAATAGAGGGACAATTACACATGTTATCTGAATGGTTATTACATTGGTGTGCGTATAGATGCGGGTTAGTAATAGTAAGCTGAGGTTTGCGCATAGAGAAGTGAATATATTTTGTTTTGTCAGCATTTAGTGTTAGTAAATTGTTCCGAAGCCAGTTATTCACAGAGTTAAAACCTAATTGCGCGTATTGGTAAAGTTCGCTACTGGTTTTAGCGGAGAAAATTAATGCCGTATCGTCAGCGTACGATATGATTTTGCCATGTTCAATTTTTAGACCGCACAAGTCGTTTATATAAATTAGGAATAGAGTAGGACCCAAAATACTTCCTTGTGGTACACCAAAACCAGTGTTTTTTTGATAATGGCTCGTGATATTATCGATTTTTACACATTGGTATCGATCGTTTAAGTAGTCACTAATAAGTTTTAGCGACGTTCCTCTGATACCTATAGCCTCTAATTTGTTTAAAAGTATAGAAATAGACACTGTGTCAAATGCTTTGGCTAAATCAAGGAAAATTCCCAAGGACTGGTACCCTTTACCCAGTTCTTGTGTGACATAATCAGTCAAGCTATGTACCGCATCGGCTGTAGATAATTTTGCTCTAAAACCAAATTGTGCAGATGAAAGGAAAAGGTTTTTTTCAAGGTAGTTAACTAGTCGGCTGTTTATAATTTTCTCTAGTATTTTTGATATTGAGGGGAGTAATGATATGGGTCTATAATTATTGACTAGGTCTTTGCTTCCAGATTTAAAGACAGGGATTACTACTGCCTTTTTAAGGCATTTAGGAAAGACTCCCTGAGCTAGACAAAGTCGAAAAATATGGGTTAAATGGGGTACCAAAATATGCTTGAAAAGTTTCAGGACCTTGTTGCTTATATTATCCCATCCAACTGCACAGTTATCCTTGAGACCCGAAATGATTCGGGCTATTTCGAGCTCGTCCGTGTCCAGCATGGCGAAAGATTTCAGGCTACAGGTGGTATTTGACTTTTGGGAGGGAGGAGGAGAGAGGTTCGAAAGGTGTTGGGCAAGGTCGTTTCCTACATTAACAAAAAAGTTATTTACGTTGTTAGCTGACACAAGCGGCGAGGGATTAGTACGTAAAAGATTCGAATTTGATTCACGCTGTTTTGTGTTACATGTGACGTTTTTAATATGTTTCCAAAGTTCTTTGCTATTGTTACCTGCTTTACTCAGTTCATTTCTATCGTAATTATTCTTTAGTTTTTTAAGGAGATTATTGCAAAAATTCCTATATCTTTTATAAGTTATTTGAAGTACTTGATTATCAGGGTACTTCTTAGTTCTTTGGTGAAGTTTATCTCTGTGTCTGATACTCCGAATAAGCCCAGGGGTTATCCAAGGTTTTATATTATAAAGTTTTTTATTTACAGTACTCACAGTAGTATTATGTAATATAGCTTGTTGGACATGTTTTATTAAATACGATAAAGATAAACTGGCGTCAGCAGAATTGTAAACTGGGCTAAAATCAATGTTGCGTAAATCATATCCGAGTCTGTTTATGTTTAGTTTGGTCTTTGTCTGGGGAAGGTTTAGCTTAGGCAGCATTAAATTTATGGTTAGTAGGACAGCGTGATGATCAGTAATTGTTGAGTTTGTTACTAGGGTAAAAAAAGGTAACCCAGATTTGATCATCATGTGATCGAGGCAGGAACCGCTCTGATGTGTAGGCAAAGTATGTGCCGGGAGAAGCCCATGGTATGAACACAAATTTAAGTAATCTTGGGTTCCTGCATCGCAGATATCGGAAGTAATGTTTATATTTATGTCACCTGTTAGTATAATATTTTTATAGGAGCCTAGTACTTTTAAAGTCTGGTCCAAGAAATTGTGAAACGAATCTAAGTTCCTTACGGAAGGGGATCTATACATAGCAATTATCGCTAAGTTTTTACCTATTTTAATAACTAAACTATTGGTCATGCAGTTTTGTAGTGACGGTTCCTCGACTGTGACCTTTAATGTTTCCTTAGCATAGACTACCACACCGTCATTTTGATTGTGGTTTATTCTGCTATAGAATAGGTTGTATCCTGGTATTATTGGGAGGTTATCGTACCGATTTGTTAGCCAACACTCAGTTAGTACTATTATATCACAATCAAAACTAAGTCTATGTAGAGTAATGACAAGGCTATCTATATTCTTATAAATACTACGAATATTTTGGGTAAAAATGGTTAAGGGGTGTTGATAGTCAGATAGATATTGTTTGCAGTCCTCTACCTCACATGACTTTGACTTAGTTACAAACGTGTCATCTAATGATGGTCTTCAAAGATTGGGCTTCTTTGAAGACCATCATTTTGAACGCTCGTGTTTAGTAGTAAATGTTTGCGGTCCCATACGAAATTGCAGAAAACAAAGTCTTTGTTGTACGCAATCCACTGGAATAGCCTATAAAAGCCACCGACAAGCCCCTTCAAAATAAATATTTATGTTACAACAAAACGTTTTTGTAATAAAGTTCTGATTTTTCTTGCAATAAATTTATAACTGCAGCTATTAGCGTTTGTGTTTTATGTTAAATAGTTTTTATACTGCTTTACCTGCAATTAGTTTACTGAATAGGATGTACTTATGTACTTGACATTTGAAATACTCTAAAGTATTTATTTCCTTTTGTTCTGTGCTAGGCTCCTTTTTAATAATAATGCTAAATATTTAACACCCGGGCTGTGTATCTTACACCTACAAAAATACCCCAGACTGACTACTTGTCTGTTTAGTAATTCTCAAAAGAATCATATTTTTTAAAACAATAAAAAATCCAAACAAAAAAATAACACTAATAATAATAATTGAATAACACCACCGAACACGAAGAAGCAACCAAATAGACGTTGGTTAAATATTTAAATACATAATTATTTATTAATTTAATGTATTGCTGGTGATCATTTATCAATCCATGTATAAGTGTATACATATAAAAAATACATAGAAAACTAAAAAATAAACATTCCTGGCATGCACATCAATTAGTGACTACGACATTACCAATTAAATTTAATACAAATAACATAGTCATCCCAACTATCATAACCTTTTACCGACAAAAACTCCAACTAAATCAACTTGCACTTTATGCAGTGAAGCACCCCTTGAAAGCATAATTTTCAAAAATTCATTTAAAGAATGTGACAATTTAAATCTCTCCCACAACCGATATTCCATTTCCATCAAAGTGCTACATAAGAAAGCTTCTTACTTCTTTATCCGAAAATATACTATAAATGAGATTAACCCGTTAGTGCCGAGGTACCGAGGCAGAGCCCCGAGCCGATGAAATCTCCGCCGCCGCCGGCGCGTAAACGGCATATAAATAACGTTTTATGACATATTAAATTCCGCTAAACGTTAAATATGCCGTTCTCATGTTTGAAGTGTTCTCGACGGGAAAAATATTAATTTCCAAAGTACAGAACATACTTTCAAACGACAATTGCAAACCTCCCCTCGTATATGAAAATATGGAAATGGCCTAATCTTCATAAAATTTTTAATGTATATCTTGATGAATAATAAACCATAACAGTTACGTTTAAATAATCCTATGAAGGTTATGCCACTGTGTTTAACGACACTATTATAGAGCGTACGCTGATGACGTTATCGAATCCGAAGCTACATACAACGCATTCTTAAAATGGACATGGAAAACTGGATACATTAATAAGTTATACAATCACTGGTCCTTTTTATTCGAGGAACTTGGTTATAATCAAACATCGTGCAAACCTAAAAGTATATTTTGCGTATGATTTGTTTCCAAAAAATATATTCACTTGGTATCTAAATGCATGTGTTTTTGCGAACAAAAATGTGAATGTGCTTATGTCGGCACAACGTTTCACACTTAATTCTTCTTTTGCACATTTATTATATATTAAAATTATGACGATTACGACGAACAAAACGATACCTAACACATGTGTGAATCTTCGTAACGACGAATCCATTACCTTTGTGACTACGCCCTAAAAATCTCATTAAATTGCGATTACAGTAACACTCGTCTCGCCTAGCATATGTAGACTGTATAATCTAATAGGCACTTCTCTCATACGAGGGCACCCAAATCCCGGTTTTCGTACATCGTAAACGGAAATTTCCACATTGAATATTTTAAGTAAACCTCTCGAATAGATATTATTTTTAACGCCAAATCAAAAATCCTTACAGTCCTTCATAACATTTTTATGATGCTGCACTTTTATTGTTATTACAGTCTTCACGACAAATTAGTTTCAAATGAGAAATATTTATCCCAATATTTGCACTAAGGTGTAGATATAGTATTATAAGTATTTGCGACATCGTAAGAATTAATAAATTTCTTCTTTTTCCTAGCCTTTTTCCCAACCATGTTGGGGTCGGCTTCCAGTCTAACCAGGATGCGGCTGAATATCAGTATTTTACACGGAGCGACCGCCATCAGACCTCCGCAACCCAATTTCTGGGCAATACCGATAATCAATGGAAAGACTGGTTGTCATGCTTTTTAGGTTTCTGACTACCACTAACGATTGTCATAGGTGTTCGTATGATAACCGGGACCGACGGCTTTACGTGCTCTCCAAGGCACGTAGGGGTCTCGATATGTTAAGAATGGTCACCCACCCATCCAAAGACTGACCGCGGCAAGTGTAGCTTAACCTTGCAGATCGGTTGATCAGCGTTGGTACAACTTAGCCACGAGCCCCTCATAAGAATTAATAAATTTAACGAGCCCAATTGACATACTGGTTTGATTAGGGATAAATTGTAAAGTAACTAGGTAATTGGTGCCTTCGGCCCGAACAAGACGTTAGATTATATGAATTACAAAAACAAATAATGTTCCTCTACTTGAATCTCAATTCCTGATAAAGAATGACTTTTAACAATGCTGATTGTGTTCCACCTACTATAAAGTAGAGTATCTTTTACAACATACAACTACGTTTACAGTTTCCCACTCACCTAATTTAGTAATATACCTTGCTGCCTTAAATTAAAATGCAAAGCACCTTTAGTATAAAATGGTGTTTATTGTTAAAAAGCCTTCGCGATTTAGGTGAAAGTTGGAATAGTTTTCCAGGTTAGGACATTAACTTTACCTAGGACTCGTCCGCAATGTTTTGAACAGTTCAAGATAATGCCTCGGGTGATTGAAACTTTAGTAGTCACTTTTCGTCTGCGTCATCGGTATAGGGAGATGAAAATCCGAGAAAATCCTTCAGGGACGCCAACATTAGCATATTTATTAGTATCATCCGAGCCGCGTCCGCACCACGCCACGGATCTGTTATCAATAATGACTTACGCGGAATTACAATAAAATTTATATTGACTTATAGCCGTTATTAAAGCCGCCTTGGATCGACCCGATATGTAAATTAAAGTAAACTCAGCGTATACCTAGAAAACGCTTACAATTTAATTACTTACTCCCAAAGCAAAATGATAATTGATTTATTAACATAAATATGATACGTTAATTATGTTATACAGCAATGAGAAGGTTTACGTGGTTGGAATAAACTTAGTTTTATCCAGAATGTTTATGTAGAAATGTCTTGTTTGAAATATGAGAGAGAAATTACAAAATAATTTGCATGTACTAATAATACAAGCAGTGACATGGTGCCGGCTTTATTAGAGACGTATAACGGCGGGGAAGTCTGGTCTGCGGCGCTTCGGAGTCACGGCACGTAACTGTACAAGCTGACACTGCTACAAGATGTAGCTATTATTTTACATACGTCTTAGCAAGTACTGTTTATAAGGGCAACAATGTGGAGTAAGTAATATATCATTTTAGAATTTGCTAAGGATCTGCTATGCGTTCTTAATATGAATTCATACCTATATTAACCTATACTAACCAGACGCAAATCCAAACTGAGCTGTTACTGAGGATTTTCTGACTAAAAAAAACAATCTGCTCGACCTGGTGATCGTATAATGGACCTCGCTCTGCTTTGTGTCTGTGGCCACTAAATGAATGCTGCTGTTTTAAGTTGTAAGTATTAGAGTAGGAGAGGACCTACTCTTACAAACTCTTGCCTTTCTTGTAGAGTTGTATTTATAAAGTTCTAACGAATGACAATTAATAAACCTGTAACGCACCAAATTGGACGAAAACAGTTTTACTGTTATGCTATGAGAGAGATAACTTGCGAACAGGCAAAGCAGGTCTATGAAATTTAATGTTAGGTTGTATTAATCCATCTAGTGCCCGTTTTACTATTAGCAGTGCCGGGACCACTTTTCGTGTAAATGTTCAATATCGCCGGACCATTCAGGAGATGAATTTACCGGAAGAAACAAATCAAGTGAAGCAACAAACACTACAACCGATCGCGCAATTCTGATTGCTTTGGCTCATTCATTCTGTCACTCGATTTAGAACTTTAAAGTAAACTCCGTTGACGTTACCTTGTGTAAGGTTGTCGGTGTCATCGTGTGAGCAAGAGGTGGTCGTATGCAAATATAATTGCGGGCCGATGCAACGGACGGGCGCGCATTAGTAGCGCTTTGTGCGAGAATGACTCGGTCCATTTCACACTGCTCTCTGCAAATTAGCCGCTTTCGATTCTACTGTTAGATACGCCTAGCTGGATTCCTCTTGTATTCCACCCAAAGTACTGGCGGGGGATACTAAAATCATTTATGAGCTCAGGACTATGCGTAGACCATGACTAAGTATTTTATCTGCGTGTATACACGTACGATGACACGTAAATAAATAAATAAGCAAATTTTGGATTACTGTTTTTTTATCGACCTTACTAGAAAAAATTGTAGCGAGCATAAATAAATTTTCTCAGATACAATAAGATATGGTTACATTGTTATTATATGCTACTATTACTTAGGTACTATTATTTTTACGTTATTTTTAGTCACTTGTTCAAGACCATCATAATAATTTATGTTGCTGTCATTGTACTAGTCGAATCCGAATGTCGAACGGTTTCGAAGGAAGTCAGCAGAAGTGGACAAAATTAGTTGCTTTTTCATTTTTCATCTAGAGAAAAATATCATTAACGCTATGTGAGTGAAATGCGGATCATTTCCTGTACGAGTGCCGGTCGCTGCATACAAACAGAATCACAGAGTCCTTGCTAAAACGCCGTGTTCCAATTAACTTTTCGTAGAAAAAATGCAGAATTAGACGCGCAACTAGCTCTGCATTGATCAGTATGTGAACGCGACCATACCAATGCCACCGCGCGATTTCCAAACTAACTTAGTTTAAAATTTGTTCTAAATTCAAACGAAGTCGCTCTTTGTTGTTCCCTGTGGACGCGAGATAAGGCTATTTCGGAGGTAAATTCTGTACTCGTATAAGTATTGCTTCATTGGTTTTGACTTAAAGATAGGTAGGTACTTACCTAATTTGTTTTCTAAACTTTGTTACTATTCCAATCACAGACCTACCTACCACGATTAGAATGCAACCCATGCAAAAATGTGCAGTATGCGGGTGCATATATGACTATTCATCATCCTTTTCGTTTGCCCTACAATTTTTGAAAATTAGAGCAGGAAAAATATAGTTTTACGAATTTCCATGATAAAAAAAATCGCCAATTTTTTTGCCAGTTCGTGAGACACAAAGATACTTGATAAATTTCAGTTTAATCCTTTAGCATTAAACAACCAGGTATGTACCTAGTTTAAAGCTCTTAAATTATTTCTTTTAGAGGTCTGAGCCGTCTCTTATCTTGCAACAACGTTCTGGGCCCAGCAAGTGTTAGGTAAATATTTAGCAAAACCTTGTAATCCTTAGGGTTTTTGCTCGTCGGGCGGCGGCGGCGCGGCGCGACCCGTGGTATTCCTTTGTCCTACGCTTAGTGAGTACAAGCCCTCTTATCATCACGCTTTGTGTCCAGTGATAAATTGTTGCCACAACTTTGTTATTTTACCTATCATTTAAACTGAAAAACAAAAAAACTGTATAATTTTAAGAAGCCCAGTTTTCCTTTCATTCATTTCACTCGTAATTCAAATCTGTAGTCGGCTTGGCTTATATACGCGATGTTTTGAGGATTTGTATTTTATAATGATAACTAGCTTCCCGCCAGCGGCTTCGCCCACGTGGTATGTTATTATACATATAAACCTTCCTCTCCAATCACTCTATCTATAAAAAAAACCGCATGAAAATCCGTTGCGTAGTTTTAAAGATGTAAACATACATAGGGGATATAGGGACAGAGAAAGTGACTTTGTTTTATACTATGTAGTGATAATGTATTATATTCAGATAATTACATCCATAGTAGTACCTATTTACATTGGGCCTTCAATCTTAGGTTTCAATAAATGAAAAAAAAGGGGAATATAAAATAATAAAATCAGTTCATCATATCAAACGAATCGAAAGCCAGACAATCCCAAATACCTACCTACTACTTAAATTAAGTAAATATTTCACTAATAAATGTGCCACATCGGAAAGTCGGGCACGACACAACCAATATAATCTAATACTTACCTACATAGGTAGAATAGGAAGGTACCGCTCGATTGGATCCGTATGCAACGGATAAGATTGGATGCAAAAATTACAACCAAGCTCTTTCATGTATGTTCTAACGTTATTAAATCAGGCTTTTGCTTAAATTAGCATCCTTATAAGACTTGTATTTTGCCATATTACGCGGATGCATCTCACGTAGGTAGGTATACATTTATTTTGTACATACCATTGCGGTAGGCAGAGACTAGAATTCCATTTCAATTTATTTTATATTTGTTATTATTAAAAAGGTAGTCGTTGGCTGTATTGGCATACACAGCCTCCTTAATGAGTACCTAGATGGTATTGCGACTACTGTTATTTGGTACCACCTAGAAGGATTTTACTACAAAATCTCATACTTAGTCGCCTTGCAGCAAACCCGCAGGGAAATAGGCAGTATTCGCTAGAAAGAAGAAATTTTAACAAACTCTAGTCAAATTAAACGCTGACTTATTAAACAACACGAATTCCCAACTCAATTTGGGCAACATAAAATATGTGTAATGCTAGTCATAAAATATAATAACCTAACCGCGCCAATCTAACGGAGTTTGGAAGTTTCATCAATTAGCTTGAGCCAACTAGGTCAATCGATCTATCACGAATTGATCTGCGCCTTGTATAGGCTCATCCAGAACAGAAGTGTCTAATAAATCAAGTGCCACAATTTGTAGCTAACCATTATACTTGTATTATTATTTTCGTAAACGAAGGTTGCCGATATGAAATTGTTGTAGAGATTTTTAAATTAAATTCCTTATTTTATCGTAGCCACCTGCTTGAGTTTGTGTTATTTATTACGTTATTATTCTTCAGGAGTAGGACACAAGATCGTTACAAACTAGGTTTTACAGATTTAGACAGAGGTGCGTACTAATGTAACTACAGTTCACTGATCAGTTTTTAAGTATTTTTAACTAACATCTGAACTTATAACTGCTACTAATAATTATATAAAATCCCCATTTGGGTACACTTTGCTCGACCTGGAATCTATCATAGGCTTGTAACCAATAGACAGGATAAACATGTTTATTAGCGGAAAATTGCAAATACTAGCACATCCCAGTGAGTTGCGGAGGAAGTAGTTGTGTAAAAGTAAAAAAAAATCCGGCGCGATATGAAAAGCGCTTTTATTCCGCGAGATGACGTAACATTATCGCAATATCCGTGCGTCGTCGCTGTCCCGCGCCCTGAGAATATCAAGAAGATATATTTTCACGGAACAATGCCTCTACGGTATCTCAATTTTCATTTCCCCTCGGCGGGACATCCGGTGTGATTTGTAGCACCAGATAATATACAAAACGGTGGCTTCGCGGGACGTCCTGACGCTGTGTCAGCGGAAAATCTAGGCCCTCCATCTTTATCTCCAATACTTTACCGACTTTCTTTATCGTATATCACATTGATCCTTTTTAGCGACTGGTATAGTAAGTAGCATTAGGGAATTTTATTGCACGTAGAGAATAAAAATGGCTTATAATAAACCTTAAATACCTAATAGTAAAAAATATCTGAGTTTTTAGTGATGATTACCTTTTAAGGAATCGGTAGGTAATCATTCTTAAAAGTTTTATACAAATAAATTTTAGGAATACCACGCCCAATGACGCTCACATACTTTACACACAAACTAAGTGCGGATCAAGCCGATCAAGGAGCCCACAACTATAAATGTAAGAACCTATCTCAGTGTTATACATATAGATTCTAGGGCTTTCTCGGAGCGGGATCACGATTAAGGGGTTTTCGGGTTACAAGCTAAACCATTTCGGGCAATCCCGAAAGATACCCGTGTACCATAAATATTCATAAATGCCTATGAGCAAGTGGGTAGCAAGTATAGAAATACCATATCCCTATACTATTTATATTCCTACACAAATTCCTATACTTCTACGTTTAGATAGCATGCTCGTAGCAAGTCCACGGTGTCTCGATTCACGTTGTCCAATTTCTGCAAGCTGACTCTGCTAAGTACCTACTGCAACTCTGCCCATCCACTCTACCCATAGCCACCTTGTAACCTTAGGAGAACACATCACGCTATCGTTTTGAGTGACTCTTAGGAACTTGGTACCATTTCGTATCGCGTAGTATCTATTACTACATTTATAAATTAAAGTCCTGCGCTGACTACTAGGTAGGTACTACTACTATACCTGCGAATTTTCATATCGTTTTCACCAATAGAATGAGGGATTATCTTGGAAGTAATAGGCTATAAATTTATAAACCCGTGTGAAGTCGGGACAGAAAAGTATATTTAAAACATAGGCGTTTTCACCCTTGCTCTTATTCATAAAACAAAAAAAAACAACTTTGAACGAATGGTAGCATTTCTGTAGATCTTGTTTTGTGTGTGTGTGTGTGTGTAAGTGTGTGTGAACCGATGAACCGATGAAATAATTTGAGCACGAGCACATGTATCAGCTCGATTGGCGCTCTGTTCGGGCAATAGGCTGCTATGCTACGCGGGTCGGGTTCGATCCCCGCATGGAGCAAATTCTTGTAAGACCCACATCTGAGATTTCTATTTGTAAGTTCATTAACGATAAGTTTTATCAGTGTTTGAGTCAGCTGCTGACTCGGTGACTTATTAATGCTCAGTGCTAAGCACCCTATACATATTGTAGAAACAGTATACCCTTAAAGAGTTTATAAATGCCTACTTGAAAGTTACCTTCGCCTTCGAATAGACAATTTTGATGTAAATTTTGTGAAAGGTAATTATGTAACTTAAGCTTTTAATCCCCTTACAAAAGCAATGTTTCAAAGTTTGTAATTTCCAAATAAAGCTATGTAGTTAATTCTCGGAAGAGTTTAATTTTGGATACAAGATATATCTGTTTTAAAAAAATAGAACGAAAGTGCCATTAACCCTCTTTGTGCGTAGGTTGAGCGGGTCGGCAGGCCTTTGCCTCAGCTAAAATTACTTTTCTATTGTTTATCTTATCGCAGAGCTAATAAGGTAAGAAGCGAAAAACGTAAGAGGTGACAAAAATACTTAAGTAAATACGACGGCAAAAATAAACAAGAGAACCTACTTTTGGTTTACTAAAACGCCCAACGCCCGTATTAATAAACACAGTTTAGGCTAGGAGTAATTAATCTGTTTTGTCACTGCCAGATGATTTTAAAGTGACCGAAAAACAATTCTTATGAGGCTGGAGGATATCCGCTTAATAGATTCATTGTCACGTTGTATTTACCTATTATTTAAATCAAAAGGATCCAAATTAGAAACTTAATAATCCCTAAGCAACTCAATGTACCTAATACCTACCTGCTTACTAATTGAAAATGCAATGTAAACGGAATCAAATTGTCAACATGAAGATGGTGATTCATGTACCTATTACGTTATTTGAGGGTTAGTAGTAATAATTTCTACTAGTATAAACAGAACAAAACAGCCTCGATGAAACTGTGATGACAACGTTTTACCGTCAGTAGGTATATCAGTATTCTGTAGTTTTACTAACTATGCACTTTTTATATAGGTACCTACATAAGTAATATTCCTCACGTCATTTTGTCACGTTTCTTCAACTGCGATCGAAAGGAAAAAATCGTCTGTAAGAACAGTTTATTTTCCCGCGAGCCAGAAAGCAAAACTATCAATGGAAAAAGTCCAATAGAGATAATAATAATCAAAGCCATGCACCAACTCACCGGAAGTAACCATCGAGTAGTCTGCACTCACTGGGTCCTGGAACTCACTTCACAACACACAAATCTACAAAACACAATCACTAGATTATAGTTCGCGAGAATAAATCGAGTGCGAGTTCATCGAAATTCATCTAACAATAAGTTCATGCACAAGACCTCCCGAGCTGCACTAGACCACCGAAACACTGATTTAAAACTATCAAGTGGGTTCATTTCTGTCAATACATTTCCAAACTACACTAAACTGCCAATAAATTATTATCGAAGTATTCAAACAGAGTGAATGATATACGAATGATATCATTTTATTTTAACGTCTTATTTATTAAATAAGAACAAAAAAGTAATCGTAAATTATCGCTGTTACAAAAATAATTTACGCCGTACTCTATACCACAGATTATACTTACAAGGTAACAGGGTTAATGTCTTGCCAATATTACCAGCATGAAATTCGTTTTTTTTAGAATGTTGAAGTAAGACATAATACAATAAAGGCCTCTTTCACCACCGCTGCAACACAATTTGTATAAAATTTTCTGCCAAGTATTTTACGGGAACTTGGTGGAGAAACATGTCCAAAATCATTCTTTTTAATCTAGCATCAGAAAGAAACTTATGACAAACACAAAAAGATTATTTTGTCACTGATTTGTCAACAATCCCAAGCCAAAATCACTTTGTCGTTTGTGACGTAAGAAAGCGTCGACTAAGAATAGATTTGGGGAAATTCCCAGGGGGTTCGCTGCAGGCAGTAATACCTATCCATAAATGTATGTTCTGCCAACGCGCAGATATGAAAATTGTTGAGGACTGTTGTTGCGGTGTACAACTAAACTTTATCTGGGCTTACGAGCGGTTGCTCAAATGCACCTGGTCTCAACAATTCCTATTTCACTCTCAAACAACAACAAATCTTCTTTACCGCGGTCTAAAATACATATTTACGCTACAAAGAAACCGCACATCTCCTATCTGTGTCGAAAAATGACTATAAAAGTATTTTCGTTGGTCGTAAACACTATAATAAAGTTTAGTGGCCACTCACGAGTATGAACGTTTGCAGCGTTACCCTCTGTTGTGACTTCCTCCTAACACCACCGTCTAGTTTTAATTTATCTAATGTTCCGCCCTCACATAGCTCTGCCAGACCGAATAAATATTTTACGACAAAAGTTCTTTTCTTTTGTTGAAAACTCTTGGTTACCTAATAAGAGATCTCAATCACGTGGTACAGAATCCAGGGCTAAAATAACCACTTTTGCACTCCTGAAGGCTGACACGTCACATTGACAATGTAGGTAGGTACTAATTGTTTCATTAATTTAGTCATAATAAATCCATCGTTGTTTCGATTGCTAGATCGAGCAGTGTTAAGAGTTTTTGTATGAAATTCTCAGTAGATCGGAGTTGAATTTGTGCCCAGTTTTAATAAGCTCGTTATCTATTAGGTACATGGGACCTAAAGATACCGGCTAAACCGAGTATGTTTTGAATTATCGTAAGTATTAAAACGGAGGACCTATAAGTACCTATATGAAAAAGCAATTCTCTTTTATATCTCAACCTGTCTCGTCAATTCTTCCACTCCACAATCTATTTGTAATTGGATGTCTGCGAACATATCTCACGGCCCAACATCATAATTCATCTCTAATATACATAAATGTACATAAAACGTACATTACGATCGTCCTCCTAGTCCCCAACGTGGAGTTATCTCAAATAAATCTTTGTATTAATGATAAGCGTTATCATTTATCTCGTAATTTATAGCTACCTAATAGGGAACGTACGCCCAAAATTCGACGTAGATACGTCTTTATGTAAGCAAATAAATATAAAGGACCCAATTGTCAGGAATAAGATAAAACAGTCGATTCTCCCTCATTCAGTAATCTTCCTTTTGCATAGTTGGCGCATATTGAGTACCTATGTCAGTCTTGTTTATTATCAGAAAATGAACTATTCTTTTATGAAATAACTAGAAAAGTATCAGCGAATGAAAGTAGAATACCCAAAGGTTTTTCCTAATATTCACCGCTTCTTAGTGCTTCAGGATAAATAGCTGTAATAACTGAATGGGTTACAGGTTGCTCCTTGAATACTTCTTTTAAGTATCTTCCTGGATATATCCAGTTGGTAATACCTCTCGCCGCCGTCCGCTATTATAAACCTGCCAGTATCTAGCCTCAATCTAAGTTTCAATTCTATTTCTGTACAGATCTGAATATAAATTGAATTTGCAGCCACAATGGAGCGAGCATATTGTCCCCGGCAGGACTTTGCTCGCAGAGAACATTTGTGCTCGACAAATTGATTTATTAACCTGAGGACCGAAATTGCAGACGAAAAATCTATTCGTTTAGCAATAACGAGGTAATAAACCCGTTTGTGTATAAATTATGAATTGCACCGTTTTAAATGGGTTTCTCCTTATTTTAACTTGGATTATGTATTGTATTAAGCTATTTGTACCACTATATATCTGTTTAAGAGGATTTATTGAGGTAGTTCTGTAGATCTCAATTTATGTTGACTAGATAGAAGTTCTTAAAAACATTCAGTTACTCGATCCCATGAAGTTTTACAAGGATGAATAACAAATAAACTATCGCAAATGAGACGAATAGGTAGGTAAATAAAACAAGACAAGAATACGCAATTTCAATACGGAAAGAATTCAAGTCGGCCTTATGAGTTGCGCAGAAATCATTCATGGGCAATAACACCCATTTCTGCTGGGCGCCACCTCAGTTATTGCCCCGGGATAGGATTATTGGCAAATTGTTCCGTTCGCATTCCGGCCCGACTCGCACATGAAATATTAAGCACCAATGTACCGATATCGAAAACCTACGTAGGTACTAACACATATCACACACACGTATAAATACGACGTGAATGATGTTTGGCCTCGTATAACACCAGTTATGGATCAAACCTTTACATTTCTCTGTAATTATTTTGTAAAACACATACCTACCGAAAACGATTACCTACTCATTGTTATGATTACAATTTAATTTGAACTAATTAAAAACATAGCAATATATTAAAAACCGATGGAATGGTTTAGAAAAATTATAGGATACTTACAACATTTCTCCTGTTTCATACAACATTAATTTCAGACGTAGGTAAGAGGCTGAAAAACAATTTACTTGACAAAGATAAAAGCTAATCGACAATCATTATGAAACAACGGACAATGACAGTAGCAGAGGTACCTACTAAAGATAAAACACAGGTAACAGAAGGTACGGAGTACGTACCTATTCGAAGATAAAGCCGAGATTGTACTGGCGAATATTTAAATACGAGTTGAATATTTGCTCTAACTAGGTTGTAACGGTCGATTCCTGCCTCGCGAACGGATGTTAGCGCCCATAAACTGAGAAATAAGGCCCTCAACACGGATGCTGCTCGGTACCTATACTCCAACTGACACATTAATGCGTGAAAATCAATTTTAATATGATTTTATACGTTGGAAGGTACAAGGTACACAGGTATCGTACTGACCGTTACGTAATATTGTACATAAAAGCTCCTTCATCCGAATTCTTCAACCTTCTCAGCGTTTATGGGTTTCGTCATATACAACCATTATGTCTTAGATAAATATAGGCACATATTTGGGGTTATAGATATAAGTAACATAACAGTACCGTATCCGTAATACGTAGCTATAGGAGTATATTTTCTTTGAAATTTTTCCTGTGTGAGACGAAAATTATTTTCATTATTCACATTTTATGGTTTCATAACAAAAGAATACGGTGGCTTTAAAGGTCAGTTTTGTTAGATCAAGAGCGATATACACAATCGCAAAGGAGATTCGGCTGGATATAACATATGTCAATCAATATCCCTGCTTATAGGTATGTACATCGATGTGTGATCGGCGCCGATGCCTTGATTATGTGGGGAGTTAGAGCATGTTTCATTTTACAAAGCAATAATATTTCTTTTTTGTACTAAATCAATTGTGAAGGGTTGAAAAGCTTTCTCCTTGTATTTACGTGAAATATAAAAGTAAATAGCATTTGATATGATGAAATACCTTTTGCACTTGCTAAATACAAAACAGTTTAAACTAGATTCATCTAACTAGAAGCTTTATCATCCCCGGCAAACAATACTATCTACGTTGCGTTTGAAAGTTATATGAAATACACACTAAAATGAAATTAGGTAACCAGGCACATAATTTTCTAAGCAGAAATTGTATATCAAACACACAAAGCATGTATGCTTAAACCAAAAATATAGACAATACGGTGAGAGCAACTCCTATTGTGGTCCCACGTCTTTGTTCACCTATCTATGAATCCTATCGCCTCTCCTTATTACATTTGGGCGTACATTCTGTGGATTCAATGGCCGCGGTTTGCCGGGTATGGTACTCAATACAAAATATGCCTTTACCCTTACGATGACAGTGTTTTTATGATTTTAGGAACATATTTGACGGAACAGAAACCGTTGAAACAGAATGAATTCTTACCTTTTGTTTTAACAGGTACAACTCTCAACTATTGCGAATGGCAAAACATTGTACAAACAATTTTAGTGTAACCAATAGAGAATCTTGTAAGGGCCACAACGGACTAGAAGGAAATGAAAGCCATAAGTCTGAACATATGAGTGTGGAGTTCGTTACCGGGACCCATCAGTTCCGGCCATGTTACGAGCCTTCGAATTTGCGTGCAAATAAAATTGCCAGCCATATTGGTATCGAACCAAACTGGACTACCCGAGAGACGGACGTAAAGCGGGATGGGATATAAAATGTGGACTCGCCCAAGTCATCTCCTGCGGATGTTTGCAAGTAGGGACGTGGGCGTATAAACAACATTATGTATCGAGGTTTTCGTAAATAGTTTTGTGTACAAATATTACAAAACCTACGTTACAATTTGGTTAAGTTTATATTTGTCAAACTATTTAACCAGGCCAAAGCAAAATTACCCTTTCACACTTACAAAGCCATATTTATACAATGTCTGGCTCTAAAGAGAAGTTAGTGTTGCAATTCAACACTCAAAGTTTCGATATAACCTACAAACAAACCAAGTCGTAAATTCTTGAATAGCTTGATGAGTGGCAAGCAAAATAAAGTCCTGAAACACAAGCTGTGCGCTATTGAACAATACTGCCACCAATTGCGATAATATCTATTCACCAGTCATACTTTTAGCTGGCGGCGATTCTGCGTGGTCGCGGCAGCAGATTTTATAAGGCATAAACCCTGAGATAGCGACAGTAAAACTTGGAACTGAGGCAATATGCCAGCTCCCTATTGCCAGTTCCATTGCTTTGTTTTAAAGTGACTAGGAGGGCGATACCTATAGCCACGCTATGATTACGCCTCAGTAGATTCAGTTAGAACAAATAATAATGATGAGTATTGAATACCATTTCAATATAAACCAACGTCCATCTATTGTTTATCAACAACATCAATATTCAGTCACACATTCGTATGAAGCGTTTTGCTGACATACGAAGAACCTAAGTAAACAAAAAGTACTGTATAATGTTGTGCCGTTTGTTTGTATTTTCATGAGTATAACACAAGCAAGGCCATCCAAATACCTAAAAGTAATGTAATAAATGTGTCTGCTGAAGTATTTATTTTAGAGCAACTATAAAAAATAACAAATTATTATCAAAGGCGAGAGGCTACCAACGGAATCATTATTTGTTCGTACTATTTTGATACCGCAAATATGATATCATAACTTTTTATGGCAAAACCAAATAGTATCATCAGTTTCCTGAATGGTCCTAAAGAAGTATCACTCTATTACGCCGGAATAATGCCAACCCTCCCAAATCCGTTTATCGCTACAGTGGTAAGACTCTCTGAGAGGCGGTTCAGCCTGTTTAGATACAGTGCACTCGATATACCTACTTAGTTTAAATTGCGAATTTGAGCTTTCTTCATAAGCTGAGAAAAAAATATCTATACTCCGATAAAATCTTTATTACCTACAATATCGAAGTCTTGGGAATTACACATTTTGAGTGCTGCTTTTTATATACATATATTATATTATACGTCTCCGATTTTTACAGCCGGGTTAAAGTTAGCTCGTGCCAACTTCAACCCGGACAATAAGTTTGGCGCGAACTGTAATATTAATAAACCAATATGATATTTAAATTATTATTTTTATCTATTTAAAAATTACTTTACTACTTCGCCGTAAGTAGGTTGATATCCAAATCAAGGAGAATTCGGGCCTATCATATAGGAAAATATCTGGCAGATTATTGCATGCAAAGTATATTTTTTTAATTTATCCGGCTATCCAGAGGTCATGAAACAGGCCCTTAAATACCTAACCAATTTATAAAGACGAATGAAAGCACATAGGCGGCGAGTATTCCTAACAAATAGTAAATAATGTGTATTGGTTGAAATATAAATGCACAATATACGAAGCGTGACGACAACGATACTAACTCCGGGCTATGTGCGCTCGTAAATTGAGGAAGTAACCGACCACTAGCGTTCGAGCCGCGACCGGCCTTCGGATTTGGGTACAAATAAAACGAACGTTTTATCAACCGCAGAGTAAAATGCTGACTAAAATGCGAAATAAATAACGTGATGAATAAACTTCGATATAAATTGAGTTATTATTGACCTACAATGAGTGTGTCTTAGGAATTATCATCAATTACAAATAGGTATAGTACCTATGTTTATATTATTATCGAAATGGTGGCGTGCGTGCCACTAACCCTTGAATGACGACCAGTCCACGACTCTGCTAAGAGTGAATCGACGAAGAACAAGAAAATTAACCACTAAGAGAAGTGGTAATAGATTATACTATGAATGAAAACCAGTATCCAAAATTATCTGAGTCTTACAGACATAGTCATTCAAAAAGTCACGTAATAAAACCACTGGCTCCCAGTTCCCACTCACGGTGAGAAAATGTATGCTTTTGCTTCAACCCCATTTATTATATAAATTCATACCATAGACGCCATTTATATTATAAATTGGGTTGAAGGGTGCCATAAGCTCTTCGCCACACAAACTCAAACAAATATATTTTTGACGGAACGCTACACCCCCTTATTCCGAAATGCAGAGACAACAAAGATGGGTATTATCTCATTAATATTAATATTTAAATGTGATATTATTGGGACAAATTCAGGAAGTAAAAAAATGGTTGTCTTCACTACCTACCTAAATAAAACACATACACATACCGACATGCCTGTATTTTCCGATGCGTAAGGCAGAGATGTGCTATTGCCTATTGCCAATAGCCGGCCACATACTCATCCAAACTCCAAGATCTCTGCTACTGAGAATTTCATAGAAAAACCCAATAACACTTATGAACTCTGTGCTCGACCTAAGAATCGAATCCTACCCTGAGCTTAGCAGCTAACGAGGCAGTAAATAAAACAACAAAAAAGAATTGAAGTGCCAAATTAAAAGACCGTTCAAATATAATAAGCTCGATTAGTTTTATAGCATTATGGGTATTATTTATTTGGCTATAAGTTGTTACTGGTGGACGTATCTAACTACTATGTTCGGCCGCCAGAGCCCACTTTACTTCCACGTAAAACTCGGATCTATACGATTAAAGATTTCATCCCCCGATATTGGACGATCGTAATATTTTAACGATGGCCCGACCCTGCAGCGACTCCTTTGTTTTACTGCCCTTATTTTATTATTTATCGAAACATTTGATATAAAAGAGCCATTATCTACAATTTTATGTGATAATTTATCACCCAACCTGCAAATAACAGTTGTAGCGCTTTTTAAAAAGATCAAACGCTCTCATGTATTTATGAAAGAAATTTTATTAATTTTCTCGTTTATATAAATAAAAATATCTCTATTCTATAAATGTAATATTGCTTGTATAGTAAATATGAAATAGTATGGGACGAGTGCCGCATACATGTTGTAATAACATAAATACTAATCTATAAGATTGTCATTTAGATACTTTATATTTTATGGGTGTTATAACATCCAATATAGGGACGTGATCCGTGACTAAAATTCCGTATGAAAGCGGAAGACATGCCTTGTACGTACATTCATTATGACTCAGTAAGTATGGTAATATGGTTTATCCACTATACTTTTTATTTTCCGACGATAACTCAATGATTACCTGTATATTATGTTTTCGAATTGTTTGTTCCTCTACAGATTCGTTATGAATCGAATTAAATTTATCGACTTTTTGTTCATTGACATTAAATTCCCGTTTAGATATAAGTTACTGAATTACGCACACAGAATAAAAATCGTTTTTTAAAGAATGCAAACGATATTAATATTGCATAAGTAGCTTCTCGAAACTCAGTGGAAAAAAACGATTGATTGATTGATCAGGGTTGCAGGTTTGATTCTTGTATGAAAACAATTTTCTATATCGTACCTACACTCATAATAATTTCTTATACCTAGAGTTGATACATGTTTATAAGTTAAATATTTTTATCATTCGTATTTTGTACAAGCGTCATACAGAAAGTCGTGATGAATGTAACTGCGATCCCATGGCCATTGACATATAGGACAAGTGAAGGCAAATTAAGTTTTAGTCGGTATGAGTCCTGTCGCCTCCCTAGATGGCAGCATCCATGAGGATTTTCCGCATCAAAAACAGGCATCATACAGGCAGTTCTAGAGAAAAGTATAAAATCACATATCTACTTTAACTGACGGATAGAAGAACAATGGAAACGTGTAACAAACGTAAAACTTATTGCTGTGTCAGCTTTATTACCGAATGTTATAAATAACACTATATGATACGTGTTGCATAAATAAATCATCACAGCAGTTTGATGACACGCGACAAAATGACAGAAAATGGAAATCCACAGATGGCATTACTACCTCTTCTTTAATTGCATTTTTATTAAATGTAAGTGATATCAGTTAGATTTTAATAATTATTTGGGAATTTTTGTGTTAAATGTGCTCTTGTCGAACGCGCTACCGTCGGTCACGGGTTCGATTCCCTCAAGAAACAAGAATCGCCACGGCCTACGTGTATTATTGCTGGTCTAGGTGTTTACGTCAGTGAAAATTGTGTTTGTGAATGTCGGATGTGGTAAAAAAAACTATGTATTTTCTCGGTAACAGTGACCGACCGTGCTATTTGTTCGTACGATAAAAAAATATATTTCATAGAAATTCGTGCTATCGACTCTAGTGGTGACAGATACTAAGCTTAGCGCAGGATAAAAAGGTATTAATAGATATAAATACAGAATTTTGAAGCAAATTCTCACTGTAATGTTTTATTTGCAGATTTGCAAGCAAAAACATTTTCGCTGAATGAAGTAATTGAGGCAGAATCACGGCAAAGGGAAGCTTTTGAGACAACACTTCCGCCAAAATTAACAGGTACTGTGGAAATTGCATCCTTATTTATATATTTTTTAAACAGTCGTAAATTCAATTTACCACTAACTTTAAAAAAAACAGTGATAACATTATTGATACCATTGGATTGCCAAGTCGTAGATCTCTATTTAGAATCCAAGGCACGCACCTCTTTTCGCAATCATGTGCGTATCAGTTATCACTTATCACTCAAATATGAGGAAACCTGCATGCCTGAGAGATTTTATCGACGGCGTGTGCTTCTGAACCATACGATAGCCAGTGTAGTCATAATTCGTCACATGGTCGCTGTCCTGAGCGCTAGAGGTCTTGGGTTCGATTCCCAGGCCGAGCCGAGCCAAGTGTGCAGTAATAGTAAGCTCGCCCCCTATTTCATAAAACCTTAACATACCAGTGAACTATCGATGATTAGTACACGCCCATATGGACATTGAAACGTCATTGGAAAACGCGTCTAAAGGTAATATCATGTTGTATGTTTATCTAATATTATCTTCATTATTTTTTTTAGAAAGTACCCGTAAACGTTACTCCTTATTTAAACGCCTGGCGCCTACATCAAGAGTTCAAAACCATTTTGGGTCGGGTCACTTCCTAGGGAGATACTTAGGTAGGTATCTTAGCCGTTGTTTTTTTTAATAATAATTATATAACGTTCACCTAAGAAACTACATAGATAACCTGTTTTTATGTATTTTTCAGACAATACTATCTCTGGAAGTCAGAAAATTTCTCCACTGAAATATAAAAAGACATTTTTGATCAAAAGTCCACTGAAGCCTAAGAAACTTAAGCTTTTACAGAAATCAAGATATAAACGTAAGAATAAGTCTGCCAAACGCGAAATTAATGGAAATGAGAATCTCAAACAAAAATATATCCCTCTTCTCAAAAGTCTTAGTATGTTGTTTGATAATCTTCTCAATTCAGACGCGAGCGAGTCTTACGAAGTCGAAACAAAGAAATTTAAGCGAAACCGATTCTACTCTGAAAATACTTTTGAATTGCCATACAAATGTACAGATAAACCCGATTCTGGGAACTTCAAATCAGAGTCGCAAAAAAAGACAATTACTTCTTCCCCGACTATCACCACTGAAGCCTCGGTTGCTCCCAAGAATTTCACCATTAGCGAGACTACCACCACGACAGCCGATTATACTACCGCTCGTAACTTCAGCGCTTTCAGACAGAATAAGAACATACCCGTATTACTTCCAAGAAATACCTTTAGCGGTAGGCGAATCGATAATGGAATCAGTGAGAGAAGCGGCACCACACATAACGGAAACTTTAAAGGAAATATCACCTGGTATTATGGAGATCATGAACATGCTGCCGGATGCGGACAAAATGAATCCTGTTCAAAAGGTGATGAAAAGAATACCTACGGTTTTACACGAGACGGTGCAGGAGGCTTTCGATCCTCAGGAGCAAATGGAAATCGAAATAATACCAGAATATATTCGGAGACACTCCGAACCGATGAAGAAAACTACTCGAAAAATGGAACAACCAATGACAGCATTCGAGAAATTCAATTTGAAAATAGAGGAAACGAAACAAAAAGCACAAGACTTTTACAAGAACCTATTCAACGATTACGAGGATTTACAACCAACCAAGAATCTGTACAGTCCGAAAACATTCGTGAAGAAAGCATCCTCAATGTCACAATCGATAACTCCAGTTATCAACGAGTCACTGACGGAAGTAGCTCAGTTGCCGAAGAAGATCAAAAAGTTCGTCAAAGAAATGAAACAGTGATTTCTATAGCAGATAGCTTGAAATCTACAAATCATACAAAAGATCCGCGAAAAAAATCGCCTCTTGTGATGATTTTTGATGGGTACAGTGTTGCAAGACACAAAAATGGTGAAAATAAATTCTCAGAAAAATCTATTCGCGTCCATTCATAAAGATATATCCCTGTTTAGGTATATACTTGTATACTACGTATGTTCATACAAAAGATCCGCGAAAAAAATCGCCTCTTGTGATGATTTTTGATGGGTACAGTGTTGCAAGACACAAAAATGGTGAAAACAAATTCTCAGAAAAATCTATTCGTGTCCATTCATAAAGATATATCCCTGTTTAGGTATGTACTTGTATACTACGTATTTTAAAAACAATGGTTTGAGAACCAGTATATTAGAAGTAGATAAGTATTTTGTACATATTTTTATAATAAACAGAAAATAAAATTATCGGCGTCCTTTTTTCCCCTTGCTCTTGTGACTAGCTTGAGCTGCTTGTGGCTGCTGATCCGCTGGTCTGAAACCAAAACGAATTATGTTAGCAGATGAGTCATGTATTAATAAAGCATAACTACTTTCTATGACCTAGACCTATCTAATTAAAGGTGTATTTTTGAAGAAGGTGACTGAGAGGATGTTTTTAGAATAAAGTATATAATCTTTATGTTAATCAATCTTTATGTACACCATATTAAGAACCAAAATCATACAAGCTTGCATAAAAGTAAGGGTACAATAAACAAAGGCACCAAAAATAATCTTCAAAATCATCATAATTTCTATTTCAAATTCAATTTCTATTTTAGTATTTTTTATTATTGTTACATAATGTTGAATAGCCAACAATATTCGAAATTTTGTAATAACTCAAGCAATTTTTTTTTAAATTTAATTTCAGTCTTTGACAATGTATTTGTGCACTCTCCTATTGGTGCTGATTCATAATTAGTAAATAAACTAAGAAGTGAGGTGCAAACTCAGTTTTAAATATTTTAAGAGTATTTATTATTTTCCATTTGAAATCTGCACAGTAAATCTTTTTATTATGTCCCTGCCATCTTTTAAAAATTATAATAAAGCAAATTTTGCGTCTTTTGTTGGACTACCACTCAGATTTTTAAAAATTTTATAGCTCACCTCTTAAGGATATGACAGGAAAACCACAGGGCATGGCTAGTCTTTCATAAAGTACTTCATCAATATAAGTATTAACAATTACTTATCAGAAACCAACTATAGCATAAAATCTACCTTTAAAAAATTTACCTGTTTTGTCTTGTCTTCAGTTTCGGTATTGATTCACCAATATGCTTCATAAGTGCCTCACGCGTAGGGAGATCTGTTTGAACTGGAGTGCCATCATCATTCTTCAACTGTACTCTGATTCTACCTCGGTATAATATTTCCTGCATTAAGGTAAAAAATAGAAATTAGTGTCAAAAGCATTTATACTTCTTAATACAATATTAATAATTTAATATAATTATTTAACTCCCAAAGTTTTTCTGAAACAATTTTTCAACCTAATTTCAATTAAACTTCCCTAAGAATGGAGCAGTTATTAATTTTTATCACATTGCATACATATTTTGACACCCTCGTTAGACTATTGATTCCAAACACAGCTACTGACAAGGAGATACTGGGTTGGATTTTGTTGTTTATTAGCTATGAAAAATCTTAAAAATAGATTTTAAATCTGTGCCTCGATAATAGCAATATACTAGCCGCATATTACATGGGTCCTGTGATGTATTGCGAATAGAATTCCTATTACAATAAACTAGTTACGCGTGCTGTGGTAGAGGGCGCGGTAGAGAGACGTGCGACACTGACATTGACAGTTGACAATTGACATTATGATATATGATAATGCACTCTCTCTCGGAGTCTGAGACCCAAGCGACACCACGTATAACAAAACTCTAACAATGTTTATTATTTAATCCCAACACCATTCCAGGATATATTGTGTTAAACACAGGACACAACAGGTCCTAACCCTTTGTTGAGTCATAAATGGGATATTGTCATTTAACTTTTTACCTTGCTGGGTTCCCTGGGATATAACTTGTTCTCTACTCCCACCTTCAAACCAGCAGCTACCAAGACATCTCTTATCTCTTGGTGAGTTGGGTTCTCCACACAGTGAGACTTAGGCAGTCTACGACCCTGGGCCAGTGTCTTCTTACTATTCAAATATGCAGGATAAATGCATATCCATCTGAAATGCAGAACTAGGTTCATGAATTACTTTTAATTAATTAACTAGATACTAAGGGATAAATTAAGGTTGTTACTCATGGAATATTATGGAATAAAATGGCAATAATACATAATACCGAGGAGTATTAACTAACTTGAATAATAACTATTCTTATTTCCTAGTTGTACTTACCTTTCCACGTCGCTGTGTTTCTTTTCAGGAGTCCAAGAACTTATCATAGCAGCCATAATTAATTAAAACTCTTATATAGCCTTTTGCCGAAAAATTTACACTTAATTTTAAATTACCAATAATTCAAAGAAATTATTTAGATCGAAAATTATCAATAGCACAAATATTTAATATCATCCACGATTTCCACGTTAAACTTGCATGACACTGACACTGACGTGACCGTGACGTCTCATGTGTCTGTCGCTGTCACTGTCAGTGTCGTTGACGTCACTGTCAGGTCATGGTGCGTTTCCTGTCCAGGGTTGGATTTCGTATTATAGTATTTGTACTATAATTTCACTCTTCGTACTATATACTATCCATATCTAAGGATAGTATGAATAATAATATAATTTCTGTACTTTGCGTTAATAACTAATATGAAACCATTTACTAGCAATCCAACATTTAAAAACCACAAAATTAAGAACTAAATTACATAAATTCACTTCATCACTCCGTCACTCAAGTGCCCTTCTAAGGCTGAGATTCAGAGAAGAGACTCAGCATGAACTTACGCTTCCGTATGTCAAATTGTAATACAAATTTGACATACGGAAGCCTTACTTTACGCTGAGCATCGTCCCTGAATACTAGCCTAAAAGTCTTGTCTTGTAAGTAAATAATAATACATTGTATCGATCCGATTGATTTGATGGATCAATCTAGTATCGTATCAACAATTTTAAAAATGTCAAACATGTTGTAATTTAAAGCTTCAAAGTTTAAGTAGTAGAGAATTTTTTTTTTTTTTACGTTGGCCAATCTTTGAATGGTAGGGTAGGTAAAAATTATAATCTTGATAGCTGCTTGGTGATTGTAGATTTTGTTTAGTGGGTGGCCAACAAGAAAAGACTTTCAAAGGGCACAGACGTTTCTACCCACAGAACAATATTACTTGTTTCTACTACTGACAATAACGTAGTTCGTTGATTTTTTTATGAAATTATCTATAATCTCAAGTAATCATGCCAAAATTGAAGGTATATTGAAAAATATAAGATAATATAGCTACTGATTTAACAGTCCACCGCCAGTTCTTTTTTTATACCCCTAAGGTGGCAAACAAGCATACGGACCGCCTGATGGTAAGCGGTTACCGTAGCCTATGGACGCTTGCAACACCATAGGTATCACTCGCGCGTTGCCGACCCGAAAAACCTCTTAGAGGTTTATGGAGAATTCACTGTACCGAAAGTTTGAGGGAATATACCTCTTGCTGCCAGCGCAGCGCATCCTTAGAAGGAGCTCTGGCGACCTTAATCACTGCAGGAACACAACACACAATAAAGTGTGTTATTTGGCTGCAGTTTTCTGTTTTTTTTTTAAATTAATATATTATTGAATTGAACACATTTTACAAAGTAAATAAACCCACCAAACTGTGTGACGGTAATGTGGAGGTACTTCCCCAGGTGGGCTGCTCCAGATTTGAGCCATAAATGGCTGTGCCCTACCTCTCTTATTTGTATTATATTATGAACCTTTTTGTTGTTATGAACCATACTTTGGAGCTAAGGAATGTGGTATTAACATTATGAATAAATATTAAGGTTACAGATTGTTTGTTATTTTAGAATTTATTACAACAAATTTTTAGATCCTCGATCGATCGATCCTCATGGTATTTGTATCGATCCAGTAACGGATCGAATGCCATTGTATCGAACAAAAAACGGTTGGATCGTATTCCTTTGTATCGATCCACACAAGTATCGGATCAGATCGAACATCCCTACCGTCGGCGGCCGCGGAAGCCGTCAATTCAGAATTTCAGAAACATAACCTGTAAGCGAAGCTGTAAAAGCTAAAAGTGTTTTATTTGCTGTTTTTCTCAAAGAATATTTATATTTTGACTGTGTCTTGTTTGGTATAGTGATTTATCCAACTTAGATAATGTCACTTCTAATTGCAACAGATAAATATATTGCAATAGCAAAAGAACTTCATGTGGATTTCTATGACTATACAAACCACAGAATTATTAATGTCCCTTTAGCGCCTAAACAACCTGAAAAGGATTATATAACAGATATTGCAGTTTCCAACGACTGTAGTCATTTAGCTCTCGTTACAGCAACTTCAAAGAAACTAATCATTTATGATTTACTGGAACTGGGACAGCAACAAACTTTTATTGTACCCAGAAGTGCTAGTAGAATAAGATTTACAGTTGATAACACACACCTGTTAGTGGCTGACAAAAGTGGTGATGTGCTTTTATATAATATAAAAAATCAAGATTCTGGGACAAAACTTCTGGGTCATTTGAGTTTACTGTTAGATGTTTTACAAACAAATGACACAAAGTATGTCATTTCATGTGATAGAGATGAGAAAATACGAGTATCATGTTATCCTAACACCTATAAAATCCAAACATATTGCTTAGGCCATAAGGAATTTGTAAATCACATAGAATTGTTACCACACAATGATAGATATTTGACTAGTACATCAGGTGATGGTACAATAAAGATTTGGGACTACAATGAAGGCAGATTAATGCATACAATTGATACGTCTGTTGATGTAAATGATAATCAATTGAAGCAAAATTTTATAAATATAATGGACGACGGTGGCATTGAAGTTAATACCTTGCCAATTGTACATTATTCAACATCAAAATTAAATAACAATAGTAGTTTATTGGCTGCAACAGTGCACTCTTATAATGCCATACTTATTTACACCATTAGCAGTACAGATAACAAATTTAGCCACAAGTTAGAAGAAAAAATTGCACTGCCACAATTCCCCGGTGCAATAAAACTATATAATGATACACTTTATATATATAATGATACAGAATCCAGTGTTATTGTATACAAATTGGAAGAAAGTAATAAGATATCTGTTGAAGAGAAAAACAAAATAAAAATGCTTGAAAATGTAAACATTGACATAGAAACTGAAGAAAGCCAATTAGAATGCATCAAAGTGTTGTACAAAAGAAAGTTTGATAATGTTCAAGAATACCAGGAAAGAAAAAAGTTAAGACTAGAAAAATCTTTAAAATAATGCTACATGCAAAATAATAACCCAATATAATCTTTAAAATAATAACCCAATTATTGTGGTTTTATTTTTGAATAATCCATCTGTATTATATGTAGAATTGTTTAAAAACTGCTTTGTTAGCCCAGTTGGAAGCATGACCACCTGTTATGCTGAAGGTCCTGGGTTCAATTCCCAGGTTGAGTGGTGACATTGGGTTACTATGAAATTCTCAAGCACAAATCCAAGCTGCTGAATTTAGAATTTTAGATTTCTGCCTGGTTAATGGCAATAGCAAACATACAAACAAACTGTAGACATACATACATACATGAGTACACCTAGCTTAACCCTTAAAAGAATACAGGCGGGATTACCATCACGCCTATCTTGTCGACAGCAGCATAAGTATCAAATTCGTGGTCATGCATGCTAAATGAAACATTAAGCTGCACTAGCTACTACTAAGTCTGTGGCCTAACCCATCTCAATCTAAGGTGTACCTAGCAGAGGGACAGTAATATGGGTTGATGTTAATTGATAGGTTATTGTTATCTTTGATTAGATGTTATTATTCATTCATCAAGAAATAAAACCTATAATAAACCAGGTAATTCTTTATTATCTTTGTTACAATTCAAACAAGAAATGTGAAATGTGCAAGTCTTATGGGTTGTACAAAAATAAATGAAACCTAAGTATATTTCAACATTAGTTAAGCTAATAGGTTAATCTAAGCCAATTTCATTACACAAACAAAAAACCTAAGTCACAATATCACATTTTAACTAAACACAACAAGGCATGTTATAACTAGGTTATAGATTCTGGTATTTTTAATACTTATTGCTTATTGAAAAGAGCAAACCTGGCAAAAGATTCAAGAAGTTCATCGAACTTTGATATATTTTGTATCACTATAATAATACATAATTAGGTATCTAGTTTTTACAATCGCCATTATATCTAAATGCAATAAATACATACAATCCGGATCATTTACGTAATTTACCTAGATTTAAGCACATTAGCAAAGTTTCGAAGCTGAGAACCAAGGTTGTCGATTTCATTCAATACACTATCAACTTCATTCTTAAGTTCCATTAAATCAGGCAAATTATTACAATCCGGCACATTTAGTAGTGTCGTAAATATCTTGTCCCATAAACCAACCTTCATGTATCTATAACAAATAAAAACATTAATTAGTATCCTCTTTGGTAAGGTTCCCTCCACACAACAGATTCATATTGGTTGCCATATTTGTTTCCTGTTCCTACCACTACGATATTTTAAGGTGGATGCTCCAGGGTAGCCCGCGAAATTCAAATTTCCGTACGTTTTTTGCAATTTGCAGCTGAGTATCGGATATTTTATTAATAGAAACTAAATTCGCGGTACTGGCATGTATGTATTTATATCATTATATTAGTTAAATTTATCAATGTAACCCACTAAGTTAAAATTTATATTAAACGTAAAGTTATTATTAAAATGGCACATTTTCTCTTTTCTCTAAGTTAGACAATTATATTGAAGGTTTTAATAAGTATAATTGTGTAAATACATACATGCCAGTACCGCGAATTTAGTTTCTATTAATAAAATATCCGATACTCAGCTGCAAATTGCAAAAAACGTACGGAAATTTGAATTTCGCGGGCTACCCTGGAGCATTCACCTTAAGGCAATATAGTCTGTTAGATCGCACGTATACAACAATACAAAATTAATTAACAAATATCGCGATATAATATGGATATTTGACTAAAATAAAAAAATAAGTTTATTGAGAAATGTTGGCTTACCTTGGCAGTTTCTTATCTATATTCCATTGTCCTAAGCGATTAGCTACTTTCATATAACTGCCCATTAAGATGACATGGATTGTACCAGCCAAGCAGTACAAATCAGTTTGATAAGTCCAAGGTTTTCCTTCCCTCATCTCTGTGCAAGTGAAACCTTCTGTAGCAATCAACTATAACAAAAAATTAATAGATTTTATCGGTTTCCTACATACAATAATATGGATTAGGTTAACATACGTTTTCTTTAAGTAATATCTACCTCTCTAAATGTTGTGCCTTCTGGAAACAATGACATGTCTATTGCACAACCAAGGTCAATTAATTGTAAAGATGGAGTTCTCCATTCTTGTGTAGGTCTGTAAAAAAAAGTAAAAATAAAGACATCTATTTAACTGGAACTTCAAATATCTTCAGTATTGTAGCAATAGTTAATAATTATGTAGAAAAAAACAATGCACACAATTTGTATGTGTAGTTCCACTTACATTTTCATCAACAAAAAGTTGTCTGGCTTGATGTCAGCATGAATGATTTGTGCTTTATGGAGATAGTGAATTATTGACAACATCTCTGATGTCAATAGGATAACAATAAACTCATTTATACATTTGGAGGTAGCAGCTCTTATTTTATTAGCAACATCTAGCAGAGATCCATACTTGGAATATTCCGATACAAACAAACTGGCGTTATCTCCTAAGAATGCTGTTGTTATATCCATGTATCCTGGAAGCTGCAAGTATTTTTTAAGTATAATAAAAAAATAAAGTTAACATATCACATAATATAAACTAAATATTACCATAAATGGGTCTTTTATCCTTGCTTTTATTTCCTGACAAATGTAGAACTCCCAAGGCCGACTCGGTTTTTGATATTTCGCAGCTACAGATTTATTATGATGTAAATCAAGACAAAGGAAAACTGCGCCGTAATTTCCTTTACCAAGTTGCTTATCGACAGACAGTTTAGTGTGTCCAACACTTATAACAGTTGCTAACTGTAGCTTAGGAACACTTCTTACTTCAACATACCCATCTCCATGGGTTTTGTTTGGAAATTTAACATATTCTAGCAAGGAATTTAGGAGTTTTTTACTGAATGGATCTATTTGAGCTGAGAATTCAATATCAGCTGGCCTAGGTATGTCACTGGTTTCCACTGAGGAAATAGAATGAGTGGATTTAAATGCAGCACACTCCATGGAATTCTCACTATCCACATCCATTCCATATCCATCTGACTGTAAGTCAGATTGTCTAGAGTACACTCTTGAAATTCTACTCTCTTTACCCACAGAGTCTCTGCTGTCCTCAGATTGGAATTCTACCCTATGTTCAAAATCTAACTGCCTCTTAGAAATATCTTTTTGTTTATCAACTGCATGCGAGACCTTCGCAGATTGAATTGGTGTAATAGTTTGTGCTGTCATGCCATCTTTACTGTCAGAGTCAGACATACCAGAGGATGGTGGTATCTGTGCCTGTTCAGGACTGGATACATACAAGTTTTTATGCATCTTTTGAGAAATACTGGGGCTGTTCGTGAATTTAGGTGTATTGGCATTATCCTTGGGTTCATTTCTGTTAGAAATGAAATTCAGATACTGGTTTGAGAAACCAATATCTGGTGAATTCTGACCAATTTTCACAGGATTGGGTTGGTCATGTCTGATATTTCTCAGTGCAGATGTAGGACTTTTATGTGTTTGTTGATTTTTAGCCATGGTGTTGATTTTATTTGATCCACTCTGCTCCACTCCAGAAGCATCTTTATTGTCTGGTCTCAAATGCATTTCGGAAGACTCAGTAGAAGCGGGCACACAATTCGCCGCTGGACTTCGGTAATTGTTTTGAGGAGCTTGTGGACTTTGATATATCTGGAACGACTGATTGTTAGGAGCCCCATAACCAGCTTGAGCATTCTCAACCATTTGTTTAGGTTGCTGCCTGTACTGATTTTGCATTGCATTATAACTTTGAGTGCTTGAATGATTGGGATACATATTAGCATTGTTGTATTGATTATGCATACCGTGATAACCTTGTTGGTTATAGCCTTGATTTGGTGAAGCTGCCACTGGGCTGGGTCTCTGATAGTACTGTGCATTTTGATACTGTGTCTGATGTGGGGGACTTTGGAATACTCCTGGTTGTTGCTGCTGTTGAAGTTGCTGCTGCTGTTGCTGCTGTTGTTGTTGTTGCTGATGATGTTGGTGTTGCTGTTGTTGATGTTGCTGTTGTTGATTTTGCTGTTGTTGATTTACATAAATATGCTGCCTCTCAGGTTGACTAGGATAATGGTAATCCTGGCGGCCAGCATAACTTTGTTGAGGACTCATCATGGCATGCCCTGGACTATGGTAACCTACTTGATTGGAGTAAGTTGGGCTCCCGAAACCTGGTGGCACATTTGAGCTCATGGCATGAGGACTTTGCATACCAGTATGTTGTGGACTATGGTAAGCATTGGAACTAGGGCTTACGTAACCCTGTTGTGGCTGCTGATTCATCATTTGATTGTTAGAGTAGTTCTGTTGATAGCTAAAGTTCTGCTGGTAATGTGTATGCATTGATCTTTGTTGGGGAGAGTAGCCATTGTAATTATTAGCTGGTGCTGGCTTTTGGTACTGATGGTCATGAGAAAGGTATGGCGCAGATGTAGACGGTGCTACGGCTTTATTCTCCTGCATCTCTCGCTTTTGTGTATGGATTCTAGCAAACTGCCCATTTAAAAGTCTCGGTTGTGAAGGTAGAGAACTTCTTTTTGAAGTTGTGGGTTGTTGTGCTGGGTCATTATTATTGTACATAGAGTCATAATTCGTTGTATAGGCAGTAAAGTTGGTCCTTGTCGATTGTCCCGAAGAACTAGAGCCCGATTTACTGAAAAAATTGAAGCATTTATTCACATTTTACTGGTATCATAGCAGCTCTCAATAATCCTGAATTTAAAATACTGTAATATACTTTTTTACCACACTACTACCACAATATTTTTTTTGGGTACTGCTGTTTCTCTGCCTCTTGTCTCCCCTGTCTTCTCTCAAGGAAGTAGAAAAGAAGAATGGCGAGGTTATATTGATAAATCGTATTTCATAATTATTGGATAAAATTAATAAAATCTGGTACATCACTTACCTATTATATTCTCTTGTAGCTTCCATGATCACAGAGAGTCCGGCTCCTTGATTATCAACAGTTGCATGCTGATCAGTTACATGTTGTCTAGAAACTTCTTCCCTCTTAGTAAGTCCAGCATCATGATGTTCTATGACACTCTCATCCATACTGAATTTTGGCATGGATGGGAATTTACTCGATGGATCAATGTTGGATGTTGGTTTCTTAAATTGAGACATGTTTGGCGTACTAGCATCTTTTATATTGAAATTAAAAACTTGTGTACATGAAGGCTCTTCATAGTAAGCAGTCTTGTTAACCTGTCAATTAAGAAATTATTATTACAATATCATTCAGTCAGCCCAAAGAACTACTCTGGATTAAATAGAAGATCTATTATTCTTTTTATTTATACCATAATTTATTAATGGTAATATTTTAAAAAACACAAATTATTACCATTGTTTGGGCTTCAAAAAGTTATGAATTATGGAGACTAGTATACTAATGTCACACAAAATTAGGATTGTGGTTACATACATTATGCTGTGCAGCAGGAACAGGTGCTTGGAAGTTAGAAGCGTTTTCTTTGTCTTGAGGAGGTACTGTTTTCATTTCAGCAAGTTCTGGCTTTTTCTTAGTATTAATAGCCATCGTTATAGACCTGTCCTCATGAATATCAAAGTTAGGCACTTCAAATTGTTGTACTACAGGCTGTACAATGGATGGTTCTGTGGAATATTAAAGTTATTAATGTATGTTTACAATATTTTTATTACAAAACATATAAAAATTAAAACAAAAATAGAATACCATTGTCATTGAAAAGATTTCTGAGTTCCCATCGTGCTTCCTTAGTGTTTACTGTTACAGAATCACCAAGAAGATTACCCATTAAACTTCTATTGAATTCCTCCATCAGATTGTTTTTGCCGTAATTAGGTACGGCATTTTCATTCCCATAGTTATTACTTGATGAAAGCATTTCATTTTCCTTATCAGACATACTCGAAGTTGGTTTATAATTCTCATCGAATTTCTTCACAGATAGCTCACTTAGTTCCTTGGAATCCAAATTAACCAAAACTTTAGGTTCACCAGGCGAATGCATATTAGTTACTTTTGTGATGTTTTGTAATGTAGGCATGGTCAAAGGCATCAGTTGTCCTAAATGATCTTGTTCTGTGTCCAAAGCACAATTGGCCAGTGTTTCTAAAGCACTGCACTGTGCAAGTGTCTCATTAAAATTCTCGTAACTTTGTGGAACTTCAACAATTTCAGTTTTTTCAGTCTTAACTTTTTTCTCTAAATTATATTTTCTAGATCTTACTTCTTCTAAACTGTATTCTTGGTCATTGACATACACCTGGATGGTATTTTTTTATGTAATTATTAGCATGATTATACTAAATTTATTAAATAAATAAAAATATTTTCTATGAGACTGCTAACCTGTGACTTATTATAACAAGGAATTTTTGTTGAATCTGGGGGATCAGGTACACATAGAGGCACAGTAAATGATAAATCATCCACACAATAAGGCATATGATTGGTTGGAAGCCTTAGGACATCATCTTCATCTTCATATGCTGTAAAAAGGCACAGTTATAACCTCAATCTATACTTGTATACATTTCCATACCATACATCTCAGGGACCAGCATATTTTTAAGCTAGCAGATATAAATTATGAATATATAATATATATTGAATACACCATTAAAGTCATCATCTTCATCGAGTAGTTGAAGTCTAGTCTTAAGTGATAGAAAGCACAGACAGGATCTAAGCACCCAATGCAAGAAAATACATCATCCTAAATCATTCCTCTGACCTGGCTCTTACAAAAAAACAATTGACAACAGTAAAAATGTTTTGGAACCAGTCATACATGTGGCGATGGTAGCAAGCCAACTCTTGACACCATATGTGTCAGGGTTAGTTCTTTGCAACTGCCACAGGCAAATATGGATTATTTTTTTAAACAAGACAATGTTATAATTACAAAATACGTACGTGTAAACGGTAGAGGTTGATGGGGCACAACATTAGTGTGAACCATTTTAGTCTTTGGGTTTGTCCACATGCCAACCTCTTTTTGATTTTCTACATTACTGCAAGCTTGCACTAGTGATGCTGGGCCGGGATCTTCTGATACAGGGATAGCAGCTTGCGAAGTTGATGGAGCATCCTACATAGATTATTTATGTGTTATACTTCAAAACTTTAAAAGATATACATAGTAGAGTATTAATTTTCTCCTCTCTGTCTTTGTCAACATTTATTTGGGCAGCAAACCCTTCACTTCTCTTGTTAGCCATCATGCATATCAATCAATCTTAATTACTACATATTATAAAACAAAGTCCCCTGTCCCCATATCTGTCTCTTGGACATAACAAAGTGGGGGCAGGAGGTTGTGAACTCAAAGGATAAAAAAAATAACTAATTTGAATTCTCCATACAGCCTAAACCATAAGGGCTTCAAAATATTATTATTTATAGTGTAATCATAATGTATGATATGTAAATATGCCTTTTTAACTGTAAGACCAACTTACAATAGATTGTTAAGATTATGATATTCAAAATACTTACCTCATACACATTAACCATAACATTGGAGTTGGGCATCCTATTATCAAAGTTTCCTGCTTGTTGCCTCACTACCCCAGGGACTGAGCTTCTTACACTCTCCCCAACCCTCTGTATAGGCACATTGGCGATGTTACGCCGTTTGAATGACTTCAATGATGTTAAGGCCATTCTAGTCTCAGCCAATGCAGATGCTGCCTTCCTTTTAGTGGGTGAGTCATCATGTAACATTCTTTGGGCAAAAAATAGTTGAAAGTTCCTGAAAACAATACTATTTAAGTGCTGTACCCTTTTATTGGTGTCACACACACCATTAGAACTGTAAAATTCATACATTTCCATTTCTCACCAAAGTGAGTTTTTAAGACATCTGTTAAACATTGTACACATTAAATTGTCACATTTATAGTTGTGTTCAGTCCCAATTATGTTACACAATGTTTCAGACTAATAACACAATATTACATGTAGTAAAAGTTCACAAGCAATGGAGTTCAGCACATGGTTAGCTTAATTGAAATACAAAAGCTACCTAGTCCTACTTGCATAACCACAAAATTTGTATAAATCCACTTTTTCCCTTACAGTAAATAATGTTTATTATTTACATCAGAAGAACAAGAGATGTTGTATAGGAAGCACTGAATCATAACAACAGCTTTTTGGCACTATATTATGATATTAGAGAATTAGCTTTGATATTTTAAAATAAATGTACTCAACACACACCCAAAAAATATTTGTTACATAGGCCTGGGATTCATGATTAATGCATTAAATACATTTTGACATTGTTATAATTTTAAGGGATACAATCATAAGTGTACATTGTTATTTATAAACAGCCATGATACTTACATATGTGCCTGCTCAAGTTCATCCAATGGTTGAGCCTTAGCCTGCAGACCCAACATATACACCTGGTTAGCTTTCTTATAGTCTCCGGACTCCTCACAGTAGCATGCCCAGGCACGGTAGAACTCTGAGCATTCCACTCCAATTCCAGTATTATAGAGCCTTTGATAAATCTCCAAAGGGTTAGAAAGACAGTCCACCTATGAATAAATCAAGAGATTAAAAAATAGTACTGATTTTAAGAAAAAGAAACTCAAGTAACAAAAATTTTTGCATCCCAGTTACATAAGTAGTTTTTGATAGATACAGGAGCAGTTGTCTTTGATCAATAATTCAATACATTCTGATATTCTGGTGAACCTGCACCAACCAACATAGGGCTTCATACGATTGCCTATAACCTGTTTTGATGAGAATAAACTATTTAACATTGTCATAGTCTTAACTAGCCATAACCATTAACTATGGTTTAAGATGAACATATTATAATATATAAACTTACATATTTTATCCATAACTTTACAAATCTCCTATCTTGATAATATTGTTTTTCATTTTCAAACAACTGTAAGCAGTCTTTTATTAACTTATCAATATGCCCTTCATGTCCATGTTTGGGAAAACACTGTTCAACCCACTGGATGTAGTTGAACCAGGGCTCCAAAGGATCAGTGCCCTGATAGTGCCTGATAGCTGCTTCATGTTCCCTGCAGGTGAAATGATGACGAAGACGCTATTAATTAGTTGTTTATAAATTTCTCATCACGGCCATACATCAAATTTCATCACGAAATACGTAAGAGACAAAAAAACTATGGTTATGTGCCTTCAAAGACATTGCACTTAAAAATGATGGCATTAGATAGATTATAAGATAAAATGCGTATTTTTGGAAATAAATTGAAAAAATCATTACTCTTTTTGCAACTGCAGCTGTCTTTGAGCCTCAACATCCGACTGCGCTTGCAACGCCGTACCCAATTGCACAAGGTTTCTACCACCTCTTAGTGGTTGTATGTTTTCTTTACTAACATCGATGTCCATTGTAAAACTGAAATAGCGCTGAAATATCACAACATGAGGAATAAACACAGCACAGTGAACCACAAATATGTGATCTTAGAAAATTAAGTTTCGAGTCCGATATTATAGATTCAATTACTGTATCGCGTATAAGACAATAGTAAACTTAATTCACTATAAGATTAACATTTTACTTCGAGCAAATATACAATATTTAAAGTTTTTAGCTTTGAAAATCCGAAAAAAAATTGGCGACTACCAACTGAAGCCCCAAAAACTAGCCTAAATTGACAACGCTCTATAGAATTTCGACGTCTATGACAACATTTGAATTTTTACAAAATAAGTCCGTTACGTCCGCTCGTACTGGTAATAGTATCTTCAACAGTATTGCATAGCATGGGGTCTGGGGGGTAAAGTCTAGTGTGGCATATGTACATCATATTATGGACAATACTAAGATTTATATACTTTAACATTTCCCGTATATCAAGGCTCTCTATTTTCTTTAATAATCCATTGATTGGTTGGTCCGAGGTGGCATTTAGTCTTACAACAAAGACTTTGGTTGATTATTCCGTAAAGTAATTCAATTATTTATGTAATATGTAATGATAAAATAAACTACGTTACAAGTACAAAGGAAAGAGGTAAGGATTAAACGTCGTAAATGGGGGACAAGTTGAAAAAGTGTCCAGCTTTAATCTCAAATCTGTAACTATCAATTAAAAAACTCTCCGTAATGGCGCTAGCGTTGACAAAGGGTAGTGATCAAATAAAAATCAGTACAGTACAGTATCATCTGCACTCAGTTTGCGAGCCACTAAATCGACTCAACCTACAACCGCGTTTAAACATTTATGATTTCAAAAACGTATTATTTAAAAATTACGATTACGATTAAAAATATTAAATCGTAATTTATGCAGTACCTTTGTACAATATTCCTAACTATTTATGATTTTCTGTTTTCTTCAGTGTGTACATAAATAAATAAATCTTTATAACCACCGGGACGAGCTTTTAAGAGAAGGGTTAAAGGTTGAAATTAAGTTCCTACGACTTTTGACGAATTGAAAGCGGTGTTCATATACATTCAAAGTGGTGAGAGTCTCTACGAAACACTTAGGCTAACATTCAGAGACGATGCTCAGCGTAAAGTAAGGCTTCCATATGTCAAATTTGTATTACAATTTGACATACGGAAGCGTAAGTTCATGCTGAGTCTCTTCTCTGAATCTCAGCCTAAGGCTGAGATTGTAATACAAATTTGACATACGGAAGCCTTACTTTACGCTGAGCATCGTCTCTGAATCTCAGCCTTAGACTTTACGAAGCTGAGAGCATCCCTCGGTTACTGACTCAAGGACTTGTTAATGCAATAGTTCCTCACGCGATGTTACATAATACTTAGTGAATACGTTAACCGTTGGATAGGCCGTGGCGGACCCGTGGCTTGGCCTCCTAGGTCACCGGACCATACACCCATGTGGTTTTTTTGTGGGGTGAAATTAAACGTTGCGTGAATCATGACGATATACAAAATCTAGACGAATTAACATCGAATTAAAGACAAAAATAATTCGTGCATTTGACGCCGTAAAAAGTGTCAGTGCAGTGCTTATAAGACTCAGAAGAAACGGTATTAAACGAGTAAGATTGTGTATGAAAAATATGGACTTCATTTCGAACAATCGTTGAAGTATTTATAAGTAAATACTATAATTTTTGTACATAAGCTGATTGGTTTTTTTTAAATACGCTTGAATTCATCATAAAAGTATGAAGGGAAAATTGCACCTTACTACAGATGCATAGGTTAGATAATTGAATAGCAGCGCTGCCCCGACCCGAGCGGGCGGGGCCGCTCGAATACAAGTAATAAATAGGTAGGTATGGCAGTACCGTAAGCCTCGGTTGTTGACCGCCCGTGCGGTGAAGAAAAAGCTAGTGGTATTTAGGCTAACTTGGATACGATCTAGTTTTTTTATTTTATTAACTAAAAAAATAAAATTTAATTTTAAATTTAGAACAGGTTTTCTTTAAATAGCTAAGGTATTTTATATAACCCTGTATAATTACTAAATTTTTATAATATTTTCCATAATAAAGTACTATGTTGACTGAGCGATAAGAAAAATAACTTTTAATTTGAGAAAAATCACGCCATTTTGGCACACTATTATCTGTTTCGTAATGATTTCATGGTAAAAACTGTCAACTTGACAACTGTCATGTACCTCAGATACAAATTTGGGCTGAGTTGTATGGGCTTTTGATGACCTTTAATCCTGAGCTCTTTAGTTTTTTATTCCTAATAGATATAAATTGTTCCTAGTCTGCGTGCTTACAGTTTACCTCGATTTGGCTGCTTGCGAGTGTATTTACACGCAGCCCAAATCATTTTTTAAATGTACCATTTAAATTAACAGTCTAAAAATTTACCCTGCTGCTACTGTGCCGCTGCCCTAGGTAATCAATTTCTAATTTTTGATGGACACTTTTGTCAATAGACTATAGTGCCCTTTCCTTCCTTTATCATAATATCTACTACAAATAAATATAAAATAGGAAGGGGCATGTCGGAATTTAAGAGCTTCCTTTTTCTATAGTTCAAATAATAATTTAGGCCCTACGTTTAAAATTACGAATGTATTCTAAAAAGCCGGATACACGGGCGAGTAAGTCCGCGAGCTGTAAAAACCGCCAAGTAGAAGTCTTCGGCGAATCGGTTCGTATGTCATTGTTGCTAGAAGAAAGTCACTCCAAAAATGAGATGAATGTGAAAAAAACAACATTGCACCAAAATTCTTGCATTAAAATTAAAATCCAAACAATTTTGTTGTTTAGCAATTTTAACTCCTGATTCTGAAGACATTAGGTATTATTATTTATTTCAATTCAGATAACATGATCCATTTTGTTAGTAACGTCTTATACTATGTTAGTAAGGATATATTGACATATTTATTTAAATTAAATTAAATTGAATTGAGCCACAGGTCTTAATAATTTGGTGAGATGGCCAAGCAGCGGACAATTCCCACTGTCAGCCACCGCTCTCACAATGCTGTTGGAGCTGCCCCTTATCCGGTACAACAACGACGATGCCTTTTTCCGCATTATGGCTTCGAAACTGTCAACATGACATCACAAATTCGAATATTTTTCATTTAATACATTTGATATATACCTACAGGCGCACAATTGTATAAGCGTAGCGCGGCGCAGCAGTCGTCTTCCAGAACCCAATTAGTTAGGTCGTTGTAGTTAAGTCTAGTTATGTATTTACAATAGTGTACCGGCCAGAAAAATATAAACCCCACAATATAACTTACTAGCTATGTATATGGGCTATGTTAGCGTCTATACTTGTAAATAAAAAAGCCACTAAAATTACCATTCCACCCATTTTCCCCTAAATTTGGGCTGAAAGCCCCTAAGTTGGGAACCCTGATCGGCGACGAACCGAGTAAGTAGGCGAGCTTAAAGACCGCGGTCTTTAAAACCATGCGTCTATCCGGCGCAAGGACCAAGTCTAAGTTTTAGCGCTTGATGTCACTATCATGGCTTGCTACAATACAGACATTACTAGCTCTTTGCTACAATATCATGCTATCTGTGCTATCATGTTTTGATGTGTGTCAACGTCAACTGTCAATAGTGTCAAGACAAATTAAGTATCAAATGTGAAGAGATTCCCGCCACGGAGTGTGTTTAGGTTACACGTGTGTCGTGAATTTTGGCTTTTTTTTTTCAGTGATATTTGTTGTTTTCGAGTAACTAGTGAGACTTGTTATTGATTTGTGAGTGTTCTACTGTCTGTTATCAGGTCTGTACTGTGTGAGTGTCCCTATTTGTTGTTAACATGGATAAAAATAAACCTCCCGATCCTGATTCTCCAGATACTCCCTCAACTCCATCCCGTCCATTTTCTCCATTTGTCTCAAATAATAACCCCTTGAGCCAGTTTGCTGATGCTGTTTGTACCTACGATGACTCCCAGTATCAATCATCGCAATCAAACACGCGAAAACGCCCAGTCAACGAACAAGCTACGACAATTCGCCCTTCAAAACTACCTAGAAGCCTGGTTGGACGTGAAAAATACTCAGCTCTTGACAAAGCTCCATATATTGTGCATGTCTCTCGCATTGAAATCCAACCTAATGCAGGTACTACTCTCCATCCTGTGAATTTTGGGTTGTTTTTATTAAAAAATAATATTTCTAATATTGTCCGAGATGGGGTTAAGAAAATTGGTAGGAACCGTGTTTCTGTAGAGTTTACATCCCCACAGGACGCAAATTCGTTTATATCTTGTGGTCTACTTTTAAAGAATAATTATGTTGCGTCTATTCCAACTTTTAATATAACGCGGATGGGTGTAGTAAAAGGAGTCCCCGCTGACTGGTCTGAAGAGGAAGCGAAAAACTATTTAAGAGTGCCTTCTGGTTGCGGACACATTCTTAGAGTCAGACGTATTAAAAGAAAATTTATTGTAGATGGCTGCCCTGAGTGGAAACCTACTGAAACATGCGTTTTAACTTTTGACGGGCAAACTTTGCCTAATAGGATTTTTTGTTGCTTTACTGCCCTGCCTGTGGAACAATATATATATCCCACAATCCAATGCCGCAAATGCTGCAGATTCGGCCATGTGGAATCATTGTGCAGATCTAAACCTCGTTGTTCCAAGTGCGGTCATGATCATCCCAGTGATGGTTGTGTTATTTTGGAGAATGAGGCTTTTTGCGTATTATGCTCCGGTAGCCATTTTGCTAATAGCAAAGCGTGTCCGGAGTATAATAGGCAAAGATCTATAAAAATTGTTATGGCTGAGAAATCTATTTCATATGCTGAAGCTAGCAAAACTGTCCCAATCTCTTCTCGTAGCTATGCCGATATAGCTAAAACAAGTAGTGCTTCTCAGTCATATCGCAAAACAGTCTTCCTCAAATCTAAGGCCCATGCTCCTCTTTCTCCCTCTTATGATAAAGTTGCTCACCATCAGCTTACTAGCACCCCCCAACCCTCTCAGCCAAATGGTTGTGCTCTTAATAATACATATTTATCTGATAATTTGTCCCCCATCATTGAATTACTAATACAACTTCTTACTTCTTTTATATCTTCTTCTAATAATCAATCTCATTCACCGTCCAACGTTGCCAATAAACTTATAACTTTTCTTCTAAACTTTAAAAATGGCGACTCGCCAAGTATTTCTACAGTGGAACGTGAGGAGCGTGTGGCATAAGAAACACGACCTCATCTTTTTACTCAATAAATACATGCCACTGGCTTTTTCTATTGCTGAGACTTGGCTGGTCCCAAGCCTTGGCTTTCGTATACCACATTATAATATTCTCAGGTGCGACAGATCTGATGGCTATGGAGGATCTGCTCTCTGTGTAAATAATAGGGTTCCTCTGCTGCCTTTATCTTTGCCCTCATTTGGAGATATGAGTATTGTGGCAGGTAGGGTAGAAGGCATCACACTATTTTCAGTTTATATTGCTCACCCTCGCCAGAATTTTTTACCTGTTTTAAGAAACTTACTTATGAGTATAAATGGCCCCATCTTAGTCATGGGTGATTTTAACTGCCATCATTTTAGATGGGGATCTGAACGGTGTGATTCTTTTGGTGAAGGATTAGTGGATATTTTAGATGATTTAAATCTGTGCATCTTAAATAATGGTTGCTCTACCCGCAGATCTCTTCCCGGACAGCAGAAAAGTTGTGTAGACCTTACATTCTGTTCTCTTGAAATTGCTGCTTGCATGCATTGGCAATGCACAGATTTAACTCATGGTAGTGACCACTATCCTATCATAATTTCTTTAGCTGAAAAAACTTTTGTAGAAAAAACTTCCCCTCCACTGCTGAGGTATAACTTGTCCAATCCTGATTGGGCGAACTATTCGTCAACATTGGAGGATAAAATATCACACCTTCCAAATTTAAAAATTGATAATCCAGTTGGTCACAGCCATGTTAAACATGGCTATGATGGTTTCATTGCGGCCATCACATCAAGTGCAGATTCCTGTTTTCCAATAAAGAATAGTGCCCGCAATAAAATACCATCACCGCCATGGTGGGATCGTGAATGTACAATGATAATAAGGGAACGTGTTATGGCTGAAATAACCTACAATGGCGCCATGAATGACCAAAACCTCACAGCCTATAGACATGCCCTAGCTAAATCTAAAAGGCTGCTTAGAAAGAAAAAACGAGCTGGATGGGTTAAGTTCTGTTCATCCCTATCCCCTTCTACTCCAGCATCAGAAGTATGGAAGTGCATAAATAGGTTTAGATGTGGTTGCTCTCCCTCCATCTCATCTCCTATAACTAGGGAAACCGCTGAACAGTTTTTTGATAAATTTGCTCCGCCCTATGTCCCATCACTATCAGAGTATGCTATCTCGCCTGTGCATTCATCGGAAGACCCCATGGACGCTCCGTTTTCAATGGCGGAATTTCATACAGTTTTAAATCATGTCCGTGATTCTGCTCCCGGTATTGATGGAGTGCCATATTCGTTTATGGCGCAGGCTGGGCCTAATGCACAGAAATATTTTTTAGAAATTATTAATTATTCCTACCATAATTGCTGGATTCCAGATCAGTGGAAGACGCAAATCATTATACCTATTGTAAAACCAGGTAAACATGCGAATGACCTGAATGCCCTTAGACCAATCGCTCTATCATCAGTTTTTGCCAAATTACTGGAACATTTAATTAAAAATCGTTTAGAGTGGATTGTCGAATCAAGAGATTTGCTACCGAGTTCCCAATTTGGATTTAGAAAAGGACTTAGTACTATGGATAGCGTTGGAGCTTTAATATCAGACATCCGCATAGCCTTTTCTAAAAATGAATCTGTTATTGCTGCTTTTTTGGACATATCCTCCGCATATGACAATGTCCTTCTTCCGATTCTTAGGCTGAAACTGCATCAGCTGAGACTTCCACCCAAGATGGTTGAGTGCATATGTGGACTTCTCATGTCCCGATCTGTAGTTTTGAGGGTTCAGGGTGAGGAATTCGATCGAAGAATTATATGGAAGGGCTTACCACAAGGCTCTGTTCTCAGTCCATTGCTCTACAATTTATATACAGCTGATATTGGCTCTTGTCTGAATAGCAATTGCCATATCCTACAATATGCTGATGATTTGGCTCTTTATGTAACAGACTATTCCATTAATGATGCAGCTTCATCTCTCTGCCTGTCCTTGAACTCTCTAAATGAGTGGCTTTTAAATCATGGTCTGTGCCTCTCTGCACCTAAAAGCTCGGTGGTAATGTTCTCTCGTAAAAATCTAATTCCACAAGTATCAGTAGATATCCAGGGTGTTAATATTCCAATAGTTCCAAAAGTTAAATTTTTAGGTGTCTTTCTGGATTCGAAATTAACAGGCTTACATCATATAAGTTATTTAGAGCAGAGATGCGAAAAAATTATTCCAATTCTAAAAGCCCTTGCTGGTGTTTGGTGGGGTGCCCACCCCTATACTATGAAATTAGTGTATAATGCCCTGATCCGGAGTAAAATGGATTATGGTACTTTTCTATTGATACCATGCAACAATGGAGCTCTGGCAAGGTTAGATAAGATTCAGTTTAAGTGCCTTCGAATTATATCTGGGTGTATGAAGTCCTCCCCGGTCAATGCATTGCAGGTCGAATGTGCAGAACCCCCGCTAGCCTTAAGGAACAAATATCTGGCATCTCGTTTTATGTTTCGGCTAGTTACTAAAACTTCCCACCCTGTTGTACATAGACTATCTGATTTGGATACTCATTGTAGAAGATCCACTTACTGGAGTCATAAAGATATCCCTTTGTTTATCCAAGCATATAGACAACATAAAAATCTGGATGCCCCCCTTATTCAATTTCCCAAACTTTCCCTTTTTAATTTTGACTATAAGGTTTTATGTTATAAGCCAGAGATTTTTTTTGATATTGGTATATCTAAAAAGTCCGTTTCACCGGATTCGGCCTTCAATGCGGTGGTTGGGGAAAGATGGAACGGGTTCGAAAGGTTTTTCACTGACGCGTCTAAATTGGGTACTTCCTCTGATACTGGCGCTGCAGTATATTATCAAAATTCTAAAATCATTTTGCAATTCAAATGTCCTAAGGAATCCTCTGTCTTTACGGGTGAGTGTGTAGCTGTATTGGAGGCATGCCTTTTCATAGAATCACACAATATTAATATGGGTGTAATCTTTACAGACTCTCTAAGTTGCTTACAGGCGTTGAAACAAAATCCCTTCAAAAGCAAATTGCACAGCCCTCTTCTTTTAGAAATCAAAAAATCTCTTCTATCATGTGCAAATAAACAAAAAACTGTTCAGTTGGTGTGGATCCCAAGTCACTGTGGCATCAAGGGCAATGAATGTGTAGATGCGTCTGCTAAAGATGCTATCACATCTCAATCCTCTGATCTAAAGCATTATAGTTACCAGGGCTATGACCTTTTAAACCTTCCCAAAAAGTATTTCCAGTCTTCATGGCAGGAACTATGGAATTACTCCAGTAAAAAGAAAGGGGGCTTTTATTATGCGGTACAACCTAATGTAAGTCCAAAACCATGGTTTTGCCGATACAAAAAAACTTCTAAAACGGCTATATCTGTAATTTCGAGGCTTCGCATAGGTCATTGCTGCTCTCCTGTCTTCTTAAACAAAATTCATGTTCGGGACTCATCCCTCTGCGAATGTGGACTGGATGTAGGTTGCTTGGAGCACATATTTTTTAACTGTCCCAGAAACGATAAGTCGACGGATTTGTATAATCACCTTATAAAATTAAAGATTCCTGCCCCTATCAATTTCCCTTCTTTACTAACTCATTCTTCCCCTAAACTGTTTGAGGCGTTGATGTATTTTATCCGTGTTAATGATATAAGGCTATGAGAGTGTGAATGTGGTATACTGATTGTTTTTTAACAAGTTCATATTTATATATTTATTATTTATATATTTTTTTTTTCTTTTATTTTAGGCTTGGCTGTTTCAGTGATTAGATTTGTCACCAAGTCTCACAGTTAGTTCTATTGAGAACCAAGGTTTTATCCTGTTAACCAGTTCCTAATTATTCCTAAATTTCGTCCATTTTTCAGATAATTCCTTTTCTCCCCTCCCCCCTATTTTGTTTCCCCTAGTTACCCCATTCCCATACACACGTTTTTCCTATCCACTTTGACATTGGCAGAATTGTCGACATCGGCACAAATTGCCATAAAGAAAAAAGAAGAAGAAGAAGAAGTATCAAATGTGGGTAAAAAATTTTTTTACATGTTTATGAATTTCAGTAAACGAGTGGCGAGTGATAAAAATTCTAGAGATCAATTTTTATTGTTTAAAGACCAGGGTAATGAGAAAGGAATTACGCTGGTATTGAGAATAATTTCTTATTTATATCGTCATAACGATAATTGAGCAATTGGCAACCCGTACCATCACATTTATTAAACTTCTGGCGTATTGTGTGCTTCTTTTGGCAACCAACCACTATGTCGCTTCGAATGCAAATAGAGAAACAAAAAGCACAGGAAGAAATGCGTCGGTTGATGGCTGAACGAAAAAAGAAAAACATAAAGCCTACAAAAATAGATAACCCTCTTGCAAAATACAACAACAGTGGACAGTTAATGTGCATACTTTGTAACTCAGTGGTTCGGTCAGAACATGTGTGGCAAGTCCATTTGAATAGTAAACAACACAGGGAGAATGTTGAGAAAGCCAAAAAGCTAAAGGAACTAACAAATAACTTTACTGTTGGAAAGATTAAGCACAAAAGTGCAAGTCCTCCAATAGATGCACCACCTGAGAAAAAGTTGAAGAGTATACTGAAAAATGCAGACCCAGCACCACCAATTGTTCAATTACCTAAAAATAATGCACCTCATATAATAACATTTCATGATGAACAAATCAAGAGAACACCCTTAGTAATTTCTGCACCAACTCATGTTGAAGGTATGAATATACATTATATTTATAAATAATATTCCATTTTTTTTATTATATAAAATAATTGAAATATTACTTATTCCTACCAGTATTCAATGGCTATTTGGAGCCTGGGCCTGTTTCACCAACTTTCTGTAAATTCCCTTTAAATTACTTGGCAGATAATTTGATATAAATTATGTTGCATTTTTTTACTTATCTGGTGGTTAGCAGCAATCCGGAGATGGTAAATCAGGCACTTATAGTTTATTAAACACTTGGTAAAGAATATTCCACTTTCAAATGCAGTTATTGGCGTTTTGTAATATTGAACTTTTTACATACATACACTTGCACTTTTCTCCCATCCCATATGGGTAGGTAGAAACTACAGAATGCCAATTGTGTATTGTTATCATTTATAATTGTTAACAAATTACAGAAGTAAATTTTTACAATACACATTAAAACATTTAATATTGATAAAAGCTACTGAATATTTTGATTTTATATGTAAATTCACAATGTGTTACCATGCTCAGTCTTAGACATTATGACTGTAAACTAGGATTGTGCACAGGCCTAGTGCTATATTATAAACACTGCTATGAGCACAAGGCATGTGGACAACCTTAGTAGTATTAACCAAATGTGAAGTTATTCATAACACAAGTGACCTTATTTATCCAGACTTCATAATATGCCAGAGACCATCTAATGGTTTACATTTTCTGGAGGCATTACGCCTGTTTCCCATAGGGGTAGGCAGAGACTATATTTTACTTGCTATAATCCTGATATATCACTTTTGCTTCATCTATGACCATGTTCATTAACACCTCCCCACGCATGCTTGTCAGTGTAGGGTGCTCTTAACCTTGCCTATTTTAGCCTTTTATTTAGCCTTAAAGAGGTCAAGTATTAAAGGAATATTTGCATTGATGTTATATTAATAATACTTACTGGAATTAATTAATGACCATAATGCTGTTTTACATTAGATATCCAAGCCAGCAGTACGGCTGAAACAGAAGCTGCACATGGAACAGAGCAGCCAATACCAGAAGGTTTCTTTGATGATCCTATTCTGGATGCTAAGGTAAGTAAAATAATATGAAACTGCATAATAATTACAGTGATTTTATTTCCATATATCCCTATAAATAATTATGATATTAAATCTTATTTTTCAATGTTAAGTTGTAAGAAAGAAACACCATAGCAGCACAATACGTAGCCACATAGCCCATACGTAAGTGAAACATAATAAAAATATAATGGTTATAGGTATAAATTACCAATACTAAATTTTTTGCCAATGTTATTGGCCAAAAAGCTGTTCAAATGATTCATGTATAAAATCGATCATGTCTGAAGCCACCATACTTCGTCCCTTTACTGCAAATGCTTTTTCATTGCACAACCTTATCAAACGACTTGCACCATAGCACGATAGAGATGAGGCTAATAAAACCTTATCTCCACAGGTTCCCTCAATCTTGTCTTTGTTAGCTAATGTCCAGTTCATCATGATGGCAATAGCTCCAGACAGTAAGTCTCCTTGCCCTCCACATCTTCTGCCAGAACCCCCTATATTTGATTTCCATTGGATTTCAGAATCAGCACTGAATACTTCATCTATTGCGCCTTTCTTAAAAACTGTCACATATTTACCCAACTGGCCCAATCCTGAAGGCCCATTTGTTTTAGCACAAAGTCTATCAAATTCTACTTTATTTGGAGTCAATATAACAGGTGACATGAATTCCTTTAACAAATGTGTTTTCTCATTAATCAAAAACAGTCCATCAGCATCAATCAGTAGTGGTATTCTCTTTTCTCTTATAATCTCAATTAGCTCCGTTACCACATGGAATGTTTCTTTCTGTCTACCTAGCCCAGGCCCTATAACTATAGCATGAAGTCTCTCAAACCACTGTGATATCTCTGTGACAGAATTCGGCCAGTCCAGCAGGGGATGCACTATGAGTTCTGGACTGTATGACTTTATAACAGTGGCTGAATCCCTAGTACAAAATATATGACTTAAGTCTGCTCCTACCTGTAAAAAATCATGTTCATAATAAATAAAGAACAGTTGTCTATTTTAACATAATTATTTTTATATAAAAACAAATGTACTAACTCTTAGGGCACTTATCCCCGCAAAGTATGGTGCACCTGTATATTCTAATGATCCACCAATAACTCCAATTCTACCAGCTTGGCCCTTATAATTGCTAAGATCCAAAGGAGGAATACATGCTTTTAGATTTTTTAACATGCACGAATCATCCATTATGTTATGCGCACTACTGGAACTAAAATTAATTATAAAAATATTCTTTGTTATGTTTGCTGCCAAATTAGTAAATAACTTCGATATTTGGTGATGATTGCCATACATTACGTAACCGAGAACCGTAAATAGGGAATGGTAATGCAAAGTTATTCGAATATTCAAAGTTTCAAACCAAATTCAATTTAAACTACTCGAAATATGTACCTACAAATCATTACAATAAAAACTACAAACTGACTGAATTTCAATATTTTCGATGTCAACATTGTCAAAAATCAAAATGTCAACTCTATCGTCGTCCGTCACAGACAAAGAGCTAGATATGTGTCTATGGTCACAGACTACATAAATGTCGAATACATACACTTTTTTTTAGTGTAGTCGCGTTCGTTCCTCATTCATTTTGCTGATTTGTTTTTATAGTGCGACAAGCTTATCGCCAGTTGAAACGAAACTGAAAGTCACGACTGTTACACTAATAAACTCATATGCTAAGACTACACACCAAATGTTTTTCTCCGATTTGATGAATTCATAGTAGTGTATTTAATGGCCACACTAAGGTTTTATGACCACACTAATAATTGAGACGAAACTCGGGGGCTTAGGCTAATATGCAGAGACCACGTTAAGCGTTAACTTACGTTTCCGTATGTCAAAAATCCGTATGAAACATGTCCTTTGTATTACACAAAGGACATGTTTCATTTTTGTATGGGACTCAGGCTATAACCTGTACCTTTCAGAAAATCTGGGAAACAAACCCCTGAATAGAATAAAGTATCATTTTACATAGTATTAAATGGTTTTTATGCACATAATTAAAATTAAAAATGTTTGACGTTTGTCAAACATAAATAATTTGACGTTTGACAGGTTGTAGAGATGGCGTTTCCATAAACTATAAACCTAGAAACTCTTTAACTGAATAAGGAAAACTTACCTTCAGGAGTTTTAGGGTATTTTCAGACCTTTTGGGTCAGGTAGTAATATATAAAATGGATAATAAGTCGTTTGACATTAGTTGTGAACAGAATGTCAAACAAAATGCCATTTTGAATTTTTCGTTTAGAAGTAGACTCCAGAAAAGCAGTTGCTTCTATATTTTTTTATCGATGAAAATGATCACAATCGCTTATATTTACTCGAAAATGGTGTGTCGGAAAAAAGTAATTATTACATACTACAAGAAAACATACTTTTCATACTTAATGTCGATGTGATACTACATTTTAAATAATTTTATGTGACATGATTTCTGAACGAAAGCAGACTAAGCAAACTGTAAGACGCCATATTGAATAGAATTATGGCAATAATTGAAAAACTATAATTTTTTGTACACAACAAATCAGGATTTAATTCACAAAATAATATTTTTCCCAAGTTCGTGGTATTTTTTCCTCTTTTTCAATAAATGTACATCTTATGGCCGAAAATGAAACATCTCCTTTGACATACGGTAGCGTTACTTTACGCATAGCGTCGTCTCTGAATATTAGCCTTTGTCTCGATTAATGCATGCGAGGACTGCGTCGTAGATAAGAATGGACTGCGCAACTAAACTGTTAACTTCAGTATCTATTCTACTATCATGTAAGATTTATGAAAAAATAGTCTTATCAAAAAACCAATACCTACAGATTTGAGCGTTGGGATCTTAGGCTATTAAAAAGACAGATTGATCAGTAGTCTCGCGTTTCACGGGTCGACAAATGCCAACGTCTCTATTAAAGAAGAATTAATACTAATCGCAAATCAAACTAATAATTATAAAAGAAACGGCAGCTGTGCAGTGTCATGTATGGAACTACGCGCGTTAAGAAATCGTAAACTCAAATATTCTGATCCGGAATTCAGAACGCTCGTCAGTAGTATCATTCTTAAAGATGGATCTGAGATTTTCATGACGACGATTACAGTGTGTCAGTAGAATGAAAGGGTGAACTAGAACTGAAATAATAAAAAAGTATTGCTAGAATCATGTAGACGTTTTTAAATTACTAGATAGATACATACCATCACGCCTGTATTCCTCTAAGGGGTAGGCAGAGGCGTACTAATGTACACCCACATTTCGCCGGAATGTTTAGGTCCCATGTAATGTAATGGCGAGCCTATTGCCATTAACCGGGCACAAATCTAGATTCCGAGTTGCTACTGGGAATTTCACAGAAAACCCAACAACACTGCCCGACCCGGGGATCCAACACAGGACCTCTAGCGTACCAGTCGCGCTTGGGACGACTAGACCGACGACGCAGTACTAGAACTAGATAGATCTATTTTTTTTACCGATGACAGCGACGCAATCACAGGTTTAGTTACATTTTCAATTTAATTCTTAATTGTTTAACATTTTTGAGATCATTTTCTTACAAACTACATGCCTAGATTACATTACATAGTTATATATTTATGTATCATCATTTGCATTCCTTACAAGGCTAGAAAAACGTGTAATGATATTAATATTAAGTATCACAAAACTTTTCGAGTGTGAAGTATTCTGTGTGCACTGCTGTGAATATAAAAGGAGAAGTACAATTTTAGATTTAGGTATTATTTAGTTAATTTTGACTGTATAAGTTTTTTTACAGATGCGCAACACTGTATTTAATATGTATAATATTATGCAATTATGAGCAGTCGAGTAAAAATATCCGTCTTCCCAGGTGCGGAATATTGAATACAAGGATCCAATTGAAGAGGAATGGGAAAAATTCCAGAAAGAAATAAAGGAAGAGGCAACAGCGTCAGCAGAAATAATTGCTGGAGAGCAAGAAGAAGCAACAGCTGAAAGACAAATAGATGAAATTGATGAACAAATTAGAATTTGGTCAAAGTTAGTAACACTTTTCGAAATAGGAAATTAGCACACGTAACAGTTATTTTTAATTTCGATGGTTATTTAATAAGTTAAAAAATCCACAGAGTTGCGTAAATAGTCAAGTAAAATACGGAATTGTAATGAACAACCTAAACGTACCATGTCACATAATCTTGGTGAATGTCAATATGTTTTTTTATTAAATACATATATGTTTTTCACCCATCATCAGCTATTCTGTCCACTGCTGGACGTAGGCCTCTTTTAGTGAACGCCACAGAGCTCAGCTCATTTTATCCAGTTGCTGCTACCTTTTGCAAGTCGTCACTCCACCTGGCCGGCGGGCATCCTACTCTTCGCCTGCCTAGATGCGGTCTCCACTTAAGAAATCGTTTACTCCAACGATTGTCGGTTGTCCGAGAGACGTGACCGGCCCATTGCCACTTCAGCGTACTAATCCTTTTAGCTATGTCGGTTACTTTGGTTCTCTGACCCATCCTCATCATTTGGTTTTTCACCCATCCATTTCACACTGAAATTATAAGTCCGTTATTTAAAAACAACAATCTTTTTTAGTTTACTTACGTATTGTTCACTTAAACAATATAAACGCACTTAAAAAATTAAAATAAAAGCCTTTCACATTGTATGGTGTCACACTGAGAAGTAACAGCTATGCTCAATTTTATCGGTACTCATGTTTAAATATATGCTTAATAAATCTTGTTACAGAGTTTTAGACCTCGAGCTGAAAAAGGAAGAAACCAAAAAAACTAAACAAGACATGGAAAAAATGAGTGAGGATGAACGGGGAGATTCAGATAATGAAGATGATATTGATGAATTTCTAGATTGGCGAGCAAAGAAATCGTATACATAACATAAAATCTGTGTATGTCATTGTTATATACTTTATAAACGTAAAATTGATGACCAACATACTTGGTTTATTTTAATGTTTTTAATTTTCATTTTATTTTACCGTCGCATATCTTTTCTCAACCACGAAATATTCAGATAATATTTTGTGGTAGTATCGCGTACGCTTGTAACGTTTATCGTTACAATGTTACAAATCCGTTAGATCGCCATTACATGCAATTAATATCTAGAATAATCTCTTCGATTTACTTCTAAACAATAATCTATACTAATATTTTAAAGCTGAAGAGTTTGGTTAAACGCGCTAATCTCAGGAATTTGAAAAATTCTTTCAGTGTTAAATAGCCCGTTTATCGAGGAATGCTAAAGGCTATATATGATCACGCTACGGCTAATAGGAGCGGAGTATCAATTAAAATTTGTTGTAATAACGGGGGATATAAGCCTTAGGCTAGGGGGATATATTCAGAGACGACGCTAAGCTTAAAGATTCCGTATATCTTTGTATTACAATTTGACATACAAAAACGTAAGTTTACGCTTAGTTAAACTAAGGCTATTATTCAAACACGAAACTAAGCCTAAGTTTAAGCTTCGCGTCGTGTCTTGAATGTCGTTGTCCTTTACTGAAGATAGGGCCGTCCGTCATGTCATTTGATAGACCCGTTTGCCATACACAGAACCACTAACGCCATCTTTGTTGCATTGCATTTGTTTTTAGCTGATCGCCGATTAGATCACTTTGATTTTGAGAAGACCACAGGGCTTGGCTTTGGGCACAGAACAATATTACTACTGGCAGATTTTGGGGCCATGTTCGGGGGTGCCATTGTCCTTACCCCCAGTCCTTATGCAGTAATATAAGTCAATGGCCTTAGTTTGGCTTTAATAATGCCATTGCCATAGAAGCCTGTTGGTTTAAATTATTTAAATAATATTACGGCTGGGTCGAAGATAGCTCGTGCCAACTCCAAGCCGGACAAAGATGGGCGAAAACTGTAACCTTAGTGCGGCCGGAGCATAAAGTCACAGAATTAGTTTAATTTGATGTCATTGACTTAAGAAATGTAAACGTGAAGTAAGGGTCTCCCAAAGAAGGCCTGCGTTGGCGGCTTACGGGCTTACCGCGGGCTGCGGCTCTTACCACTGCAACAACACCACCGCGGTCCCAGTGGCGGCCTGAAGCGCGGAGCGCCATTCACTCTGATGTTCTTGTTACGTTCGTCAGTTATCATGGCGAACCGTAAGGAAATTTAGTATGCATTCATACATTACAAACTATGCATTTTTAATTCGTGAACGATTTGCTAATTATTTGCTTAAATCACAATCATAAAATTACAAATTTACTTTTATTTTTTAAACAAAGTTTTTTACTCACCGTCGCATTCGCCAAGTATTTCTGCGATATTGCCCCACATTTTGTTTTTAATTCTAACATTTTTGTAGTCCCGGTGCGAAGTATCATAAAGAACTGGATATTTTTGCACTGTTTTTATAAAAAGATCTGTATTAGGCGCCATTTTTCAACGCGCTACACGCGGCCTTCTATAAAAATTTACAACTTACTGCGCTGTCACCACCGCCGGGTATGTTTGGGGGACCCTTTACGAAAACTTTCATATCTTTAATTCAAGTAAAACAAAAACTAAAAATATTTGAACTTAAGTGTTTGTGTTTGTCTGGGTGTTTCTTATGTATTATAAGTCTGTATTTACAATTTAAAAAAAAGTATATAAGTATTATATCCATTGTCTAGTACCCATAGTACAAGCTCTGCTTAGTTTGGGACTAGACGGTGCTGTGTGACAATGTCCCAGGATTTATTTATTTATTATTATTTATGACTTGATTTGAGTGATTTGACAGATCATTCATAATTTATCTATGAATAAGACAGTGACAGCCGTGACAGGATGATTTGATTATTTTGATGGAGTTCATGTCATGAAATTGTTTTGTTTTTGTTACATTCAAAACAACTTTAAGACGTTTTAAAAGTGAAGAATTTAACTAAACTTATTGAATTTAGTGTAACTTGCTACAATATAGTAATCTGTGAGTAAAACTATGATGTCGAACGAGGACACAGAACAGTATCGACAGTTTATTGGAAGACTACAGAGGGAGGAACACAGACCGGCTGCATTGAATGACATTAAAAACTTTATTGCCTTTAAGCCTGCTGGTGAGGCAATTACAACCATACGAGATGTTGGAATATCTAAAATAGTTCACTGTCTCAATGTACAAAATACGTACGTACTTTGATCCTTTTCTATAGACTTACTGATTTGACGACCATTTTCTCAACACCATTGTTTAACAATTTTACAGATCGCATGTAGATTTAACATGTGAAGTTTTAAGGACATGTTTCGAAAAGTTTGAAGCTGGGGATGTTGTGAAAAATTACACAAGTCACATTATGTACTTGCTTCGTCATGAAAAAAGTTGTGTCAGGAGAATTGCTATTGATGAAGTCAGTATTGGTATTAACAACTGTGTTAATAGCCATCATACATGGTTTGTTGCTTGTAGACTTAGATTAACTTTTTTAAATGTTTTTCAGGTACGTAAGGCAGTCACTGCTAGTCCTAACTTGTTGCCTGTGTCTCAGTACATTGATGTATTTGTGGCAGTTTCTCAATTAGTCAGTGATGTAGATGTGGGTGTGGCTAATGCAGCGGTTCTGATAACGTCAAATTTACCATTTGAGGCCTACCATAAAGTATTGGAGGAAATGTGGATTGCTCTTGAATATAGTAGCAGCAGCAAGTGCAATGTTTTTGAGGTATAAAATTCCTTAAAAGAATAATTTATTTTACCAAGATCACAATCATAATATTTATAAAATGGTTTGCATTGTCATACTTCTATAGCAATAGCACCTATCAAGTTTAGTAATCTTCATTAAATGGAAAATAACAAGATTCAGGTTTTGTAGCTAACCATTTTCATTGAAAATGGTCCCCAGGAACCCCATTTATAATAAATTAAATTCATGTTGACAATTTTGTCTTGCAGGTTATTGTTAATATATCATCAAAATCTTATGATTTGTTCAAACTGTGTGTGGAACTAAATTACATAGATTTCATGGTATCAGAAATACACACAGATGATGTGCTGTATCAAGTTAATATTCTGGAGCTATTATCAAGATTGGTAATCAAACCTCATGGTATTAATTATCTTGTAAAAAATGGAGCATTAAACAAGATTTTGCGATATGTCACTGAATTACAGAATAATCCACTTCGGGGATTGTTAATACCAGGTGCTTATTTACAGTTTACTGTACTAATAAAACAAAGATCAGAAACCTACTTAATACTTTATTCAAATACTGTAATTAATGTATCTAAATTATTGTCAAAACAGGCTTTTAATAATGATGGATCTAAATTCGACTTTGTTACTTCCAGGTTACATGAAGTTCTTTGGATGCATTGCCCACAGCTACCCTAAAGAAATATTTGAGAAACATTCTGCAGTGTTTGATACATTATTTGAGGCACTTCGGTCTAGTGATCAAACTATTTTACCCGTTGCGCTAGACACATTAGGGTTTATTGGCACAACAGTTGAAGGAAAATTATGTTTGGCTGCACTTGGTAAGCTTTATTATTTTAGGTTGGCTTGCCCATGTTTTCAAATTAATTAAGAGTGCATTAATAACTTTAATTAAGCCCCTTAGACAGTTCTGAAATTTGAAGATGTAGTTTTAATAGTGAATTATAAATATTATACTTTCTGTACACAGGCAGTAAATATACACAGGCTATAGATAATGTGAGTCAACTAATCAGAAACAGTAATACTGACACGAAGATCAGAGCCCTACATTGCTTTGTTGGGCTAATGAGCATAGAGAAGGATCCTACTGTATCTAAATCTAGTCCTGTTGACCATAGAGTTACATTGATGACCCGTGAATGGTTTAGGACATTGGATTCTAAGCCCATGGAAACTTTATTTGAAATCTGCAAAAGCCCATTTCCTGATATCAAACAAGCTGCATTTTTGTTGTTGGATGCAGTTTGTCAACACCAGTGGGGCGAGGAAATGGTAGCGAGAGCGGCAGGTAATTATTAAAACTTACTACATAATGGGTTAAAATTAAAATATCCACACAAAAATTGTCGTTTTTTTTTATTTTATAGTTTGATGAAAATGAAAAAGTAATAATTTTTAAATAATTCACACATACAACATTAAAGATTGTTTACTCAATGTTTTAGTTGTGTTAAGTACTCACATTGATTCATTTTTAAATTTTTAACAAATAATTTTTAATTTATAGGTTTCATTGAATTTCTTCTGGATCGTTCGATAGTTTATACAAAAGAAACAAATGAAGCTAAGTATGACATTATCAAAAGGTTGGCTAATTCACCAGCGTTTGATGCTACCATTATTGCAAGACTTCATACTTATGTTGAACAAGGCCCATTTTACTCGGAAAGCCAGCTGGAAGTTGCTATGGATGAAGGAGAGTAAGATATGTAATAATATCCACTTAAAATGCATTAATAATTTAATTTGAGTTTATTTTTATTAATTCATTACACTTTCTGGACCATAATTACAGTTTTAGAGTGAGATTATTGTAATTGTAATATTCTGATCTGATTGATATATTCTGACATGATTCATGCTGCTTGGGATGTTGGTGAGCAAAGAATAGGTCCTTAAATTGTAATTTTCTTTACATCAATCTTGCAATTGACAGTATTTTTGGTGAGAATAAAAATGTTTGCATTCTGTCATTGTAATTTCACACTGAAAACTCCTTATGCCCTTTTGTCATATAATTTGAAGAGGTGAAATGTTTTATTTGTAGTTCACAAAATGTAACTTTAATTTTATAATAAAATCACATAAAAGTTAATTCCTTCTTTTATTTTTTGTTGATGTTTCAGTCTTTGCAGATGTTTTTCTTTTTGTTGCTTTTTGTTTGCTGCCCGCTCCATATTTAGCAGCTAAGTCATCAATAAAGGAGTCTATTTGTTGAGCCCTTGATTTTTGTTTCTCTTTTATCATAAGTTCTAGGCTATTTGGCCCTGAAAAAAAAGTGAAAATATATGTAATTGCACCTAACATGCCAAATAAAATATTCGAGAATTACAGATCCTTATTAGATTACAGTATTGTAAAATGATGCTTGTTTTTTATGATAAGAAGACAAGCATCATTAATTAAATTACTATTGTTTCAATGAACTTCTGTTCAGAAAGAAAGTAATTAATACCTGAATCCAATTTTAATTCCTTTTGCATTTCTTCAGCTAGTTTAGCTTCTCGTTTTTCTTTTGCAATTCTTCTGAGTCTCTTACTAGCTGGTTCATGTGTGAATATTTTGTATTCAGGTATCTCTCCATTTTTAATCATTTCCTAAAAAAGCACACAGTTTATTTATGTACTACAATATAATATATTTTCTACAACACTATAATCAAAGTATTAATTTTTCTGTTACATTTAGAAGTTCCTTAATTCTAGGCTCTTGGTCAGTCCTGGCAAATTGTACATGGTCTACAATATAATTCATGTCTCCCTTGGCATTTAAATAAACTTGCTTGATATCCTCTTTTTCCAATGCAGAACCTGTAAAATTATAGTAATATATAAAAAAATATTATTATCTAAACCATTACAGTCGATTGAAATAAAACTGTCACTGATTAAAAAAGGTTGCATGATTCTATTTTCACATGTCTTCTATAGGGGTAGGCAGAACCAAGCTTAAAACAATAACTACTAAAGCCTAAGAAAAAGCAGTAAAAGTTTGTACATGAAATATTATGCTTGGAGAAGTGTAGAAAATAGATTGGTCTATAAGGACATGTTGATCAGCTTCTAAAAGAGTAGAGTATAAAGTATAGTTTATGTATGTTAAATTGATTACTAACCAACATATTCTTTCTCATAAGCCCTGATATCTTCATCAGTAATTTTCTTAAAGAGTACTCGCCAGTAACAACACCAGTCTCGGTCCACAATAACATTAAAGTCATCATCATCTACACACTTGGTCTCATCATATATCTTTCTTTTCTCTGCATCAGTAAGAATGGCATGAATACTGCCCAGAACTTTAAATTTCTCTGTTGCTTCCAGTTTTTCATCTTCTTCAACTCTATCTGGATGTACTTTCAGTGACAATTTGTGGTATGCTTTTTTTACTGCAAATCAACATTACATACAAAAAAAAATCACTGCATACTTTAACAACACTATTCTTTAATTTCTTGATACAGTTTCTGTTACTTTAGCGTTAATACAATATATACAGAAAAGGCATTACATATAGTGAAGGAATAGTTTCCGAAATAATGATACATCTTGCTCTTTAGAAGAATGGAATATGTTTAATTTCACCTACCTTCTTTATCTGAGGCATTTTCAGTGATCTGTAAAACTTCGTAGAGGTTAGAGGTTTGAAAATACTTTTCACACAATTCCAGCAAACCCATTTTTCTGTTAGCTCTTGTAATTCGTATGTGCGTATCGTCAAACCAAAATCTACAAACGCGCCAATTTAACCGGTATATTGTCATTAATGTCAACTTCAATGTCTATCTATTGTCTATTTAATTCTTGTCTATGTCAATTTTTTTTTTACCAGCCCACTTCGTCCCACTGCTGGGCAAAAGCCTCCCTTCCCTCCTTCCAAGCCGCTCTGTCTGTTGACTTGAGAATCCAATCTCTCTCGTGGGAGTCAAGTTCGTCACGCCATCTCCGTCTGGGCCGACCACGCTGTCGCTTTATTCCGTGTGGGATCCAATTTGTGGCAACTTTTGCCCACAGTTCGTCTGGCATGCGTGCGACATACGTGCAATTTGTCTATGTCAAATAGTGTCAATCAAATTTCAATGTGAAGGTTAGATTGACACTGACATTGACGTTACTAGTTTGATGACATCATAGACATATATTTACTAGCTCTTTGGATGACATTGATGTATTAAAGCCGTGGAGATGGAAGTATCAAGTATAGCGAGTGTCGTGTTAGTTCCATGACCGATGGTCACTATTTTGTAGTGATGTAAATTTTTACTTATTCTCATAAACACATTGGGGAAAGAAACGCAAAGTTAAAATACAAGGTGGAAGGGACATCGACGCACATCCAAATACCATGAGTTCAGTACATGATTCCGGACCCCCCTGCGTTGAAATTTTCCGTAATTTTTTTCATCAATTTTTCAATTTTTTCTGCAGTTTTTTTTACTTGAACGTGTAAAAAAACATTATTTCTATCTACCCAAATTAGATTTATAATTAAAAAATAATTATTTTATTTATTTCGGATCGTACGTGCGATTACATTCACCGCGGAGCGTTATAATCGCATTTTAGCAATACACTATGCGCTCAAAAATGACAATATCTGTAATAACCGATCATTTTCTACATTAATGACCTAGGTCATTTTATTTTTGACGTTGAGTGAAACCTTGGGACGACGGTTGTGCGTCGATTTCCCTTCCACCCAGTATGTTCAGATGTCCTCCGAATTATTTATCAAATACGTCCTAGCCGGACAAATCAGAGGTAGCTCCATTTAGTTGTTCGTGTGACTGAAATAGGTAGGGCCGGCCGGTCTGGAAGTAGATAGTGTCCGCTGCAAGCTCTAAATAACAGTTTAAGCCGGGGACCGAAAACATTTAAAAATTACGGTATTTTGAGGAATTTCGGTTACCTTCGGCTATTGTTTACCACTATCTAGATAGTGGTAAACAATAGCCGATAAGGAGGATAAAAATTTACCAAGAAGAGGAAACATCTATCTCTACTGTGTTACAGTTTTAATCGCCGTGATTGGTCTGTGTTAGCCGTCGCACAATATGCAGTACGCACCCTTTGACTAATGGTCACGTCTCGTGTATCGTGTAAGATAAAGGTAATTTAACGCCCTCCAGACTGGCGCTAGCGTAGATAAAGGGTCTGAATGTAGCAGTTGCTTTGAGTTTCATCAGTTGGATTGAAGTATGCCGAGTTGAAAAATATTTTTAGGTGACTAGAGTAATTAGTATGTAAACCCTAAACTATAATTATAAGGAGTCCAAAATAATTTTGTCATTTCAACCTAAAATAACGACCAAAACAGATTGCGATTTAATGTACTAATTCCACTCTTTGCTAAAATCTGCTGTTCAACTCATAGATATATAATTCCATGGAGTATATTATATATCTACGGTTCAACTGTGTTACCGTTGGATAATGATTCGAAAAGTGTAGGCGATGACATGAAAAACAAGGGCCTGTTTCACCACCTCCCTGGTAAGTTAAATTACTTCGCAGATAATTTCAAATTGTGTTCCATTTTTGAATTTATCCGGCCGTTAGCGGATATCCAGAGGTTGTGAAATAGGCCCTTAGAATAAAAAAATGTAAACATTGTTTAATGGGCTCCACCTGTTCAGTGGGGAAATGCGTTACTTACCTACTAGTAATTCAGCATCACTCACCTCGCTACCTAGTCTGTGATGGGGAATAGGGCAATATTTGGCGGTAATTTTGAATTTATATAAATTAACTTTTCAACCGACTTCAAAAAAGGAGGAGGTTCTCAATTCGACTGTATTTTTTATGTTTGTATAAATAAACCGCCTTCAAAAACACCTAGCAACTAAAAAGCAAAAAATTACAGGTATGTACCTGTATTTACATTATGATTTCTAATTTGGAGGCGGTGCCAAACAAACAATCAATAAATAAATAAATAATAATTAAATTAGTAGTTTGGCACCGACTGCATACTAATGATATCCTATGAAGTTTAATTTCTCTTTCACATTCGACGTCATAAGCTCTTTACCCTGCAGTAGGTAATTTCGGTATCTTTCATCCGAGCGGTTAATTTTATGTCATCTGTATCTATCCGTTAATGGGTGTGGAAATTCCTTTGAGATGTGTCTTCACGATTTTTTCGTTCATATAAACACGTACGAGAAGTCGTAGCCTTGGATTCGAACCCGAGACCTGCGACTTGGCAGTCTAGTGGACACATCTCTAGAAGGCTGCTTCAGTTCATTCAGATAGGTAATTTTATGAAATGAAGAAAAATATTAGTCCACCATTGAAACTATTGGATACTTATAGTCATAGATTAATTTGGTGCAAAACATACATTTACCTACTATGTAAGTATGTAACAAAAATAATGGATCTACCGAAAGAGCATTGATTGAGACGGTTCATTTTTTGCCGAAAGAAAACGGCACTTTTCTTTCAACGATTCTTTAGATTCTTGATGGTGTGTTTGGATAAACGATTGATTGGTGATGTTCGCGTGCGATGGATCACGGCTACGATTCCCGTAGCGGTAAGAGGTATATTTGCATAGCTTTATAACTGTTCCGTTTGTGCACGTGAAATCTTCCATAGGCTTCTGGCTCTTATTTATTTATTCTAAGTCTGCGGTTTGTAGGGTGCGATGACCCTAATGACGGGGGCGGGAGGTAAGACGGAATTTCTTTATTTTCCTTAGCTACAACAACATTACTTACTAAATATTTCTGAAAGTCATGAAAAATGGTTCCAATAGTGTAAACCACCGGTTAACGTAAAATTTCCAATTACCGACATCTCAATTTCCTCATAATTGAGATGTCGGTAATTGGAAATTTACGGGTATGTTTATTTTAGAATTGGGTGTCATCCTCCTAGCCTTTTTCCCAACCATGTTGGGGTCGGCTTCCAGTCTAACCAGATGCGGCTGAATATCAGTATTTTACACGAAGCGACTGCCATCAGACCTCCGCAACCCAATTTCTGGGCAATACCGATTTTCGATGGATAGACTGGTTGTCAGGCTTTTTAGGCTTCTGACTACCACTAACGATTGTCATAGGAATTCGTATGGCAACCGGGACCGACGGCTTTACGTGTTCTCCGAGGCACGGAGGGGTCTCGATGTGTTAAGAATCCACAGACTGACCTCGGCAAGTGTAGCTTAACCTTGCAGATCTGTGGATCAGCGTTGTTATAACTGCCACGAGCCCCTCTGTATTATTACATTATTGTTACTTTTGTAAATAATTTGATAGTGCTGTATAAAGCTAACAAAAACACATAAAGATGTTGTCATCCATGTGTAACGCGCAGAAAAATCTAATACTGCATCTAGTAGTCCCATGGACTACTAAACGACGTATTTTTTTTTTTACTGTAAATAGGTACACGATTGAAGTATACATCCTCTTTATAAGACATATGTAGATTGTTTTTTGTTTATATAACAACAAAAAGTCTAGTGTTATTGACAGATCACTTTTAGTAGAATTTGGTATTTATTGAATCTCATATTTCATTCATATTTTACACTGCTCTAAAATATTTAGGTACATGTATTTTGTATAAAATGGATCCTATAAAACTTGCTTCCGGTGATAATAAAATAAATATATCGTCAAGATGTGTTAATGACGTTAAATTGTATGAAACAGAAGATGATAAGCAATCACCAAGGTGTGATGAACAGACTGAAAACATTGATGAAAAAGGCGGCCAAAGTGAAGTAACACCACAGATGATTGATGATAATGAAGCTAAAATGAAGGAAAGAATAGCCCAATGTAAAAATATAATTGAATCACTAAAGATTGAATTAAATGAAGAAAAGGCGAAATTGGAAAAGCAAAGTAAAATCTCTCAGCGGTCCTCTGAATCTCCTTCGAAATGCACCACAAGTTTTCAGTGTGTTTCCACATCTAACATGCTCGTAGAGGACCTTTCATACTCCACCAACTTGTATAGCGAATGTGTAGACAGTAAACTAAGCTGTGATGAAAATTTAATGGAATATGAAAAACAACTGCAAAAATACCAGAACACTCTTAATTTGGCACAAATTGAAAAGAAAAACGCCATTAGAAAACAGATGCTAGCTAAAGCGTATCGCTTGAAACTTTTAGAAGTAGAAAATCAGTGCAATATTGAACTGCTTCGGGTGAAGCAAAGTTTACAGTGCTTAGAACCATTGCAAATGATAGCTAATAAATGGAAAACTAACAGCGATGAGATGTATAACGTAAACAGTTTTGAGTTGATTCCTAGATACCCAGAACTTAGCGCTAATTCCAGCAGTGACGTTACCGCTTATGAATTAGACATGAAAGCGGCTGCCGAAAGAACTGAAAATTCTACAAAAGAAGACTCAATGTTTTCGGAATAAAACCAATTAAAATAGCACAGCACATAGAAGAACATTTAGTGAATATGCATTTTACAGGCAATACGATGAACAAGAGATTGTTTAAAATTAAAGTTGTACCGATTTTTTCAAAGGGAAATGAAAAATGAAGCCGTGTTTAACTTTCATGATATTTCTTTTTATATGTATCTACTTAGGTTTTTCTGGAAATGTTATAAAACAATAGGTAACTAACACAATAAAATTGATTTATAGAATTTTATTAGATTAGTTTTTCAACCGTAATTCCCCAATAATTTACAGGCAATTTTTAAATACTAGACTTACCTTCATACTAGACCTACCCACATACCTACTCCTTAAAGAACTTAAATATTTATAGGTATGTATTACCAAAACTAAGATTTCAAAATTCGCACATCCGTCAATCAAATCAATTACCGAAAACGGGTGTGAAAATCCGATTTCAATAAATCAAAAACCGAGGAGGCCCTCCACAGTGGACCACACACATCGAGGCACGCGCTTTGAATGCTGCTGACTTTTTATTCTCGCCGCTTGAGACTTGATCGTGTTCATTCGGCGCTCCTCGGCACCCGGTCGGCAAGCTCCACACTGACATCACACACGTCTGCCTGCGCCCGCGCCCGTTCAGTTAGGAACTTGAACTTTATTTTAATAAGATTCCAATTTGTCAATTAGAGGGCATCGCATGAACCAAACAGGTTTGACTCCTTTACACCTTGTATCTTTATGAGTTTCATTTAAGAAGTGCGTTTGAATACCTAAGTTATTGAAATGAATTCGTACTATTTTCAGTTTATACGATCTGAAAATTACTGAAACTTACAAAGCATTACATTGGTTCCTTTCCAGTTTCTTTACGCCATAGTACCTAGGATGAAACACTAATTACGATAAAATGCCCTTACGAAATATTTCACAGTTTACTTAGATTGAATTTAGGTGATGTATTAAATACTTAAAAAAAAATGTGAATCATCCCAAGATATTATGTGTATGTGGGTCCTGAACTCCTAAAAAAGGGGCAGCTGGTACTTACTACATGGCCTATGCTATGGCCTGGGGCCTAGGACGGCCAAGACAATAATAACCTTTTTAACTAACATGCTAATGGGCTTTCGGAAGTTTTATTCCTAATTTTACACTTAAGCAATTCATTAAATGAAAATTCATTATTTTATGTAGCACGTGTGAGAAAGAGAATCCAAAATGATATTAAAACAGTGTATTAAAAATAGAACACTGAATATTACGCTCCAGTAGCTACTCGCCCGCTATACGAAAGTATGCAAAGTATTTTGGCCGAGCAAGTTTTCGATTCTGCAACTCTGCAACCTTTAAACTTTGTTTTTTTTGAGTCTGGAATTTAAGCGAATTCCTTGTCTCCAAGATATCTTAGGTATTTTAATACATCTCTGACTAATTGTGCGGTATTTAAATAAATGAAAAGGTTTAAAGTGCAAAAGTAGGTATTACTCATTAGGTATCCTTTTTAACATGCAGTGTTGGTTGTGTTCGCAGGAAACCTTGTTTGTTGTCGGTGTAGGAAGATATCTCACTTCGTCTGCGGCGTTGGGCGACACGGTACCCGTCTGTGTGTTCGAGTTCGAGAGTTTTATGGAAGAGTAAACAATTTAAAACACTACACTCCGGGCGTATTGGTCCAGCACTCTCCTCCATTAGCCTTAGCCGACACCTCGACTCGCCGGTCCTTTGACGAAAATGATGTTTGCTCACAAGCGCAGTGACCAAGGTGCGGGCGCGACACTCGTTCACCACTTGGTACAGTTTGCTTTAGCTGCCTTATAGAGGACGGTAATCGGCTTGTCGATCTTGTTCAGTTATGTATGTATGGGTAAGTACAAATTGTTTATATTTAAGTATAATGGCTAACTTTAGTCCGATTCTAAAGCGTTGCTTCTGAATTTTTGTAAGTGTTGAGATTCGATATAATATGATGACCTGACCTGAGACCTGGCTGAAAAATCTAGAATCTAACTATACTTAATAACTATAGTAACTAGTTATTGTAAATGGTATTCTCATTAAAAAAGTTACCAAATAAATTTAGGTACATCTTATTTAGTACACACATTTTTAAATAAAGGCTTAACATCCTACCTGCCTAGGGTACATAATATTTTGAAAGTTGTATGAACAACATAGATATTGATTTGCCCCGGTTTTTTGTTCCGTCACAGAAATTGAGTATTAGGTACTAAGTTTTTCCAAACTTTTAAAACAGATAACTTTAGTGAAAAAGTGTGAAGTGTTTACTTTTCAAAATTCTTGTCGGACGTAAATCCGTTTGGGAGTTATGAATGAGTGGTAAAAGTTATAGCCGTTACAATAACATCCCTTGGTTATTGGGTTAGTTTATTGTATGCGAACATTGGTATTGTGTCGGGAAGTCTATCCGCCATCGGGACTGGCGCCAGAATTAGTGTAGGTGTTAATAGTGATTAGTGTGATTACATAATTTAAATTTTATACATCTTTGCTGTGGTCGCTGCCTGGTCCTTCTCATTCAACTAGTGGTTTTTTTTGTTTTGCCTACATCTGTTCGTTCATCTGACCGTCAATAATTGGATCAGATATGCAATCTTGTTGACTTTAATTTAACATTTATCATAGAATAGGCCCAACTTTTTGCTTGCTTCTGGTGAATATATCTATTATTAAGGGCCTGTTTAACCTAGTAAGTTCCCATTAAATTACCTGGCACATAATTTCATGCAAATTTTGTTCTATTTTTTAATTTGTCCGGCGGTTAGCGGCTATCCAGGGATTTCGAAACAGGCCCTAAGTATCTGTTTATAATAAAATAAATATGTATAACATATCAATAGCCATGTATTCCCGGTAGTTAGGCAGGTCCTATGTAATTAGGGTCTTCGAGTTGTTTTGAAAACTCAATAACTTTGCTCGATCTGGAAATCGAACTCTGTACCATACACTCGACCAATGTTGTTAGATTAGATGTTTTTTTATGTATCTTATTATATCTAACTAATGTATAGGTATTTTTTTCACTCGTGAAAGTCACGATTTTTCCCACAGATATTATAAGAATGTTTTTAGATGCCGCCCTACTTCATTAATGAATTATCAGAATTGAACAAAAGTGTCTAACAAAGCTTGCGGAAAATGAAGACAAAACAAAAGGGTTACGCTAACATAACCTATTATACTTAATTGTTACAAGGCGGGTAAAAGTTGACGTCATCGGTTGTCTTCTGAAGTAAATAAGGAAGTTACTTATCGTCACATATCTTATCAGTGGTTTTCACCGCAAAGCTTTGTGCGCGAGGTGCGAGCACGTTGCGTTCGCACCCTTTTTGTTTAATATTTCTCAGGGATCTTTTCTGGCTAAAATCGATAAGGAAGTGAGAAGGTCTCTCGTCACCGTTTGAATATTATTATTATTTTTGTGTTAGTAAATGTTAGTGCATAAGAGAACAAATTACTTTCAATTAAATATACCTCTCCGAAAACACGTTAGCGCCGAGTCTATTCTTTATAACTTTTATTCATTTTTTTTTATTCTTCGCGACATAAAGAATAAAATGAAAAGTTTAATTATCACGGAATGATTTAGTTATCAAGGATTAGTTATCAAGCTTAATGCTCAGTAAAAATATTTTCCTTGTTATGTAAATGATAAAGCTAAACAAGCGTCTTACTGACTTACGAGCTGATTATGCAGATTATGCATTTTATTGCGCAAGTATCCCTTGCGTACAAATTGAGCTAAATAGAGCTCTCTTTTATAGACTCCAATAAACAAAACCATCCTTTCCTGCAATCCATTTTATATGTATATGGGAAGTCGGTTTTATATTTGTTGGTGTGTAAATGTACTATACATATCCGATGTATATTTATTATATAAGCACATAATATTATTCCCACATTGTTGCTTGAACAGTCACCAAAATCATCGAAAAAAGATATGATTAAAATAAATAGATCTCGTGTGTAGTGTGGAAGGAATGTGCTACCCCTACCGTGTGCAAGTGGCACTTCTTTCAACCTGAAAAGCAGATAGTAGGTATGTTCGTAATTAATTTCAGGGCTAATACTTACAATTGAAATTACCATAGAAACGCTAATTTACCAATATTTATTGTATCAATAAGCGAAAGCATGTACGATCTACCTATCTATAATATAATACGTATGAATAATAAGTATCTCTGACTCAACGCCTGATTTGCAATGTATGCGTTAACAAACAATTAATCTTTGATCAATAGGGTTGAGTTAATATGAGATTATGATACCGATATCCCATTGAGTTAATGACAGGGTAATAAAGAGATGCTCGTAATCCTTTGTTAGTGTCGTCTTGCTGATTATGTTCCAGTTAAAATTATAAGACTCTGTCTTACTTAACTGTAGATATCTGATGCCTGCACTGACGTGATCTATAACCGGCTACCGATCTTATTTTGATTTCTATAATCACAGGTATTTACACATTCACAGGCTTTATAAATCTTTGGCAATGTATAAACAGGTAGGTAAATCATAACATTATGAGACAGCAAATTCGGTAACAGTTGCGTGCATTGCTTCTTAACTTACCGCGGCTGCCTATGCTTTGATAAAGCGACTTGAAGAGATATTATGTAGGGTAGCACTCTCTTGTTCTGTTTATCACCTATTATTAGGAAGCACCTATTTTCTAGAAATTGTAAAGTATCGTATTTTTTCGAAATTTACTAGGTAGGTACTAGGTATTTGCAAATCAACGCAAATACTGCGTAATAAAGTAGTTAGCAATAATGCTAATTATTGTTTGTACCTTCCGTTCTTAACTTTTTCATAAATTATATTGTTTCAGTTTTGATTGAAACATAATATTGTTTATCTATCAACTAGCTTTCCGGCAGCGGTTTGGCCCGCGGGCTCTGGGTCTTTCGAATAAATTATTAAAAATCCATCTCACGGGGACTATACATTTAACGGGATATCAATGTGCTATTCCAGACTATAATCTATCTCTGTACAGTATCATCCAGATCCGTTCAGCCATTCTGGCGTGTGACTGAGTAACAAACATCCATCCATCAAAACTTTTACATTTATAATATTACTAGGATTAGTATAGGATTATCCCATTACGTAATAGGTAGCTTTATAAACATACAATTTCATGTATTTGGAGGTTTGCTTGACTGATACACACCACTATGGGATTTCCTAAATGTTTCAAATAGGTAAGTCATGGTGATAGCTCACAGCTGCTCTATTAGTCGTGGTATGGCGTTTCGTAGCACGTAAAATATGACATTACTCATTTATTACTGAATAAATAGCCGCTACACTATGGAAAACCCATAGCTGTGTACATATATATATGTATCTGACTCATATACCTAAGGAGGATAATGGGAGTACCTACCGCTAGAGAACTAGAACATGTGATTAATATCACATAACACACAACATTACGCCGGTATTCATGTAGGGTTAGGCAGAGAAGTTCCAACTGTTATACACCCACAGTTAGCCAATACATTATTTTCTTGAGGTTCCAATACAATGAGAGCAAGTCGTTAGCGATAATGACAACAAAAAGGGGGGCTAGACAAGTTGCATTTTGACATTCGAATCGACAAACAAAATAATATATGGAAATGACACAAAATTTTCACGCTTTCAAAAAATCGGGCTGTCACTAATGTCATTTACATACATTTTGTTTGTCGAATCGAATGTCAAAATGCAACTTGTCTAGCCCCTCAGTAGTGCCGCGGACAAGTGCTCGTCAAAAGGGGTGCACTTTTGGATACAAAAAATATTTTGATACACCAACAAATTAATAGTATAATGAGTATTTGTGCTGCCTAAAAAGTTTCGAAATCATGTGCGTAATTATTATTAGCTTTAATGGTAAAGGAAAACATCGTGAGGAAACCTGTATGCCTGAGAGATTTTCTCGATAGCATGTGAAGTGTAATATGGACAATATGGTGGACTATAGCCTAAACGGGTCTCCCCTCATATTGAGAGGAGAACCGTGCCCCGCAGTCGGAGGGACAGTATATGGGTTGATGACAATGCCTCAAAATATAATATAATAATACGATTTTAGTGCTCGTAAGCGCGACTTCTCGGCGGGAGGTTCTGGGTTCGATTCCTGTGTGTTACTGGGATTTTCTATAAAATTCATCGTAGCAGTTCGGAGTTTACATTTGTGCCCGGTTAAAGCAATAGGCTCACTCCGTTTTACATGGGACTTCAACATACCAGCGAGCAGTGGGTGTACATTAGCAGGTACACCTTTGCTTAACCCTTCAGGGAATACTGAAGTGATGGTATGTAATATATTTGCGTCTATATTTCTTATCGTTTTCATATCATTATGTGCTATTTTTCTTGGTCTTTCTCTTATTAGGGTTGTGTATTTATGTCTAAAAGTCCGCACTGAAATCCTGTTGTTTCTGCGATTTTTATATAAAATTGGGGTAACAATGTCATTTTCGATACAAAGTACCTACCTATACATACCTATATATATATAAAAGGGGTCTTCTGTGTAGTCACACGTTTATATTATATCTAGAATGGTGATTTTACACGGAGATTTCATATAAAGAAAGAAAATGAATACTAGGACTATTTCAGTTAATTATTTTCATGCTTCAGAGGGACTTTAGAGCTAAGTCTCTAATAATAATGCTGGTTTACCACAAATATTAAAATAAATCCACTGAAGAAAATGTTTATCGCCTCCTTCCACGTTTTTCTAGTATGATCTTTGTGTGATGTCTTGTGACTTCTGGCTTCGATGCGGAGACAAAGGGTCATTAGCTGCTCAATATGCGGTTTTTGCGTGACCTACAAATGTAATACAAATACAGAATTTATGCTGGTTTGTTCTGGAATTAAATCTGAAACTTACCCTTGCTTTGTTACTTCGTCGTAAAGGATTTTTGAAATAAATGTAACGCGTAATTTTTCGTCCAGGTAAACAAATTTTTTCGGAATGGTGTAACTTACATATACACACCACTATTAGACAGGCCTTACGCTTAGGACTAACATCAAAACATAGGCTCGATCATTTAGACTAGGAACGACTTTTTGTTGGATGTAGAAACATTTTTTTTTCTGAGTAGAATTTAAACTCAGTACTTTCATATGTACGAGTATAAGTTTCTCATTCTTATTCTAATATTCAGATATGGAGGGTGATTGTGGTTATCTATGAAGTGCAGTCTTTAATTTTCTTTCTTCAACTTTTTCTGCGGTTAGTCAGTGTGAAGATGTCAATCATGTTTGAAACACATGCCTACCCTCAATTTTACTGACTACCTACAAAAATAAAATATATCTGGGTAGTTTTCAACTTTGATGACATGTTATGCAAGTGGGTTGGTTAGTTGACAATAGGCGACAATCAGTTGCTCCGAACACGGACGAGGCGAAAGCGAGATGTGAATGCAACGCGCTGCGGGTAGCGAGCGGCGGCGGCGCGGCGCTCGGTGGTGGTGGCGGCATGGGCGGTGAGCAAGGGATGCAGGCCGGGCTCGGTGGTGCACGGCGATCGGATCGGGCTGCGGCTGCCGGCTCTCAGTGTCGCTCAGATCGCGGCGCGCGTTGGTCGTGCGTCGAGCGCGTGTGGAGTGATGTCTGCGAGATGAGGCTGTCGCTGGTGCTACTGTGGCTGGGCGCGGCGGCGGCATGCGGCCCGAGCCGCGGCTACACCCGCCGTCAGGGTTCGCGCCGCATCACACCCCTGGTCTTCGGCCAGCACGACCCTAACATTAGTGAGAACAAGAACACCGCCAGTGGACCCCCTGAGGGTCGCATCACCAGAGACGACGAGAGGTTCAAAGACTTAGTGCCGAATTACAATCCGGATATCGACTTCAGGGATGATGAGGGCACCGGTGCCGACCGGCTCATGACACAGGTGAGCGTTCACGATTTCCCTGAATTTTCTTCTGGTAACCCATCAACACCTTGCCTCGCCTCCGACGGATAAGTGCGGCGATTTAGGAACTTCAATTTCAAATGTTTAATGCGAAGTGCTTTAGTATGCTGCCCCGTTATAGTCGTTGGAAGTTGTCTTGCAAAACAATGGATTTCATGAAGTGTCCGCTGTTTTGAAAACAGCTCCTTAGTGCGCGGGCAGGGACAATCGCCGAAGTAAACATTACGCGCGTGGAACAATGGGAACAAATTGCGGGCGTTACGGTAGCTTCGTAGCGAGTGTTCCGATTGTAGCACTGCAATTACGCAGGCTTTGTCAACAAATACTTTGACTCTGTGACTAATGGATGAATGATGAATTCTTTACAATTTTGATGCCAGTTTCGGTGAATATATGGCCGTCATAAAATTTGGTGTCGAAGGCATTCAGTATCGTGCGTTGTCATTCAAGATGTTTTGTATAAATATAAAGACAACTTACGGGAAACTTATTGTTGAGGGTTGTTACATTATGTTGTATTTTGGTTCGCTTCAACATTACGTATTGGAACAAAGGAGAATGCTTTTTTATTCTACTAGCATTAATAATTAATTAAACAAATCTGGAACTTCTACAAACTACCTACATTAATGCAGGATGGGATTTTTCTTAATGTTACGGGATAATGGTCAATGCGCGCTTTTTATATGAGTGTTTATGGTGTGTAGGTACTTGGTTCTACTTTTAAACAGCACAGAAATATTTCTGTAAGTATACATTTTTTAGCTACGTTAAGAGTTCAAACTGTTTACAATTGAATGTTTACAATATAGAACTCGCAGCGCCTTCCAATCGTGCTAATGCTGATGGAATTATTTGATAATCATTTTTATGGCGCACTATTATTAATTTGGGTAATGTGACACACATGGCCTTCGCGAAAGGATAACTAAATATATTTTATTGATAATTTACACATGCTTTGTGTTTATATTTCCATCCTGTATTTTTTGTAATCCTAAGTAATATGTATTTTTTGTTTCTACTATAGTTTTAGACCGCTCCGTCTCATAATTGTAAACTGAAAAGCCATTAAAATATTTTTTACCGATTAGGACTAGCTCAGGACTTTCAGTTCAAAAATTCTGAATTCTGAAATCAACGAAGAAAAATGTCGCCTATTTCATTTGAAACTTTCAGTCGTCTCATATGTGCAAGTAGCCCATCATGAGGCGTGTCTATTCCGTGTCTGCCCACGTGTAGCTATAAAAATCGGCTTAAAACATTGCATGAGTACCTTACTGTATACATACTTCTGTCTGTCAGTAGTGGCTTTAACATTTGTCGCCTACGATCAACATAGTGACCCATTTCCTGCAGTTTCTCACAGTACCGGAAAGATAAGCGAGTTACATTTTCTTAAATTTTCTTTAAGTAGTTGTTTAGTAGTTTTGCACGAATGTTTCCACTGTTGTATACTGTACGTTAATTTTTGCTTGTATTTGAAATACAACAACGCGTCTTTATATGTATTTTCTCTTTTTCCTAATTAAAGAGAAAAGTGAAATAATTGTAGTCTCGATTAATTTCAGTAAATCCTGAGATTTCAAGCTATGAAGCTTAGAAATCTTATTTAGACTTTATAGGTAGACTTGTAGTCACAAATTGCAATACTTGAGTAAATGGTAGGGCCCTATGATTAAAAAAAAAACACTTTCATGAGATTATCATCTTTTTTAACTATATCTTTTTATAACTTTAGCACAAAAAATTTTAGGGCCTGTTTCACCACCTCCTGGTAAGTCACCGTTAAAGTAATTGCCAGATAACTTCATACAAATTTTGTTCAATTTTTAATTTATCCAGTGGTTAGCTGTTATCCAAGGGTGGTGAAACGGGCCCTTAGAGTTCTAGGTTAGGTTAGGGGATGAAAGTTTATTTTTGAGTAGGTATGAGTACGTAACTTTAGGACACCACCATGTGCTGATTCTTATCACTTTTGCTTTGTCTACGGTCATACATAATGTCACACCCAGTTTTGAGTGGGTACCTAGCCCGCTAGGTCGTTTCTACTAATAGTAGCAACAACTACTTCCCATAGTCAAGGCCATCTTAGACCATCAAAGGACTCTTTGGTATTAGAAAATTTGGGGCCCATTTATAAAGTAAAAAAGACAATTATAAAAAAAGTATGACCCACAATCTGGGGGTTGCAGAAAGAACTGGCAGTGGTAATTTTATTTCCAAATTGTTTTTAAATTTACTAAGATTCGCGTTAAATATTGTAATAAACAAGCAGTAAGTACCTGACGCGGGTTATAATATTTATTTACCTACTCGTTATATTAGTTTACATGAGTAATTGACGAACGCGGTAAGTAAATAAGAACATCGTGCGTGTCGTCAAAGAAACCGCGCGGTTCTCTGCAAGCAACTTTGCGCTAGTTGATAAGTATGTACCTTATCCTACAGGCCTATTTACATTATTTAGGGCTATTTCACCACCTCTCAGTTAGGTCCTGTGAAATTACTTAGCATGTAATTTCATACTTTTATTCCATATTTTATTTTATCCGCCGGATAGCGGCTATTCAGAGGCGATAAAACAGGCCCTTAGTTTAGATGTTTCAGGTAGATATGTCCTATACTAGTCTGAAGCAGCAAATTCCAAGCAGCAGCAGTAAGTTCCAAGTACAGTTCTTGCCAAAGTTATTGTCCGGGTTGAAGTTGGCACGTGCTAACTTTAACCCAGCCGTAAAAATCATAGAAAGAAAAATATTAGATTTTAATAAATATAAGCGAAAGCTCAAGTCGTAGGCTGTCGTTTTAAATCATTTTAATTCAATATTTTTATATCTCCGATTTTTACGGCCGGGTTAAACTTAGCTCGTGCCAACTTCAACCCGGACAATAAGTTTGGCGAGAACTGTACAAGCCCATAATTCGTGTAGGTACTTTACAGAAAAATTAAAATTGCCTTTTAAAGTGCATCCTATTTAATGTCGTATCCATCTTATGTATTATGTAAGGATCAAATGATTAATCTGTTCATCTCTATTTAATCTAGTGAAGTGCTAAATTGATTTGGATTTAATTCTTGAATGAACGTCCGTTATTAACAGTAGTGTCTAAGTCGGTCCACCTGAATGAATTTGCATTATATTTCCCACGGTTTATTTCGAGTTGTTTTTATGTACTAGGTACTATATGAGGAGTGGTGTCTACTATCAAAACGTCTTACTCACTATGATGTAGGCTAGCTATACAAAGATACAGAAGTCTACGACTGAACACGGAGCTTCCACAAATAAAAGTGGTGTTTCCCAAACATGATATCCAGTTTGAAGCAAGTGTTGCCAAAATTCAGCATGCCAAAACATTCGCTATTCCGGTATAAGTACCTAGGTACGTTTCTGCACACTAGTACACTTAAGGTGCTTTACCACTGAGGAGGCAAGGCGAGAATTAAAAGTTATACGGCAAAATTAATTAATTTTCTCTTCTCGTGGAACTGGTCTGCATTGGCGAGGATGTGCAAGATCAGAATTGTACTCTCATCGTGCATCATCGTATAGCAGTTTTGGTAGACATGGCCCGCCACGATTTCAACTCTCTCCTATAGAATCCTCGCGTTACCAGTGGAAAAGGTCCTTTAGCATGAAAACGTTGAATGAAGCTATAGAACAGATGTTTATTTGTCCGAAACATGGTAACTACATTTCAATTTGCGAGTTTAGTGTTAAATAGATCGATTCATTCAGATTCCCTGAACGAACATATTTCTGAAAATTTCAAACTATTTTGAATTAGTTATTATTGACATGACTAGAAGATTTACAATCTCTAAATTAATAGTGTAAACAGCTACAATTCCTGCAAACTCATGATGAATGACTAAGGTAAAAACACAATTATCTTAATTAATTAAGCCTGAATAACGCTTAATCATAGATTCAACAAATAGTTGCGTAGTAAGTGCTAACTAAAATCTACATTTTACGAGTCTACATTTAAAATTGTCGGTTTCATCGTTTGTCATCAATCCATATTCTGTGTACCCCCACTTTCCAGAAAGTCATAATGTATAAATTTGAAAAGATATTAAAATAAATAAAAACTAATCAAAATATTTCAAGTCAAAATATTTTTTTCAAAAGTCATTTCAACTAGTGAAAATACGATCCCCAAATCCTAATTGCTTACTACCTAGTATCTATTGCTTTTATATTTGGTCGAAGCCTGTCTATCATCAGATTCATCATCCTAGCCTTTTCCTAAGTAGGTAGATTTCATAGGTTTCATAGTCCAACCCAAAGAAATATACAAGCTAGGGAATTAAATGTCTTGGTCCAACCAAATGCGGTGAATTTGATACGTTGGAATTTCAATTTATTGGTGCAATAGAGAATGAAAACTCTTTTTTTTGTATTGATAATTGTAAACGGTGTTATCCTAATTCTACACAATGTGTATGTTACTTATTTATCATTATCAGTAGCAAGATCGTTTTAGTGTAACACCCATTATTTATTATACTTATCTAATAACATTTACCTCTATTTATTGTTTATCTATACATAAAGTATGACAACAAGTTTATTCTGTATTTAGTAGGAAAATGGTTTAGTGACTGGAAAAATAATATTTCAGCCTTCAGCAAAGTCGCTGGACATGTATGTGTTTGGCCTCGCTCTAATGGCTTGTCAAACATGAGTGTGTGTTGACAAACAAATTCACCATCGAAGATATACAGTTACCTGTACTATGTGGGTCACAGATGTGACATTATGTACCCCCAACATGAGATCGCCATATTTGATGCTCCCATACTTCATATTGTATAACCAGAAATATATTCGTAACCAAAATGTGAAGATAGGATTTCAAGATTTGATATATTAGGTAGGTATAAGTATTATTAAGATCAACCAGCCAAGCCGTATACTAAAATGTTCTCGGTTCTGGTAAAATATTACATTTGCATTTCATATATTTGCACATATTATGCATACCGAAGTTATCTAACATTATTCATGTCACTAAGTGAAATGGTTAGTATTTCGAAACAAATGCATAACTAATTTCCAAGATTATTTATTCTAAGCCAAAAAATATATTTCGGAGCAATAACAACATTACCTTATTCAAAGAAACAGTTGCCGATTAATAGAGAAACCCCCGGTGTTATTCGAGATATTTAAAAAAAAAAAAAACTTTCTAAAAATTAAATAAGAGTAGAAAATAAAAATAAGTAGCTAAGTTACTCCTTATAATATTAGCTATCTGTGAGTGAAAGTCCCGTCAAAATCAGTTCAGCCGTTTCAGAGATTAGCTGGTATTCCGATAATCGCCTTTTTTTATCTAAGTAGCGTATATATTACCTATATCTACTACTTTCATATGAATTTAGTGAAAAGCTGTTAATTTGAAATTACAAACAAACACTTATTATTTATTGGTCTAAGTTCTAGCTAAGTTAAGTTCAGCTAAAGCATAAAAACTTTTTCACTGCATACTATATTATATTATTATATTGATAAACATATATAACATAAACTTCCTTATCTTACCGTTATCACGACGCATCAAAGCCTTTGGTAATGCACAAAATCACTGAAATTCACGAGATTTTATACTCACAACATGCTTATCATTTATCATCTTTTAAAAGTCATAGGTACTTACTGTATTTCACGAAGGAGGATCACAAATGAATGTTCTATTGTAGGAATGGAATAACTTTGAAAATAACAAAACCACATTAGTTTAATTTATTTTGGATTAGGTACGTAGTAATAAAATATGTAACCGTTAATTTTTCCGACATCATAACTACGTACTCGTTTACATTCTCAATACATATATGGGGTCTCGAGTTAGAATACATCTAGTATTCTAACTCGAGACCCCGACTGACTATTGACTGGTGACGTGGGAAAAACTGATGTCAATTAATCTGGAAACAAAATTTACTATGACATGTTTATCGGATGTGCTATTTCTGAGCGCAACAGTTTGCTGCAATGTCAATCGACTGTAATTAGGACGTAGTCGACTTGATTTAGCGATTTAGACAAGGTGTTTACAATCATTGCCCAAACACATTCTCAATACGGTTTAACGTCATCACACATAATTCAGTATAAGTCAACCCAAATCCTGAAATAGTGTTGAGGTGTTCAAGGATAATATCGTTTGACCGAATATTTGTAAATAATGAGTCAACACTGCAAACTGATTGCACACAATATTTTTAATGGGCGTAGTTATCTTTAGGTGGAATCCAGTTATATGCAGATAATAATCGGTTAAAGGAATGTACGGACGATGAGACGCAAGTGTGTGCGTGGAAGAAAGGCCGGCGCGAATCCGGCGTCGGTCATGTTATGTGCTCGCCGCGGGCAGCACATAGTCGGAGCCGAGCTGAGCAGCCTTCCTTGCATTCGTAAAAATCTCCAAACCGGTTCGATGCGCCTCCATTACTTTCTTTCTGCCTCCACCGAGCCTCCCATTTAACTCGGGCCCACTTTTTATCAGGAATCGGTATCTCCGTCTAATAGTATTATTTATTTCTCATAAATAAGAGGGAATATAAGTAAAGTTAATGCACACGGGAAGCGGTACATTACATGCCAGATGCTTCACAGATAAATGCGTTATGCTCTTTCCGTCGGTTGTTGTGTTGCGTAACGTGCGCGGTGACAGCACGGGATTTATGCTACAGCTTCCACAAGCTTGTAATCTTTATTTACAAACAATTGCTGAGATTTACATCATCGCCGTAGTAAAATATTAAATGGTACACTAGTCTAATGCACTTTGTGAATTTTGCTCTAACTTGCTTGCTGTAAGTATACATACTGGCGTATTATGGGAGATGTTATATTGACCGCATAGTCGTTTCCATTAACTATTCCATTGGTAAGTTAAGTAATTTATTTTTATTCCTTTACCTATGTATAATGACACAGTGCCTCGTGACTATGAGTCGTTATGCCAGTGTAAAACGGTTTAGCAATTGGCCGGCCTGCTAGCTAGCAAACCGCAGAATAGGCGCAGAACCACTACGCTTGTTCTCCTCCGATTCCAATCGGAATTACTTACCATTTTATGTAAGTTTTTATTTAATATTTTATATCCTTGGACGCGAATAAGGCAACGGAGCAAGAAGGGGTGCAGCGGAGGCGCGGGGTTGAGGGACATAAATATCTCGGTGATTTATGGGCAAGGCGGTCGCGGGATAGGTCAGCATTATTCAATTTCGTATTTGAGGCTCGAGTTACAATGAGCTTTTACTGCGGTGCGCGCGCGCAGATAGCGTAGCAATCCCACCCGCCACACTCACTTTTGTTATCTATTTTTTAAACCCTATTGTAATCCGTAGATTATCCTCGTGTTTGAGGTTCTCTTAAATAAAGAAAACATTAATTAACACGGCGTTTCTATATTTGTAGAACTGTTAGGAATTCATCTTACTTAATTTTAAAAGCACGTTCTCAAACTAAGCGGTAATTAAGTAGGTATGTAAATAGAGTAAATCAAATAAACGTTTTATATGATGGTACCGTTTTAAACTCACTTAATTATCGATTGTTAATATTGATTTAATTTCATTGCCTGATACGCTAAAGTGGTTTAATTTGTAAGAGGCAAAGACACCGCCGACCAAATTAGATACTTTTCGGCTTATTAGCGCAGGATAAAAAACGGAACGAGGCCCGATCGCTTTGTGAATAATTGACCATAATCAAATTAATCCTAAAATTCTACGGTGGGTTTACAACGTTGTAAAATGTTATAAAGACCTCCTAACAGCCGTATTATAACAACGCGTTTCGTCAGCGGCGGTCGCACTGTCTACCACTCGAACGTACACTTACCTACCTACATAATATGATAGTTTTAACTTTTTTCGTTATTATCGACTCGAATATCCTCGTATTTCTTTACTGTGTGATTTTCCTTGGGTAAACACACGTTCAAAGTAGTTCTTGTTTGAAATCACATCTGGATCCGGCTCGTTATTAAAATTCATAAAATAAACATCATCTGAGATTTTCAGTAATGTGTCGATGTGTAATGCGGATACCGCAAAATTGATTTTTTACGAGCTACGTGTACTTAAGTACGCGCGAAGTACGTACCAGTGACTGCGAAATCATATGCGCATTATTGATTAATTGTCGGTGCATGAAAACACTGTGAGGAAACCTACATGTCTGTTTTCTTTGAAGTCTGGCATCCCGTACCAGCTCGATAATGTGGAGCCTGACTCCCAAAAGAGACCCGTGTCTAGAATACAATAGCATATTTCTATTCTAAGAGTTAAGAGTATATCTACTCTTTATTGTAGGTACACCAAAAACATTACCAAAGACAGAAAAACAAGAATTTTAAAACATACAAAGGGCGGCCGTATCACGATCAGCGATCTCTTCCATGCAACCTTAGGATGGACTGAATAGAACTGAACCAAAAATGGGGATTGACGGTGCACCTAAGTGTATGTATAAAGAAAGCTAGGGTTGATGATAGTGAATTTAAACTCGAAGCACCTAGGTAGTACACAATTTTGTATCTTTAAACTTAGCTTATTAACAATTCAGTTTTAAGGTAAATGACTCAGTGTAATGTTACGTAATGTAACTAAGTAACTTCATCTCCGTGGTGAACAAAATTAAACAACTATCTAATCTTCTGCAACTTCAATCTAAAACAATACAGTCATAAATTTCCTAAAAATGTGTGTAAATATTTGTAATAGTAATTTATTTACTATTGTTGGCGTAACGTGTATCGAATAATGGCGATGGCGGTCAGAAGCATCGCGGGTTGCATTCGCACCTTAAGGTCCTTTCATACCAAACTACTGGTGTTTCTCTGTCGCTTGCTTGAAATCTGATATTCACATTTAATAATTAAACTCGTAGAATTTCCTACTGCTTGTCCTTATTTACTGACTCGGTATAATCTTTCTTGAATGTTGTAATAGCAACCACGTGGATGTCGTCGGTTATTTTTAGATTCTATTGTTAAGAGTTCGTGTTTGATTTAAAATGATCTTGTAAAGTGAATACACCAGCGTTGCAGAAATGTTTTGTATACTTTGGTGCATTGTGTCCTTTCGCGATGCCTACTACATAATTATAATTGTTCATATAGTAGCCCTTTAACGTTTGCAAGTTGTCGGCGGGCACTTGTTCAAACACACGCCAAACTGTTCAAGTGATAGGTCTTTGAACCTCGCCCGTGTTTGCGGTTTGTTTTATATAGTTGCTTCTTAAGGTGGCGATAAATTAACGATTTGCATTTCTCTCACAAACGTAAACAGTCATGATGTATGTAAACACAAGTGTGCTAATACCTTAACATAAATCAGACATTTAGTGAGCACTGCACAATGTACAAGTAGTTGTGGCTTGTTCTGCCTGTTGAACACTAGTTAGGTAAACACAGCTCAGTGAAATGTAATCGTGTGCCCGGAAAAATTTAATAGCTGTACAGCATTGTAGGTTCTCTCATAATCTAGTAAGATTACGATAGAACGAGGAAAACGTACGTAGTCGTACCACCTAGATACGCGTTGAGTCGTATAATTTATACAGGATCACATTTTAGCTTAATTTACATGTTTCCAGCCAGTTGAACTAAACATTTGCTTAAAGTAATAGAAACATTTAGTACAGTTTGTAACACAAATTGTTTATTGCCTAGGAGATGGAGAATCTCACTGAGTGTTAATTTATTCCGTTAACTAGCCGACTACAAGACTCGTTAGATAAACATAAACGCACAGGATAAGTATTGGAACAACGTATTACGCAATTTTAAAGCTCAATAGAAAATGAAATGCTGGAGGAACTTCGCTTTTATTGTAAGCCTTTATTGCAATTTCCGTCAGTCATTAAGTATTCAATTAATTGCCCTGCAATACCAACAACGTTTAACTAAAGTAAAAAGAAAATCTATTCAACGGGACTTAACTATGGGACTTAGATTTGTTGAATGCTTGACTACGCTTTTATATAACTTTTTTCATATCGTCTTAAATAAAAGAAAAACGAGTGGGTCCTCGCAAAAAGCGATCCCCTGTGTTTGCGTGAGTGTCGTGTGTCTCAGACGTTCGTTTGTTTTAATTACTGCTGCAAATATTTGTCAGCCAGCTGTTTGTGGTTATCTTAGTGTTATCTGTCAAACCTCAGTCAATGCTAAGAGGCACGGGCTATGGCACTACAAACATAAATATTATATACGACGTCGTATACTTTATGATTGTTCCGCTTTTCATTTACGGTTTTGTTAGGTTGCATACCTGCCACTTATTTACAATTTGATTAAAATAATTATGAGTAACGTAAATAATTCATAGAACACTATCAAGCATTCGTTAAAATCACTTAATTTCTTATTGCGATCATACCTAAGCAAGTCGCACACTGACAGAAAAAGATATGTTTTTTTGCAAAGAAATTTTATGCGGCTTTCCGGCAAGCCTTACACATTTTCTGACAATGTGCGGCCGGGCTTAATCGAACAGACATTATTTCAGAATTTGTGTCGCTTACAGATTAAGAAAATATATTATCAATAATGCTGTTTCACTTTTGACCTCTATTCAAACTGATTTTGATAAAGTATTTTATTATGTTTATGCGCTTTTAAGTATAAGTTATTAATGAAAGAAGCATAAATACTGAAAAAGTGTTAGGCAACTTGAACATGTTTTGATATACCACGAAATTATGCAACTATGTTTTACTTGTAGGTTCTTAACTTATTACTGTCCTGGTGGAGTGCCTTCCTATAAAAGCCAATTAAGGTAAATGGTATTTAAAGTATCTACCCATAACAGCAAAATGTTTGTGCTTCCAGATTGTTGTATATTATCTGCCGAAAATGGCAGACTACAATTTTACAGTTAGACTATTTTATAATCGCTTGTAGTCTTAATTAATATGGCATCAGAAGTGACTATCTTTATGACGTTATGTTGACGTTTATGTGCGCACATTTTACTCAAGAATTTTATTCAGAAAGCATACTAAGATTTGATTCGATACCTGTACGCAACAAAATATGTTGTTCTTGTGCATTCCATTTCTTAGCATTTTTAGTAATAAAAAACATTTACAGAAAGTACTCACTCAATACTACACTACTTCAAAAGCTTACCAAAGAGTTCAAAAATGTATTTTTACAAATAACTAGTTCCGTGTCCGAAACTATTACGTATGATGAAACATTAGCTCGCCACAATTTATGAGTGATTACTTTGGCATCATCAGCAAAGAGTTTTGATACATCTTGCTCGATCATAAATCTTAGAGATTTTCTATAGGAAATGTAGTGAAATGGGCCATTGTTAAAAATAAACCTGTATTAAAGTTAAAGTCCAGCGTTATTTGGAATGAAATATTAGGTAATTTATGTATAATTAACCTACTTGTACAATAGGTGCTTTAGTTAGGTATTACGTGAATAATAATAAATATACGTCGGTATATACAAAAATAGTAAATTAATAGCAACGACTTAAGCTTCGGTTTTTGAAATCAAGTCTCTTATTATTGTAAATGCTTTATTGATTTATTTAAATATATGATAAATGAGGCGCCAATATCAAAGAAAAGTCCAAAATTTATTGTTAAAGTTTGTTTGTGTAAGATCGTTCGCATAATATCGAAATGTTTGAGCTTTAAAGTGCAATCCATATAGCGCTTATCGATAGATTTTGATGATTTATTGCAATCCCTTCCCTGGTACTGTAAGACTTTATGATATATCGACTATGAAATGTTACTTCAGAGGTGATTCAACCATATGAGCTATTCCATATGAATTAACCATAACTTTGGGTCGGTAAACTGTGATAGTCTATTGAAAATCATCATGCTCATGAATTTTTTTCTAGTACTGCCCCTTAAGCTATGTATTTGTCGAATAGTTGTAACTTTGACTAGTGATTATTAGTGTAACGTGTAAGGTATAGAGTGCTTGTTACGGGCCGTGCGGTACATATTTCGGTTTCGTCTCCATCCCGCACAACGGGCTCTCACACTTAACACTCCATTCATTAGCTAAATCGAAAACGTAATTACTGATTCTCCAAGTCAATAATGATAGACAACGAATAATGTTCTTAAATTTCAAGTAAAAGTGGTCCGTAAATGCTTAAGTGGCCGTAAAAATCAGGCAGGGCCAGAACTCAGCGTGTCGATCGGCACTTAAATCTTACACCCAATAAAAGTGCACGTAGGACTGGCTCAGGCCCGTAATTGGTCCTGCTGTACGATTACACTCACAAGCGCAAGCGATCAGCTCGGACAATACATTTACGACTCTCATTGGTCTCATTTAATGATGGGTGACAAGTACATGTAAAGAACAATGAGCATATAATTGAGATTTTCACAATGTATTATGTTTTTCGCAATGTAATGCGCTTGATGCTAGCACGTTGCAGTACGTAATGCTGCGGTTTTTCACAAATAAGTAAGTCTTTATTTATAGATATCGCTCGATTCAGTTCGGTTTCGATTGGTGTAAGTGTAAGATTTAACATTGCGTAGACAATGAACTCAAGTCTGGAAAACCTTGTAAGAAAAAAGAAACTCTATGAAATAATGCTACGAAATCTCCTGTGCTACGACAATTGACTTTTAAACATTTACTTAACGTTTAGAAACTTAAATTTATAGTTGTAACCCACTCCTTAACAACTTAAAACTCAGAATGGTATTACCTGTTGATTGGGCCGATGAAAAGCTTCGGTCGTTGAGCGCTAGATCGCGACGCGCGCGCATGTCTACGAGCCGAGGCTCGAGGCGCCGCGGGACGCCCGCCGCCCCCCGTGCCCCGAGCCGCCATCACTTTTATTTATATTTATTTACCTTCCCTTCATTCAACGAGGGCCGCCTTTTCGGCCCTTTTTGTCGCACCGTAATACGCCCGATACAAATATTGTGAAAGAGCCTGCGGTTTGGGTGAATTTATTGTGCTACGATTTGATGTAGCACCGATGACGCCCGCATTCTCGAAAGGACGGCTTTTAAATATAATCGGTTAGGTTAATGACAAAAAGGATGTCTTTTCTGCAAACTGGAAACTTGAACATTAAATCGTATAATATGTGCGCAAGTTGTGCATGTACTAGTTATACTCTAGGTACTAAGATATCTTATACACTTCCCTAGGTATTTAACATTAATATGTCTATTCTAGTTATTGTAAAATTGTAGGTACGTCATAAAATAAAATTGTGAAATAAAATTTAATAACATCCATTAAATGAATTCCGTATACTTACAATACTCATAGCGCTGAAAAGTATTCGTAGCAGACTAGCAGTAGAAGCACCTCTCATAAATTAAATTTAAATATTGCCCTGGCTTCCACTAATATCCACGTCTATAATTTATTCGTATTATGACTAGAAAACAATGCAAAGATAAATCACTACAAATGGTTTAAACTAAAGATCAAATCTTCACTCCATCTGTGACGCGGCGGCGACGTTCACGTGCATCAGTTATCTATCATGATAAATGGCGTATTTATTTATCCGACGAGCCTAAATAGCTATGGTAATATTGGCCCTACAACAGCACAAAAGGTAACAAAACACAAAAGTTGAAAAAGGTAAACCGCACTATTTACAAAGTGGCTAGCGAGGACCACACAGCCACAATCGAGCCGCGCGTGCGACTCAGCCGCTTCACAATAAAAAAAATCGTTCCCAGCATAGATCTTTTTCGGTTATACATCTCGCATTTTGGTGGTGTGATTTGTGACGTTCGGAAATGTTAATGGCACGTCCTGTTGATTTCCTTTTGCGCTCCTATTACTTTTGGAGTTAATATAGTAAAAATGTAAACCCTACAATGATTAGTAAAATAGCAGCTCAGAGTAGGTTAGGCATGTTTTGACTTTTGTTTAAATTGTAATAGGAAGTTAAAGGTGGAGTGCGCGGAATCTCGTAGAAACGCAAATTGTTTGGCTGCGCGCGCGCCGGCCGTTGTTTACGCGATCGTGTGCGGCGCGCCGGCGCATTCGCTGACGGACGATGAACAGAAGTTGCCAGTCTTTGACACCGGAGCCGCACCCGGCCTCCAACTCGGCAGAGTTTTAGAATAAACTATTTTTAGTATGTGGTTAATATTCATTAGTACGGTTTTCTCATTTAATTTGATTTCATACTGAAAAGGCAAAATACAGATTGGTCGCTCTACGATACTAATTTTTAGTAGGCAACTTCTAGAAGGTCTTAGATATCTCCTGAAGCTTATAATAAAACTGGATTATTTTCGCATATGAAGAAGAAAGTTTCATCTCTTGGCTGGCTGGATACACCAACCAGCGAAGAGATGAAACTTTTGATTTAACGTCGATAGTACCTACGAACATTTCGGCTTAATAGGATTGTTAACCCATTTGCTCTATTATTATATCATTCGTACTATACATATACCTACATATAACTGGAGCAGAAGGTATACTTTAAATAACTTTTTAAATTGAATTATTGGATATGTTTTTTAATCAATTAATAAATCGTGGCTTTAAGCGGAAGCGTAAAGCTTTCTGTCATTGGTGTTTGAATCATCGCGAGTACTCTGGAATATTGTGAGATACAAGTATTTTCGTGCAGCTCATTACACACGTGTTTTCGGTAAGTACACGTTATTAGCTGCGTTTACACATGCACACATGCGCTACTTTAGGGTACGTCTAATTGAACGTAGGCGCTGCGGCGGCGGGCGGCCTAACCTAATTTACATTAATGCAAACGAGGAGCATTGTTCAGGTGTGAAACGCCAGTGTCAACACACGGCCTCTACTCAAATAGTTTATTAGCTCCACCCAGCGGTGTTCTGGCGGACAAACCTTTGTAATACTGACAGCCCCCTAAAGATACGCATACTTAACGCTTAAATATGACTATTCAAGACGTCGCAGCCATATCTAATATACATACTGACATATCTAAATAACACACATACATAGTCAACAAAATGTCAAATATTTAACATGAGAAAGTATTCGATTCCATATCCAGATACCTATTTCACTTCACGTATCAGTTTCCACTGAATTCAATTAAAAAGCAAATGCATGCATACAACGATACACCTGCTTCAGTATAAGTACTTTTATGCATAATTAAAATTATGAAGTAAGTAGGCGTAATGGGCAATTCATATTTGATTTTATTTTGTTCTTCCTAACACCTTTACTATGCTTTGACAATTCCACAAAGTGCACTAACGATTTTACGACCGCTTTACATCTGCTTTATAGGACCGTTTAAGAGACGATTTAACGCCTATAAATGATTTTGATTGTACGCGACAAATTGTGATGGTCAGGGTGTGTTGAGGTTATTGACCGGGGTCCATTGTGGTCATCTGAAATACAAGAAGATCACAGCCGCGCTCACCAGTTTGTATGACAGGGTACCCGACGACGCCGCGGTAACGCACGCGCGTCGCAACCAACCGCACTGTGGTCTAGTCGAAGCGTCGCCGTCGCCTACGTACCGAGACTGGCTTTATTTTTAGCACTAACTTTCAGGGTTGTTAAGAAATCGTCCATAATTATGACACCACCTACCTAGGTAATTAACAATTTAATTGTTTAAAGATCTACGTTATCAAGTGATGACGAGACTTTTACTGCCCCTCAACCATGAGTTCTATCGAATGACTTTCGATAGGTTTTTTACGCATCGAAACGCTGTAATCTCATAGCAGATTTTAGTTCCTTACGTAACCGCTAGAGGCGCTGCGAGGGTTTCCCATACAAATAATTTACGGCGTCGCTAGCGAGTGTAGTGAGAAAAACTCATGGTCGAGGCACTGATCAATAAACTCTAAAGGTATTGCTTCGAGGATATATTTTTAACAATGCGCGTAAATTTAATCAGATGGCAACGTCTTGCATAAAATGACGTCACTTAAGAGACAATGGTCGATCATAAATTATAGTGACAATCTGCCACATCGGAAATTAATCTCGCCATGTCGAGTGTCATGTATATCGCAGTGGTCCGTTCGTAATAACATAAAAAATTACCGATTGAGACCTCGACGGAAGGTAAAGTGCATTCTTGTGTTAGTTGGTTGAAGTCAATTCGCGAGAATGTGCGAATGTGAGTGAGCGCGCCTGTTATTGTAACCATCCCGGCTGAGCAGTTACAACCCGCTTGTGAATCATGCTTTTGTCTCACAAATTATCATAACAAATTATGCATTTACTAGTATCATACGAAATGACTCGCAAAAAATTGATGTCCACTTTCACTATCTTCGATGTTATTTGACGCAACATTTTATAAGTTGAATAAATATTTAAATGAAGTAGTATTCAGAATGCTATTGAGTCATGTCAAAGTTGTACTGCCGTTAGAACGTAGGTGTGTGAAGCTTTGATTATAATAAAGTGAATAAACATTTATAGCTACACTAGCTTGTCTTAAATCGTGAACGTGGTCTAGTTTCTCCCAGTCCAGAAGAAATTCCTTAAATCCTTTCTTAGGGATACGGTACCGTACACCATAAAACCCTACCTGTAATAAATAATTCTAGTCTTTAGGCTTAAAAGTTTCTGATATCGTGAAAGCTTTCTTATTAAAGCTCATTTTCATTTGTTAAATCGGTCGAAGGCTTTGGATGAAATCAAATTGTTTACTCTATCGTAACGTTATTTATTTTCGCACAAATGCTGGATTTATATTCGATTATCGAAGCTTTGTCATGATCCTATGTTAGTAGCAAGAATTATGGATACATTTAATTTACTTAGTTCTCCTTTGCTAAGAATCAAATACTTAACAGGTATATTATATGATATTTTAGAAACTGTTGATGTTAGTCACGGAATATGTTATTTTATGTTTTTTCTTTTGAGTTGACAATAGTTATGATATTATGTGCGCTTTAATATTGGGGGCGTTTATCCCTCAAACAACTTTCCTAAAATACACGCGTAAGAAACTCTATGATGAAAATGTAACTAACTATCTAACTAAATAAAATCAGCATCCAATCAAATTTTGATTCAGACATGGCAGTCAAAATCTTACGACTGTGCGAGCCTAGGACGACCGTGAACAAAACTGCGTCTGTGGCCGAGTTCAAGGGAAGTAAGCACGAGGAGAACGTTTTACTATTTGCTGACGAATAACTATTACGATGACGACGTACAATACAAGTGTTTCCATTCGTTACTTTGTTTTGCACACTTTTCCCAGCACTAGTAATGTTTGTCCGTTTTTCGACGTGAATCATATGTTCCTAATTTCAGGAATGTTCCCCTTTTACATATTCGTCATATATTGCCCCATTTACATCATCAAGTGTTTACGTTTGCACATATAGAGGATTTTGTTTGCAACCGTTTTCATTTTAAACTCCAATTGGTGTAGCAAACGACGTCGCGTTGCAGGCTGTGGTATTAAAAACTTCATTCCAATTATCATAAAATCATTCAATTTCAGTTTTTACATTTTCGTTTGTTGTTAAAATGGCTTCACGAGCATGTAATTGGTTTTCTTTATGGGTTTGTTGTTTATATGGGAAGGCATCGATGCGAGTGTTCGTTTGCTGGATACATTTATGATTCGCTCCTTACCGGCAAATGTTCGGGAACAAGGGCCTATGTAATAAATGAGTAATGCAAGGAATGCCTTTACGTATTATGAACTTAAGCTAGAATTAAATAAGCGACGCGCGGCGTAGTTAAACAATGGCTGAAGTGGCGGTACTTTATTTGTGAAAATTGTCGGGCTACAGGGCTGCGTGTAAAGGTAAAATATGCGCAGTCCACTACATGTACTGACGTACATTACAATTGATTACTAAAGCCAAATGGTGAAAGCACTGGTTATTGTGAGGAAATATACGGATGGCCATCGACTGTCGTAGATGTAGCAATTCATCTACCTATGCTTCTATAGTCAACTATGTTTGGTGTATGTATTTATGTACATGTAAATATAAAAAACCTTCGTTGTTGTAGCTCTCCAGTATTTGCAAGCACATTCAATGTAAATAGTGCTCCTTACTTAAGGTTTTATGTACATTAACCTATGACATCCGTATAAATCGCCTCTGAGTGGGTAGCTTAGCGTGAATGTATTGATATAAGACTGCCCGTTTGACATAACCCTTATTTACGAACTACCGTGCAATAGAAAGGCATTCGTATTGTAACGTGCCTATATTTATAGGTTCGTGGTTGGCGCATGTGAAGCCTCAACCGCATGCGATTTGTTCTCACGCGGTTTGTATTCCTGTCCCTCTCACTCCCTACTAAAATCTGTGTCTGTGTCTCGCTTATTTTGAGTTTCAAGTTGCAGTCTTTCTTTTTGATATTGCACATTATTTACATCTTACTGGTCGGTCTGCATTTTTCAATATTTTCGGTATTTCCCCACTTGCAAAAATGATTGTACTGAAGAACTGAGGTTTTATGTTATCTGTAGCGTTATCACTGTGAAATTGTTGCACATCTGCGACGAAGCCAATTAAGCCCAGAAATCTCACAACCTGTCGGTCCTTAGGTTTTACTTCAATTTTCCGTGAAATGGTAGTCATTATACATACAAGTCTGAAACGCAATACTTTCAATGCCTTGGATTTTTTTCTCTCTGTTGTTGTATTTAGGTAAGCTGAGCCGGCGTTATTTGGTCTAGCGACGATTGTCCCCGGCGGAACAATGCTTCGGTTGGTTCGCGATTAATAAACTAATGGGTATAATTGTTACCCCGCGGCCGGTATGTTCACGTCATTATTTTGACTATGAACGATCGACTTCGTGCCTCCGATAAGGCACACTCGACTCTCAGTCGTGATTGTGTTTTATTGTTATTGAAACTGTCGCGGGAAAGTTGAACTTCCTTCTTTGCAAATGATAACATCAATTCATAAACCATGGGACTCGCCTCTTGTTATTATTCCTTTGACTTCTAAGTGAACGTGGGATATTTTCTTTTGCGTTTTAATTTAGTTCCAGTAGATGTACTATTTAGCGGTGAGAGATAAAGCGGCGCAGATGCACACTATTTGTAGTGCCCAATGAGACGTAAATACAAAGTTATTGGTCATTGTTTTAATACTACGGCCGGCGCACCGGTCATAACTATTAAACTGCGCGATGCGTTGACCTGAAATGTGCTCACAGATATCTGGGAATGTTGGAAGTACTTCAAAGCACATTGCCCGCCACTGCTTCTTTTATCACACCGTTTATTGTTAGGGTATATAGGTAATATACCCATACCTAAACTGTTATAGGTAATAAAATATTGTAGAATTTAATCTAAGACGTTGTAGATTAAAAAGGGACCAATAACGCATGCAGAAATAATGAGAAATATTGCTAATAGGTACACCTATGAAACAGACTTGCACAGTAAGGGGTTCGTACCCTGTCCCAGTGTCCCATATTAGATTAAAGCCTCGCGTTGATCCTGTACCATTCACGTACACCTTCCAAAGTATCAGACTTGTTTCTTAGAAAGCATAATTAAAGAAATCCATAAAAGATATTAATATTAGGACCAACAAAATATAATGTAAAGGTAAATAAAAATATAATCTAATTAGTCTTGATGAGAAGACCAAATGCCAAATGGTTAATTTGCTAAAAAAAGCAAATTCATTTATTATCTCGGTTCTATTAACCCAGTATGACCGTATAATACTCTCGTTTACCATTAAAAACCATTTTGTATATCGTTGCCAATAAACAATTAACAGTAAATGTAGGTGTAATTTAAGAACATTATATGTATTCTTTGTGTTTAGAAACTAAATTACCTAATTAGCGCGGTCGTAAACGTTTGCGTAACCGAAGATAATGTGTACCTAGCACCATATACCATCAAGCATTGGCATTTTACATTTGTTAGGTAATACAAAATATTTAGCGAGTAGAATTATTGCCTCTATGTAGGTAAGTACACTCGCCAGTATATAGGTAAGTAAGGACATATTAACATTTGTTATTGACCAACATAATTGCTTTGGCTTAAGACCTCGAGGTTTAGGGATACAAGGCGACTACAAATATTATCTACAATGGTTACAAGTATAATTATCGTCTCGAACTATTCAGGAGTTAGGTCGCAGTGTAATTTACAATCTACCTGACCTCTGCTCTTAACAACAATGTACCACACATTGCACATTCGAATGCAAGACTAAAATATCTGAAAACATCAAACAAAGCATTGTTTAATCAAATGGGTTTTGAATTACAACATCTGCATCACAAACAACGTCACTTTGCACCCAAACTGAATCATATCAGTTGTATTTATTTATGCGAAGATGCGACGTAGGGTCTCAAATCCATAAGGCGCGGTCGAATTAAATTTGAAATCGCAGAATTATCTCGGCTGGTTTGTAAGCGCAGTCGCAGTGTTTGGTGGCAATAAATTATCGCGTCGGAACACAAAAGATGGCATTGTGAAGTCGACACGGCGACGTCTGATAACGATCGCACGCGGGACCCGGCGCGCGCGCTTCTCTCCCGCTACAGCTACGGCCTACGATACTTAGCCGCTGTGTGCATTATCTTTAAAATGTTACTAAATTAGCAAAAACGCTTTTATAAGTATACTAATAATCACTTATAGCGTTAATTTCACATTTAAAATTAAGCTTTACGAACAATGATTTGATATCAATCTACGAATACTACCGCAGGATGCATTCGTAGATTCTGTACCGAGTAACTAACGCCGTAGCATATATTACTGGTTCAATAAGATTAGGTTGGGTGCTACAAGTTTACGATATATGAAAATATATATGCCTGAATATCAGCCTACGACTGACTAACCGATCTTGATTTCGTTAAGCTTACACTGACACGATAGTAGGGATTCCAAAGACAATGTTTAGTATTTATAAATTTTACCTCATTATTGAAAACTACAATGAAAATTCTCTCAAATCTATAAAACAGAGACGCCAGGAAAATAGCTCGTTGGACTCGAAAACACTACATATTCAACATTAATGTAATCGTGAAAAGTTAATGGTGAATGTTTGATTTATCACGAGACGGTGCGCAAGCGGTCCGCGACCCGGCTGTTCAGGCGACACGCTTTTGTGTCGCCGTCGTCGTTTTATGTCCAATTAATTTAAATAATAGCTGCCTCCCGACCTACCTGCCTGCGACTACTGCGACCCGTCTGTCGCATGTCGTGACGACAACCGACAACCGTCACATGTTCCACTTTATTTTCCCCATTTGTTCCAAATTTTTAGGCAGTAGCACAGTGTAATAAATCTCTTGTTACATTATGGCAGTAGGTTGACAATCATTTTCATCGCACTCAAGTTATCTATTCGATTTGTGAGACTAGTTATCACAAATTTGTTGAGGGAAATTGCAATAGATCAAGAATTTAAGAGCGTAGATGTAAACGACCCGGAGTTATAGGAGCCACCAAACATGTTTTCTCAAGGCTCTAAAACCAAAATAGGCCGAAAGTAATTTATTTTTCTAGTAGGATCATGAGAGGTTGTTCTTTATTCATGTATGCAGTCCATTATGACCCTAAATAGTTATAAAGCGCTCTAGACTTTCAAATTAGCATGTCTTAAAAGTGAATTGATCGTTCAAAAGCTGCTCATTGTGTTCTCTAAGGGGACATTTGTCTACTATTATTATTTCGGGCCGGTTTTTTCATGTACCTGCCTACATGGCGCCTAACTATTCATATTCAAATTAGTGATTGTTGTTGGGTAATTTTTAACATTTATTTACAATTGTGTAATCCGATCACTTGGAAGATAAATTGAATGAGACTGTGTAAGTGAGATAAATTGATGCTTTCCATACCACAATCGGGCGTTAATAATGATATCGAGTTCCAGTACAGTGCACTGGAGACCGAAGGGATACTGAGATTTTATACAAAGCTATTATTTTAGTTTCATGCACATATCATTTATACATACCGTGTTTAGGTTTTTTACTATAGGTTACCTACCAAGTGTAATTACGACCAATAGAAACGATGATGGCAGGGTTTCCCGATGATCGCAGCTCTCTGGGCCGGCTGGTCGGGTCAGGCAGCTTATTCATTAACGTGGAGTTCCTCCCACCAACGTTGGTCATTTTACTTTATTTATGGCCGCCGACTCGAGGTGAGACCCCAATTTCGCATGCGCCCGTGGCTTGATAATTATACCCTAGCTGTGGTTAAAAAAGGTCGCTGTTTTGTATTGAATATGAATAACTGCATGAAAACCTTGGAATCTACACACATTTACCTAGCTTGGGTAGCTATTTAGGATAGGCATGTTAAAGGCTGAAGCTATACAGGCTGTGATATTATTTCTTAGTAAATGTTAAACTGTAGTTTTTCTTATAAGTTTTAGTAAAATTATAGTTTAGAGTTTAAATCCTGATTAACGAGTTACCTACACAATTTGTTTTAAATAAGTATAAAATAGTACAGAAGGTAAAAAAACCTCTAGTAATAATCGTTTTATAATTCCAATGTAATTTTGTGGATTTAATAAATGAGAATAAGATTTCTAAAGTGCGATAAACCTGTGCGTTTGTTGCGAAATTTTATAAGTCTTTTGGTGGATTATGTTACGTTATTAATAAAAGCGGGTTGTTCTGAATATTTTTTATGTACTTAGATAATTATACACCATTAAAAGCCTAGACTCATTAAAAACATTATTTTATATCTATAGTTTAGTTTGAATATTTGTAATATTGCAGCTTAAACTTAGGTATATAATACTCGTATGTACCACCGAGTGGGTAAACATTAAAAAAAATGATAAATAGGGCTATTAATATCAATCGCAAACCTGCTAGTTAGTCGTATGTAGAGTTTATTTTTCTTTGCAATTCTGGCGCAACTAAGTTGTATTAAGCTAGAACTAAACTTACATCAATTTCCCATTTTTCAACACTTTGCACTCGGTATATGGGTGTGGGTATATAATTTATTAACCGGTTAATGTATGTATGCTATTTTTTATTCCTATAATGCGTTCGCCTCACAGGTAATCGTTTATCGCAGGACATGAATACTAAACGTCCCATTTACTGCCACCAATAAAATAAGCTAAACTCAACGGAACTATATTTTATGGATATAGAAAATTCAAGTGTAAAATGATTTCTGATGAAATCGATAAACTACCTAAGTATAGGTACTAGCACGGTAGCCTGTGAAGAAATCTCGTATAAATGTGAAAGACTAGTAAATAAGCAATAATACAAAAACTTAGAAATTAACAGACATTATTAGGTATCCAAAAACTTCGTTCCATTTATTTGATGAGTGGCTTCAAATCTAATGCTTGTGAAAAAGGAAAAACCACCGCGTGACCACACTTCAGGTCAGCTAACTGCAAGCTACTTGGTCAAAATGATTAACATGTTATTGTGGGCAAGCCTCTAATTCGCAATGTTTGAATATTTCATACTTTATAGGTTACAAACATACATTTGGGAAAACTTTAAAAAACCAAATACATAAAAACAGCGACACAATAACAAACGAAACAAATATTCTTCTGACCCACACGAGCATTATTTTATTATATATGTATATCGAAGGTCCAAACACAAGAAGGTCGAAGGATGTGGTGGCAAAAAGCTCTCTCATGTCCGCGATGTCGAGATAACATTAAACTGAGCATTTGTTATCCTTATCTCATGTTGGAGCGTGGCTAATGTGGCTGGAGGCAGATACACCCGATCGATTTATGTCGCCCTGGCACCCACGACAAATTGATAATTAATTTTCCAACGTTGCGTTTGATGGTGCCGAATTATTTTTGCGAGGTCGTTCATATCGATTAATTTAAATTGTGATCAGCATTAAAAGGGGTTTAAAAGACGTAAATGTTTATACTACTAATTTAATAAATTGTGTTGTCGCTTCTTGCTTGCTCACAATGACATTTGACTGATGTTGCACCGTACCTATGCATTGTTCACAAGATAAGCCGCATTAATTCTCGGTCACGTTACCTGATCGAGTTTATGTTGTTTATTTAAAATGTTTTATAACTAGTACTCAACGAAAATAAAACAATAATTATAGATACGGAATACACATAATCTCGGTTTTGTAATATAATATTCTGAATATTTTATCTTAAAAGATGAATCCGTTTTACTTTTTACAAAAATGCAGAAAATAATCGTCACTAAAGAAAGTTAAATTTAGGAAAGTACTTAAACCTCACACTGCGCGTAGAAATGACACATTAAAAAGTTTATATGCAATCAAAATGTTATGTCCCGCTCAGCTATTCTCACGCCCTCGCGCCAGCGCACACAAAAGCCTCATCTAATGGATGCCCATTGATAAAAACAGTTACTACCTCAAAATAAATAACAACACGCGACTCTCGAACGAATTATCTTCAGCTCTTTATGATAACCATTTTGAGGTCCTGTGACATGTCCTACAAAAACCAAATGAATCATGTTTCGATAATGCGTCATCAACTCATCACATTAGAATAATATTTCAATAATGTTCGTTAAGTTAGTACGGAGCTGTCTATTTAAAGTGTTTTACGATCTTTGTCGCTGAATTCCACTTAAGTAGTGATGCGGAAACAACCGCAACATCTTAGTCCCACGTCAAATTGTCGCTTCGATAAACCATCAATAGATTTGATGCGCGTTACTACATGTAAACCAATATTCTATGAAACTGCCAACATATATTTCACTCATCGAAGAGGCAGATCGGAATCCTTTTGTTTATATACCTATAAGGTTTATAATTGCATTTGCACGACAGATTGTTACAAGATTTTAGATTATAAAACGAAAACCTGTCGTCGAGTAGTTTTGTAGAATTGCCGGAGACATCGGTTTTTATTTCGCTCCAAAACAATCTAAAAACGTTCGATCTTTTGTGTAATATGACACTAACCGCGGACGACAGCCTCACTCGACAGCGGTCAAAGCGCCCGGATTTAGAAGTATAGCAATGTCATTTTATATCACAGTAGGCAAGGCATTCTTCTGGTAGTAAAAACTACGAATTGTTTTCTAAACAAATCATCACAAAGTCGAACTTGTCACAACTCTTGATACAGTAGTCGTTTCACGCTGATTATTTGAAAAAAAAAGACATGTGTCATAAAAATATGCGTGTCGAGCGACACATCGCCCCACGATGTGTCTCGTAAGCGCCGCTCTAATCCTTTAAAACAATGCTAATGGATCTACGTGAAGTCCACCGCCTTAAGTCCTGTCAACGTATTTAAACATTCGACCGATTGCCTTAACGCTTCGCTCGCCACCAATAAAGTTGACACTAAATTAGAACTTTTTATTTCTTTTCTACCTGAAAGCACAAAATTGTAAATAAATATTTTATTATACTTGTTCACTGGACGCATTTTAGTGTGAGCGATGAACACGGGTTCACGTCAAAACATCTTTATCGGGTTATTTGTCTTATAAAATATTATCAAGAGGCTCCTCGGGACCGTCAGCAAAAGAGGACGTATAGTGTGATACGTGTGCGGCTGTTTACTTTACACCCACGTGATGTGGTCACTTCGCTTTGGGGCGAGGGATAAACAATGAGAGAGGCGATTGCTCGTCAATGGTGTAACAAAGATGGTTTATTTTTCTTTGAAGTTGAGATCTCGATGAGAATAGTTTGTTAGGTGTGAATCATAGCGGCAGACCGTACCGCGGAGATTAGTGCGTGAGCCGCGCACCGGCGCGTACCAAATCTGACGCGACAAGCAGAATTATCAAGTCTTGATGTACTGATAAATTAATAACTCATTTCGATAACAGATTTAAGCTTTGATGTTAGCGTGGAACATAAATAAATGCTTACAGATTTTGGGGTCTTAGGAATTTTATTTCGATAAGGGGTTTTTATCGATTTATTGTAAACTATTTAATAGAATGTTTCGATGCATACTTATACTTAGTTTTATCTAGCAGACCTCTGACAGCGATCATGATAGTCAAAGTAGTGGTCGCGGCGGCGCAGCGCTAAGTAAAAGCTCGCAACCGGTCGCGTCGGAAGGGGCGGGCATCGCTTCCCGCAATCACGTACTTGTCGCGTTTTCATCACCTGCTTGCTAAAGGTGACGTAATTACGGATGCAAATCGATCAACAGCAGTTATCAACTCGACGAGGGTTGACGCTGAAAATTAGCGCGATACGCCAGTTAATATTTATAGCCTTCCGCGATTTAGCGAATATGGTACTTAGTTACGACGATGTACCGGCAGGCAAAGTGCGCACTTACGAGCTACTTCTAAACCTCTTTGAGATGTTATCTGATATTTTATTTTCCTATAATAATGTTGCTTTTAAAGTTAATTAGATTTCACCTCCTATTACTTAATAGCAGTTCATGCCGAGGTAATAAGATAAGCCGGTCAGCAGGTGAATAGTCGATAAGTTACGACGGAGGAGCATTTATAAAGGTACCTATCGTCACTCATGGAGGTTTTTTTATAATACATAAAAGCTCACCAATCTTACTTATTTTTTAAATCACCTCTGTTTCAAGACGATGAGTTTCAGTAGTGCTGACCTTGTTAGAGAGATGTTTGACCTCTTGTATAGGTATTACGTAAATCTCCCAAAATGTATAAACATTATTAATAATGTTTACTTTGTAATATCGAAATCACTATGCAAAGAGTATACGGTGAAAAACAAAGGATAAGTACACGAAGTTGATCGATGTCGGAAGCGTGGATTCCATCGCTCATTCGGATGACTTGCAAGTAGTGAGCATGCTCTCATTGACTCCGCCATTGACCTCGCGTCAGCCAGACTTAGCGATCACAATAATATAAATAATGGTATTACATCCGTCTCGTGGGTATTAACAACTGAAAACATACTATAACGTAATATAAAACAGAACATAACCGATCGGCCCCTGGGGCAAAGAACGGTGCAAGCGTAACTGGAACCAATTATTTGTAAATAAGATGCCCCATTGTCACATCCACTTGGTATTTTTTCATTAAAGAAATCAACATTGACGAAATACGTGTGTGAATTCAAAGGTAGTAAGTAACATTATGTTAATCACAACAAAGCCAATACACATTCCACCTGTAAAGAATGCAGCTAGTTATAATGTAACATGTATGACAACGTCTTGCACGTAAATGTTGATGTTAATAATTGTTATGTAGTTTATTCTAACACAGGTACAAAAGTAAACTTCATTTTGTCTGGTAAGACACTTGCTCCAGTTGAGTGAATGAAGTGTAACGTTTCATTAACAGAGGTCTGTGGCCCAAGCAAACACCGCATATCGGTGTCTTGTTTCAAAAGTTTTTTTCCACATAGTGAAAGGCGCCCGCGTCTCCTTAAAAGCCTTGTGGACTGTTTTCGTTAGCGCACCTTTACATACGGAATATAGCCCTCAATGAGAAAAAAGCTCTCCGAAATGAGTAGAAGAATAAAACATATTTGTTAGCCAAAATTTACTCGAAAAAGTTTTATTTTAATTAGTAGATTACATTATAGCAACTATAAATAACGTAGGTATTATAATTTTTAGGACTGGAGGTAGTCAGACCAGAAAGACACTAGACATTCGTTGTAGCAAGTTGACTTGCATCTATTTGTGCAGGTGATAAAGTATTTCGCCTAAAGCAAGGGGTACACGTTACCTATAGATGTTACCTATAGGTACATGATGATTTCTTGCTCACAAATAGAATTTGCTAACGAGTTGAGGCCATTACGGCTAGCAGCATTTCATAGTATATTAGAGGCGAGTATCTGAGTGAACGTATGTGTTAGCGCGCCTGAGCCGCGCACTGCACTGACGACAGCCGCATTAAGACAACAAAGGGTGATATTTTTCGTGGACAAACATTACAGGGCTTCGAACATGACAGACAGGTGATGCACCCACACGATGCATATTTATGATGTGTTCGACAGCTAGCACGACACTAGGAATTATGGTCAGCTAATATTTGTAGTACTTACATGCTCATACCACAATGAATAGCCATAGCGCATACTAGTAAAGATTTTTCACGCACAGTGGCGTCTTATAAAATAAATAATGTTGATATCTAGTGAATAAATAAAACTGCTAAGTAATTGCCTAAGTAATCAACACACTGCTTGGTGTGTAACATCGGGCCATGTCTGCAGCTATATAATTACGGAGTCAATCTAATACAGGTTATAAAAAAGTAAAAAACCAAAATGGCCGCCTGGGCTAGTGATTCACACGTTGCGGTTTCTCTGACTATTTGTGACTGAACAAAACGATTTGTGAGAAATCATTCATGGTCCCTCCCAGTACTATCATCCACCAATCCGAAAAAAATATTTCATTGCCATAAAGACAAGGTGTTAGTCTGATACAAGGGATATTATGCCGCCTAATTTGTACTTTGCAGCGCCGAAAATGTTGTTTTGCTTTGACTCAACCATACATTTTTGGATCGCGTCATTTTTGCAGGTACCTAAGTATGATGGGAAATAAGGCAGGCTATAAAAATCAAGCATTAAGTGGTCTTATTTTAGCTTAAACGATTGTGTGTGCCGTTTAAGTCGTCGGCCGGACTGAACAGATCTGCAACAATAATAAATGTACACTGCCCGTCACTAAATTTGAATGTTTACACGTTAAAAATGTTTACATTGCTCATGTTTTGGTTAATATAGTCAATAAATTAATCGACGCTATTGCTTTTTGTAAGGTCTGAGGGATGTTATATTAATTTTCTGCATGAATTGTCAAATGTGTTAATCCACATACATACTTAGCGATACAGGTAACTCGTCTACGGGGCCTACATGAACCCTTACCCAACACCCTCGCGTAGATTTCTTACGGGTTCGCGTGAACAAAATGAACGGTCGGCATTACAAAAAAAGATGCCCTTAAACTATTTGTTGTGGTTTCCACAAAAAGACAAAAAACGGGACATCAAAAACCAGTCAGCATTGGTCGGCTTTTCGACTGCAGTGGCCTTGTAGAAAAAACCATGTGTTAAGGAATGTAAAGAGCCATTTAATTATCCTAATATATTGTTATGGTCGCGGAGGGAGGCGGTTATAAATTAGCGGCGACTCCGAGCTAGGACGAGGTGGCGAATGGTGTCGCGCCACGTCGACTCCTTGCATTGAAACATATATTATATATTGTGCAAGATAGGAACTTAGCTGACAAAATATTTTATCTACATTGTATCGACGTAAGTAAGTGGTATTGCGGGATATCTAATAATTCCCGCGCGTGCAAGCCTACAGCGGGCAGCAGACAGCACTCGGCGTTCTCACGTTACTGCAGCCGCTGTTTCAGTGCGATGATCCTTAGAGTTTTTATTCCATTTTTACCTCAGTTCCATCGAGCGGCCTTCATTATGCGTCCGCAAGTGCTTCGGTCGCCACCGGTTCAGGTAGCTTTAAGTTTCGCTTCAAAACTTGACCTTAGGTATTCGATACGCTTGTTATATTTTTTGTTAATCAATATAATTGAATATGAGCTTTTGATGTGGTGTAATTTGATAATTTGCGAAAATAAATTTACGTAAATTGACTTGATCATAAAAACTGGTTTAATATTCGAATCTTATTGGATGTATAAGTTTATACACATGCATATATGTAGAATATATGTGGGTGCATGCATACCGAGTTGATGATAATCGTGATATTAGGTTATGTAGGTATCGACCGGGACAGGGCGAGGTGTCGGAGGCAGGGCTCCCCGCTGCGCGTGAGCATTGTGATCGACAGCTTGTTTACTAAAAATATGCATAATGAATTTATAATAGCCTATAGAGCCTGCTACGCCTCGCCCCTCCACATACATATGAGGTCTACTTCACCTACCTTTCCAGATATTAATGCACAAATTCTTACCTGCCTACTTATGATTTTTATTCCAACCACATATAGCGTTAGCGTTACAAGAGTTAGTGCAGTATTGAGAATTTATTGAAGTAAGCTAGTGTTACAGATAGGGAAATTAATCTTAACATCTATTACTTTAATATTTTTCAAAGAAAGAATGTTGGTGTTACGATGGTGAGAGATGCTTAATTGCGCCACCGATGTGTTCCCACGTTTAAATGCGGCAAGTGTTTGTGTAAGCATTTAGCATTCGATTGTTTTAGTGCGGACCGAGACGTCTGCGGAGAAGCAAACATTGAGCTTCCTGAGCGTGCAACCAAAGCTTCCCCTCCCCGCACCGCACACACGATGTCTTCGTAATTCTGGGTACACAAATACTTCACTAAAGATAAGCTTATTAACAAGGATAATTAGCTTATGAGATGCTTATATTCTGCAAGAAAAGAGTACATAAAGAATTTCGATGATGTGAAATGTCACAAAATAAAAGCATCGCGGACGATGCTAAATATGTCGCAGTTCTCGTAACTCTTTATTAGGCGGTTGAAACGTTCGTAGAAATAATTATATACGGTGCTTCAAACTGTCTGTCGCACGAATGTGGTCGAATACACTAGCCAGGCGGGGCGCCCGGCCCGGTTCCTAGCCTCGATTCGTTACGTCAATCTCCAAATTTTTTCACATTGAAATCTGCATAGAGTGAGTTGACATCGCGCAACAAAGCCGCCACGCAGTGCGCCCAGCTTTGTCCGCATTTCTTTATAAATATTTTGACATTTCCCTCATTCGTCCCGCGGAGCTGGTTCACAAACAAATTCGTGTGGATCCTTTTGTGCAGCGTGTGTAATTTGATTTATTCTTTGACGACAAACGTCCGACATCCTGTGTTGTGAGGCGTTGGTGTTGGGCGGCGGCGTTTGTCGATTTGTTAGCACTTCTATTGGTATTTTCTTTAATAGGTGTAAAAAAAGTGTTTCGCAGTCTTTAGACCTTCGATATTGTTTCTTAGAGGTGCATTGAGTGCGCACTCCACTTACAGACCTTTTAGGTGCGCGCCGCGAATTGCGATGCAAATATTAGATATCATGATGTTTGCCCACGGCTGTTAACACGTGGAGCTTGGATTGTTACAATATGCACGAACATTCGCGTTTCTTTGAATACTGTAAACTCTGCAAGCTTTACTGAACGTTTACGTAGTTGAATCATTGTTTATGTCTGCACGTCTACAATCTCGGGATGAAAGTAGTATGTCGAAATGTATCCTCTTAACGCCATACTATATAGTTGTACTCTGAAACATAAACATGAGTAAAATTGGACCATGATTTGGTTGTATTTCCCTACTAGTCTTGTTTGAAGATATTGTGTGAGCGAAAATGAGTGAACCTTAAAGATGTACCGTTCCAGAGATGCAAGGAGAAGCTGAACACGTTGGCGATCAGCGTGATGAACCAGTGGCCGGGCGTGCGGCTGCGAGTCATCGAGGGCTGGGACGAGGAGAACTCGCATCTAGAAAACTCGCTGCACTACGAGGGTCGCGCGGTCGACCTCACCACCAGCGACCGCGACCGCTCCAAGTACGGCATGCTGGCGAGGCTGGCGGTGGAAGCCGGCTTCGATTGGGTCTTTTATGAAAGCCGATCTTACATACACTGCTCCGTCAAAACAGGTAATTTTCTTGGCTTTGTCCTTTATTAAGTAAAATTTAAATGTTAAAAATTGTAAAAACTTTAAAAAAAAATATTGTGTAAAAAATTGTTGTGTTAAAAACAGTTATAATAATGCGTAGAATGTATAAAATAATGCCATTAAGCGCTAAAAACTCCAAATTAGTATTAAAAACTTTAACTTTAACAGTAACATTCAAAAACAAAAATAATTACATGTAAAGAACATGTATGTAAGTAAAATGTTATCAATATTTTTCTTGAGCGCGCAACCTACTCGTAATGCTCACGAATGCGTTTAAGTCTTTTGTATGACGGCGCGTTGTCGCTCCTTATTTAGCTCGATTTGAAAGTAATCACTACATGTTTTTCTGATATTACAACTAAAAAAGTTTGTTTGCACTATATTACGTACTAAAGAGGTAATCATAGCTACCGTTAATTAATAAAATTAACTAAAAAATGCAATAAAAATTCTGTCCCGTCTCGGGAAACCCATTTCTTTTTCGTAAAATTTTACTCATTTGACGTCACATTGTGGTATTTCCTAACATATTTGCTGTCTTTCATAAACAAACGGGTGTGTTACACTTACAAACGTTTTCTTGGGAAAATCCCAAGTGGTATGTGAATCTGCTAGATCATTATGTACATGAACCGTCATTGTTAGAAAGAATTAGTGAGATTTCACTAATATAAAGCATACGCACGAAAGAAAAACTGTGGTTTCCCTGAAATTATTTACACTTTTACGTTAAACGAAGATTGAATGTGTAAACATGTCGCGCGGGAAAAGCCGAGTGTTTATCAATTACGGGTAACTGTACAATGTGGGCTACAGGCTACGGGACGGGCCAAATATATAGTTGAACTTTACAAGAAGAATGCATCTCAGACAGCTTCCCGCGCCCGCGCCCCGGCGGTGTCGATCAAACGGACGAACGAGCCTCTTGTTAGCATCCCTCTCGTTCACACACGCGGAGAAAACTATAACCGTCTCATGCGCACACGGCCGCATCGCAGCCAATCCCCCACTTCTATAATTACACCGGTGATTCAATGGCTACTTATATCTATATATATGTATACAGCATAACGATCAGAGAAGCGCGTATTTATATGTATGCTTGTGTTTTTAGATATTATGAAGGCATTCCGGCGTGTTCGCATAGTTCCAATTATTTTGCAGATGGGTCTAAGGATGATACTAAAAGTAGCTGTTTATTTTGTATGCAAAGCTGTCAAAATACACTTGAACATTGATGATGATCAGGTATTAAATAACGTGTAAGTTGTGCAACAAAGTAAAGGGTTAGTCTAAAGAAGAATTAGTAAACTTGTAAGAAATTAATGTATTACCATGCTATTATGGACAAAAAAGTCTTATTTATAGTACAGACCATACATTCTTCTTTCATAACACATATATATTTCATTTTAAAAATGAGGAATGTACATATCCTATAATCCTATATTATATCCCATATTATTCTTAAATATGTTGAAATATTTATTAGCTATTTTAGCTATTAGTGTGTGTCCTTTAGTGAAAGTAACAAATAATTGAACCAATAAAATGGACCTGAGATTATAAAATATTCAGATGACTGTTATGTTGTAGGCTATCAAGAGTCGAATACATTAAATTTCCTCTCTAAAATATTAGGTATGTGATGTCATAGGTACGTACGCTATGTTTACACATAATCGGTTTGCCGTAATTGCTTTCTAGTGTACTATACCAACCTCGGACACGTTTGCTAATAATTATATGTAAATGTATATTGAACCAATGAGTAAAGTGCGGTAACAGCTTTTGTTAGAGAGCTAGCTCTCTCTCCCTCTTTTTCTGTTATTTAACACCGAATTTCTACACAAGTTATTATACAAGGGAAGATTTTTCTTCTACTATAAGATAGTCGACTTCTCAATCTAAGTATTTCATAACGTACTAGTTACTAAAGCTTGCATCTCTTGACAATGAACATACCTACTTCAGTAAACTTGTAGGGTTGCACCGATTGGAAAGTTAAAATCTGCTCGTACAATAAAATTATAGGGTCAAGGAAAATCTTCAACTTTCTCTTCTGAGATAAAAATTCCCCAAGGCAAAATACGCAGTAGTTCGTATTAGTAGTTGCCGTCCAAATACAATTTGAAATAGATAAATTAAAAAACCTTGCTGCCTCGTTGGTCTAGTGGTCTTTACTCCTTAGCATGACCGCAACGCTAGAGGTCCCAGTTGCAGCTCGGAGTCTGGATTTGAGCCTGGTTGATGGCAATAGGCTCGCCCCCTAATACATAGGACCTAAACATACCGGCGAACTATGGGTGGACAATGGACATTAGTACATCTCTGCCTCTCCTTCGGGGAATATAGGCGTGATGGGATGTTGTTATAAAATACTTGACTTTTCTATTGCTACTGGAATGTTAGCCCCCAAAAAAATCGATCGTTTGCCTAAGCCTTAAAGGAGCATCAAATAAAAGTTAAATCGTAAACTTACAAAAAGATATCTACAGTCATCCTAAAACGATAAAGAGCATTCATTGTTTCAAAAGCTCGACCACTGATATCCGACGGAGTCTCCCGCGGTCGCAGGCAATTTGTTTCGATGTTTATTCATTTATTCCGGCGTTTTGTACGATCCGAGTCTTTTAGTATTAATTTGGATCTTATAAATAATTAATGTGCTTTGTGTAGGTATGTGTGTTGCGGTCGTGGCTCTTTGTTGGTCGCGGTCAAGGCCGGCCCGCGCACGACCATCCTCCTCGGATGGCTCCTCAGGCTCTCCCCTTAAATCTCAAAATCTTCTCTACAGCTGCCATGTCATTAAAAATATTCCAAAATGTTTAAAAACTAGTTTCGGAAAACGATACAGTTTTTTCTTTTCAAATAATACTTATTTGTACTAATTGGACATCTCTCTGTAAATTTTTTGGGTTTTTTAACATAACATTTACAAATTAAATTAACGTTAATCTCCTTTGTTAAACATTTTAGCAGTTAGGTGTACACTGATTATGTCAATCAACAGTAATTTCATAAAACGCAGTTCATAAAAAGTTTTACTACGGTAATCTATACCTACCCAGAGGAATTTAATGAAATTAAGAACATTTTAAAGCAGTTGGAAGATTTTTCGCTCTAGCACGTACGATGTAAAAGAGACAGAGAGAAACAGGCCCATTATATGCTCGTATATTAAATTAAAGCATTTAGTGATCAGCTCGGCGCCAATAAAACTATGCTGAGCGTTAAGTTTTTGTATTGGACTCGATTAATTGGTTTTCATTGGTCGGCGATGATTGTTTTTTTATTCCGATCATTGACTTATGTATACTAACGTCATCACAAGATAAGGCGTAGTGCACTTAGACAAATTGTGTGAGCAGTCGAACTGTATATTACTCGTGATGGAAGCAATTACCTAATACGTTCATTTAATTGCTATGTGTGACTTGTGATGAAAGCTACTGTTTGTAAGAGACGTATAATCTCTCTGTAAGGAGATATTGTATTAATTATAACATTAGCTACGATAAATTAACTTGCTTGGCAGAAGCTAGTTGTGCAACATAACATTCTTAAGTAAGACATTAATAGAGCAATGTTTTATGGATCAAACCAGATTCATTCGTTCATATTTTTGCTTTTTGCGACTATTAAGAATTCTTTGAAGCCGGCGGCGGCAGAATAGACCGACATACACATTAAATAATAATTATGATCGTTGCCATTTTATCTGCTAGTATATCTTATTTTTATTTATTTATTTGCAAATGAAACTAATACCGAATTGAAAGTAAAACTTTTTTATGTCAAGCGAATTTTACTTTCTGATAAACGTTGTTTGGTTTTTAATCTGACAACCTTCCATGTGGCTATTTTTATTTGTTTACACAGTAATTTAGCTAAAACCAACCAACTATTTAAAAAAAGCAATCCTGAATAATGCTCGTCATTTGGAGAAAAAACAAATGTAGATTTCCATCAAGACAAGTGATTAAATGCTTTAAAATCTGTTCTACGAACTTGAACAATGCTATGGGCTAGTGTAGGGACAGTTAAGGTTCGACACAGAAGAGGCTCGCAGTAAATGGGGCGTGACCGCCGGTGACCGGGACAGGTCACGACTCACTACATGTCACCACCCTAGCTTGGATTGAAGGTCGAATTTTAATGGGTTATGGTCATGTAGTTTTATGTAGAGGCTCCTTATCTTTGTTAAGGAATTTGTCTAGGAATGTTATAAAATAATTATATAAATGTGAAAGGAAATGCAGTAACACATTAGAAAAATCTGAAATTACCCACTTTGTCATGCATGTTACGAGGTGTTAGGGGTGAGAAGTAGTATTAACAAATATTTAAGCCATTTCAACATACTCCCGTGCATACATATTCGACTAAACCGTTGAGATACGTGAGTTTAAATAGTAAGAATTAGAACTTAAATACAATAAAGAAACAATTGAAAATATAATTAAAAAAAAATTAAAGACAACAAGTACAAATAAAAAAAAGCATCGATGATTTTAATTACACGTGTGTCGACCACAAAAATTATGATATGAGCGATATTTTTTTAATATGGAATAAGGCGGAGGATAGAAGCGTGAGTGAGCGATGTTGCGCGGTCGAGCGCGCGCGGGGCATGCGTGCGAAAGCCTCGGAGGGCGCGACACCCGAGACGCCACATCCCGGAAGACTGCGGCTGAACCCCGCGTGGTTCCCACACCCGCAGGCTTGATACCGATCACAATCAACGAGTCATCACAAACATTATCATTGGGAGGACTAAATCATTTTAAATATATCCTGGGACATCCCACTTTATCTATCTATCTATATATCTAATACATAATAAGTTAATTATGTCATTATGTATATTACATAAACTTAATGTCAATCGAATGCCGAAAGTCGTTGGATGCAGGTGGCATATAACCGGTATAATGTCTATGGGGGAGGCCTTTGTTCAGCAGTGGACCTCTGTAGGCTGTTATGATGAATGTCAGTCGCCTAAAGTCGCTGGAGTTGTAAGTCCTTAGGTACGCGTACACGGGTGGGAGACGAAGTTGCACGACAGACAGACGCATTGGAAGTTATTCTAACATCAACACTAATAGATTTGTAATTCTACCTTTATTAACGAGTAAACGACTATCTCTGTAATACGCATGCATCTTTAATGTATGTAGGTCTGTAGTGTAAACCCACCTTTATCCATTTCAAAGCAATAAAGTGCCTTCTAATTAATATTAGCTTTAACATAACGTGTTTCCTCCGACTTTTTTGTTTTATACCCATTATCATTAAGTTGCTAGTAAATATTTAACATTGACATAGTGTGCAGTTTACCTACATGCAATTATGTTTTATCGGGCAAGCGTATTTTATTTTATATTAATAATATTTTACTTTCGCACTCAGTTTCGTTTTATATCTCAGTAAAGGGCCTTACCATGCGTCGTTCAGTCAGTACGAGCAATAAATTCAAACGGTACGATCTCAGTACCACATTACAAACCCAGTCGCTACATATTGCAAAACGAACGGTGTCGCTTGGTTGGCGTTTAAACCTTTTTGCTACTGCGATGATAGAAGGTACACATATGTGAATTACGAATTGGATAGATCAGACTTCGGTGAGGCAGCTTTATAAATATTAATATATTGAAAGAGTTTAATGTGTTTATCTTTCATTTAAACATATAAATATGTAGATATAACTTGTTACGCACCTACGTACCTATATGAATCTTTCAATGAAAATGCTTATTTAATATGGTAAATATTTGAATAATACTTTAAAATAATTCAGCGTAACAAAATCAAACAGTATGAGTGCGATAAACAGTTATATTATGTAAAAAGTTTAATACATTGACAATTTTTTTTTATATTATTGGAAGCGTTTCACTCGAGTTCAGAATAATAATAATGAAGTACCACGCTATCTTAGTACCAAAGTACCTATTCGACAGATATAATATTAATAACCTCTCATGTTTATTTGTTTTCTTTCTTTATTGTAAGATATGGTGCGCGTTGGGCCAGCGCGCATGAATCATAACCGGCACGGTTTGGCATTTGCATGACCACGCATCGGCTAATTGCTATTCTACACGATATAAATCAGGTGTAGTTCCACTGATCCCATGCGAAGCATCTTGATAGCCTCACATAGCATCAACAATAAAAGGTTGTGCCAACCTAACCAACAAACTTTTTTATTAAAGTCTCGGTTTTACGTTAGGGGCTTGTTCTATTCTATACATACATAATGTACTGAAAAAGGAACTGAAAAAGAGTTTCATTTCGCTAATATCATCATGCGATATGTCATCCATGGACGAGAAAAATCTGAATAGTGTCACGTGCTTACATTTGTCGAGCTGGTAATGTATGGTCACGCGCGGCCGGACGGCGCGGCTCGGACGGCGGGGCCCGGCGCGCGCGCCGCCTAGCTCTCCCGGTGGTCCCCGCGGGGCGGGGTCTGCGCGGCCACTCGGCTGCGCCGGCGCTCAGGCCCCGCGCCCCCCTCCGCCGCAACCGCGCCGCTTATCGCCGCATCTTCAGCCTAATGTTACTTACGTCACTATGAAATCGAGTTGTGACTGGTTTTGAGGCTTTGGATTCGTTAACTGTGAGGCTTAATAAGGTCGGGAATTAAAAGTTTGATAAAATCGTTTATACATGTATTTGGACATACCTACAAAAAATATTTCATACGTCCGATTTTTATTGTACCTATAGTGATTTTAAACGTTTATTCATAAAAGAAATAACGTTACCCCATAAAATAAATAAATCAGCACCCCAACAGCAAAACTGAACAAAAACGCAAAGGCGTCCGACGCCTATTCAATAACTCGTGTGATGTGTTCACCGGACAACAAACGCATGTTGACAATAAGCGCTTGACTTTGAGCAAAATCTAATTTGTGTAGTTATTGTGTAATGCGATCCGCTCCGAGATCCCATCGCTTTGAGAGCACTTTTTGAACAAGGATCAACTGAATTTATCGGTCGGTTACACAACAAATCAAAATTTAACGAGTTCGCGCAATCCGGAGGCTTTGCTGGGTATCCTCAGCATTGCTCGTTTGCGCGTGTAATTGCACCACCCACTGTAACTGTAACTTAAGTTAAAAATCTTGACGATCAATACAATAATGGTCCCAACGTAACTAACAACAGTGGCGGCTGTGCACGTTTATACTTATGGTTAAAGTTAACCATTTTTATATATCTTTTGGGCACCATTTAGTTGCACGTAAATAGACACTTTTTTGCTCCAACCACCAAGAATCCTAACGAATTAAAAGATTACGCACAGGTACAGTTTAAGCTGGAAGGAAGGGGATTTAAATAAATACTATTAGATAATATACAAACAAAGTTCAGCAAGTCAGGATTCTGTACGATTTTTTGGTTGAAGTTTTTTCGCACAAACAATGCGTGTAAAGAATTCGTAAAACGGATTGAATTAACTTATCTAACGCTTAAAAAGTTTGCCAAAGAGATTATAGGCCCTATTTCCTGGAAAAGTTTCCTTCATCATTGAAATTGGCGGACAGATAATATCGCTGGAGCTCGCTCGAGCCAATTGTGGTTTAAGTAAAAGACAAACCAGATTACAGTGGTTCGTAGGTGTGCTTGCCGATAGCCCGGCAGCCTGGGAGCTCTCAGCGATTCTCTTTTGTTTCGTATCTTATCCGATTTTAATTACGAGCGTAGAGAAATCTCGTTATTCCTTAAAGGGATATGACTGCTCCAAGCTAATTTACTATCGTTACTTGCACGATTTTATGTTCTCAATTTTATTTTATTGCATTCGTTCCCGCGATGTAGCCACAGCACGCGAGATGTTCTCTTAAATCATTTTTTGAAACAACTTGTAAATAAATTGAAAAATAAAATAAGTAGTTGGTTAGAATTTAACTGATCATTTTATCATTTATTTCAGAATCATCTGTGGGTACAGGAGCCGGGTGCTTCCCTGAAGGTTCCATGGTGTACACGGAGAAAGGGGCCCAAGACATCGCCACGTTACGAAGAGGAGACAAAGTGTTGGCCGCGTCTGACGACGGCAAAATGATTTATTCTGAGGTATACATTTTAAACAGTATTTAATAATAATATGAATGCCTTTAGACAGTGCCTGAGTTCAAAAATAATAGGTAAAAGGGAGAAGTTGAAGACATCAAGATCAAATAATCTTTCTTCATAAAAGGAGGAATTTCTTGGTAAAGACCAAGATTTTTTTATTCCCAAGTTTTATTCTCTGTGATGATCCTATATGCTTCTGTATATTGGACCTAAGATATAGCGACATTAGCGTTTCTAAACTTGTTTGTAAGTAATACAGCCGATTGTACCCCACGCTTATTTCAGGTGTTGGCATTCATCGACCGCGATCCGAATGCAACACGGCAGTTCATCGAAGTAACGGCAGAGAACGGTGTGAAGATCACGACGACGCCGTCGCATCTCCTGCTGCTGGCAGCCGCTGACGGCTGGCGGGAGTCGTTCGCGTCCAACGTCGAAGTTGGTGACGTACTCCTCACGAGAGGACCGGCTGACGTCATGAGGCCGTCCAGAGTTGTGAAAACCCGAATGCAGTCGAAGCGCGGCGTGTACGCGCCTCTCACAAGAGCGGGGACAATCATAGTGGACGATGCGCTAGCGTCGTGCTACGCCCTGGTCCGAAGCCACTCGCTGGCGCACGCGGCGATGGCGCCGTTGCGCTGGATGGCGCGGTGGAGCAGCTCCAGTCAGCTCCCGCGGGGAGTGCACTGGTACGCGAACGCTCTGTACTCGGTCGGGGACTTTGTACTACCGTCCTCGTATAGGTATCGCTAGCGCAGTGAGTGTGTGCTAACATTGAGTGGTCAGTGTGAGTATTAACCGCGCGCAGGACGTGCCCAAGGACAATGTTGTAAATATCGGTCGTGTAAATATTAGAGTGAGTATATATGACAGACTACGATATGTAAATACTTAGGTCGCAAACATTAAAATGTTTAATATTATATAATATGCTCGTCGTTCAGACGTTCGAGTTATACTTACCCTCATTGGAATTTATTTATTAAGTATTATTAGGAACTTTTTGCAAATTTTGCATATTATTTAGTTAACTTACGAATATTTTTGTAAATTGTATCGGTATTGTTATTCTGCACAATGCAGAAATACTTAATGTATGCGCTTATGTTATTTTAAGTTACTGTATAAAGATTATGAATACAAATAATTCACTTCTTTAGTAAATCCGAAGAATGTTATTTCTGCAATCAAATGTTTTGATTGAAACAGTGCACAGCTTTTGTATAATTGGTGCGATGTTCAGCTGTAACCAGACATTCCATAACTCTAACCATTTGTCTACTTAACTTGTTATAAATGATGAAATTGTGATCTTGGTACCTAAAAACGTGCCTTAAGATTTTTATTTATTGTTATTTATAAGCTAGGTGTCTATTTATGAATTGACGAAAGTATTTAGGTCTAACTTATTCTATTACGTCCCATCTTATCTTTTTTCTCAGTGCTTTAACTATTTATTTAATACTCTCTTCTTTCCAAGTTTACTTTTCTACGCTTGACATCGTAAAATGTTATTTTAATCGCGGGACCTCTTTAATATTTCTTTAGCAGTGCATGATTTTTTTCAAGCCTCGACTTAATTAAAATACTTTATTAACAATATTAACGTATTATATGTGGCAGTACCTATCGCAGTATTGGTGGACACTTGTTATTAGTTGACGTAAACTTATGTGAAAACGTCACGGTAAACGGTGACCTTTATAGATCATAATGTTAGATCTTGAACTGAAGTATGGGTTCCTATAGATTGAATTTAGTGGAATTTTGTAAGACTTGCGAGTGCAACGATAATTATTAGAAATAATTTCTAGGACAAAATTATTTGAATTATTTATTTAACATTCAATTAATGCTAAATGATTGATGTCAGCGACAAACGTTAACTAAAACTCTTTAATATGAAATAGTGATAGTGCTTATATGTTAGACGATACTAACAAATTGTATAGGTACATACATAAATCGGAAAGCTTTAACTAATATTTGGACAATACATTTATGCCATAATGATTGCCATATTAATATAACTTAGTTTAAAAAACTAATTGCTATACAATGAATGTATACTAGTGCCGCCCTTCAGTGTAGATCAATGGAGAGTTTTATTTATAATTTGATATGATAATATATTGAGTCACTGTGGCATAAAGTGTGTGCAGATGTTTCGGAGTTAGTATATTATAGTTTTACGTTGTATATGTATTATACTATTATATAATATTATAACAGTATATTCTTCGCAATTACATAATATGGTCGTCATTAAGTAAACTAACGCCCGTTACAGTGATGTAGGAATATAAAAGGACTATTTCGCTGTTTAGGCTCTTCGCTACATGCCTAGTCCTAGGCCTAGTGTAGTAGTAGAAAATGCAAGTCCTACCAGTAGGTAGGTACATTTTAGTGCCTTACCTTCATCAACCTCCTGCCTTATAATCTCCGCAGGATGTTGTTTTCTTCTACATCTTTATAAGCCGTCATCTCATCAGTTACCTTCTTTGTTTTAAACCATTAAAATTGTTATTTTTCACTGTCGTATCTATGTATTAGAAATCAGTTAGTGTGTTAGTAGTTTTCATTCAAATATTTGTGGGTAGTTTTGCTTGCTATGAATCAATATTTAAACTAATATTTAACTTTACGGTCGTGCGTCATTCTGACGTCAAGAAGGTGGTTTTCCTGGATTTGAACTGAATTATTACAAGCTTGAAAGTTTTTAAACCAAACTTGACCCAGGTATGATCGTGACTATCCAAATTAAGCTACATAATATATGGATATAGGTTAAAACTTTTTGCGGACTACGAAAAAAACTGAAATGATTGTCAAAAATCTAGGACAGTTTGTTTTAAATATCGCCAGGCTAACGGCGTTTCTGATACCTTTTGCTTATTTAGGATAGCAAATATTTTAATAATGCAAGTCATAATTTACAAGCAAATTTACACAACGATTCTATGCATTATCCTAGCGATAACACACTAACATTTTATGTTAACATCGCAAGTGTAGTAACTTTTAGTTGCAAATGCACACAGGTTTGTGACCTGTCACCCACGACAAATGGTAACCTGTTTCTTGTAACTTTAATTTCTCTTGACATTTATCATACGCTTTGTAGTTCCTGAGCGGCATTTACCTCGTTTTCCATTACCTAGATGTATAAGTTTATTATTTCATTTCACTTCGTAAGTAGGTAAATATTTAAAAACCAATATGTGTAATCTTCTATATGTTACTACAATTACATCACTATATTTCGTAATTAATGAAATAAAATTGCAGTAATTATTCTATACAATGATATTATTTACAACGCGGTGTTAGAAACTACTTAATTGACGAACTAATGGTATACATAAAATTAAATAGGAGGCAACGACAGACCTACTCCAAAGAACTACTTTAATCCATTCTTTTTTTAATAATTTACCTATTATGTATGTATAATTGTATACGCATGTATTTCTTCTTCTTCTTATATACCTATGTACCTTGTATTTGTCTATTTTTTTTAAGTTTCTGATCTGTCGATATCCGGAAAATCTCAATAAATACCTATGTAAGATAATATGATATTTGTTAAGTATATTAATATAATTATGTACCAGAAAGAAGTGACGAGTAAAAACCATTATCAAATTGATTTATGTGTATAAAACATACAAGGGTGACTTTTAAATCATTTGAAACATTTTGTAGGTAAAGTTACATTAATTAACAATCTAAAGTTAATTCTAACATTATGAGAAGATTTTTTTTTCTGGTAGATCCATCTGCATAATAATATAGTTTGCATTTTAGCAAAGCTTTTTAGTAGATTTTTTTTTTAGTTTTTGATCATGTTTATAAAGAACCGTTGTTTAAATTTTCGTTAGAATTGCCTTACCTACTTTTATAATTGATTGAAAAATCACCCCAGTATAGGCCAAATTGTACGGGCTGGCAGTCTATACAAATTTGTTCACTCACTTTGTATATTTATACAATACGTAAATATTATATGCTTTTACACTATTTATTGACGTTATATATGTGTATTAATATATAAGTCTTCAGTGATAGCTGTAGATATATTTAAGAGCTTCTTGTAAAGAAAGAAAATGTTGAGGATATTATTTGATGTACTGGCTAACCATTGTCGTATTATCAAAATGTATTATAATATCAAAATAAATAAAATGTTGGCTTTGTGGACATAGATTATGTTTTATTTGAAAAGTTCAAACATTAAGATTTCCAAATATAGATAAAGGAACTTTACAACAACCCGTGCAGGTGTGCATAGACTGAGAAATTATACGTCAAGATTCAGTGAGTAGCAATTTTCTTTTTCAAAGCCTTCGACCTGAGGATAATAATCTCAGGGGAATTTAACGCGCGGACCAAAGGACACAAGTTCGCATAAGATCTGTCGAGTGAGTCAAGACTTTTCAGAGTCGTAAAAATGTATTTGTCAAACATGAGTTCGAAACTATTTCATCAGGTAGTCGTTCTTCTTCGCCTTCGATAAAGATGTTCGATTTATGTATCCACGCTGCCAGATCCGTCTATGCCACTATTTCATCAAGTCTGTTCTAATTTCAAATCTATTAATGTGTGGTTTCCCTGTTGTCAGCGCAGTAACAGTCGATTCGCTTGAATAGTTGATTCACGCGTGTTATTCATCTCTTTGTTCGATATTATCCACTGACTATAAATAGCCATTTTAGGATAAACATTGGCAAGAATTCTAGTAACGATGTAATTCTACTGTTTAACCGAGCTCATGCTACAATACTAGATCGGATTGTAGTAAAAAAATAGTAAGTAGGAAAAGTATGAAATATACTAATATACTTTTCCGTAAAATAGATAATGGCATACAAGATTTTACCTAATTAATTATTAAAAAAATTATATATTTTTTTAAAATAATTTAATTAAATATTTTTTTATTATTTTTGTCACAGTCAATATGATGCAGGAGAAGAGCTGCATAAGAGCAGAGCTGTCCACCATCTGTAACAAACAATAATGAGTTTGAATTGAATTTTAAAGAAAAATAAAAAGAGAGGGTAGGTATTTGAACATTTGAACTTCATACCTTTGTTTATTTAATAATTTTTTTTATTATTTTCCGCATACCGTGTGTGTCTCTGAGAACTTACATAAGACGTTCGGATATAGAATTTATAAAAATTGCGAAAAGTAGAGGGGATAAAACGCCACCCTGTGGTACACCGGCAGAAGTATTGCACCAAGAAGACGAAGTGTCTTCAATACAAATACGTTGCCGGCGGCCGAACAGGTAACTATGAAACCAGTCAATCGCCGATGGAGATATGTTAAGAGAGCGCAATATGCCGAGCAAAACATTGAAATCAACCGTATTAAAAGTATTACTAAAATCTAGTAACGCCATAACCGTAAGGTTACCAATTTCCATGCCGGCCCTGATGTCATCCGTAATATTGACAAGAGCTGTGGCTGTGCTATGACCAGGACGAAAACCAGATTGAAAGGAGTTAAGGAGATTATTTCTGGTAAGGAAAGTGCTCAGTTGATTGTGAATCAGCCGTTCAAGGACTTTGGATAGGAATGGTAAAATGGATATGGGGCGATATTCAGAAAAAGATGTAGGGTTGCATTTTTTGGGTAAAGGAATTACTTTGGCATCTTTCCACGCATTTGGAAAGATACTACTGTAGACGGAATAGTTCAGGATATGACAAATAACAGGTAGGATAATGTCAAGCACAGGGATGATCATATTACGGCTGACACAGTCACTACCAACAGCATTGGAAGTTATTGAAACTACGCTCTTCCTAACATCACATTCGGAGAATGGACTAAAAGAAAACGAGGAATAACTGGGAGCCGGAAGAGATGAAAGATAATTCAACGTATTAAGTTTTGTTGTTCTGTCAAAATCAGGTGAAGCAGTAAAGTGGTGATTAAGAGAGTCGATATCTAAATCTTTAGGGACAGTATCCTGGCGAGATTTCCCGACTCCCACAGATTTAAGAAATTTCCAGACTTTTGCCGGATCTCCGTTTTGTACAGAGGTGTGGATATGTTGGCGTTGAGCATTCCTACAAACCTTATTGCAGTGATTGCGGATTGAGACATATCTTTCCCAGTTTAAATCTGTCGGTCGACACTTATATTTAGTTTTTGCCGCCGCTTTTTTATTCATTATTGCTTTAATGTCGTCTGTCAGCCATGGCGACGGCAAATGTTTTACTGGAGTAGCTCGAACTGGTGCATGTCGATTGTCGGTCATACCGACATTTTTCAGTATTACATCAAGAATATATTTATATATATTCAGCATCCAACTGTTATCCCTGTCGGCCTAAGGCGATAATAAGGGTATTTCGCTGTGTGCTAATCTTTTAAAAAAATCGGAATTATAAGAATTGATGCTAAATTATTATTTTTTCAATAGCAAACCCCAATTTGTTTTTTTGGTCAAAGAATAAGCATTGCCATTCAACGTGGCAATGTTGCCAGTCTTCTGGGAACGCTACCGGATAACACCGATGGGAAGGAGTACTTTGACGCCTAGGTCTATTTAGGGGTTTCCTTTTTTTATTATTAATAATTTGGTAGATAATGGAAATGGTAATTATAATAAATAAAAACCGGTTAATTGCGAGTCAATAAAATTAGTATTTGCCGTTATAGTGGTACTAGAAATAGAAACTGAACATTTCAACTCTCTACTTATTACGGTTCATGACATACAGCCCGCTGACCAACAGACGGACGGACGGATAGCGGAGTAGATACCTTAGTAATTTAGGAATAGGGTCCCGTAGGCACCCTTCGGGTACGGAACTCTAAAAGTACAACGAAGTTACATTACAGGAGCGTAGTACAACACAATAATTATCTATTTGATTCTAATTGGTGCTCAAATCACGTTGGAAAGCCCCACGGCTACAATATAGGATTCGAAGAAACATGAGCGTAGGCAGTCTTCGACATTTTAACAAGCTATATATATATATATAAATTTATCTAACATATATTTACTTGTAATGTAGGGGGGTTGAATATGTTAATTTACACATTACATGCCATCATACTATCGCAATCATGATCCCCGAAGGGTTAGGCAGAGATGTACTGATGTACTGATGTACACCTACAGTTCTACAGTATATTTAATAATCAACCCTTATCTGTCCCACTGCTGGGCACGGGTGTCCTCTCAGTATGAGAGGGATTAGGCTATAGTCCACCACGCTAGCCTAATGCGGGTTGGCAGACTTCACATGCCGTTGAGAAAATCTCTCAGGCATGCAGGTTTCCTCACGATGTTTTCCTTCACCGTTAAAGCGAGTGATAATTACGCACATGATTTCGAAAAGTCAGAGGTGCCCGTGCCTTGGATTCGAACTCGAGACCTTTGACTAGGCAGTCCAGTGGTCATACCCCTAGGCTATCACTGCTTCCTGTATGTTTAGGTCTCATGTAATAGTGCGAGCCATTGCCATTGACAGGGAACATAATCCAAACACCGTGTTACTATTGAGCATTCTGAGAAAATCCCAATAACACTTTGCTTGACCTCGAGCGATACTGACTCGGGAACCAAGGACCTCAAGCGTAGCAGGCGTGCCTAGGATCACTAAGCTAACGGGGCAGTTATCTACACATTACTTCGTGATTATTTATCATATTCGCTTACACATCCCAACACACAAATGTTATTACAGCATAAAAGATTTCTTAAACGATAAAACATTGTGATTATCTTCTAATGCATGCATTATGTATATTTGATAGAATTTTGAACAATATTTGTACGCCAGACAATGGTAGAGTATGGCTAGTGCCCGAAATGAAACCTACAACTTTGTATACCCATATTCTGACAAATAAATCTTTCTTTCTTTCTTTCTCCCACTCATGAAAGCCAATTTCAGTGTTTCAATCAGTTGCAAGTATAGTTCCCTATATTAAGCCTCAGTGTCGTTAATGTTAACTTTTACATTTAAGGCTTTTTTTTCTCCTGATGGAGAGAGCTTCTTCCGTAGTACGGGACTTCTAGTTCTATGCCAAACTTTTGACATATTTATTGCTGAATAGTCTAACAGATAGACCACTAAATTATCCTTGTGTAAGTCGTTTAAGAAACTATTTTCCAGAATACGACACAAACAAAACAAACTCCGACTGAAATCGAATAAGTTTAATACTCGTGGTTACTATTAGGTTTTTTAACAAATTGACTTTGTTCCACCCTTCCTGTTCTCAACATTATTTTTGAAGTTAGAAAGTTTGGCGGACAAAGATAGCCAACATTTGGAAAATATTTGTGGGTAACAAAGATTTAGGGCCTCTATCACCACCTCCTAGTAGGTTCCCGTTAAATTACTTGGCAGCTAATTTCATACAAATTTCGTTCCATTTTTTAATTTATCCGGCGGTTAGCGGCTAAACTGCGGTCGTGAAACAGACAAAATTCAACTCTAGGCAAAATAAATTACCTTTATTTAGGTTTTACTGTCCTCCCAACTGTATCCAAAAAATGCACTTGTGCAACACACTAAAAATATTTGTACTCATAGATTACTTATAATTCATAATGATTGTTTAAGCTTAATCAAAATAACAAAACGAAAGAGCTTCGAATTAAAAAAACGACGGAAGAAGTCTCTTTTCTTTCATTAATAACATAAAAATATATGGGTTTTATAAAAACCACACCTAAATTGTTTTCTTGGGAGCTTTCATCGTGCCGTTATTACTCGAAGATCGGCGTATCGTCTATTATTTCCGGTTTCAATCTATCTGGCATACCCAGTACATTACGTTTCTTATAGTCACTCTAACAAATGCTGGGTATTATAGCGAGAGATGGATAACATTCGTCTTAAAGTAGTCGCCACCAGCCTGTTCATAAACGTAGCGTGGTAACGTAAATCTATGTGACCGTCCATCAGTATTATTTCAGGCTCGAGAGAGAGCGCACGTTATTTGCTTGCATTTTATTCTGAAAAATAAAATTGTAAAGTACTTTTAAAATTGTACGGCACAGCTGTCGAACCTGTAAATTGAATTAACGATAACGTTTAGTAAACTCGTTTATGTTTGCCGCTACGACTGACGGCAAATTAAAATTGCTACGAAGTTTTTTATTATAACTCTTTGACTGTAAAGTTTTATACCAAGTGTTATTAAAGAGATCGTATAAATGTAATGAAATGGTGGTTTTCGCGTACTCAGTGTATTTAAGGTAAGCTTTTCACATTAGTTATTATTTCACAACTTTTGTCGACCTTCACAATCTTTGCAGAGAAATTACTTTGACAAAAGATGAGCTTTAAGTTCTTATCATATCATATTGTATGTTCGCTGAGCTTACGATGTAATAGTAACATGGTTTTACATTTTTTTATTTTTTTAAGGTTCAGGTTCAGGTCAAGGTTCCAAGGTTTTACTTTTAATTATCTTGTTAGAATGTGTTCAATCCTTCCAAATTATATTATTTTAGTTATAAATTTTTATAGTCGCGCGTTTTTAGTTAGTTAAAACAGTTTAAATAAACTATGTAATTACATATTATCAAGGCGGGTCAAACCAAGAAGTTTGGTAGTCAATAATTTTAGGTTCATCGTACATAATCGGCATGAATGACCGTTATGTATGACTACCTAAATACTATATCAAGCTGGTGAAAAAGATTATTCGCTTTATATCGTGTTTTGTTTCAAAATATGTTTTTCATATTTCTTACAGAGAAGTTCTTAAAACAGCATTCACATTTGTTTTAAGTATTTTGTCGATAGTTACAAAAAGAGGTGCCTTGTTGAGATATAATAAATGTGACATACAACATCTTTATCGGAAATGAGTACAAAAATGCATGGGTTACCGTTGCTCTAGAACTGAAATCGATGAAATATCAAGATCAATCAAAAACACAATAGCTTGAGACTACCGTATCGAAAACGGGTCAATCTCGGCTTACGTCTAAAGCCGAACTCTGTCACGTCATTTAACATTTTTAACATGTACACATAGGTAGGATGTTTTACATATTATTATTGTTAGCAACATTTGAATCAGATACGCGCATATACGCTTGCATTCTCGGGTTAGGCTTAGTTATCTAATGTACACCCACAGTTCGCTGTAGTTAGATTCCTCTATTCGTATTTATGATAGAATAGAAATAAATAAATATATGAGAGAGTATATAATAGAGGAACCCAGGACTTCACGTTCAGCAGCTGTGCCTGTGACCACTACATTTAAGTACAAACAACACTTGCATTTTATAGTTGTGGTAATTCGTCAAGAGAACATAGGTTTGGTACTTATATGTATGGGAAAATATTAGTTCATCTGTGACCGGTTTATTTAAACCCCGAGCAAAGAATCCTGTCTGCTACTCGTAATGGTATCTTTTTTATATAAAAAGTAAAAAAAACAACCTATAGGTACTTATAAACATACGAATAGTAAGCTAACATATTTGTCTAATTCTTCACATATAAACTACTAGCTTCCCCCCAGCGGCTTCGCCCGCGTGGTCTTATAATTTTTTCCCCGTTTTTGCTACATTTTTCATTACTACTCCGCTCCTATTAGTCGTAGCGTGATGATATATAGCCTATGTTACTCGGGGATAATGTAGCTTTCCAAAGCTGAAAGAATTTTTGAAATCGGTCCAGTAGTTTCGGAGCCTATTCATTACAAACAAACAAACAAACAAACAAACAAATCTTTCCTCTTTATAATATTAGTATAGACAAAGCAAAGATATTATTATGTTATAATTTTATTGTCACTTTACATGGACAATTAGGCTAGGAGTATGTGATTAAATTAAAACAATGAGTTGAAATGGGGTTGCCGCTTTTGAATCTTGGCTAACACGACCGCCGCGCGCGCCCTTTACACGTGACAAACACCATAATAAATATGTACACCTAACCGACGATATGCGTCAGAAATCGATCTATTGATTGTGGTGGCGGACGCACCCTTGCCTAAATAGGGCATGAGAAACCTGCATTTTTATTTAAGTGAGTATTATTGTTTAGCTTTTCTCTCCACATGTCGACTTAAATTTACTAGTACTTTTCTAAAACTAGACAGATATGGGCTAGGCCCAGGCTCGGTCCATACTGTCACATGCCATGCCCTTTGTCCTGCTTGAAATCGCGTTAGATGCCAATTTCTTTGAAGAACATAACAGTATTCAACCGGGTCGGTTTGGAAGCCCGATAAGTACCCATTTATGTATATGTTATTTTATAGCGTCGGTGGAATACGTCATAAACACACGTCTGTGTCTATATCAAGGTTCATAATATAACAAAGCAATAACACGTAACTCGACACCTACGATCGATTGCGCTAAAATATAAAACGTGGATATGAGTAAACTTTGAACGATGGATAGCTATGAGCGGAACTCTTCCGCTGTTTGTTTAGCGCTTCTCTTATTTTTAAAGCATTCTTGTGTTTTCTTGGAAGCTTTAATAGCCAGGGGATATATCTCACAGGAAAGCATGACATTCATTAGCTCTATCGGACGTCTGGTAATGTGTTTCCAAACATACGATTTACGAGTGAATTTATCACCGGCATGGAGCCGAGCGAACAATAGTGACGAAACCCACACATAAAGTGATAAATATATTAAACTCATATCATAAAGTGAATGCTGCTATAATGTGTTGTGAACTGACGTCTGCACGTCGTCCATTGGTAGAGCCGTGATTTGAGTAACGCTTTTCATAAAGTTTAGATAGATTGATGAATTATGCCGTAAGCAAACGATTTTAAAACCTACATTTTTATATCTTCAACAAAAACAGTGTTTCTGACACTCACTTATTTCTTTCCTATAAACAATAAAATCTATTGGCAGTATTACATTTTTGACGACGTTTTAACAATAGGTTTTGTGATAAATATTACTTGAAAATTTAAACCAGTTGATGGATGAATTCTTAGTCGCGTCTCTATCAACTTCAAAGTTACAGAAACACAATAAGGAATTCTTAAGTTAATATCTGTCTCGTAGCTCTTGTGCAGTGGTTTACGATAAGGACGCAACATAATTAATCAACAAATTCATTATCTATATGTACATCATGCTTTTATTGACTTTAACAGTTACAAAGCTTGTTTCGGCTCACTACTATTTCGTAGCAGTCATGATAAGAAATATCGTAGTACTATTAATTAGAGTTTCACCTATTAAATTATATTACATTATTCTATCAGTGCACAGTTTTAAAATAATTTAATACTTATATGTATACTATACTATAAATAATAATAACACATAATTGATACACAAAAATAGTTCGACCGACTACCAACTCGTAGCACAAGTGCTACGGGCTACGGTAAAATGTCGATGTACAATCATCAATATATATAATAATTGTAATTAAATAGCATCTGTATGTTGATTAATATGAAGTTTTTAACTAGAATAATTTTAAAATATTTTAAAAGTACATATAATGAGATCTAAGATCGCTTCGTTCGTTTCGTAGTACTGCTACGGGCTACGGCTACACGAAATAAAATTACTACAGGAAACTTTTGTATTTTCTTAAGCATTTTCCATGCTAAGATTACCAGTTATTTTAATGAAGGAAAGAATCGCCTCGCGGGCAGGATTCGAACCTGCGGACAAGGACGCGTCATAGCATCTGGTGTATTGAACCAGAACTTCGAGTACGAGTCCAGCCCGCGAGTCGATTTTGTCCTTCATTAAAATAACTACTACAGGTAAATTTATATTTAGTCATTAATTTTTTTCATATATGCACTCACGCCTTTTTCCCACAGGGAAATTCTTACATTCTTTTTTAGCTTCCTTCACGTCATACATCTATTTTAATTATTCATTATATTTTTTCGTGTCCCTATTATTTGGTTATCATTTATTCTTAATGTACATCTGCATGTACATACACGTGCAAAAGCGATTTTAATGCTAGGTACATTTGTACCAGACAACCTTAAGTTAATCATAATAATATGAAGTAGCAACAGTACGGTTATGAATGTATGCACTACGTCAAAATATGTGCAACTAATAATGATTGCTTTCTTTTTTTATGCGGCTGCTTGACAGTTTGTTATGCTCTTTATTTTCGTTAGCTTTACTTAAGCAATCTTTTCACGTTATGTTTTTCATTAATTTGGAGCGAGCTCAAGATGATATCTTTGTATTGTTGCATAACCCAACACATTGAGGAAAAGTCGGAAAAATCTCTTATCCCTATATTTTCAAACACGTTCCACCAAAAAACCTTTAGATTAAAAATCCATGCCCGTATTATATTACGAAACATACTGTATTCGAAATTCATACATACAAATCTATTTCCTCGAGATTAATGTCATTGATTTATTTATAGCAAAATGTCCATTCGATGTCGAGGGGTAACTTTCATCTTAACATTAGATAATAATGGAATCGGATGGGTCAAGTGAAACGAGGGTACAGTGTAGATATATAATATATCATAATGGTACCCTAGTCGCCACAGAATTTTGTCGTAATATGTCTAAAATCATACAGGGTTACATTATAACTAACGGTTTGATTTTCGGGTCGAATAGACGTTTTTTTGGGTTTTACTGTGAGAATTCGCTGTAGCAGGTCGGATCCTGGATTTGTGCCCGGTTGACGGCCATAGGTTCACCCCCAATACACCGACGAACTGACGGTGTACAGTGTAGCTACAGTCCTGCCTAACTCATATACAAACGTGATGGTATATTATGTTATGTAAAAGTTCTGTTATATACCTTCTTGAGTGATGGTATGTTCCTCTTTGGCTCCTTTCCATTACTTATCTTAGTTTAATAAAATATAAAGAATCTGGATTTTTTGCTGATAAGTTTTCTAGTACACGCTTCAAAAGATCAAACTTTTTTGTTGTGTTGTCCTGGTGATCGCTTTGGGCAAAGTTACAAACTGTGCGATACCACAAAAGTTTGAATCGAGGACATTATAGGTACTATGAAATTAAGGAGTCGTTGTTCCGCTGTGGGCGACAGCGGAAGCCATTCAAGACTTCGGTTGTACAAATATTTCTGTTAAGGCATGAAGTACATGTTCATAAAGAGTTTTTATTTCTAAAAAATAGTGACGGTTGATATGGCCCAAAAATTGGTGCACTTAAATATCAATCTCGTGATGGCGGTTACTTCGTGTCAAATATACAGTCAGCCGCATCTGTTTAGTCCAGAAGCCAATCCTAAATATAAGTAGTTAGAAAAATGTTAATGTGATTAATACACACGTGGTGAGGCCACGTGTGTATTATACTAATGATTTAAGTCACCCTATAGATATCACTCCGTAACGAATTACACTCCGAGCCAATAATCCCGGCAGGGTAGATATGTGTCGAGTGCGACCTTCAAGTGGAATTGTGTGAGACTGGCTGTGTTCCGCAGTGTTACCCGCGTTGATCTCTTTTTACCCTTGTCAATACGTACCTATGTCTTAAGAGAAATCTATCTGCCAAATTAAGTTCCAAGACCCAGTGGTTCGCGTTATACGCTGTTATAATCAGTTAGTATTTTCTTCTTTTATATAAAACTGAGCCATACTTTTTAAGCTGTGGTACAAAACGTTGTCGATGTCTATATTTTTTACTAGGCTCCTCTATAAAGGTAGGTGGAAATTCTACACTATTCTTGTTTTTTTTTTGGTGCTAGCCTGGGATGGTGTATCACCGTAGTGGGTAGCCTAACCCCTCTTAAAGGAGAGAATTCCAATGCCCAGTAGTGGGGAATTGGGGGTAGTAAATTGTCTGATGCTGTTACAGTATCAATAATTTTTAGAACAATACGTTACGTTAACTGGTTAGGAAGCTAGCAAACACTACATTATCTTGGCTTGTCACTCGAAAGTCAGGAACTATTATGCAATCTAGTAAAAAAGAATTTCTTTTCAGTCTGACGGAACAATTGCTCGCAACGACTTAAGGGATAAAAGGGTCAAAGCACTCGAAGCCCAAGCTATTCAGTCCTCTACTTATTTGGACGCCCGACATCATTCACTGTTTTCTTTACATTCAAGAAAAAGACAGATGTTAATATCGATGATAAAGTAGGTCAATAAGAAGGAAGGTATGTACTTTAAGTGTTCTTCACTTCAAGTTATTAATTGAGATTACTAAAACAACCCTTGAAATTGTTGTTTCTCAAGAAACAATTTCAGGAATACGAAACTAGTCTGTTGTTATTTCTCTTGCCTCCCTTTGTACGCTTGATCAGTCAAATTAGTACAGAAAATCGTTCGTAACATATAATTTGGATGTTTTGTACCCGTATTCTTCCGATAAAGAAAGAAAAGATAGGCACGTCACAGAAGCAGTAGCAATATCTCTTTATATTAGGTATATCTTTTAATTAATAAAAATAAAGGTCTGAAAGTACGTTCGTATTGACGTCCCATTTAACGTGGTTAAGTAATTGACTGGCTACACAAAGCCTCACGGGTCATATCCCTACTCCAATAGACATATCACAATGATTTTCCGTTTGATTAGACCATGTAAAACATAACACGGAAATCTAGGATGATTACAGTTGATGTCTTTCGCAAAGGTCAGTTTCGTAGCAGTATCGTAGCACGTAGCACCTCGTAGCAGCACTGCGTAGCACCTTTTAATTTCTTATTTTAAGCGTTATCATTTATGATGTGAGGGTACATTCGATTTAATATTTTTAAATGAATGTATCATTGTTTTAGTGGACTTATTTTTGCTGTTAACCATGTGCTAATTGAATTAAATTCTCAGGTCACAAAATTTCAATAATTTTGTAATTGTATAGATAACCTAAATATTGGAATTAATATTTACAAGTTAATCAATAATTCAAGATCAAAATCTCAACGTAATTAATATATATTTATTAGTTTACTAAAGCAAGACGGAGTTTGATTGAGAAAGTTTTAGCATCAAATAATTATTTAATATTTAATGCAGTCATAGCAGAGTCATATGACCATTGATCTTTCAAGTCAAAAGTAAAAAGTACGAATCCAAGGCACCTATGTAAGGTCAGAGGCGTGGCTTGGATTCGAACTCGGCATCATGTGCGTAATAGTTATTAATCATCCTACCGATCTGGTATCGTCGCGCGACGGATTGTTGAGCTCCCTACAATATGGTTAAGCTATGAGTTGAGCAATGACTGATGCATGCGTGCCGTCGACAGGGACTGGTCTCCTCAATGCCGCAATGGCTCTTTCTTCAAAGGTCTTTCTCCCTGAATTGTGACACTCACGTAAGCATATACCTAATGTTATAATATCTGGACTTTAAATGAGACCATGATTCTCTGAGTTTCGGCGTTTATTCTGATATCGTCAGTTAGGAAGTGCCGGCCCCATCTAGTTTAAAAAAAACGAATTAAGAAACTTACTTGTAAAAGTGACCTTAAAAGACCTTTATGCGGAAATAAACATCATTTCATCATCAGCATCATCATTTCATTTCATTTCATCAACCAAATAGGCTCGCCTCCGATTACAAGCGGCCTAAACATTCCAGCGAACTGTAAGTGTACAGTGGTACTCCTCTGCCTAACCTTTTGAGGAATACAGGCGTGATGGTATTCTATAATAAATGTACATAAGAATTTACTCATTTGTACACATGAGTTTCGGTAAATTGGATAATGTATTTAATAAATGCGAGGCAGAAAAGAAACCTACACCAATATGTGGTGCGAAGATTGATTTATTTTCTTGTCTTACACGACACGTGTGTTGGTATGACACTTTCTTTAATATAAGCAATATATAGGTCGCTGGTAGGTGATACCTACGCAGTGATCGCTACGAAGCCTACAAAAATGTTCTTGCCAAATAAATTCGAAGAAATTATCTATTGTAATAGGTGTGTAGATATTTTTCTATTTAACAAAGAACATAGAGTGGTAACATTTTATATGTGTAGGAACGCATTTATTGCCGACATTAATGTTGGAACTCGTTCTGGTCACCAGTTCTATCAGACAATGGAAAATAGCATCTAGTGATGCCAAATAACTGAGCAGTGATAACCTAGGGGAATGACTACTGGATTGCCAAGTCAAAGGTCTCAAGTTCGAATCCAAGGCGCACACCCCTGACTTTTCGAAATCATGTGAGTAATCATCACTTGCTTAACGGTGAAGGAAAACATCGTGAAGAAACCTGCATACCTGAGAGATTTTCTTGACGGCATGTGAAGTCTGCCGACCCGCATTAGGCCAGCGTGGTGGACTATGGACTGATCTCTCTTATACTGGGAGAAGACCCGTGCCCAGCAGTGGGACCGTTAATGGGTGCGACATTTGATGATGATGATGATGATGCCAAGTAACCGAGACAAAAAATATCAAAGTACATTATGATACACATCATGACTAAAATAATTCAATGATATTATGATTAACTCATAACTAAAATGAATCAGTACCTAGTTATTTCTACCAGTACATTTGGTAGGCAAATGAACGTAATCGCCATTGTTCGTGGAAGGTAATCAAAAGGGTCAAACAACTACAGCCCCTATCTCCCAGAGTGGTCGTATACTACCCTCTAATACAAACAATCCCTTTCACTGAATTGCTAAGATAATGGATAAATGCTTAGACAAATTTGACTATCCATTATTAATGGTGCCTAGGGTAAAACCTAAAGGTTTATCCTTGCTTGCGTACTAGATCAAGCAATATAACCAAGGTATTTTTACCCGACTGCTGAAAGAGGGTTATGTGTTTTTAACAAAAAATCCTAAGTAATATTAAAAAATGCGGCCTGTTTCACCACCGCTGGATAGCCGCTAACCGTAGGATAAATAAAAAAATGGAACAAAATTTGTATGAAATTATCTGCCAAGTAATTTAACGGAAACTTATCAGTAAGCTGTGAAATGAAGACCCTTAGTATTTTGTCCAGAAGTATTTTTTGAAGTTATGTTAAAGAAAATATGCAACTAGATATATGACCTTCAGATACAAAATGTGGACGAGAAACTACATATTATGGACGTCAGTAGCTGATTAGGCTAAAGCTTCCGGCACCGGTGTACCACATTGGCTGAAGCAGGTTCGAGTACCACCCGAGTTCTGACATTAACTACTTATTTCATTTATAATTAAAAAAGAACACTTAAATAAAAGTACATTTCAGGAAAAGAAAAGGAATTTTATTTATTATATTTTTGTAGAACAGAAGTAGAATTTATTAATAAAAAATATAAGTACACTGGTAACACAAAGATTTAATAGGGCCATAGGCCAAAGTAACAATTTACATAGTCAGGATCCAATTGGCATTGACACACATAGCAAAATACACAACGATCGGACAATGATCGGACAATGATCGTACGACGATTGGATAGAGATTCGATATCACTCACACAATTACCAGCGGTGAAGGTTCGGACATAGCACGTCTGTACTATCCGAGATCTGGAGCAGAAGAGAGCGAAGTGATTTTTTTTTTTTTTTTTTTTATGACGGATGTAGATTCTAGCTCAGGAGCTTTAGAATCTTAACCGGGCTTGGTGGCGAGGCACCTTTTGTGCCTCCAGCCATGGACACTTATAAACTAAGCAACCGCAGCTAAGGGCGTCCCCTAACGGGACTCGGACCTCGGCTTAGGGCGTTGCTGGGGGGACAGCTAGGGACAGCTGGATCTGGGTTGAAATTATTTAGGGACGAATTTAAAACTACTGGCTCGGCGCGGGCCGGCTCGAGCAAGGGACGGGGAGGGGTACCGTTTCGGGGTCTTCGCGACGGGCCTCGCCGGCGAGGACGGTAAATCGGATGGCGTCGAGCCTGTTTGAGTGCTTCTTGTGCTACGGTAATCGGGTCGTCAGGGTAAGTGAGTGCGTGCCTTGGGCGGCGCACTCTACTTATCAGAGAGGGTTTGTAGTCTACGCTACTGACTACTAGGCGGTTTGGATGGAGGGGGGCCTGATCGAAATAACGCTTGGAGGCGCATTTCATGTACTGCTTGATGGTAGGCAGTTTTAGGTCGAGGTGGAGGTCCCTATTGCGCACGAACCACGGGGCGCCCGTGGCTTTGCGCATAAAACGGTTTTGGAGGGTCTGCATCCTATGGATTGCGGGACTTTCAATGTGAGCGAATACGACGCTCGCATAGGTCATGATGGGGCGAATACACATCAAGTAAATTCTCACCTTGTAATTAAGGGAGAGTTTACTGCGCGCATTGAGTATGCCGTGCAGGCGGCCGAGAGCGAAAGCGGCGCGCGAGCGCACCGTCTTTATGTGCTCTCGGAACGAGAGTCGGTGATCGAGAATCACGCCCAGGTATTTGGCTTTTGGTTCCCAAGGGATCCGTTGGCCGAATAGGGAGATGGGTTGGGCTTGAGTGGAAAGATTGGAACTCTTGTGGAAGAGAACCGCTGCACTCTTGGAGGGATTCACCTCAATTCTCCATTTCCTGAACCACTTTCCGAGGGCAGTGACCGAGGCTTGGAGGACTTTGGTGATATTTGTTAGGCTAATGCCGGAATAGTAGATGGCCGTATCGTCAGCGAATAGAGCCAGCTGTGACTTTGAGCTCTTGGGAATATCGCTGGTGTACAGCGTGAAAAGGAGCGGAGAGAGCACGGAGCCCTGAGGGACCCCGGCTCGGATAGGATGAGAGGACGATAGCGTACCACCCTCAATGCGATAGCGAAAGGTGCGGTTTGACAAGAAGTCTCGAATGACGAGCACGAGACGATCCGGCACATTGAAGGAATACAGCTTGTATATCAAGCCATTGTGCCAGACTTTGTCAAAGGCTTTCGCCACGTCGAAGAAAAGCATGCCAGTCGTCATACCGCGTTGGAAACCAGCGCTGATATGTTCGACTATGCGATGCACTTGGTGGATGCAAGAGTGTTTGGTTCGAAAGCCAAACTGCTCGTCGGGAATGAGATTGTGGGATTCAGCAAAGTCCTTTAGTCGGGCATAGATTAGACGCTCATAAATCTTCCCTAGGACATTAAGAAGACTTATGGGGCGATAACTGGACGGCTCAGTCCTGGGTTTGCCGGGCTTGGGGATACCGATGACGGTGGCTTCTTTCCACGATTGTGGGAAGATGTTATTTTTTAGAGCCGCATTGAAAATGGCGGTCATTAGAATAATGAGGTGGGCGGGGAAGAGCTTTACCACCTTGTTGGTGATGCCGTCTGATCCGGGGGCTTTCCTGGGTCGTAAATTCTTAATGATTTTCTGGACTTCGTCCACAGTGACAGGGGGGACGGAGTCGTCTGGGTCGGGGTCAGGGCGGGAGGAGGGGGCGGGACTTACTGGGGCCGTAAGATTATCGGGGGATAGAGAGAGGGTGACTCTACGTTCGACTTCGGCGTTCACCTCGTCTAGGTGGGCCTGGTCTACAGGTAGAGTGCTGGGCGAGCATTGTGCCTCTAGACTGTCTGCTAGGCATTCGGATTTTTCGTCATCGTCAAAGGCCGGCCTTTGGTTTGGTCGATTCAGAGGGGGCATGGTGGAAACTTGGTCGGATTTGAGTTTCCTAGTCAGATGCCAGAAGGCCTGGTGGGTGGGCTCCAGGTCCTTCAGCAAGTTGTCCCAGCGGGCCTCGCGCAGCTCACTTATGCGTTCCTTTACAGCGCGCTGTAAGTTGCGCATGTGAGTGCGGTTCGGCTCGCAGGGAAAACTATCGTACGCTCTGATAGCCGCGTTTTTCTCCGTCATCAGCCTTCGCACATCCTCCGGCAGATTCCAGCGGTCATCAAATTCCTCTGGAATCTGTCGCGAACATTCGTTCAACACGGATTGTACGTGACCAGTGAGGGAGTCAATCGCGCCCGTCGCGTCGGCTACTGACAGTAATGAGTCGGGGATGGCGTCCAGGTGAACGGATGAAGTCGACTTAAGGCGTTCCTCGAGTTTACTCCAGTCCGTTATCACCTTTGTTGGAGCGGGCTGACCTGGGTCTAAGGGATCTGTCCTAGGGCCTAGTTTGATGACCACAGGTCGGTGGTCGGAGTCGAGCTCTTGTAGCGTCTCCAAGGAGCGCAAACCTAGGTTCACGTTCTTTAAGAGGGCTATGTCGAGTACGTCAGGTCGGTGGTTTACGTCAGCGGGAAAGTGGGTGGGCGTCATTGGGGCGACTATGTCATAGTTAAGCAAGGTGCTCAGATTATCCAGCTCTCTGCCTCTCTGGTTGTTCGAGTGGCTGTTCCACGCGATATTTTTCGCGTTAAGGTCTCCAGCTATGATAACTGAGTCACCTAAGCCTAGGAGGGTTTCAAGGTCGGGGCGGAGGTGAAGCCTAGCATTGCCAGGTGGGATGTATGCCGATACGATGGTGATCGGTTGGTGTCCGGTCATGCCTACTCGACATATCGAGGTCTCAATATGCTCGAGGGTTGGGGGATCCATAGGGATGCAGTACAGGGACCTTTTGTAATATATGAGAGTACCACCTCCTCGAGAACGAGTCCTGTCATTACGCACTATATGATAGTTTGCAATACCAGGGTTTCTCTTGGAGGGTTTGAGGTAGGTCTCCTGTATCAGGAATATGTCTATTTGATGATCGCGGAGGAAGGTGGCGATCTCATCGCGTTGACCATGCATGCTGTTTGCATTGAAGAAACCTATTTTAAGGGACCGGGGTTTGGTTCTGCCTTTATTTACCGCCATTTGTAAAAGAAGCACTGGTGAATGCATGCATTAGATCAGCATTCTTCACTATAATTTCAAAGATGGCTTGACCGTTGCCCTCATTGGCTCTGAGGGCGTTGGCCATATTTGTTATACGTTCGTAGGGAACGAGGTTGAACGCCTTATGACAGGTGTCCCAGTCAGACAAGGGGGGTTGCGCGGGCATAGGCGCGGGTGCAGGTCGAGAGACCTTTGCGGGCTCGGCCGGGTGGGCTTGGGATGTTCCCACGATGGTGGCCTGGGAGGCCGGTGCGCGGGAAGGAATACCCATAAGGGGTGGGATGTTGGCCACATGTTGTGGCGTTTTTAGGGGCGGGAACGCTTGCTGATGGTTCAGTGCGTTCCATGGCGAGGGCCTTTGGGGGCTGAGGCGGTTTGGGAGGGACGCCGAGGGGCTTTCCCTCAGGAGTTTAGCAGAGGCACGATTTGCATGCTTGCGAGGGATTTTTGGGGCTTTTGGGCAGCCTCGGTAGTTGGCCGGATGGCCTTGTTCACCGCACAGAACGCAGCTGGGTGGCTCTGTGCAGAGCGTCCTGTCTTTGGGACGACTGCAGTCCGCGGTAGCGTGATCGCCTAGGCATTTCACGCAACGGGATTTTGCGTGACAATTGCGGGCAGAGTGACCATAAAGTTGGCAATTGTGGCATTGCCCGATCAGACCCCCCTTATGGGGTTTTTCGATCCGAATGCCGGACAAGTGGCAGACGGAGCGGATATTAAAAATGGCTTTAGCAGCCTCGGATTGCTCGATGATCGCGAGCACCATGTTATATTTTGTGGCTCCGCGGCCACCGTGCATGCGATGGATCTCGAGGGCGGGAATGTCTTGCGACTTAAGGTCGCTAAGGATGTCCTCCGTGTCTATCTCCTTGGGGATACCTCGGATGATTACACGGAGGGTTTTTCAGACGCGAGCGTATAGGTGTGATAATTCACCTTACGCTCGGTTAAGAGGCTGGTAAAGCCTCTGAAGTCGGTGGGGGAGGGGAGGATAACTTTAATACCCTCCAGTATTGTCCTGGCCTGGGTGTAGTTGATCTTGCGATCAACGCAGGCCTTGGAAATATTTACCCATGACTCTTTGTCATGGACAATGACGGGGGGTGGGGCTTTGCCCTTCTTGGGGGCAGTCGCGGAAGACTGCGAGGGCTGGGGGCGAGGGGCGGGGGAGGGGTTGACCTGCGACGAGGTATTGGGGAGGGGAGGGGCTGAAGCGGTGTTGACCGTATCGGTCCTGGGAGCCTTGGAGGGGGCGGTTGAGTTGGCCTTGTTTTTGCGGGGCCGTTTTTTTCCCGTAACGGGAGTGAAACCGTCTGAGGCTTCAGAGCTAGAGCTTGAGTCCGAGAGGGACGACTCGGACTCATGGTCGCTCGGTGCCGATGTATCCATCGGCGCCGGTTTGGGAGGGGGCGGTGACTGAGAAGTCGACGCACGTGCGTCGGCATTCTCTGAATCGGACAATAGGGACGCGAACCTATTGTTCTCGATATTATGGTTCGGTTTCGGGGAATCCGGGTCGTAATAATTCTCCGGGCTTTTCGGAGAATTGTATTGTTCGCGCAGGTGTCCCTTATAGGTGTAAGGGACATCTGGGTCCGGCGAGGCCGGGCTATCGGGGATGGGAGCGCGGGCGGGGCGGCGGACTAGCTCACGCGGGAGCTTGGAGCCATATTTGGCTACAAAATCGGGGTCCTTTAGGAGGACCTCGTTGAGGAAAGTTAAAAATAGGGCTTCAGACATCTTGAGGAGATGCCTGAGAGGGAAATTGGGGGCGAATTATTATAAGAAAAGTATCCTACTACTATCGTCCCCGGGTTGGATAAGCCCGGGGTTGTGTGGGTGAGTGAACCCTCCCTGCCGGGTATAGGCAGGGAGGCGTGAGTACCTGTAGTGTGCCCTAGAGTGTCTCCCGTCGCCAATCTTATTGTGCGAACGGGTTCCTATGCTCTAGTACCTAAGTACTAGAGGAGCTGGAAGAGAACGGGGTTAGAGCTAGGGTCGACTAGGAGACCCCCCAAGGCCGGTGGTCCTAGCTCCTTCCGATATATGCTTTGCCCAGAAGGGGCGCAGCGGGTGTATCGGGTCCACACCCCACTCGGTTTCGTTGGCACCGGATGGTTTCCACCGAGGACCACGAAACTGTGGATTTTACCCTGAAGGGGTCTAAAAACGCGAGCGAACCGTGGCTTGGTAAAGACAGAAAATCAGCCGCCGCCTTGAAAAAGGCAACTTTTGATCAAAAGGGTTGCAGTCGGGTCGACTGCGAGGCACTACGACGGGGCGTAGCGAGACGGACAGAGTGGGAGAGCGCAGCGCGAGCGGTACGTCCTCTCACGGCGAGCGTCAGCGGCGGAATGAGAGCGAAGTGACGTTCCGGCAAGCCTTTTATACGTTCTGACACAGTCATTATGAAAATGGGCGGGTAGTCTTGAACATTATTTTTATAAAATCCCTAACAATATAATTTTAATTGCAGTTGAAAATAATGTTTTTTGATATAATTTATAACGACATGACTTAATTGGCAACTACTACTTATTCCACTAATATTATTTCCTACTACTTAATATTATAAATGTTAAACCTTGTGAGGATGTATGGATAGATGGAGGGATGTTTGTTACTCTCATGCAAAAACTACTAAACAGATTTTGATAAAACTTTACAGTATTATAGCTTATACATCATAATAGCATATATAACATTAAGTCTTTTACAATGCAAGTGAAGCCGCGGGCAACAGCCAATAATAAATAATATTTCCGTCAAGAATCAAGCATTCATTATATCAGTATTTAACTATATAATCTCATTCGATAAAGTTTGTGTTTTGTACGCTGGGCACACACACAAACTGTATCGAAACTGCTGGGCTGCAGTGATACGATATCGCTCGTCTGCCTAAATTAATTTGCTTATCGGCTGAAATTAAATACTTGGGTTTACGTGAGCATGTTACGCTTGATGGGTGGCTGTGCGTACGCAACACTGGCCAGACGCATCTCTAACAATTTTGCTGATAGTTTCACAACAAATAGTCTCACTAAACTATTCACTAGCGTTTCTGGTATTTTTCATTTAAGAAAAACCCATAGTACTAGTTACTACTGGCTAGGCTACAGGTAACAGGTAATCTATTTACAGGTACTTAACTGCATTAAGCCAGGCGCAGCTTTCGATTTCATAATCAGGTTTCTGAATTAGGTAGGCACACGTAGGGTTTCCTGATCTCAGTACGTGAGATTCCGAAACGAAAACGCTTTATAAGAGCGTATACGGTGTTTCACAAATGAATATGAAATGAATGTATTTTGAATTCCTGATTCTGAAACCTGTTTAGGTAACCGAATATCTGCAGCCGACTTTAAAAGTCGTAAATAAAATAGGACTTTATAAATAGTATTAGTATAATAGTAGATAGTAAGTAAGTCCGTAAAAATACCTATGTGTATAATATTGATATTATCTTGCACCCAATTAGTTTCAGTCAGAAATACCAAACATTATGACAAATTGATGGGTGATATATTGAAATTCACAGAACCGGTGAAACCAGTGTGAATACCAGTGTGTAAATAAGATAACCATGGACTGGTTCTAATAATTCGTGTAAACATTTTCAGTTTTATTTCATCCTTTCGTACAATTTCGGATTACGTAAAACATGTTGTAAGAATTATGGATTCACGTACAATATCGTAAATTATAAGCATTAACGTTATTTCAGTGCCGAGGAAATGTATGGCTTAGTCATCGTTCTTCATAGAATAGTTACTGTAGTCAACTATCAACTAGGTCATCATTTTCAGATCATAAACGTCCAGTGATGTGAAGTGAAGCAGTATTGCTATAAATTATGGTTAACTGAGTGAAAGAAGTAAACTAAATAGGTCAATAGAGTTCTAGAGAGTAACTGTGTCACAAGTTTTCAACTTTAGAACACTGATTTAACTAACGGTCGTCGTCATTGACACTAAAGTTTATAAAAATATTTATTGTAAGTTAATTATAAATAATGGATTAAAAACTGTGAAAGATTTCTTGATAAGGTTCAAGATTATCAAGAAATATCTCTCACAATCCGCGGCAACAGAATCCTATCCGATACTTTTAATCCGACTCCACAATATATTTCTACAGATACAATTCCAAGAAACTAAACGTAGTACTCCTTTCTATGTTGGTGGAATTTAATCTACGGTTATTTAAGCTCCGTTTGACCTCAGTCACAATAAAAGTATAGACAGAAATTGAACATCCAATGAATTGAATACTTATCTTTTTATCTGTATTTGTTTTGAAATTAGTACAAAAAGATTTTGTAATTTAACTGTTTTGTGTGAAAATAAGGAAGCCACTATTTTGGTCCTTTTATCCGCGGAAGCATGAATGTATGTAACTGGTACGTCAAACGTTAAATTGTGTCCGCTGGATTCTAAATACGCGCCGTTGAGCAGATACAAAGATTAGGTATAGTTGATTTACTGTCCATCTTTCGTTAATCCCTGGAGTAAACACAGAATGAAAATAGAATGGTATCTCTCGCCGCACTACCGTTGTACATGGTTTCTATAATGCAAATACAAGCTTTCTGAACAGTGAATATATATCTTTGTTTTCATAATCAAATATTGTATATAAACCCCATCTGTCTTTTGTAGTAACAATATACATGTATGCATGAGTTTACTATTGTAGTTTAACGTATAGTATACTTCATACATTATTCACTTTGTCAAACATGTAGGTATGCCATTTAGTTAAGTAGTTGTCCGTTCGGATCTTATTTTGTAAAAGTAAGGTGTAGCTACGAGACAGTTTGTTAACTCCAAATCTCATTCAATTTTATATAATTGATACATGTCTATTAGATAGCTTATATCATAAGATCATTCCACACTTACCCACTTGCGCCAACTGCCACCGTATCGTAAGGTTAAAATGTAAGTAAGCTGTATAGCTGTTTATTTTTCACATACACAATTAATGTAAGTGTTAAGTAAAACAGAGCTTTATTTTTATTTTTACCTTTGATATTTGAAAAGTTGAAGAATTTTATAACAATAGCGCCGCGATTAAGTACCTATTCAAACATGCATCTTTAGAAAATGTTTTTTTGTGAAAAATTGTTAATGCAGTAAAAAAAACTTTCACAGTACTTTAAAATCTCTTTGTTGGTAGTAAATATAATATAAGTACCGAAATACTTTCGGTATTTAAGAGTATCATTTTATTATTCGGACTTTTACTTTTTACTGAATTGTAGTAGGCTAGGTTTCGAACAATTATAAAAAAAAATTATATCCCCCAATATTTCAAAAATTGTTGTAAACCTAGCCTACTACAATTCAGTAAAAAGTAATTACTGTAAAAATCCGAATAATAAAATGATACCGAAATTATTTCGGTACTAATATTATATTTACTACCAACCTACATGTGTTTGTGTCATTTCCAACTCAAGATATTTTATTTACCTTCATCACGAACTTGTCAAACTTGAAAACTCCATCGTCGGGCTGTTGGTAGAACCTGTTAAAATATTTTTCCCTTCGTATTTTTTGATTCGGAACTTTGGGCAATTGAATTATGAGGAGACTCGGCGGTAATATTAATTAATAAGGTATTTTTATAACATTTTTAATCAAAAGTTGCTTTCTGAAGTTTTCTGGAAGTCGTGTAAAACTTGTAACAGTTAATATACATTTATAGAATGTTGTTAGCAATTATAGCATGGATAAGAATAATAAAGTAGGTAAATAGTTTATAAAGATTAATCATTGACACGTTGTCAATGATTAAAAAAATGTGTAAGAAAAACCCAGGTACAAACCTATTTTTGTATAACTAACATAAGAAAATGATGGACACATTTTTATTTAAGGTTTAGCTTAAACCCAATTGAAACCATCTCTTGAAATAAGGGTACTTACGTCATAAATGTCTCATAGTTTAGGACCAACTACTTCGAAGTGTTAGTGCCGCCTCTATAGTACAATCTGCAACGAAAGTAGCTCAACACGATGCAATCTTTAAAACTCTTTATTATCCATTAAACTTACCCAAGAACGAACGAAATACGACTCCTCTGTATATAATCAAAGGTGTTTTGCTTCGCCTTAAGGAATCTATTAATAGTTTCGATGCTGAAATGTTTTCAATATTTGGCTGTGTTCAGCTACTATCGTTGCTGACGACTGTACCTACCGCATTTCTAGATAAACCCTACGCGTGAACTTTATTGCGATATGTTATATTCTCGGGACAATATTCCCCGATATTGGTTTTATAAGTAAGTGTATGCTACCTTGACTCGCGGTAACCTTGACGTAATAACGGAAAAGTGTTGCCGAAACCTGTGGCGATAAATGAACAAGTAACAGATTACCCACCTAACGTCATACAGGTAATTAGATAAGCAACTTTGGAATAGGTTTTTTATCAGAGTATTAGGGCAATGTGCTAATAAGCACTAACTACAATCGTAATATTATTTTTGATGACAAAGCGGCGGAGTTACATATTTAGGTACTTAATATACAAATAAGTAAATTATATTGCTGGGTCAATACCGACCCGTGCGAAGCCGAGGTTGCGACTTGCGAGTAACACATAATTTTAATTAAAATTGTTAAAGCATGATGCCAATTTACGCAGGCGATACTTGTCCCATTACTTTGATTTTGAGAATTTTACCATTAGTAAAAACCTACGTAATTTGTGGAACCCATAGTAAATTCAACAAATCAAAAAAGTTTTATTCTAAGGAAGAAGCGGCTTACTTAGTTAACTTCCTATATAACCATGTTTTTCTCCGGTCAATAAAGCAGACCACGCATGAGAAATTTGCGAATAGGAAGGAAAAGTAATAAAGAGATCGCTAACACCTATATATTATTGGGAAAAAGGACCAATTAAGCAAATAGCATTTTTTGTTTGTTTTTTCCTGCAGCACTGCGGGGGGTCTAAAATGACCACTTTTGATACTCGTAAATCACAATATGAATTGTAAACGAGACTGCTCAGCTACGGTAAAAGCTGACCTCATATTTTCTTAAATAGCATTTTCACATTGTATGGAATTTTCCTAGTTTACGAAAATTCTATACAATGCGAGGTTGGTCCATGCCGGCAATGTATGTTGTGCACCCTCGTGCATATAATTCATACGATTCTTTAAAAGTGGCGATTTAGGCCCCTTAGACGCTAAGACAAATAAACACAGTTAAGATTTAAACATATACGTTTTTACTTTACACCACATTAATACTCAAGTAATTGCCTCATTATTAGAGTGTTCGCAACTGCAACCTTTTAGGGAATAAAAGCGCCATGGTACGGTTTATTAATACCAAATAAATAATAAAATAATTCAAAAAACATAGATAGCTGCTTTCCCCAATGGGAGACCGCCGTAAAAATACGTACGTGTATTAAATATTTTTTTAAATAATGGATTTATCTTTATCTGCTATACCCACACAGTAATGAGTAATTAATTTCTAATTAATCACCTCAAAGAATAAAATAAATATTTTCGAATTGGGTTTCTTGCTATAGAAACAACATTTCAAACGGAGCGGAGTCTCGCCGATTCGTTTACAGAGAACGTTGGAGCTTGAGTAAAATTGATTTAAAGGAAATTTGTAAGCTTAAATAAATCAGTTAGGTATGTGTTATTCGACTTGGAGTTTAATCTTTGATTATACATATATATTTGGTTTATATAAAACATGACATCACCCCTGTATTCCTTATAGGATAAGGCATTTTTTTTTAATAATAATAATAGTTTAGGCATAGAAATAGGCAAATGTGTACTAATTAAATGTACACCCGCAGTTTCTCGGTATGTTTAGTTCCCATGGTTGCGAGCCTTAGTCTGAACTCTAACACCCAGTTGCAGAAACGATCTTTAACTTTTAAAGTCAGCATTAAACACTAATCTCTCTTTATATTGTTGCAGAAAACAACATTAGGTCCGACTTTAATGACACTTTAAATTTAATAAATTGAAGTGCCAGACAACGGTTCTGACACATTTTTTGTTGCATAAAGCAACTTTAGCGCCTAATGAAACTTTAAAATGACATTTTGGCCGTTAAATTTTAATGGGCCAAGGAACATCCATTAACCAAACATTACCGTAGTTACGTGGTGATAAATTGAATATTATCTAAATAGATTTTAAGTTAACTGGTTATGAAATATGTCTTTGTCTAGCCTGTCGTCATTGTCTGATGAAGAAGAATATATTCCTCGGCGCCGTCATATCGAAGACAGAGACCCAGTTGCAGAAAGCCCGTCATTGACATGTCATTACTTAAAGGCTCATTATCGCTAATGAATTCATTATTTTAATGATGTTGCACAAACTGACTTTTAGCATCTGCAATGAAGCGAGATTTAAATCTGGGTATCTTGTTATTTTGTCGTGTAGGTAAATAAGCCCCGAAAATACGGATACATATTTAACATATTTGTGATTGTAAACTCTCAACCCATCATACGTTAGCAAATGCTTAATGACGACCTACGAGCTTATGTTGAGCTTTGCTTCGGGCTGTGTTTACCTCACGAAGCAATGTAACCCACAATTCGAATCATCTCACTCTGCATACATGACTGTAGTAATTCAACATAATATACCATCACGCTTATATTCCTCGAAGGGTTAGAGGCAGATGTGTACTGCTGTACACTCGCAATTTGCCGTTATGGTACCAAACTCCAAAATCGGAGAATTTCACAAAATATCATTTTGTTTGCCGGGAACCGAACCCAAAACATTTGGCGTACCTGTCGCACTTACCACGTCTTGACTATTGAGATAGTACTGTTGCAATTGCAAAGACTTTCCTAGAGCTAAATAAAAAGAAATTACATTCGTATCTAGGTGAACAAAGTAGTGAAGTTTTATTACATTCATTCATTCAAGACAGAGGTTGGTTACAGTTCACGTAATCAATGTTCCGTTCCGCAATAAATTTGCGCAAGGTAGTTAGTTTTAATTATACTGCCAAAGTGCCAGCGCTGCCTGGCCGTCTGTTCCTTGTATTAGTTCTGGATAGGCTTGACAACAAATATGTTTTACAAGTAATTCTGTAATTGTTTTTAATTATGTTGAATTGTTGAAGTAGAATAGAATATTCTTTACTGCACACCAAACACAATGTAACAGGTATAATTCCATACAGTAAAATGGTCAATATAATAATAGCGTTTTATTTTTACTAAATGGTATTTATAAAGATAAAAATGTAGAAAACTTATCATTAAAACTTATCTAAGTTATATATTGTATACTTGTTATCATGATTGGAATGTGAAATAATTATCTTTTAAAGATGCCTCTAAAAAGGGGAGCAATGGCAAGCTTAATAAATAACATTTGCAGTTCCGAGAACATTCTAGTGGAAAGGATATTTGGTTCGTAGAATTAACGTCCCCGATTCGTTCAACACACGCTTTTGAGGACTGTATTATGTATTCAGGGTTTAAAACAAGTCCATTTGCAGGGAGACGAAAAATAGCTTGAAGCTTAAAATGAACGAAGGACGAACATTAATTGCGAATATAGCACAGCACAGCATAAAGTAGAGTAAGATCTAAATATTTGAAGTATTCATGCTTGAAATGGGTATGATTTCGCTTTTGGGTACGATTTAGGTAGGTAAATATGAATAAATGGCGAAATCATTACAGTGACCCTAAATCTAAACTCAATGACAAGGTAGGTAAACGTCAGTATAAAATAAATTAAATAATGATGAAAGACAAATCGTCATAATCCTACTTCAAAAATAGTTGACCGTTTATAGCTACTAGAGTCATGAAAATAATGAGCGTCTCCCTTTAAAGTATACTTATAAGTTGTCATATTTTTTGCAATAAGAACAAAAAAGCTTTCAGCTCTTGTCATAAATATTTTCACAAAGTCTCTCTTTTAGAAATCGTATTATTTGATCAATGAGGATTTAAACCGAAAATGAAATGTTTATTTTTCATTACATTATACGATGACACTTAGAATACTTTTAAGACACATTTGCTTTCAGTATTTTTAAGTATACTTATGGAAAATAATAATAAACGCAAACGATAACAATGTATTCTATAACGTATAATAACATGAGGAGAATAATGTTACTACTTACTATTCTTGTCATCAACATAACTAAATAACCGATATCAATAAGTAAACATGAATAGAAAATTGTATCATTAGACAAGTAATTCCCTTATGTTTAGGTACGGTACCTAAACTCGTTGTTGTGTAAAATATGCAGTGTTCCTGAATGGCAGCCACAAAGCTGTCGTCGGGGATTCCAGCCGCAGCCTGCGGCGACACCCCACGCCCCGGGCAAATGCAATTATCAGAGCACTTTGTCTTAAGCGCGTCTATGAGTGCCTATAAGATAGAATTGGAATAAGGGATGAGACGTTCGATCTGTCAAAAAAAAGCTTTATTCACAAATTCTTTTGAGATTTGAATTTGATTGGAAGGTCTATGTACTCAGCCGAAATAGTTTTATTCTAAGGAAGAAGCGGCTTACTTAGTTAACTTCCTATATAACCATGTTTTTCTCCGGTCAATAAAGCAGACCACGCATGAGAAATTTGCGAATAGGAAGGAAAAGTAATAAAGAGATCGCTAACACCTATATATTATTGGGAAAAAGGACCAATTAAGCAAATAGCATTTTTTGTTTGTTTTTTCCTGCAGCACTGCGGGGGGTCTAAAATGACCACTTTTGATACTCGTAAATCACAATATGAATTGTAAACGAGACTGCTCAGCTACGGTAAAAGCTGACCTCATATTTTCTTAAATAGCATTTTCACATTGTATGGAATTTTCCTAGTTTACGAAAATTCTATACAATGCGAGGTTGGTCCATGCCGGCAATGTATGTTGTGCACCCTCGTGCATATAATTCATACGATTCTTTAAAAGTGGCGATTTAGGCCCCTTAGACGCTAAGACAAATAAACACAGTTAAGATTTAAACATATACGTTTTTACTTTACACCACATTAATACTCAAGTAATTGCCTCATTATTAGAGTGTTCGCAACTGCAACCTTTTAGGGAATAAAAGCGCCATGGTACGGTTTATTAATACCAAATAAATAATAAAATAATTCAAAAAACATAGATAGCTGCTTTCCCCAATGGGAGACCGCCGTAAAAATACGTACGTGTATTAAATATTTTTTTAAATAATGGATTTATCTTTATCTGCTATACCCACACAGTAATGAGTAATTAATTTCTAATTAATCACCTCAAAGAATAAAATAAATATTTTCGAATTGGGTTTCTTGCTATAGAAACAACATTTCAAACGGAGCGGAGTCTCGCCGATTCGTTTACAGAGAACGTTGGAGCTTGAGTAAAATTGATTTAAAGGAAATTTGTAAGCTTAAATAAATCAGTTAGGTATGTGTTATTCGACTTGGAGTTTAATCTTTGATTATACATATATATTTGGTTTATATAAAACATGACATCACCCCTGTATTCCTTATAGGATAAGGCATTTTTTTTTAATAATAATAATAGTTTAGGCATAGAAATAGGCAAATGTGTACTAATTAAATGTACACCCGCAGTTTCTCGGTATGTTTAGTTCCCATGGTTGCGAGCCTTAGTCTGAACTCTAACACCCAGTTGCAGAAACGATCTTTAACTTTTAAAGTCAGCATTAAACACTAATCTCTCTTTATATTGTTGCAGAAAACAACATTAGGTCCGACTTTAATGACACTTTAAATTTAATAAATTGAAGTGCCAGACAACGGTTCTGACACATTTTTTGTTGCATAAAGCAACTTTAGCGCCTAATGAAACTTTAAAATGACATTTTGGCCGTTAAATTTTAATGGGCCAAGGAACATCCATTAACCAAACATTACCGTAGTTACGTGGTGATAAATTGAATATTATCTAAATAGATTTTAAGTTAACTGGTTATGAAATATGTCTTTGTCTAGCCTGTCGTCATTGTCTGATGAAGAAGAATATATTCCTCGGCGCCGTCATATCGAAGACAGAGACCCAGTTGCAGAAAGCCCGTCATTGACATGTCATTACTTAAAGGCTCATTATCGCTAATGAATTCATTATTTTAATGATGTTGCACAAACTGACTTTTAGCATCTGCAATGAAGCGAGATTTAAATCTGGGTATCTTGTTATTTTGTCGTGTAGGTAAATAAGCCCCGAAAATACGGATACATATTTAACATATTTGTGATTGTAAACTCTCAACCCATCATACGTTAGCAAATGCTTAATGACGACCTACGAGCTTATGTTGAGCTTTGCTTCGGGCTGTGTTTACCTCACGAAGCAATGTAACCCACAATTCGAATCATCTCACTCTGCATACATGACTGTAGTAATTCAACATAATATACCATCACGCTTATATTCCTCGAAGGGTTAGAGGCAGATGTGTACTGCTGTACACTCGCAATTTGCCGTTATGGTACCAAACTCCAAAATCGGAGAATTTCACAAAATATCATTTTGTTTGCCGGGAACCGAACCCAAAACATTTGGCGTACCTGTCGCACTTACCACGTCTTGACTATTGAGATAGTACTGTTGCAATTGCAAAGACTTTCCTAGAGCTAAATAAAAAGAAATTACATTCGTATCTAGGTGAACAAAGTAGTGAAGTTTTATTACATTCATTCATTCAAGACAGAGGTTGGTTACAGTTCACGTAATCAATGTTCCGTTCCGCAATAAATTTGCGCAAGGTAGTTAGTTTTAATTATACTGCCAAAGTGCCAGCGCTGCCTGGCCGTCTGTTCCTTGTATTAGTTCTGGATAGGCTTGACAACAAATATGTTTTACAAGTAATTCTGTAATTGTTTTTAATTATGTTGAATTGTTGAAGTAGAATAGAATATTCTTTACTGCACACCAAACACAATGTAACAGGTATAATTCCATACAGTAAAATGGTCAATATAATAATAGCGTTTTATTTTTACTAAATGGTATTTATAAAGATAAAAATGTAGAAAACTTATCATTAAAACTTATCTAAGTTATATATTGTATACTTGTTATCATGATTGGAATGTGAAATAATTATCTTTTAAAGATGCCTCTAAAAAGGGGAGCAATGGCAAGCTTAATAAATAACATTTGCAGTTCCGAGAACATTCTAGTGGAAAGGATATTTGGTTCGTAGAATTAACGTCCCCGATTCGTTCATCACACGCTTTTGAGGACTGTATTATGTATTCAGGGTTTAAAACAAGTCCATTTGCAGGGAGACGAAAAATAGCTTGAAGCTTAAAATGAACGAAGGACGAACATTAATTGCGAATATAGCACAGCACAGCATAAAGTAGAGTAAGATCTAAATATTTGAAGTATTCATGCTTGAAATGGGTATGATTTCGCTTTTGGGTACGATTTAGGTAGGTAAATATGAATAAATGGCGAAATCATTACAGTGACCCTAAATCTAAACTCAATGACAAGGTAGGTAAACGTCAGTATAAAATAAATTAAATAATGATGAAAGACAAATCGTCATAATCCTACTTCAAAAATAGTTGACCGTTTATAGCTACTAGAGTCATGAAAATAATGAGCGTCTCCCTTTAAAGTATACTTATAAGTTGTCATATTTTTTGCAATAAGAACAAAAAAGCTTTCAGCTCTTGTCATAAATATTTTCACAAAGTCTCTCTTTTAGAAATCGTATTATTTGATCAATGAGGATTTAAACCGAAAATGAAATGTTTATTTTTCATTACATTATACGATGACACTTAGAATACTTTTAAGACACATTTGCTTTCAGTATTTTTAAGTATACTTATGGAAAATAATAATAAACGCAAACGATAACAATGTATTCTATAACGTATAATAACATGAGGAGAATAATGTTACTACTTACTATTCTTGTCATCAACATAACTAAATAACCGATATCAATAAGTAAACATGAATAGAAAATTGTATCATTAGACAAGTAATTCCCTTATGTTTAGGTACGGTACCTAAACTCGTTGTTGTGTAAAATATGCAGTGTTCCTGAATGGCAGCCACAAAGCTGTCGTCGGGGATTCCAGCCGCAGCCTGCGGCGACACCCCACGCCCCGGGCAAATGCAATTATCAGAGCACTTTGTCTTAAGCGCGTCTATGAGTGCCTATAAGATAGAATTGGAATAAGGGATGAGACGTTCGATCTGTCAAAAAAAAGCTTTATTCACAAATTCTTTTGAGATTTGAATTTGATTGGAAGGTCTATGTACTCAGCCGAAATAGTGTGACGCAAAAATATGGGATTCGCAAAGTTATAACTTTTTCTGTTTACTGCCCATTGTGGTATCTAATTTATTTTTTTAATTTACGCTGTTTGAGATCACGGACAACTCAAACGAACTTAAGCCTGACAAAGTCTTAAGAAATATTGACTTCTTACAAATCTTTAGCAAATTACCGAAGTTTTAGTTCGTTTGGATTTTAAATGTGAGAACTTAAAATTCGAATGAATTTGAGCCAATGGGATCATTCATCACTATTTTCCATACGAATAGGCCTATAAAGTGGAAAGATTCTGAAAGATTTCTTAGTATTTATTAGATAGAATACCTACCTATTAAAAGTTTATTGAAGAATTAATTCCTAAGACATAAAACAACCAACGTTATATTCTATTTCGCCTAGTGTCTTTGCCAGTATTTATGACTGCAAGAAAACAATAGCAATCAATTAACATGAATTACGAGAAGTAAATAGTAATAAACAATGAAAGTGACTCATAATTCAAGTGAATATTTTTTCGCACGTTTCGCATTGAGTGTTTAGTGTGCTTTGATTCCAAAGTTACTCAAGGAAATTGAATGTCAACAAACAATAGCACCGTAAGTGCTTCCACTGTGGTCAAAAGAATATTGTGTTTGTGTTCCATCAAATATTTCTAGACTATCTTCTTGATTATAAAGCTGAGAGATAGCAATTCTAACTTCGAACTCATTTCGTATATGTATATAAGGTTTAAAAATTCATGGACCACATTTGAATGGTAATTATTTATTACACAGCTTTTGTATTCAATCAGTAGGTAGATCTGATATTGTGTTAATTGGTTCCTTATTGTTTATGCTTATAGTTATATATACCTAATTAGCATACAAGTCAGATCAATGTATGATCAATCTTATTAATAATGTGTGATGCATACATACTCGTAATGTTTTTATTCTGTTTGTATACCTATTATTAAAAAATAGTTTATTTCGATACGTGCAATTATACCTAGTACCTACTTATAATCCACATAGAGAATCAGTCAAATACAAATCATTAAGTTCATAGAATTTGCAAATTAATTGTAGCGTGGGTACGACAGTAATTTCCGGCCCCTCGTAAAATTTTCTCATACCGATTTTCCCGGCCCGTTCAAAAAATTAATTTAAGTACTACCGGACTTGTCTTCCAATATTTTTTTATTTCTCTGTTACGAACTTTAGTAACGTATTAACTTACGTTTGCTGTGCTGAAACAACATAAGTACAAGGTATTAGCATATTTTATTTTGAAAAATAGAAATCATGGTTATACTGCTGTAGTAGCTGTAGTAAGGGATTTTTTTTACCTTGGTATGGTGTTTTTGGCGTTGTTGATTCGCGTTTAATTACTGCCAGCGTGCAAAATACGGACATGTATTTATAATCTCTAATTATTTTTGTCTACTTACTTATAAAGAATACTTTTAAACAATTTTGATCAATTATTTTTTATACAAAACTTCATTTTATTATAAAAGCAACCGACCGCACGAAAATTACTTGATTACAACATTCAAAGGAAGTATAAAAACATCATAAAACCGACTTCGCGAAAAGAAATTAATTTGTGGTTTCTCGACCGTAATGTTTAACGGTTGTGTTGTGTACTTTACGCTCTCTCAGACCCGAAATCATAGCCATAATGTTTTATTTAGTAGGTATTTCCAGAAGTTGGACAGCAAAACTTATAAATTATCAAGGGTGCCATGTTGTAAAACCTTTTTAGGTATTGCGTTTACTATTCTGTATAAATTAATCAAACATTGTCTGATGTCTGATCATTGAGTCGGAATTATCCGAAGGGAGGTACAATTTACCCGTGACATCAATAGTTACGTCGTCAATCTACATAAATAAGGTATTAGTTAGGTAATAATATTTCTTTTAATCTTTAACCGGTAGCAGATACAAAAGTAAAACAATTGTTACAACCCTTTTACGGGTCACGGTTCTTTTGAAATATACATATATATTTTAAACAATTTTTTATAGGGAAAACTAAAAATATGCGATTTTAACATTGCCACGCAATGTTCAAATTAGCAACACACCGTTTGCTTTTAGCACTTAGGGAGGTAGATATTTGTAAAAAAGGCCTTTGGTAAAAATTCTAAGTTAGAGACCTCTTCACTGCAAGTTAAGTAAGTTGACAAGTCGAACATTCAAGTAATTTCAATACTTGTTACTTACAATTATATGGTTTGTGTTTTGCAAGTTTGACTCGAGTTTGAAATATCCCATTAGTTTGTTTACTCACCAAGTTCTGTTACTTGACAGTGAAATAATATTGGTGGGTGAGTTTCAGTCAAAGAGAAATTATTTCGTAATCTATATTTAAAGTATATAGCATTAGGCAGTAGGTTTAGTTATTAGTTTTAGCCAACCCGCATTAGGCTAGCGTGGTGGACTATATTAAACTATTGGGCTCTTACTGAGACCCGTGCCCAGCAGTGGGACAGTGTATGGGTTGATGACTTATTGAAATAAATCCGTTTTTTTTTAAATATTATGTTTGGCAGAATATGATACTTACTATAATAAAATGTTAACTATACGAATTGATAATCATAAGTCATTATAGATAGTCAAACAAGGTTTTACTGCTTTATTCCAAATACAATCTTATTAGCAAAAAAAAAACTGGTACTACATTTAGTGTGCCCTTTAAAAATAGGTAAGAAAGTAATATTATTTATTATTACTAACTAAGCGTTTCGGAATATCGACATCCTAGTGGCTATATAGGTTTAATTCAATCGAACTACTTAAAGAGCGCTCAGTATAGTGTTAGTTAGTAGTAGTGTTAGAAACCTGCCAACATAGCATGGAAAGGCGTATACTTAATATCAAAATAAAAGATAAAATAAGACTAGAAACTATAAGAAACCAAACTAAAATTACTCATATTATTTACTGCATTAAGAAACTAAAATGGAGGTGGGCAGGTCATATGGTTCGGAGTCATACAGATAAATTGTCCAAGAATATAACAGAGTGGTGCCCAAGGCAATACAAAAGAAAGAAAGGGAGACAGCGTCGGAGGTGGGAGGACGACATTATAAGAACTGCGGGTACTACGTGGATGAGACAAGCGCAACATCGTACACTGTGGCAAGCTCTAGGGGAGGCCTATGCTAGTAAGCAAGACATACAGCTACCGGTGACAAAGTAATAGATTTTAGTGTGATTGTTAAATAAAGGCTATTATTATATTATTATTAAGTATACGTGTGGGGTTGGTGCCTAGACGCCGAATCCCTGCCAATGGAGCAGAAGATACTTGGTGCTTTGTATAACTCGGACGTCCGTATCCCAGGACTAGGGCAGCATAACTAGCTGCAATTTTATGACGTACCAAATACAAAACACAGGAGGGTCACCGGTGCGTTCATCAGAGATCTCGGAGCCCCCTCCACAGTGTGCTAGACACGCCCGTGTGTTTTGTGTCGGTAAGAGTAGACATAACTCTCTGACTTTATTTCTGGGAGACGGAGGGAATCTAATAGGATTATCATGTGAAAAAGAAACAACTTTTTCCCAACTGGCAAAATTATGTCATAATTGTAAAGGTATCATTAAAGTATTGTTAACCCTCCTATACTCACTGAAGTTTAACGGTCGTGTAAATATAGACGAGTGTCCAAAACAGAGATACCAAATTAATTTCCATTCCAATTAGTATTTAGAATCATATCAGTAAAACATTACATTGAAATAATATGAAAAGCAGTCACAACTATTTGTTATTTGTGACTGCTTTTGATAGAATCGATGAAAACACAATCAAAACTTTCACCAGAGTGCAGCGCAGTATATAATATCTTTGTCTATTAGAACTACACTCAAACTAATCAATAGTTCACAAATTAGTTTCTTCACTTGTATCTGTACCTTTGAACTGTTGATAATAATATGTTGAATACTTGAAGTATGAATGGATAATGAATCATCTTTTCAACATTTTTCAACATTATCTATGGGCTATAGCAACATTCCACGCCGCACACTTAAAAACGCAAACGCGGCGATCGAGTCGCTGAAAGCCGCAATTCTGATAGTGTGATCCAACGCAGAGACACCAAAATTTAGCATATACCCAGGCACCCAGCCGCAAAATCGCCGATCGCCTATGCTAAAAGTAGCATGTCTGCTACGGCCTTAAAATATATCCAAAACAATCGATAACAATGAAGCAATTAACGTTAATTGCTAAACATTCCACGTACTTAAATATGTAAATCAACCGATAAGGTTGGTCGCTTATGTAAAAACAAATATGTGTGTTTTAGCTAGATACTTATATGTAAATAAGTAACATAAAATACTAGAGAATATCACAGAAAAACCCAATAACAATTTTCTCGACCTAGGAATTGAGCCCAGGACTTCTAACGTAGCAATTGCCTAAAGAGACAGTTATGTAGTAATTTATATTTATTGTTACTCAATTCTAGTGGTGGTATTTATAACCGTGCAAAACCAAATTTTCTAAATCGGAGAGGAAAGCAAAATTTTTACTCAGTAACAATATTAATTAGAAGTTTGAACTTCAAAGGTTTCGTAATCTGAGCAGGTTGCCTGAAGTCAAGGAATTATTTAAAACGCCTTTTATAAAAATGTCAACCCTTTTTACAATCGCTTTATTATTTACGCGTGAAAGACGTTTCGTGACACGAACACGAATGGAAATTTGCAATTGCTTGTTTATAACTATACTAATCCACACACTTACGTAGCTCAAACACGAGTCACTGTAGTAATAGAGTAGTTAACGAAAAATCTTATTATTCAGCAAGGGGGGCTACACAAGTTGTATTTTGACATTCGAATCGACAAACAAAATGTATGTAAATGTCATTAGTGCAGCCCGTTTTGTCGAAAACTTGTGTCATTTCCATACATTTTGTTTGTCGATTCGAATGTCAAAATGCAACTTGTCTAGCCCCCCAGCTTTCATGTTTCACGATACTTTAACTTTAAGGTCAGAAACGAACTCGTCGTTCGTTTTTCATACAAGTCACATCACACATACATCACACTTTTAGAGAAAGTGCAAAGAAGAGCCACAAAAATAGCTAGCATACTAAAGAACAAACCTTATGAGCAACGACTGCATGACCTTGGGCTCACTTCTCTTGAAAGTCGTAGACAGAGGGGAAGTCTTATTAAAACTTATAAAATACTCACTGGATATTACAATGTTCCCGGAATTGAGAATCTTTACACAAGAAATGACAATACACATCTACGAGGACACTCATTGAAACTATGGAGGACATCATCTAAAGCAAATCCATTGAAACACTTCTTACCAAACCGTATAGTCACAGAATGGAACAAACTCCCTGAAAGTGTCATTATGGCACCTACTTTAACTACGCACTACTTTTACTACGGAAAACTTATGCTGGCAATTTTTTAGTTCCCTTGACATCCACCGCAGCGCAGTTCTCCATACAAAATAATTCGAACTCGATACGATTAGGTTAACTACTCTATTACTACAGTGACTAATGTTTGAGCTGTTAATGAATGTCAGCTTAGTAACTGTACTTATGTACAGGTACTAAGTAAGTTCAACATTTTAAGTTCTTTTAGAAACTCGTACTAAATCCTGTGAATATCTTAGCCCTCCTGAACTTATATTCATACTTATGAAAGCTTTCGTTTCATATACCAGGATAAACTAATTGATAACTTGAAGTTGAATAAATTTACTTAAGCGGCGATTCATTATTTCATTATTCAGTTAACGTTCTTCGGGAAGACAAAAGCTGAACAAAACAAATTATAAGAATTTCCGCATGAAACCAGTAGGTACTGAGTAAACAAAAGTCTGCCCGCACTTAATCTTTTAAGCTTTGGAGCGTGTTCCAAAGAGTACCAGACCTCAGAATAAAATAAATAACTATTTATTTAGTCCTTTAGTCTATGAGCCAGTTACAACTGTAAGAAAAAGAAAAATTGATCCGACATTTTAATGGTAAGTTACATCTGTTGGCCCAAAAATTTTGATAAATGTACGAGTTTGATTCACATTCGTGAATTGATTACAGAGAATAGCCTTTGTAGCCCCTTGTTCTTTGAAAATCTGAAGATGAATGTTTTGATATTAGTATTACTCCTGTAAACATCACCAGAAAATAACAAATGCGTATTGACAGCCGCCCGCAAGTTTGAGCAGTCACATGGAAATCTCGTATTTCTCAATAACATTCCGACCTACATACATAACCGAATTGTGATGAAATGCAGATTGAAGTGTTGTTATCAGAAATATTTCAGTGTCGGGTAGATACTAGAAACAACGCTCTGTTGGCATGGCATCGCGTCTATGGAAGCATAGTGTGGACAAACCATTGGTAGTTATTCTGTGTGATAAGCCTCCTAACAGCTAGCAATGAATTGCGTATTGATTTAACATTATTCCATCCAATAAAATTTTTATGACAAAAAATTAGGTCAATTATCTGAGGCACAGTGTATCATCGTACAATTATGTTTCTTGATTTTTATGAGGAGGGTATAAGATTTTTTGCTTTCTTCGGGCTTGGAGTCCAACCTTTACGTTTTGTCTACATCTACCTATTACATAGGTATAGTAGTTTCTATTGTTCATAAGTGCGACGGTCGTGGGTTCGCTTCTCATTCAAATTTTTGTTGGGATTATCGAAGTCAAAATTTTTGGCCGGTCGATGGCTCGTAACATGGGAACTAAACATATCGACGGACTGCGTGGTGTACACCAGTACACCTCTGACTATCCGTTCATCAGGGAATACTGACGCGATGGTATGGTATGGTAAGTCCTGTTAAGATTTCTTTTCAGAAATAATGACGTAAATCATATAATGACGTCATGAGCTACTGACCCCATTTATTTTACTTTATTATTATTATTGTGATCATAAAACACAGGAAAGTGACGGACATTATTCAGCTTGCGATTTATTGGATGCTCTTATCTTGAGAGGCAGCCATGTAATCTCCGTGCTATTAAAGCCAAATTACCAGTCGGTACCATTTCGGTATAAATAATAATAGTAAGCAATTGTCTATCTTCAGTCAGTGCGCAATGAATACATTTGTCTGGACTTTAGGAAATGAATAAAATATTTGTTCAATCTTTATACTCAACTACTTCAACTCCACTTCATTTTCCAGACCAAAGAGTGATTAAGAAGCGATTAATTAAAAAAGCTAAGAATATCCGCAACTTATGAAGTAAAGCAAAAATATTTTACTGAATTGTTTTCATATTTGGTACACAGATAGGTATAGGTAAAAGGGCATAAGCTACTTTTTAATACGGAAAAGCGCTGTAAGAGGTTGCAATAGGGGATGAAAATTATAAGAAATACTTAGACCACAGGCGAAACCGCTGGCGGAAAGCTAGTTCTTTATAAATCTGGTTTACTTTATAATGTTATCATTCAAAATAATAATTGTTTTATTGACTCTACATAATAAAATTGTGCTTCTGAATGATGTAGAAAAATGAACTCATTATATGGTATTCTTGATTCTTCATCACCACGCATTCACAGCACCGCTGGACGTTTTATCATCTTCCAGAATATATTTCTCGATAATTAACAAAATGTTGAATCGTTGTGTTCAAATACAATTCTTATGGTCCTTATACCTAGTTCCCTTTTATCGACATGGTTTTCTTCCCACTTTTTACGTAAAATCGAAACCGTAAAAGCATTGTGTATGTATGTAATGATTCCATAAAAAATAATCCTCAAAGCTTTCTCACGTTTCATCCTAAAGTAATCTTCACTATAAAACTCTAGTATATTTTGGTATCTTGTTTTATGTTCAAAGCTGGTCAAAGGTTATATCCAACCATTACTTCGGCACCCACTTCTTGATGCTCAGTGTGTGACAATACTTGTTCACCTCCAAAGGTTTATGTCTAAGATACAGCCGAACCGTTACCTCAGGAGGTTTATTATCAACAAGAGCTGCTCCTTCAAACTATCTATTATTGTGAACTTCCTGAACGACCCGTTTCAGATGTCAATCAACTTACAGATAAGCATAAACAGTGTTCATTCGTCCTGGAGTCACGAATATTAATTAGCTGTACCCGCGGTGTTAAAATTCTCAAGTCTGTGCTAAGAATTTTCCTATAATCTTGTATGGGGAATACACCGGATAATGAAGGTAGAAGTCAAATTTCAAGTAAGGAAATGTTTCTTTGATAACCTTCATAAAGAGTCGTGAGTTAGTTAGTAGTTAGTACCTAACTAACTGTTATAAATAAACGAGAAAATCCACTCACTGCTTCACGTTGTGTTCGCATATGTACACCAACATGAATTATTCCAAGTTTCAGATGTGAGTAATATGTATTTCGGGTCAAACATATCAAGAGTAGGTACCTAACTACTTAATATTAAAGAAACAACACGAAACAATCAAAACATTAAATTACTCTCTCGTATGTGTGATTTAATCATTTAAGTACGTCTTTAAAAGTCCTCAAACCTAACCTACTTTAGAAACAGACGGTAAGCAACCTGTAAAGTACGTAGTAAACGCTGTTGCAACAACTATTTGCCGCTAATTGAGACTACGCGTAACCTATTGAAGCGTGGTAAAGTTGGCAACGCTGTTACGTTGCATTTTACCAGGCAACCACCAGTTACACGTCTAAACAAAGAAAGAAAAATATTAACATCATCAACCGATTTATTGTCAAATACTTATAGTTGTCGTATAGTTGTCTCCATGGCGCTGCAGCTGAGCAATCGGCTTCTACAGATTCGATTCCTTCACGTAATAAATATCAGTATGGCCCCAAAATGGATAGGTAAGTAGTACAGGTCTGTCTGGGTCTGTCAGAGTTGTCTGGGTATGTGACAATTTGTGTTTGTAAACGTACCCCCGTAGAACGAAGAAAAGAAAGCTTTAATTAATGGGGAGCAACGTTTTATAATCTTATAATCTTTGTCAACTAAGCTCACGGAAGCATTCTTTTGGTGAAATCCCACCTAATCCCTTTACTGGTGACGTGCTTTGTATAAAATGTATTAACTTTAGAGTTTACTTGCGACGACTTGCGATAATTTGTATCTATTGAATTTACTAAGGTCCTGATTTACCAGTTCACCACGTCCTGGTATGTTGCCGTTAAATTACTTGGCAGATAATTTGACACAAATTTTGTTCGGCGATTAGAGGTAGCGAAACAAGCCCTAAGTATTATTCATTTCAATTTTGTCCAAAGACTTTTCTTGTTATGGGCTTCCACGTGCCGTTATATACTTTAAATGGTTACGTAACGTGACGTAAGTATTAATTTCCATCATAAAACGTAACTAAACGTAACTTAGAAAGTTTTACTATAAACTTATTTCCACGATGAAGATGAAATTGAACAGAGAGAAAAAGTTCACGGGACTTTCTCCTGATTCTAGGCGGATTATAAAGAACGGTTTATGGCGGAACTCTTTACTTACCAGATATCACGGTTTAATACATTTATATACTCCTTCGTAGGGACTTAAAGGCTACGTAGTCGGTACTGTTAGTTATTCTGTGCTAGGCTTATATTTATTCCCACAACGTTCAATATAAAGCTCCCTTATATGTAAGTATACTTTACACATTGAATTTTAATTGAAACAAGTGAAACAAATTGATTTCGCACATGAAACACACTTGGTGAATTAATGAATTTATAGTGTAGAGTGATAACTCTTCGTTATTTAAAAAGAATATAGTATGATAGTATCTCTTATGTTTAGATACCTTACACATACCTAAAAGGAATTTCTATAGTGATCAATACATGTGCATAATGACGTTATACATTCTATGAATAAAACTGTATCTACTTAGGTCTTATGGAATAAATAATGTTTATTTTACCAACGCCAGATGAAAGCTTAAATCACGAATGGAAAATAAGTACTTACCTACCTACGCCTACTTACCTTTCTTTTGTATCAAAGGACTAAAGACGGCACGTCAATATTAACTTACAAGGATGTGTAGGTAGATACCTACTGTTTATCAGTGAAGATTTTTCTTAATAGCCAGGGTAAGAATATGTTCCTTTTCTTCTAATTTCGCCCATTAAACGTAATATTTATATGAATTTGTTGTATTCCTTCTAATAGTAATCACCCCCCTTGTTTGCATGTAACATTGATTTTTTTCATGTAATACCTATGTAGCCATTGTTACCGGGACCGTAATAACGAATCCATTGATACCTCATTCATTACATTCAGATGAGTACTTTATGCGCTGTAGTGGAACGTACGCAAATAGGAAGATACATAGACTGCGTAAGTAGTATAAAACCCTTCCTGACCTTTTACCGTCGGCGTCGTCGGATAAAAAGTCCAAAAAAAGTAAAAACATATATGTGGCGTATGTACAACAGACAAGTAGATATATTAGACACTTCACTCTATCTGTGATCTCCAATTTCCCTTTCAGCAGACATTTCATGCTTAATCGTTTCCATCATTAGGTTATCTTTTTGTATGAACCTCTGTGTGATCAAATATAAATGCTAAATATGTAAATACGTTTACAGGTTATTCATAAATCGTCCGCAGACCGAACGCGATCATTTTTCATTTTCCAGTTCAACACCAAATGTTTGTGAAAGGATTTTGCGTTCGAAACCGATAAAATGTTTTCGTTTCATTCTTGGTTCGTGCTGCGCATAGCGCATTATTAGGTCTTTTTAGAATCCCGTACCCGAAAAGGCACTGCTCTTCGTCTGCCGTCCATCTGGTCTGTCAGCGGACTTATCTCATTAACTGTAAACAGTTGTTAAAATTTTCACAGTTTCTATTTCTAGTGTAACATAGACAGCAGGTTTAATTCTCTCGCGGCATAAACTACACAGTATTATAATAATTATATTTCTACTTTTATTAGGTGTCAATAGTATGGGCTTAGATCTGCCTGTAGGCATTACGTAATATCGATTTTAATATAACATACCTTTACTTTACTTATATAACATACCTTTTTCCTTATAAAAATGTGAATGTAAGTGATAAGGAAATGTAAACTTTTGGGACTTCGTTAAAATAAAGATTTTCTGAAATAGAAAGTAAAACTGTGTTAGTCGCGCTTTTAATTCCTATTTCAGCAGCCTTTATTTAAGACAGCAAACGTACGGCAGCATTCATTTAGAAATCTCCCTTTGTTCCAGATGAGGCCCTGGTGAACCATAAGAATGAGCCGGAATTCGAGCGTGGCCGACTCCAATGGAGAACTGAGGATACTACTAGTAGTAACCGTTGTTATCGGTCTGCTTCTAATGTTCTCCTTGCTGATGTGCTACGCCTGTGTTCTCAAAAGGCTGTGCTGTGGTACTCCAAGAGAACGAGCGAAGAATATGGGCTTTGCAAGAAGAACTGAGAGCTACCCAATGGGTGACGTCACGTTACTCTCGCAACCAACGGAGAGCGAACGCGTGTAGCAATTCAATAATATCTAAGTAACCCAGGATAAGGTGCCTGCTAAACCAAATGTAATAAGAACCACAATAATTCAATGCGACCCATATTAAATACCTAGCTGTCCTTTTTTCTGGTAATTTAGAGGAGGTAATTCAAGTCAAAAGGCAATTTAAAATAAGATCTTACAACATTCAAACTTTTCCGTCGCAAAATTAACCACTTAAAATGAGGGTAAAAATGTAGATATATACCTATATGGTACCTACTTGATAACATTATTGTTTATTTAGGTACCTACAGAACTAGTCAGTTATGTAAGATAATCAATATTTAAAACTAATTTATACATACTGCATTTCATGAAAGCAAGACTGATTTAGGTATCAACTCGGTTGCCATGGTTAATCCAAAGATTATAAAACTATATTTATCAGTTTTATTTATTTATTGTACGATGATTATTTGTGTATATGTAACGTAGCGAGGGCAAATTACGAAGCAGTTAATCTCCTTCGTGAACCTAACAATTTAAGTAAGTATGTAGTAGGTACCTACCTACTTATTTCTAAATAAAGGGCCCCTTCATAATTATATACATGTTGAGCTTCGGTAACGTTTATATTTACGTTCTTCTCAAGGTATAGTAAATAATTTTTCATGAAGGAATCAGGGGACTGACGGCAGGAAATCCTGCCCGTCAGTCCCCTGATTCGGTACACCAGACGCTATGACCGCTAAGCCACCGCGAGTCCTGCTTTTCAATAGATATCGCTACGTCACCTTAGGACGTAAGTTTAGAATGTGAAGGAAGATTTCGATTTGGCGAGCAGGACTCGCAGTGGCTTAGCGGTCTTGTGTACCGAACCAGAAGACGCAGGTTCGAATCCTGCCCGCCAGTCGATTTTATCTTTCATTAAAAATTAAAAATAAAAATAAAAATAACTGGTTATCTTAGCATGAAAAATGCTTAAAAATACAAAAGATAGTATAGTAAGTAATTTAATAATTCAGTCACATGGAGAGAGAATCTTAATACCTACTGTCCTTTTCGAATCCATAACTAAGGTACCTACCAATTTTCTCTTTTCTTAAAGCGGATAATAAACGCCCCGATACTGTTTCACAAGCTCCTAGAAAGTTTCTGTTAAATTTACTATTATGTTTGAAGCTAAAAGAATACTCTGCTAAATACTTAGTACCTACTTTTTTCTTTTAGAATCGGAAAAACAATTTCCATATTTATTGGGACCCTCCTAATTTATACCCTCCTACCTACACAACTCTCTCAACCTAAGACAGATAATCGAAAAAGCACGTGAGTTTAATAACCCGTTATTTATTTGCTTTGTTGACTTCCGTAAAGCTTTTGATACTGTCAAGTGGTGGAAGCTGTGGGAGGTGCTATTGTTAATGGGTGTACCACAACATCTGGTACATCTTGTCAGAGGGCTTTACGAAGACGGTACGGCCACGGTTCGCGTGGACGGAGTCGATTCAGAGATTTTCCAAACTCAGGCTGGTGTTCGACAGGGATGTATTCTCTCCCCTCTTCTGTTTAACATCTACACTGAACATATAATGCGGTTAGTGTTGGAAAAATGGGAAAAAGGTGTTTCGATTGGAGGACGTTTGATATCAAACCTCAGGTATGCAGATGATACTACTCTTCTTACGACGTCGCAAGCAGATATAGAGCAGCTTCTATTACTTCTGGAGACAACGAATACTGAATTTGGCCTTGCCATAAACCGCGATAAGACAAAAATGATGGTGGTGGATCGTGAGAACAAAAATCGCCCAGACTTACACAGCATAGCTAACTGCGAAGTTGTCCACAGTTATATCTACCTGGGATCCACTATCACAAATACCGGGAGTTGTGAAGAAGAAATAAAAAGACGGTGTGCTGTAACACGATCAGCGGTGGAAAAGCTCACGAAAATATGGAAAGATCGCCGCATAACCAAAAACACCAAGGTTCGATTGATGAGGTGCTTGATATTTCCAATTTTTCTATACGGAGCTGAAACCTGGACGATCCATCAAAAAGACCGTAAAAAGATTGACGCCCTTGAGATGTGGTGCTGGAGACGCCTGCTGAGGATAAAATGGACTGCTCACCGTACAAACGTTTCCATCCTAAAAGAGCTAAACATCAAACAAAGACTTTCGTCGACTGTTCAAATGCGAATCCTCAAGATGTTTGGGCATATTATCCGCAATGAAAGCTCAATGGAGCGTTTAGTAGTGCAGGGGAGAGTAGGAGGCCACCGCTCTCGCGGCCGATCACCCACTAGATGGACAGATGCAATAAAATCAGCAACAAAATGTTCCCTAACAGAGTGTACACGTAGAGCCGCCAATAGAGAAAGATGGAGAAATCTCGCCAAAACAGCAACCTTGATGGATCAAGACAACCCATAACCACGACCACTCTGCCAAGAGTGTACGACTAAGAAGAAGAAGAACCTACACAAATTGCTTCCTCTTTGTAATCTGTCCAGAGAAAATACGTTGTTATTTAATCTGACCTACTATGCCTGCAGCCTGCCATCTAAGATTTTTAAAAGACCAATAAAAGACATCTTTAATTCCACTGTAGTCGTCTGTCTGGTTCTGTACATTCTTGAAATCTTGATCGAAAACCGTGGGTAGGTGGGTACCTTATATCTATCCTGTCAATTCCTCCATCAGGGGCTCATAATAATATTGGTGTATACATTTTAATGAGTTTGTTTACATTCATCCGTACCCGGGCGCGGCGACTTTCAGTGACTGGCCGCGGTCCTGTAACGTCCCGGCGGTACCGTGCTTAGATATTATTGGAATAGAATTTGGTAGGCAAGTACCTATTTTTATACCTAGATGGTATAATTCGTATAATTTCCAACACAAACTGAACTAATTGAAGTTAGAGCAATAACTTCTCTATTTAACTGCAAATTAACTTCTCGAAACTTAGCAATTACGAATAATTTATAAGTTGAATTAAGTTGACCAATTAGGTATTCGGAGACCTCCCTCCCTCCACTCTGCGGGCGCTAGTTTGCAGTGGCATAAAATACCTTTAACGAAAACCAATGACATTTAGCTACAAAGATGACGATTTTTTGTTTATTAGCAATTATTTAGTTCTTGTTGCATATTTATACTTACTTACTTCTCAAGACTTACAACAAATTATGGCTTATCAAACCTGTTTTTATAAGTTGGACGGAGATGTATCTAAAGATATTCACAACATAAATAAAACTAAATTGTAACGAACGAAACATTATTGATTTATTTTCTTATATGAACAGCAAACTGTTGAAGGCACTAGTCTTTATTGACATTAGTTTACTTGAATAAATCGTTTAAGGCGAACATTTTTATCACAATGTTAAAGCAAATTCTGATGGCCCACACTATGAAATAAATATAATCTATAATTTTATAAATAATAAGTATTATTTAATTATGTACATATACAAATATTCTGCTATTAAAATATATGAATCGAAGGTATTTGTTTTGTAAATATAGTTTTTATAACTTGACAAATGTTTGAAGTTTCTTTAATACAATAATTGTTATATTCAATTACAAAATTCTTCTTTGTGCAACTTTATTAACAATAAAAAAGTAATAGAACTCTTTATTCATTTTCTCTTATCACTAGCGAAATTACTAGAGCCTTTATCCAGTACTCCATCGTAATATCTGATAAACTTTATTTGGTAGATAAATAAACTCTGCTGTAGTTTTGGTGTGTAACATTTATGTCACCCAGGAGGCCGTGGATCGAGTTTGTCACTTTACCTGAAGAAGATCGGACGAAGTTCGTAAATAAGGCAGAGGAAAATATCTTTAATGCTAGGATTCCAATCGGGTTTCGGCAAATATTTAGATTTTTACAAACAATTGTGTAATTATTGCCAACATAGCGAATTATAATGTCGAATTATTTTTACAAACACTTCGATGTAAATGCAAGCGGCCAATTTTAAACTATATCTGAACACCGTACAGATTATATATTATTACATTTAATCCACGATACAATGATAATAACAATCGGCCAAAAATTTGTCGAAGACCAATAATAACCCCAGCATGAATACCTTTACATTAAATTAACAATGATACACAAAATATATTCTACATCTATTCTATGGCGTGTAACTCTGTTCCCTCAATACTCCATGCACCATAGTCCTAAGAGACTGCGGCTTGCAGTACTCTTCGAGCCAGTTGAAAACACCCGCTGAAAACTCGGCGAAGTTATTCGTAGGCACCGACTCGAAAGACTCGAACAATTTGTCCATTATACCCTGAAACTAAATTCATACTATTAATTAATTCATCTAATGTACAAGGCGCGACGGCTCCTAGGTCCATGGGTGCGATTCCCGGGTCGAAGAAAAGTGTTAATGGATTTTTCTATGAGATTCTCAGTAGCAGCTCGGAGTTGTGCCCGGTTAATGGCAATAGGCTCGCCCCCAATTACATGGGAGCTAAACATACCGGCGAACTGTTAGTGTAAATTAAGTACACCGCTTCCTTATAATCGTACAACGTATAAAATGGTGTTTAATAGCGTACTAAACTAGTCAATTAAAACACTAATAATGTTAATTTCTCAGTATCAGGGTAACCGTTTATATTGAGTGAACAGGTAAATAGTAACAAACCAAACCATTTTGGGGTCGCGGAAATATAGTCATGCGTTGAGAGTCCTAATTGAATAAGAACCCTACTAGATTATAATAGGTTTAAAGTTTACTTACAACTTGGAACTTATCTTGATCAGTGAGCCTCTGTTCGTTATGACCGGGAACCGAATGCTGCGCCTTCACAATTTGCTCGTAGTTAGCCTGCATTATGCGAAGCGCTACCACGTCTTTGCGCAGCGCATTGCGCTCGTCCTCCTGTCTTCGTCGCTGCTGCAGTAAGTATTGGATGTAGTCTATGGATTTTTGAAGCACCTGAAATCATTTGAAGATTTTTTTTCTGAATAGATTCACGAATCAGTTAAAAGAAACTGATGAACTGTGTTAATTACGACTCGGGAAATCAAAAATGTATCTCCAACTAAGCCGTGTAGGTGTAACTAAGCTGTGTATAACCACAGTGTAATAAATCTCTAACAGTGGAACGACTCGGCCGTCTAGACAGGTCAACGATGACGTGGGTTGCGGGGCAGAGCGGCGTCCCCCCACCGCTTTTTCGCAGGCGGCCCGTCCGCCCGACATATACTGCGCGTCGGTACGGAGTTTCAAGTGCATCGCCATCGCGCTGTCGTTAATATTATTAAATTTATTTCGAATATTGCCGATGCGTCAATTTTTCAATAATAATGCGTTCTACTTGTGCAGTTTACGGTTGTTTGCCGACATCGTACAGCAGTAATAAAGGAGAATTGAGATTTAATCGATTTCCAAAGGATGAGAATCGATAAGTGCCTCCTAACCTATTATGTATACCTACCTAAAGTAATATCTCTACAGTAAACAGAATAAAGTATCTATCCGCCGCCACCGTGTCTTTAGGTACTTACTAAAATAAATATTTTAACTTTCCAATGGGTTTTGGCACGATTTTCACGTATAATAATAATAATGACATTTTTACTAGATTTTTTAGATAAGTAAGATAAGTAGGTAACCTATTGTTGGTATTTTACGAGATAATAAGTAAGATTTGGCGAATCTAAACTTATTTATTACTTAATTATCTATGTACCTATATACTATGATTTTTACGGTCGGGTTAAAGTTAGCTCGTGCCAACTTCAACCCGGGCAATAAGTTTGGCGACAACTGTACCTATGCCGGAAATAGCATAATGTCTAGGTATCTAGAAAGGTTGGCGTAATATAACCCTATAACCCTTTATACGTTGATGAAATTTGTTCTAAAATGAATTTACAAACATATCGCCTGCAAGAACGTAAGTACCTGCAAAATGTTTTTTGTGACAACCCTAAGCTCTTTTCAATGTCTAGACGATTGTCGGCATTTAGCAACCACACAAAGGAGTTGGATCACTATCCGTTGTTACATTATGGTATAACTTCTCCTGTACAGAATAAATAACGCATAGTTCTTTAAGGCTAACTCTAACTTATGCTTGTTAGCACATAAGATTTGTTTGTTTTTGTGATGCTATTAGGGTAACACGTTGACGTACCACGTGCACATAATATCGTACTGAGAAAACCTTGTTTCGACCAGTTTCGTGACTTAAGACGTCATAAACCCATGTTTGTGCCACTGTTTGGCACGTGTCTCTCAGGGTTAGGTTTTTGCGATATATACAAGATATGCGTAGAATATAAGAACGCACGTTACATGAAATTGTCGAAGATAATTTGATACAAATTAAACATTGAACTCAGACATTACAAACTATGTCAAATTCTTCTAATGTATGAAACTATCACTGATTACGATAGTGAACTTTAGACCTATCACGTTATTGCTGCATGGAACTTGAAGAGGTGTCACTGGCCTCCATATCTATGTCGCGAATACAACTTAATAAGACAGTGATATAGAAACAATATTGCCCTTGATTTTGCCAACTGATAATATTATTTATCAGCGATTTAGCTTAGGTTGTATAATAAAAACTTGTAGAATTTACACCAAAATTTTAGGTAGATTGCATTCTTATCTAGTCAAGTAATAAAATATATGTTTTATAAAATCTTATAATATACTTATTATGCCTTGCATTAAGTTGTTTGTTATCGTTTCCAATAAAGAGAACAATATTTAACTGTAGGTAAATTAAAGATTTATAAATAAGAAAATAATAGATTAGATTCTTTTTTAATTACTTCGCGTGTGTTACGTAAATTAGTACCTAACTTCGTAATACTGTTGTAGTCAATATTGATTTATAGCAAGGTCGGTAAAACAAAATTATGATAACCTCCGCAGCATAAATATGAACTGATAAGAAACTCACGGCTGCTTTACTTGGTTTGTATCCTGATGCATCGGTTTGCTGGCATGTTGGAACTAGCTCCTGAAGCGAATCATAACCTTTCTTTATCGCATCCCTCCGTTTCTGTTCTGCCTGAAATCAATGATAAAATAAAATCATTGAAAATCCTCAATACTGATCATTTGTGGATATCAAATACAAGACAACCATAGACAATTCCGTCTACTGTTGGATACTATATAATAGGCTACTTAAGTTACTATAGGTCGATTGTCTACTGTTGGATACTATTAAGTATTCAATCAACATTGGAACAATCAATGTGAACTATGTCTACCGGGACTTATATGTATTATTTATAGCCAGGGATACATTAGGGAACAAATGTGCTGCGACACGTGTCGCCAGCGACGTCGGTTGAAGTGGTGCGACTTTGCCGGACTTCGCCCAACATGTCTGAACGCTACGCACATAAGTCGCGCGATGTCGCCACTTCGCCAGATATGTGTATGGCGACATCGACATGTCAAGGAAAGCTGGGCGATTTCGCTTGACATTTTGTACGCAACATTTGTCCCCTAGTGTATGCCTGGCTTTACACTAGTCCTATAATAGGATCCAACAGTAGACAATCAACCACTTAACTTTTAACAACAACAGCAAACAAAACCCATAATGGTTATCCACCTTTGGGATGATAAGTCTCAATTCAGATTCATTTAGAAGGGCCAACCTAGTTAATACTAACAGGAAATTGTTCAGTAGAAAAGAATTAAATACCTATAAAACAAACATTAATGAGACCTTAATTTTACTGCTATTTTGTTATTTGGGACATTATAGTATATATATAACAATCGTTTCAAAATGTTGATAAAGAAACTTAACAGAATTCAGTGGGAAATTAATTCAGAGAGTTTTGAAGAGGTAATGAACCTGATAGATCTTTTCAACCAGATGGTCCAACTTATAGATCTTTAATATGGACAGATTATATTTATTTACCTGTGTATGGGCTTCTCTTCTTCTTTCCTTGAAACTAAGTGCAGATGCCTTGTTATCGCCACTGTCATCTTCATCTTCTATAAAACAAAAAACATGAAATAAGAGTTTTGGTCTAAGCCTGTCCAGCAAGTAATAATAATAAATAAAAGATTTTTAGGATATTATTACACAGCACCATTTAGTTCCTAACTAAGCATCTGCTGCTTAGTTATCACATAAATATCATCTCATAACATTAATATTTGTGTCCTGTGGGAATGGAACCCAAAGACCCGAGGAAAGATTAAAAAATTTGTTTGGAATAGGTTCTGAAACAACTGGACTGATTTGAAAAATTCATTTATCAAGTAAGGCTATACATATAACATCACACTACGGCTAATAGTAGAGTATCACTGAAAATTTTTTAAATTATCTCTTTTGATCTTTTGAGGTGGAGGTTCTCAATAGAAATAATATTTGTGTGCTCTGTAAACAGTTAGTTTTGCAAAAATCATGTATGAAAAGTCCACAACAGCTTATGGTTTAGCGTTTTTATGGTAATCAAATAAGGAACAATTAAATAATACATTATTTGTGAAGGTATTTTTATAAACATCATAGCCCATAAACAATATTTCATAAAATTTTCTTCTACATAATCTACTATGTCTATACCTACTAATTATAAAGACTCTTTATAATTAGTAGGTATAGTAACAAACAAACAATCAAATCTTTGCTCTTTATTAAAGAGCAAAGATTTGATTGTTTGTTTGTTTGCATTAATATGCTCCGAAACTACTGGACCAATTTGAAAAATCGAAGGGAATTGGTATTGAGGATAAAAGTAACACCAATAATTACATAAAAATAACTAGATAATTTTAATGCAAATTCTCAGTTGATTACGCTAATTTGTCTTTTTAACACTCCGACCCTAAGGCTCCCTGACCACATTATCGACACAAAATTGGCAAATATAATAATGATTTACATACCTGTGTTCTGGTTTGAAGACGATGGTGTCTGATGTATATTTTGGATTGAGCCATTACTTCCACATCTCGCATACATTTTTAATAATAATGATTTTTATTGTAATAACAGAAAATAATGTAATAAAAATAATGACACAATCTAAAATTAAACTAGGTTATCTATGCATGTAAGGAACGTAAAATAAACATAACACTGATTAACTAAACAATTTGCATATCATTAGATTTAAAAAGCACTGGTTGTAAACAATTGCGCACTTTATTATTTTACCAATACCTCAATCAATATCCATTTCCATTTCCAATCTATTATTTCCATTTCCAATGTCCAATGTCAATGTGTTGACATGAATCATATTAGAATTGAAAATAAATGACACTTGGATGGATGACATGTGACCGGAGTACAAGCACAGATTACATACTATATTGTAGGTGTCGACTTGTCGAGTGTCAGTCAGCTGAGTCAGCTCTAGAGGTGTGCAACTCAGCTCTGAGTCAGCTAAATGAGTCAGTTCGCAGGGTTTTAGCCGTTGAGCTACAGCTCAGCAACAAAATGACTAGCTCACGGCTCAATTCAGCTCCTGTTGTACTTGTAAATCCCTCCAATCCAATTCTCCTAGAACGAATTATTATTCTGTTCTAATGCATTAAAATAATAATTTATTGATATGTATCTAATAAATCAATTTGTAAAGAAATAACATAAAATGTCTAGCTCGCAGAGTTAAACCAACTATTGCAGCTCAGCAGCTCATTCGGCTCGATTCGGCGCGCGGCTCTGTCAAGCTCGCAGAGTTAAACGAACTGTGGCAGCTCATTCGGCTCGATTCGGCGCGCGGCATGGTGTGTTCTCTTAGAACAAATTTACTCGAGTCGTTTCACCTAGCGCCACCTAGCGTTGATAGTTGAAACACTTTAGAACAAATGGTTGACAATGTTGCTATTCCTAAAAACCATATTAGTTTGTAAAAGGATAATATTTTTATTTTTCTTTATAGGTTATTTTAAAATAAAGTAATCACGGGGGAATACAACATTTTAATTATAGTTAACAAAACGATGGTGATAGTAATAAATTTGGCTTAATTTAACAAATTTTCTAAATATATTTCAGCTTATTTCATTACGGCAACATTATGTTGAGTAAGAAAGATGGCTGCGGTATGTTGAATGTTTTGATACACAAGAGCATTTTTTTGTTTTAAATGAATATGTTTTGTATTTTCTTCCTTTTCCGTTGTAGGAATTGTTAGGCGTTCATAGGAATCGTATGAGATATGTTCTATGTAAAACATATATCAAACGATTCTATAATATCGTATAAGACTTAGAAAATATTAACATAAGTATCTATAACTATACATATCTATATATATATATATATCAAGCTATTCGGAAATTCAACTATGACCACCAGGTGGAGCCACTTTCTAAGGTAAAAGTTTTTACTTCAAGATACCCATCTATATCCAATATAACATATTAATCTATGGCGCGCGGCTCGCATTGGCTCGTGAGAGTCGTAAACTGGACCGGTTCAAATTGAGCTGTTCTGCGAGCTGATTTATTAAATCAGCTCACTCACCTGAGTCACGAGCTGATCTGTAGCTCGCGTATTTTTGATGAGTTACCCACCTCTAGTCAGCTCATTCCAAAGAGCTAGAAATTATTTATGTCTATGGCTCATTCACGCAGCCATAGATATTAGACACCATACTTCACACGGACACGCAGCATGAGCCTGAGCCACTATGCAGCCGTATGGCAGCCGTAGAGCCCGTAAGCAGAGAAACCAATAGACAACTAGATAGCTTGCATCGCATTCACACAAGAAAGAAAACAACATAAGCACAATTTATTTTATTTATTTATTAAACTTTATGCACTGTTGGTACAAAGGTGGTCTTAATGCCATTAGGAGGCATTTGCTGCCAGACAATCTTAGGGTGATGCAGAGATAATAAAAACAGATGCAGTAGTAAAACTAGTTATGAAATAAAATAAAATAATTGAAATAAAATACAAATCAGGGACTAACTACATACTATATACAATATGATATATACAATATTTGTGTATTTAGATATGAGGAGAAAATAGATAGGTCAAAGTCGACATAATGAATCTGCTGAGGAGCTACATTAGAGGTGTCTGCATAGATCATATTTAAACGTGAGCCGCATGTTAGCTATCCTGATCACAGGTGGCAGAGATAATGTGATAGACTGGACAAAGAACGTAGAGTGGACAAAGTCAGAGCGGTGAGAGGGGCATTGAAACAGGTGATTATTTTTAGATCGCAAATATTTAGTATGATTAGTATATAGATATTGAAAGTGAGAAGTTAAGCGCGTAGTCAATGCCTGCATGTGTCTACGTTGTCGAATAGGCAACCATTTGTGCAATGAACGACACTCAGAAACATGATCATACTTGCGAAGGTTGAAAACAAATCGAATGCAGTTATTGAGAAGGCGATCAAGTTTGTTGAGTAGATCTGGTCATTCAGGTCAAAGTAGCACACATCACCATAGTCGATTATAGCGAAAATTAGGGCCTGTACAAGCATTGCTTGGAGATATAAAGACCGTAGCGATCCTGTGACTTTCTGACTGACGCTTGTCACTTGATTTTGCCAGCTAAGGGTAGTGTCCATATACAGTCCAAGATCCTTGACACTAGGATTAAGAGGGATGGCCAAACCATCAAACATAGCTGGTGGAACGGTGATACGGATACCACCCTACTTGCAAATATTGCGCTGACTGCCTATGATAATACATAGGTTGGCATTTGTTACGGTTGACGGCAACCCCGAACATATCAGACCATGTTTTATGGTCATAATTTATCACACTAATCGCTTCCGAAATATTTTCGACCCCAGCTTGACAATATAACTGCAAGTCGTGCAAGTTTTTGAGTGATGTTTATAAATATAGAAAGCCGTAACGTTCGTTCAACCTCATGAACTCGTTATTAGCATGGGAAATGCTTAAATGCTTAAAAAATACTAAAAGATACCCTATGGACTCATAAAATAATTCTTATATACCACTTAAATCCGACTCAGTTGGGCAGCGTTCGGGAAACTTCGCAACGTCTTTTCGTCAACTATACCACAGTGCCTTAAGATAAAAGTCTTCAACCAGTGTGTATGGTGTTACCAGTGATGACTTATGGCACAGAGACGTGGTCACTCACTATGGGCCTCTAAAGAAAGCTCAAGGTCTCTCAGCGAGCTATGGATCAAGCTATACTTGGTATTTCTCTACGTAACCAAATCAGAATTAAGGTGATCCGTAGAAGAATGAAAGTGACTGACGTAGCCAAAAGGAGCAAGCTGAAGTGGTAGTGGGCCGGGCACATAGCACGTAGAACAGATAGCCGCGGGGGCAGAAAGGTTCTTGAGTAGAGACCAAGCACCGGAAAGCGTGAGACGAGATGGATTGACGACCTTGTAAAGGTTGCTGGGAGTCGATGGATGCAGGCAACATACTTTCGGTCCCTGTGGAAGTCAGTGGAGGAAAGGCCTCCCCATTGACTTCCACAGGGACTGCATGTATGTTCAGCAGTGGACGTATTTTTCCTGATAAGATGTTGATGACCGACTTAAGATCCATTAAAAAGAATGTTAAGGTACCGTAATTCCCACCCATTTCATTCATTATCATTACGCAAATTCTACTTATTAGGAAAGCTATAAAAATAAAAAGAAATAAACGTAAACAAACTCAAACTTGTAAGCTAAATGTTTGCGCTTGTCTTGAAATAACTGGCATACGCTGAGAGATGGAAATAGTTATGCTCTGTTTCTTTTCGTCTAATGCAATTAGCCTATTTACTTTTTTTGAGGGAATGAAAAGGAAAATATCCAGCAGTCTCCGTATGCTCTGTCTTCGTCTATCTCTGTCTACGGGATAAGTGGTATAACCATGGAACTAATATGTCAAACTTCGTTACACTTCGTTTACTAAGTATACTTACTACTTCCATGGGTATAACTTAATAAAATTTGACATTCACGTTTCATGTTTCCACTATTCCCGAGCCATTCATTCATTGACTCCTTTCTTGTCTATTCCATCATGGATGGATGATCTATTCTCTATTCTCTCTCCAACCAACCAAAGTCTCTACTCCAGACTCCAACCAACATTAAAAAAAAGAATATTTTTTGTGAAAGCGTAGCGCATTTGTGACTACTGCGTCTAATTAAAATTTTGTTTTTGAAGAAAATCACAATTTAATGAACAAAAGATGTGCATGAATTCTTCAGTGGGTGAATTGTTTGTAATATTACGATAGTTTGAATATTTAATCCTTAAAAATATACATATTTTCTCAAGCGATTAGGTTCCGATCTAGTCATCCATGGCCACCATTTTAGAATTTACTCGGTGGTGCTCTCAAGTAATTTATTTTTGTTGTAGTAAAGAGATGCGCTTTTTAAATTGAAATTGTAACTATTCTCCTCAGAATTTCATTGCCTTTTTGACTAGATTTATTATGGAATAGATTTACTACAAGAAAACGCATATTTTTGAATTTTATGAGTGGCTCCATAGACTAGTTTAGTTTTCAGGAATAACTAAGTGAAGACTAAACTGGTGGCAATATGGTTTCGACGAGGCAAATGAGCAGCGTCGGGGGTGGAAATGGAGGCAGCGATGGTGCAGGTCCTTCTCATGCTGAGCCTGTGGCGGTGTCCCGCGTTACTCGTCACTCCAGTGCCTTGATGCCAGGAGGTTCTTCGCCGCACGCTAGTACCTCCAAATGTACATTAGTACCTGCCCCTAAAACCTACACAACGACTATACTTGATATGCCAGTTGAAGTTATTGAGAAGATTATGTGTTATCTGGGCTTCAAAAGTGTTTCACATCTTAGAATGGTTAATATTTTTTGATTGAATACCTACTATTTAGGAAAACGCTAGCCAGCTAGTGGAAATCTGTGCATAGTATTTATTGTTGCATTATTTTAGTGCCTAACATGTTAAAAAATGATCATGTATTTGTTTTCTCTGTTCTGACTAAAACCTCCACTTCAGCAACCCAAATGAACATTTTAGATAAGAACTACTTTACAAGTCTTTGCACTATGTTTAGTTTTTGTTGGGACTTGGTAGTATTCTTACTAATACTATAGAATCAAAGATAACAAGCAACCTTTTCTCTTGGTTAGCCTTTCTAGAATTAGGATATAAAAATAATAATTATTAAAGGTCCATAGGATGATTCATGAATTGAGCAAACCTTATCATCATGTTACAAATCTGGACTGTTAGTTTATTCAACTTAAAGATATCATTAGATTATAATTGTTCCAATAATGAACTTAGTCATGGAAATATTAGTTTAAATTTCAATAAATGCACTTGGATCACTTAGGATTTATTCAGTATTATTTTTGTATTTTCCTGTTTGTGCATATGGTCTCAATTAAAGAACCTAACTTATAATTACAATGATCTGAACATATTGATGCTTCTGGAATTCCTTAGAACAGCAAATATTTGTTGCTTGTCACTAAGTTTATTCCTATTGCCTTGCAGGTTAACCGGCAGTTCAATTCAATTTGTAGCAGTATATTAAACTCTACATTTCAACGGTTACAAAATCAGATGTTACATAGATTCCAATCCATCAAAGCAAAGATGCCCCGTCGAGAATCTGCTCGTAGGAGTCACCCGCTGGCATGCGAGTCAGATATCATTGAAACCTTGCATATGAGACTAAGTCTTCTGCAGATGACTTTTGGAAAACACATAGAGAGGAAACATTGCTGTTTCTTTCCAGGAGAGGTAAGCTATAAATTATGATTACTGGTTATTATTAGACTAAATGGTTTCAATTACTGCAACTTACTGGTGGCTATATATATTTTTTACCACAGCTTAGAACAGATTTCTATCTCCTGCTCCTTAGAATTAATTCATCAGTCCAGATGCTTTGCTGATTGATTACGGATTTTGTGTTCACAGTCCATAATTGCTCTCAGAGACTAGGCTAAGTAGTAAGATATTGTCCAAGGTTATGTTTGTAATTTTATCTACTATATTTCTGATCTGAACCTGTGAACTGATTGGTTTACTGTATAAATATTTGAATAAACTTAATACATTTTTGGGTAAAGGCCCTATTATACTATTATAACAATAAAATTAAAGCAATAAATGAATTGTATCATCTAAATAATAAATATCATTATATATTGTGATGTTTCTATTGTTTATTTCTTACTTAATAATAAAAAAAAAGTTACAATACTGAAGCCGGGATAGGCTGCTAGTCTATATCTGTACAATTAAATAAAATTGAAGTGTCTGTTTGTAATTTAAATTAAACAGCTTTTCACTTATGCATATTAAAGTATATACGGTACTTACATGAAAATCTCAATTTTAAAATGTTTGTCTGTTTTTTTCTGACTAATCTCTGAAACGACTGTACCCATTTTGATTGGACTTTCACTCGCAGATAGCTAATGTTATAAGGAGTAACTTATGCCACTTATTCTTATCGATGAGGCCGCGATTCTGTGTAGTAGTATAGTTCCGTTGCATCTTGTATTATTAACAACTTTTTGTCAGTAATTTGCTTCTAGTGATATAATTATGGCATTTGTTTTGTCCTTATAAGCAAATCTAAGGACTGTGTTTTATTGGATCCGCTATTTTTTTTCTATCTTTGTATAGGTACCTATATGGAATTTGTTTTGGGTGTTTATTATAATAGTCACGAATCTTTTTTTATCAGCCAAACTTGCATTAATAACATGTTTGCTTTCGGCTACTAGACTTTACAGGAAATTAGAAGATTAGAATGAAAAAGCTTGCGAGCTATGTAGAAAGCAAAAACTCGGTACTTTCAAACCATTTATTTTGATGATTAAGGATTTCGCGTAAATGCATCTTTATCATTATTAGGTGCAGCGCAGACGACACACCTTTTGTACGACCGAGTCTAAATGGCGCGCATAAGGTCCGTCGCTCGACGTCGTTCTTTTTCTGTACTTCAAGTATAAAATAATACATCGCAATCTCTGCACTTCCATGGCGTGTACGTCTCTAGAGTTCTGCCGACAGAATGATAGAAGATGTGCGTAGTGTGCTATGAGTCTGAAAAATTGTTTACAACTTTACAAACTCGAATCCTAACGGAGGAACCAATACCTCTCCTGTCATGGCAATCAAGCATTCTTACAGGAACATATTTAATGGAATCCATTTAGTTCCTATGGTTGATTTTAGAAGTTAATCTAATATCTACACACAATCTAAGCTATGAAAGTTGGAAATCTTATCCAATAAAATATTTTATTGGATAAGATAACAAGATTTTAATATGATTTCGATAAAGTTAAAATAATGCCTACCTACAACATACTTTCTTTAGGTGGGAAATAATGCATCAATTTAATTTGAAGTACATTATAGATATCGCGTCTTATGGCGATCGGATTCGTTCAGGACACAAACTCCTTATTTTACCTGCTCGCCTGTTTATCCCTATCCCCTCCTGAAATTATAAATTAAATTAATTCTCTAAGGCTACCTTTTGTAGCGAAAAAAGGCTTGAAGGGTGTTTAAAAAGGGGATGAAAGTTTGTATTGGCGCCCGTCGTTATTAAATACTAGCTGTTTCTCGCGTACATCCATTTTTTTCCAATTCCTTGGGAATTTCTCAAATTCCTTTCTTAGTGCACATTTACGTTTTATGACAAAATTTTTCAAATTGGTCCAATAAACTACCGGAGCCTATTCTATACAAACCAAGAAACAATAAAATCCTTTCCTCTTTATAATATTAGTATAGATAAAGCAATGGAACTTTGTATTTAGGCAACTGATAACAAATATTTTACCCATAAAGATTTATTGAAATGTTTTTGAAATTTCGTCCTATGTTGAGGTGAAATAGGGGAAGAAAGTTTGTAAGTCCAAAAAAATCTACTGCTTACTATATTTTTATTGAAGAGATGTACATGATAAAGATTGATGTGTTCGTATTATTTGCAAAATTCGTATCCTAAAGTAACCAAAGTATACTTAAAGTAATTATGACATGGAGACGAAGTCGCGGGCAAAGCTGTATTATACAAACTAAAGACTGTTTTTTTTTTTATCCAATATCAATCTAAAAATAGATAGGTACTTTAATAAACTACAAAAATGTTAAATTTCTTTTTATAGATCTTAGATGAAGTATACAGTATTCTGTCATACTTAAAAACCACTACAAAATTGGCAAGACCTTACAAAGTGACTGATGAACTCTTCGACTTAACTACAATGGCCATGGAATACTTTAAAGAACACATTGAACCTAACTTGCCAGAGATTACATATTTTGGTACAGATTTCTTCGATATTACTACAGCATTTTCACGTGAGTATTATCAATAAAATAAAACGTTATTAACCTACAACCCCTAGCACATCTTGTATCACAATATTGTACTGGTAAAGACTCAATACCTTTTATTTTATAGGAGTGTCTATGAGTTTCTTGACAGAGACTCCATATATGATAATGTTCCATGCTTGTAAAAGTGAATTAAATATAAAACCTTTTTATACATACATCTGCATAGTATCAAAAATACATAGACAACAGACTTTGTTATTTTAAATATGTGGTTAATTATTTCAGCTGGCGAAAGTAGTAAATCGTACATATGTTTGGATTCACCGCCGCCGAGTGGTTTTGAGTCCTCGTCGTCGCAGCAGACTGGGGCGAATGTGTCTGACCGGCGGGTGTCCTCGCTTAACATGTACATGGAGGAGAGCCTCCCGCCGTCCCCGCCACCGCCGCAAAGCAACATGGTGCTGAGAAAACGGATACATCGTATAAAACAAGGAATGAAAAAGTAAGAAGCAATTTACGCACACAATTTTTAGTAGCAGTAAATTTTTTTTAACACTACTTATACCGTAACATATTTTTTTATTATTTTATCTACAGGTACAATGATCAACTGTCAGCATTACGCAGTGATCTTCGCAGTTGTAAACGTAAAACTGCCCTTCAACAAAAGCAAATTGCTGAACAACAAAAACAGATTGCTGAACAACAGAAGCAAACCTTAGAATACGCCAACCGCCTTGATGATTATGATAAGAAGAACGAAGAAACAAGCCGCAAGTTTCAAACTTTGTTGCAGGTAAAAAAGTAGTATTGGTATGTAGTTTATTTATTTATTTAAACTTAAGTTTGTAAATGAGTTCTTGGCGAAAGTGACGAGACAAATTTTTTGAAAATATATTTATGAATTTAGTCGTGAATAGCCACCCAAGCCGCATCCGCAACAAACTAGGCTATCGTCAAGAGCTTTTAAGCGTGTTCCTTGCTTATATTATATTTAAAGTTTAGTTTTAAGATAGGAGAGCTGACCTTTGTAAAAATGGATACAGTGATCATAAGTCCGCTTTGGTGTAACTGTATTCGTCTTAGGAGGAGAATGTAATATTCATAGATTTTTACTTCATATCCAGGAGCTAAACAAGTGTAAAACTGAACTACAATACTGGCGGTCGCGGTCCCCAGCCGTGCCGCCGCTTTGCGCTGAGTGCGGTGCGTCTCTGCGACTGTCGCCGGCCTCCTCACTGGCACAGGTAAATAAATATACTACTACAGTGTATGTTAGTTTTTGCATGAATTTAAATATCACATCAGACTCGACAAGAATATTGGTTTAATACACACCATCACATCTGTACCTATTCCCCGAAGGTCTGGGCAGATGTATACTAATGTGCACCCACAGTTCGTCGTTTATGTTTAGGTACTGTGGAGGTTTGATGCTCCACAATATCACGTGTCGAAGAATTTTTAAAAAGACTAATTTTCTGAGACCTGCAGCATCGACTGCTTTATTTTTTATCAAAGCTACAAATATAATAAAAAATCGCACATATCATTTCTTACGTACTAAAACAATAATACTTATTTGTAAATTCAAACATAGTTTTTATGTGACAGCTCTTTTAAAATCCACCAGAGTGAAGCGAATGCGAAGCCAACCTCATGAATGAAGAGATCGAAGGAACCTCCTTCGATCTCTGTACAGTGCCATATAATAGGGGGCGAACCTATTGACATGAATTTATAAATTATTACAAAAGGGAAACCATCATTCAACATTTCAGTGGGCGGCTGGCACAAGTGCGGAGTCGGCAGAGTCTGAAGTGACTGCAGGCGAAGCAGAGGTCGTCGCCGCCCCGAGCGCGTTGCCCGAGACCACCACGGAGTTGCCGCGCGCTGAAGGCAAACTTGAATCTAAATCAAAATCGGATTCGAAATCCGACTCCAAGTTGAAACCCGAGGCGAAAGTGGAGGCGACGGTGACGACTACGAAATCGAAACCAGAGCTTAAATCAGAAACCAGTAGTAAATGTAAACCGGAACCGAAAGCGGAAACCAGTTTGGAGTGCAATGCGTCCACGCCACCTACACGGCGCCGCGCCTCTGCCGACGCGGCTGGCGCCACGCCCGACCGCAAAAAACGCCGCCTCACGCGCCCGCGCAAGCTGTGAGCGAGCGCCGCCTCACGCGCCCGCGCAAGCTGTGAGCGAGCGCCGCCTCACGCGCCCGCGCAAGCTGTGAGCGAGCGCCGCCTCACGCGCCCGCGCAAGCTGTGAGCGAGCGCCGCCTCACGCGCCCGCGCAAGCTGTGAGCGAGCGCCGCCTCACGCGCCCGCGCAAGCTGTGAGCGAGCGCCGCCTCACGCGCCCGCGCAAGCTGTGAGCGAGCGCCGCCTCACGCGCCCGCGCAAGCTGTGAGCGAGCGCCGCCTCACGCGCCCGCGCAAGCTGTGAGCGAGCGCCGCCTCACGCGCCCGCGCAAGCTGTGAGCGAGCGCCGCCTCACGCGCCCGCGCAAGCTGTGAGCGAGCGCCGCCTCACGCGCCCGCGCAAGCTGTGAGCGAGCGCCGCCTCACGCGCCCGCGCAAGCTGTGAGCGAGCGCCGCCTCACGCGCCCGCGCAAGCTGTGAGCGAGCGCCGCCTCACGCGCCCGCGCAAGCTGTGAGCGAGCGCCGCCTCACGCGCCCGCGCAAGCTGTGAGCGAGCGCGGCTCCGCCCGGCCCTGCCGCCACGCGCACTCGTGACCACGCTACTTGCGCTGTGTCAATTATTCTCGAATCGTTGGTGAGTTAGATCATTCTTGATACATCTGCGGCCTGATGTTTTAAAAAAAATAGTAAACAACGGACCCTGAACTATTTCTGCGTTATGTAATACCCATAGTATTATTTATTTTCTTCGCCTCCACTTTAAATTAAATTGATAGTGCATTAAGCATGTCACAATAAGCAATAAACATGCGCCTAATTTATTGACCTGTGATGTTTTGCACGCGGTAAACAAGACTTTTCTATTTAGAATTCAAAGTACATCTTATTATACAATATGTTAAAAATGTCCTGTCCGACCCGAAAGGGGTATATAAGTATCCCAATGATATTATTATTACGAATGTGACTAGACTATCACCTGCCGTGGTATATTAGGCACCTGTGACGGTTGCCCTTGTAGCTATGTACCTAAGTAACGTAGGTCTATAAAAAAAAATACTATTATTCGGATTTTTTTTTTACTCGAAAACTGAAAAGGATTATATAAATGTAATCTAATATCGATACCTACTAATACCTTCACGGGTCGGACAGGATTTTCTTACCACGTTGTATATTTAGATTTAAACGTGTAATTTCGCTTAACCATCTATACATAGATATATATTACATACTGGTATTGGGTCTTATGTTAGTCTTCGCTGTGTTTCGGGGTCCATCAAATCGCTCCAATGAACTGAATAGGTATACCTATTCTTTTACGGTTACTGGCTTTGCATGGTTTATACATTAACATGATTTTTCAATGTATGAACAATCATATTTATGCTATACCCATAAATAATTGGGTTGGTTGTAAGTTGTGTGTTGATAGAGTTAGCATTGAATGTTGTATTCGGAGCAGGGTCTCCTTTTAAACCCGCTGTTGACGCGGGCTACCGTGGACCTGGTCTTGTTGAGTAATTATTAAACTTTATGTACGTACGACGATCCGCAGCCAGTAAATATTAATTTTATTCTGGAATGCATTACAAAAAGATTTGCATTCGCTCATAGTAGGTATAAATTCATATTTTATAGGGTTATTATATAAAAAAATGTAGTATTTAATTGGTAACTTTCTTGGAATATGATAATATTATTTTTAGTTGATGACTAAACAGAGTATTTCTTCTATTTTGCAATTTGTTAAACAAAGTCATTACATATTTTGATGCATGTTTAGCTTGAATATTATTATTATTGTTTCATAAATTGCAAGATAACGTTGTATATAGGCTTTTCCGAAGCTTAGTTGTAATAGTTTGATTGATTTGCAATTTCAACTGGGTTGACACAAAAAATAATTAGGCCAACCGTGAACAAATTAAAAAATGTAATTTATAACTATTGTAATTTTATCTCATATCTTAGGCATAATTATTCAATCGTACATTCCCCAATGAATTTTATGATGACCAAAAGCTATAATATTATAAACAATGCAATCTTTACATTCATTATTTAGTCTATTTATGCTAGACCGAATTTACAATTTGTCTGTAAATAGTTGGTTTCGAAAAATATTCTTACCAGTATCATCCTCGATCTAAGCGAGCTGCTTCATGTAGTCAACGCATACGGTGGCTTAGCACACCACGCCCTGCACTGTAACTAAAGTACTCCCGGTAATATTTTATTGCATAGTATCCCTTTTACTGTTTATAATAGGGGGCTATTATATACTGTTTTGCCTGGTTTACTTCAAGTCAACATAACTGTAAGAGCAACGCCACACGGGGCGTCGCCGATTTGTTCCGTCCGTATGATTTCAACGGACCGAGTGCTACACGAGCAAATGCTGTGAAGCAATGCACAACTCTCCGACGACAGTTTTTGAACGACAATAAAGTTGAATATTGTTGTTATTATTACGTCACCGCTGAAATGAACGCAATACTACCAGAAGATTTTGTTTCACCTTCGATACTATAAAAAATACCGAACTTTGCTGCGTTGTAACTCCAGCGTCTTACCGTGTAGCAACCCTCACTGTTTCGTCTCTCTGGTCCCATGTCAACAGACGTTTTTTAAATGAATGTAGTTCTAATTTGTATGTAAATCATCACAGCGTCAGCTCGTCGCAACGCCGACGTAACGCACCGTGTGGCAGCTCTCTTAGTGGTTTATAGCATATACAATGTTTATTTAGCTAGTCCATAACTACGTTATTTTCGAAAGTTACCTTATCTATTCTATACCTCATTGAAAGTCAGTACAATTTTATTACATTTCTGACAGCTTTCACTATAGCTACAAACACATTTTTTAATTTAAATGTTTGATAATATCACCCACTCAAGACTCATTAAATTTATTATGACAAACACTTGATTTTGTTTTTGGTTTGTTTACGGTAAGCCTTCGAATCAGATGAATGCAAATATTGTTCAGGGCAGTATTCTTATACCAAATGGCTTAATAGATTTCTTTATGATGAGATACAATGAGTTATAATTATTAAACAATATGTTAATGACTTAAGTACGGATAATTTCTACAATAATAACTGTTTCATTGAGGTGAAGCTATAGAACTAAAATGATTATTTTGAACTATTTTATGATTAAAATAATACCGGGATAATTCTTTACATAACTGGATCTATGAAAGCAAGTAACTGTTTTTTATTATGGTTTCTCTCATAACACATGATCGTTAACTAGAAGAAAATTTAGTTTGTTCAGTGTTCACCTCAAAGATTCAATGAATTTATTCTGTTTAAATTATGTTTGAGCTAAACAGTGCTACACCTTAATTACCATCACAGCATGTGGTATTCGTTAGTACTTCGCATATGATGTGGTGGTTATTCAGAGTAGTGCAAATAGTTTTAGTTTGTAGGTTTTACAGCCCTGATAATTTTAATTTAGTAGAATAGGTTTTAAAAAAGATTGTGAATAGAGGTGAAAGTTGAATGTTGTGTTTATTTGTAAATATTCTAAAAGTAAATCACATGTGTAATGTACAAAGGAATATATTTATGATTGTATAAATATACAACAGTGTAAATGAAATATTTTTGTGACATGGTGTATAGTTAGGTGACAGTAGACGTGGCATAAAGCTATTTTCCATACATTGTGTTGTAAGACATGCTCATGGGGCTTCACACAATTTTTGCATCATGTCACTAAACAACTTACGAACATATCAGCCAAATTCATCGAGTCATCATCGTGCAGGTTACCCAAACTATAAGCACTTAGTTCACTATTGTATTCTGTATCAAATACGCACAAATAAGTACTACATAATATTTATATTGACAGATTTAGTTGTTTCATGTACTGTTTGTGAGTCATTCACCTTTAATTGCGTTTGTGGTTTTCATACTACATTTTTATGTACATAATATTCTTAGTGCATATAATATATACATTATAAATATTTCCGAAGTTTTTTACGTACAGAAATCACGAGTACAAATATTTTTCGTTATAATGCCACCAAGGCTTCTATGTTTCGAATACAGTAATAATATTACTGATTTATAATATCTTTTATTAGTTTTTACAATTTGATATGCCACTCAGTTTCTAAATATAATATAAAACTACTAATACTATCGCTATGTTAGTTATCTCGAGCATTTTTATCATTGGGGTAAAAGGAGTCAACCTCACGTATTTGGACAATAAGAATTGTTAGTTACCAATTGTCTGACAGGTCTGCCACAGAAGCGAACATGCATTAGAATTTGTATTTTTAAAACGCTTGGGATGTTTGTCGGTTACTGAATTTTTTTATTGTTTTCGCAATAATTCCCCAAAATGCAACAAAATTTCGTAGGATTCACTAATGCGTGTTCACGGTATGGCAAAGCTACTCGTTCGCGAATTCTTTGCCATTATATTTGTGTATATAGTTACGATTGTACATACTATGTATGCTGTGTGTAGGACTGTAGATTGATTCACATTCTTAGAGTTGTAAGGGAAGTTATAGACTAAAAAGAAGTACACAGATTAATTTAATAATTGTTATTCAAATTTGAGTAAACGAAATCTGAGACAATGTCCTTTATAGACGCATATGGCGAGTATCTACCTCGCTCTATTACTAAAGTCAAGTGCAGCCACGGGTTGCCGGCTGTCGTTGTTATGAGATGTACTCAGCTCTGTCGGCGGTGCAATTGTAAACATTTTTATATGTAATAATATTCATTTGATGGCTATGATTGTTCAACGACCTAATAACAAAGTTAAACGCTTATAATTCTCGGAAACTCTTAAATATTTATTGGACTATTATCTTTTATAATTTATTTTAAACTTTAATCTCCTATTAAAGGTGAATGTTACAAATGAGTTTATTATTATCATTTAGCCAATTTATTATAGTACATTACGTACATAATAACACCTAGATTAAGTAGTCCCCTTGAAATTATTTTAGAAGTGCATGCAGCGGAGACAGGCGATCTATATAATTTTGTTAATCGCGTGTGACTGGGCAATGTCGCGTTACAAATGATTAAATGTATAATATTACTAATTATAATATTGTAATTATAATTTCGTGTCGAGTTTATCGTTGAAAGTGTTCCATTATATCTAAGTTAAAATTTGTGAAGAGTAAAGCAACTGAAATGTATTTAAAACAAACTGAAATGTATAAAGCATGATAAATACACTAACATCGAAAACTCGTTGACGTGTATGTGTCTTAGAGCTTAATGAACTAAACTTTTAGTATGTCACTTTAGATGAGAAAACGATTTGAAGTGAACATAATTGTGCCTAAATCAGTTAAGTACTTAAAGTCATTGTGAAAATATGTAAAATTAATGTGAGGACCGATAAAAGACTATTTGGTCTTGTGTACAATGTAGACACTATATTTTTATCATAATCCCTTTAAATGACGCAGAATCTTTAATAAGCATTTACTGTAAGGTATGTACAATAACTATTTTTAAACCGTTACAAAACTGCAATGATTGTTCTCGCCAGTTGTGTCAGTGTCAAAATCACTGGAATTTTTGTAAGACCCTAAACTAACGAGATTCTTACACTAAAAAAAGTGTGACATTATGTAATATCTATACACTATACATACAATCCATAACAATCCTGCAAATACTGCAGTTGAGGCAATGCCTGGTAGTTCTGATGGAAAAATCTACTATCCTAGATCCTACACGAGTAAGATTTAAATCATATTACTGAAATATTTGTGTAAAACTATTAAACTATTCTCCTTCATTCAATAGTGCAATACGTGAATATATCCATACAATGGTATTATTTTGGCAAAATGTGCAGTTTTTAATCTTCGTTACTTTAAAATAGATGCGATAGGGCTGTAAATTAAGGTATAATGTTGTTAGAGAAGAATATGATGTGCCGCTAAGTGCACTAACTGGAGTTATTATTTTGTGCGCTGGCAAATGTGTACAACCAGCAAGACTCAATTGCTGTAGATATTCTCTTTATGATAGTATTTTTATTAGACAAAAATACAATAAATGTGTGAAGTCCAATTAAGTTATGTTTTTATTTAGTTTGTATACATACCCTCATACTTCTATTATAGAAACGTCTTCATTGACAATTAAGTTACTAATTTAAATACAATTAAACGGGGCGCAGCGTCCGTGTGCAAGTTACGCAGCACATTATTGGAAAACCCCATCCGGCGGCGAAATAAGGTTCGGCATTATCGTAAGTATGAAGGCCTAATAAGTATGTGTGTGAGAACTGAGGGACTAGACTGAGATTACGAAAAAAACTATTGTAGGATTTAGTAGTATTGCTAAAACAATTGTAGGCTAATTCTGGGAATTTGTAGTAACATATTTTAAAAGTTACAGCCCTTAAAGTGTGGTCCCTCAGTCCTCACACACATTAATAAGTAACAGGCAGAATTTGCGGAACTTTGAGAAACTGTGGTGTCCCCAAGAATTGAAGTTGATTACAATTGTTTTACTTCAACCACACCTCGGACGCTCCATAAAAACCTCGGAAATAAAAATTACCACCACGCTACCACTTGAAAAGGACGATGATTGATAACAAACGTTACAATGAAGTGAGTTGGGCCAGTGTCAGTGAGGTAGGTAATGAATAAATAAATATCCTGGGACATTATAATAGCACCATCTAGTCCCAAACTAAGCAGAGCTTGTACTATGGGTAGGTACTAGACAATGGATATAATATTTATATATACTTTTTTTTTGTAAATACATGCTTAAAATACATAAACACCCAGACAAACACAAACACTTAGTTCATCATAATAATGTTAGTGTCCTGTGGGAATCGAACCCACGACCTCGTGATCAGCAGTCCGGTACTCGAACCACTAAACCACACGTCAATATTTATTAATTTTTGTTCAGACTGGCTAAAATTAACTTTCAACATACTTTTTAAATTCAGGGGGGAGAATTAACTGCTGTTCGGGTGTGCACACTGTGCACTTTAGTGGCGATAGCAAATAGCACTAACCACTTAGGCTTTCCCTAGGTTCCTAGAGGTGCTCGCAGGTGATAATTAATTGGCTATAAATCGATCTCATCGCTTCGCTTTGTAGCGCTTTTCTTGCTCACGTTTAAGTTTCATTTTCTTGTCTCCGTTATTTTATTAGGTCACCTACCTAGGTACATAGGTACTACCTACAATACTGTCATCGGTAAATATTGGTTAAATAATTACAAAATCTTAAGGACAGGTTGAACTACATAAATATAAGTTAGTAGTGCCTATCATTTAGCTTCACACATTTTATAGTCCGGAAAACTACACACCGAAAGCAGCTGACGTGCTTTCATTATAGGCAGGGGAATTTATAAGCGAGGGAAATCGTTGGTGGCGCACAGTTGTCTGTCGCAGTGTCGCGACGTCCGCGCCGCGGTTCCACCGATCACAAAACACGCTCGTACTTTCGTGCTATACTATTTTGTAAACAACAACCGGTGCACAAACATGGAAAAGTATTTGATTGAAAATTAATTGATGATTGTTAACTGATTTTATAAAGACACAAAAAGTGATTAGTTTATGTGATAAAAATGCAAGTTGTTGCAGCTACGGTAATCGTGTTCGTGCTTTTGCAAGGTATGTTCCTCGGTTAAATTAGAGAAAAAGTTAAAAAAGTTCGAGAGGCTCAGAACAAAAATGACAAATGGATGAAATATCCCTGGACGTTGATAGACTAAATAAGAGCTTTCCACATTTTCCAAATCTAATCCAATACCAAATATCCAATTTATATACAACTAGCTTTCCGCCAGCGGCTTCGCCCACTTGGCTGGGTATTTCTTATAACTTACATCCCCTATTTCAACTCCTTATTCGCAAGTAGCCTATGTCCTTTCTCAAGCTCCAGACTGGCTGTGTACTAAATTTTTTTAAATCGGTTCAGTAGTTTTCGCGTGAAAGCGCGACAGACGGACAGACAGAGCTGCTTTCACATTTATAATATTAGTAAGGACTCCAAGATCCTCAATATTGATTACTCGTTAGCCTAATGGTTGTAAGCACGCTTGAGGTCCTGGGTTCGTTACCCAGGTTGAGCAGTATCGTAGTTTTTTTATGAAAGTAATATTATGTTCATGGGAGCTATACATACTACACCTCCCACTAAACCTTCAAACTTTGTACACGTCAAATTTTAGACCCGCAAGAATAGGGAATATGCGTCTGACTTAAAAAAGGCCAATTTTTTTTTTTATGAACTTTATCGTTTTAGAATTATGTCTATGTAGATATTTTTTTATATTATTTCTTTTTTGATGAGAAAATAATTATTAAAAACTCCAAAAAAACTGTTGGAAATTCAAATCACTTGAAACGCAACACTATCGGTCAAATGGAATATGACGTCAAAGTCTGTCTGTTGTACGTGGTTGTTTGGTTGAGAGAACGTAGACTTTGACGTCACGGCAAGCGCGCCAAAATCGCGGGTGTTTAAAATGCCAATATCTGTCTCATAATTTAATATTTTTTTTTGTTACTTAATTTTAGTTTTAAGATGCTGTTTTAAATTTACATAACGATATAAAGTATCGTTTCAAAATATATAAAAAAAATGTGCATATTCCCTATTGAAACAGTACCTACCCAAAGTTTGTAGAGTCCTAAACAAAGTTGTAGGTAGATAGGTACTAGTACCTCTTTCTTTACTAATATATGTAATAGGTACTTAGTATTTACTTACCTTACTTATGTCGAAAAATCTTTTCGTGTCCTTCTTAAAATGATTAGCATTTTAATCCGTTACATTATTATTATGCTGGCTGGCTGCTTCAATAATGAATTGCCTTTATAAAGGTAATTAAGGAATGTCAGCCGTCTTGTAGTAGCCGTTGCAACAAATAGTTCACTACCTATAAGCTAGCTAATCTAATTAACCACTTATCTAGGAATATTTAAAATAACATAGGCAATAAGTTATTAATATTCCAGTGAAACTGTGAAAGCCAAATTCATGACACATTCAGGTATTTGCCAAGATGGGCCGGGTCGGCGGAGTATAGATTGACTAATCATCACAAACAGCGCAGCCTCGGCCTCACACTGATTATTTTAGCATAAGTAGGTAGAATAGAATATTAAATTCTTACTTACCTAGATTCCGTAAATAAATAATATGATAATATATGATACCTACAATGCAAGTGGTAGTAATTAGTTATTATGTAATATCAATTATTTACACAGATCAATCATTGAAATTTACTTTGACGTTTTGATTAGCGCAGTCGCTTAGCCAATGGTTCTACGTTCTTCGTGTCGCAGGCTCGATTCCCGTAGTACTGTTCATAAGAACTTGGGTACCTACTTATGTACATAACCAATACAACATAGGTACATCTATCTATACAATGTCTGTATACAGCGAAGGGCTAGGCAGAGGCGCAGTAATCACCGGCAAACTGTCCGTGTACCTTCACGAACAATTTGCCGGTGATTACTTATTACGATTCTAGCTCAAACCTGAACCTAAGAAACTTTTTTCTTGGTAGGTATGGGGATACTAGGCTGTAATCCTAGGTCCCACACTAATATACGGTGGAAGGGAAATCTACGCACATCCGAATAGGTACCATGAGTTCAGTACATGATTCTGGACGCTCCTGCGTAGAAATTTTTTGTTCCTTTTTTATATTTTTTTCAAATTTTTCTGCTGTTTTTTTACTTGAACGTGTAGAAAACATTATTTTTAGCTACCCAAATTACATTTATAATTTAAAAAAATATTACTTATTTCATTTATTTCGGATCGCGCGCGCGATATCATTCACCGTGGAGCGTTATAATCGCGATTTTAGCAATACACTGCGCGCTCAAAAATTTCAATATCTGTAATAAATGATCATTTTCTACATAATTTTATTTTGGACCTTGAGGGAAACCTTGTCACGTCGTTTGTGCGTCGCTGTCCCTTCCACCTTGTATATGCTGGGCAAGCAAACCCACCCATTGCCGCGTGCCTTAAACCAGATAAGAGAGAGAGTAGAGACAAATCTACATTCCGAGCTGCTGCTGAAGCTTTGATGAAACACCTCGACCTGAACCCCAGAACGTTTAGCAGCCACGCTTGTTGAAGCAATTCTTTAAAAATATTTGTATGTTCGGTGCGAGTCTGTGATTGTGCATGTAACATTTTTGTCTAAAAAGCCAGCTTTGCCAGAGCTAATTCTACCAGTTAGTACCTAATGTAAAATATCGTATCAAAAACAAAACAAACATTTTACGATGCCATTGTTGAAATGCAGGTGGCAAACAATACCACTTCGTTTTCCTAATTTCCTGGTCTTCTAAATAAAAGTGATTCACTTCAATTCGTGAAACACTATTTTATTTACATGGGACTTAAACTAGGTTGTGATAATGTTTGTGGAATAAAGTGGTTTTAAATGACCAAACGTGCCAACACTGACTAAGGTCTTGGAACTTGACATGTTTTAGTTCCGAGTTCCTTGATGTGGTATATAAAATAAATTATCTCGAATAAGATGCAAGTATTGTCTTCTTATGCAAGTATTGACATACTTATTTCGAATTATCGAATGTAGAACATTTCTTGTGTTAGCAGGCAAAGCTCAAGTGATTGACTGATTCACCAACAGTCTGATTGCAGTTATGTACATATTATTTTCTATTGTGTTTTAATTATCCGAAGGATTATAATTATGGTACATAAGCTAAGCCATAAACCATCTGTAGGTACGTACAAATCTACAAAATATTTCAATTCATCATAGCATCATCAACTCATTTACTGCCCCACTGTTCGGCACGGGTCTTCTCTTAAAATAGGATTGGCTGGGCTATAGTCCTGTTCAATCCAGCAATGAACCTAGGTACCTATTTATAAACGATCGTTGATTTTCTGGTTCAAATAACAAAACAAGGTAAATATAAAGGATACTCGAACGTTAATTATAGTCACAAATATGTCTATTTACTCGAAGTAGGTATACTTATAATTTATTTTGGTTTATAATACCTACACTAGTCAAAATTTTCTTAGGTATATTAAATAAAATAGATATAATTTAATTTTAGTACCTAAGGAAATGTAATAGCAAATTGTTTAACGGAAATAAATGATTATTATTATTATTATTTACAATCTTTCCTGGATTGCCAGCTTGTAACTGAAACCCAATCCTAGTTAGTACTAATACTAGGTACCTACTTAGCACTAACTAGGAGTGGGTTTCACTGACTAAGAGTGGTACTTACTACTACTAATTCGGTAGGTCTCTAATTTTTAAACGCAATAAGTAATATAATTTACAAGACTATTAATGTAATTAATTCTAATTGTTTAACCTTACCTACATAGATAATAATCTTAATCAAATTCTTTACTTAAATTTCCTGTAGTGCAAATTACTGCAAGGAAACAAAAACGTGTACTTTTGTAGTCTGCGAATAAAAGTTTTGATATTTTACTAGATACATAACCGTACCTATTATGTCTTTAAATAATTTATTATTCATCAACTTAAATGCGTGGTAGAGTCTGTAGAGTGATGAATTGTGTCCGAGGAGAAAAGATTAAAAATTTTGCCTCAGGCTGCTTAAATATTTCGAATTTAACATTCCAATAATTCTATTGATGATATTGGTCTATTCTATATGATAATTTAATGGTGAAACTTGAAGCGAAACTTATAAATTTTACCGATAATTTTTAAAGTTGCACGCTATGGTTGCACGCTCTTAAAATTATTAATAATATTGAGAAATACCCGAAGCCGGAAGAACAGTATGATAATACATTGACGTCATTTATTTTGTAATTTCTCAGATTTAATGTTTACTATCAATTAAATAAAGGCCATAATGAGAAAAGGAAAGTAATCTTGCGCAGCCTACTATACGTTACTTTGCAGCGAAAGCAAACCTATAGGCAGGTAGTTGCCAAGTAGGTTGTAATAAGTTTTGTAGGGTATAGTTTAATTTTTGTAAGGTAAAATTACTTTCTTTGAAAATAAGGTATTGTGTTTTTAACTTCGTCGATCGTAGTAGCTAGCTAGGTACTTGATATCTACTTAGTCCTAATAAAAGCATACCGTAGCTCTAGAAAGTTCGTAAAGAATTATAATCAAGTGTATTTTTTTTCTAGCGCAGACACTAGCTAGACTAGAACAAAACTGTGAGTTAACTTACCAGTTTACCTACGTAACAGTAGGCACATAATTAATACAGAAGTGTATCAAAGTTAACTTATGTTTAATGCAACTTGCAAGAGATTTGCAATGACATTAATTGGTTAACTATCTGTCACTTTCTGATTTCAATCAGCTGTACCTATCTACTGTAGGTAATGTATAGGTACCTTACTTAGATACTTAGGTACCTTTAATAGAACTTGTTAATTAATCTACATACAAACGTAGATATTTCCTACGTAACACTACTTATACTAATTTAAACATACCACAATTTGACAAATAATATTACGTAAACGTCGGGATTAAATAATATCAATATAACGCGATCAAATGCGTAAAATGTAGTTTTATTTCAAATAATATTAATATACAAGCATGCATAATGATTAATGAGTTTCTTCTTCCGTCTGATTAAAGAGAGTTTCTGTTTCGCATTTTATGGTAGTTTATAAGTAGATAATCGAATCTAAAGATATATATCAAACTCACGCGTTGGTTAGGTATAACGAAACTTGGAAACCGTATAATCGCAAATAGGAATTAGGAATCACGCAACACCGAATTACAATAATATCTATAAAATAAATTATCATGAATAATATAATGTGTGTGTTTACATAATAATCATATATTATATTCTGAGATTTTTATAAAATAACCAGCTGACCCGGCAAACGTTGTTTTGCCATATAGGGGTGGGTCAACCTTATCATTGAAGGGTATGAAAAATAGATGTTGGCCGATTCTCAGACCTACCCGATATGCACACAAAATTTCATACAAATCGGTCCAGCCGTTTAGGAGTTTGGTAACAATCACCGCGACACGAGAATTCTATATATCAGACTAGCTTTCCGCCGGCGGCTTCGCCCGCGTTTTCTGGGTATTCCTTATAACTTTCACCCCCTTACAGCCCTTTTTTCGCATAAAAAGTATACCATGTCCTTTCTAAGGCTCTAAACTATCTGTATATCAAATTTCATTAAAATCGTTCAGTAGTTTTGGCGTGAAAGCGCGACAGACAGACAGACAGACTGAGTTATTTCACATTTATAATATTAGTAGGTAAGGATAACGGGATTTAACTATGCCGCGAACTGTCCGATGCTGTGGTGTAATAATAATAATTATGTAGTTCTCACTCCGCATGAAACCTTTTCTTCATCAGTTCAAAGCTTTGCTGGCAAGCTGACTCCGCGTCCTCATCCGTATCCGTGTAAAAGTTTAGCCTTGGACGTGGTGAGGTTTGCTGTGCTTGCATTCTTTTGTGGTGTTAGAATTGACTCATATTCGTTCGAGTAGGATATGACGATGGGCGTAGTACAATCACTACAATTGTAGGTACCCACTTACCTGCGACGGCTAAGTAATAGGTGCGTCACCTAAGTGGCACATGGTGCCCACATGTGAATTAAATATCGTACCCTTTGGATGATTGCTATTATATTGATTTTGTGCAAAAAATAGACACTGCATCTAGTAGAAACGACAAAAACTAGTGTTGGCAGTTCAATTAATCATACTTCAGTAAATAGTGGCCACAGTCGTTTTTAAAAAGCTTAGTGAGTGGTTAAACTGGTTGGACATTATCGTTTTTCTGTATTCTGTGACAATATTGATTAATCTGCCATCTGCCAAACCTATCTTGGTTGCTCGTTACAGCTCACTTCTTGATTTTACACACACACACACACACACTACAAACTTAGTACATATATGTAGAAATATTAGTTAGTTAATACATACTTATTATTAAATACCAATGCTACTTATTAATAAAACTAAATTTTAAAAAGTAAGTTAACAAAACTGTTTTATATTCACAGCTTTTTCTGTAACGAAGTATTGTATGAGAATGATTAAAAAAATAGTTTTGTATTTCAGTCTCTTAGACATTCGTATTGCTCATGAATTGAATTAATTAAACTCATTATACGGTCTGTTTCGTGAGCAAGTTTACGTTAATTTTCATGGACATTTATATTGCTTGTAAAATCAGGTGAGTTTACTTTGGCCTGGATTAAAGCGCCAAATGCATTCGGAAATCTCACATAAATAACAGATTAAATTAAACCAATTGTTATTTCTAGTCCCTTCGTTTGGGTTTTTGACAATGTATTATATCTTTATTATAATTATATTTTTTATTCTATTATATTTTTTGTGATTGATGATCTGAAAAGTAGGTACCTACATACCTAATGTATAATGTCACCTTAGGTATATAGGTTCTAAAGTATCATATAGTCATAACCAATTGGATAGGATAGATAGGAAAATATCTTGTTTCACCTAGTTGAGTCATTTTTAATGATACTATCTACTTATTTATTAATAGAATACAACCTTATTACAGTGTGTAAATATATAATGTGTAGTTTACATGAATAGTTTGCTTATTCATTACGGTAATGAGATGCTTCCGCTGTCATAAGTGTTTAAACTTATATATTTGGGTATGTAGGTAAGTATACCTATTATTAACATTATTTATGTAGTGTTATAACAAATTGGTCATCAAGTATCTAATTGTGTAACATCCTCAGCGCATGTCCCTATATTATGGGAATTACCGCTTAATTACCTATATACATAAAAATAAATAAGGTAAAGGAAAAATAACCAACCGACGTAGCATTTACCATAATACTAACATTGTTTCTCTATAGTAATTAATTGTAATTAAGTGGGTATAATCAAAAAAGCATTCCAGCTCTACGATAAACCCAGAAGGTATTTAATGACGATATGTAAGTACCTACCTCCATAAATATAATTACTATGTTGCTGTAGTCATACACGCTGCCATCAATCCATAAAAAACCGATCACAAGACTTCGTGTCAACGTACCGTGTGGTCAATCGTAGTGAAGCGATCAAGCATACTTCATGCTACATCTCTCATTTTTTCTGAAGTTTGTGGTTTTAGAAGCAAACATTGATGACGGCACGTCCGCTCGGTCGATGTCGAGTCACTCGGCTAAACTCGGCTTAGCGATCTACCAGTTACAATATTAAAAAAAAGAGTACCTATCTTGTGCTACTTGTCTCGAGATATTTTAAAACTTATTTAATTACAAATACCTACTTACTTAGAAAAGAAATATGCAATGAAAATGAAGCAAAGTACCTACGTGCAAAATTCGTGATTTCGTGAATATGGTACGAAATGAGAAAATGAAATCATATTACTGGGAAAATTATAACTTTCCATGATAACTTTCGATAAAATACCTAAAATTTGATTCCGATAAGCCACGACGGAGGTATGAATTATTTATACATTCATTATTATTGAAGTGAAAATGACTTATATTAAATAACTAGTCGGACATGCAAATAGAACACATATTTGTAAATCGTTGCAGGTATCTAACTTATGTATCAGTTCTTGAAATGAAAAATCGATTGATAAGTAATAACATAGTTACTAAGTTGCTGGAAAATTGCATGCTAGTTACAATAAAAACTATAATTATCTATTTTTTCAATTCTATCTACTATGTATTGTGTGAACTTGGTTTTAATTGTATAGACATGGGTCATATACATGCAAACAAATGCCTGTGTATGAGTACGAGATAGGTACATACAGTCTAGAAATATATAATACTTACGTTCTTTTTACGTGGTTTACACTTTGTATTAACATAATTAATAATTAATTAATAATCACACAACTGTCCGTCTTGTATGGGTCTGAATGTTGGGCTACAAAAGGGATGCATGAAAGGCATGCAGCTGAGATGAGAATGCTACGAGGAATGTGACTTGTGGAGTTGTAGACTTATGACTTGTGGAATGGACAGGGGCAGGAATGAGTATATAAGGTGTAGCTTGAAAGTGGCACCGGTTACTGAACTGAAAATTTTGCAGTAACCATTTATCGTGGTAAAAGAAATATGGTAAGAAAAAATAGATGGACTGTGTGAGAAAGGACATGACCACAATTCCACAAAGGACGAGAGATGACGGCTAATAGAGATGTATAGAAGAAACAGGCACACTGAGGCCAGGAGGATGATGATGACACAATAATTCATGCCCATCTAAACATGGAACATTTGTTACGTGGGAATTAACGACACGTAGCAAAGCAGCCAGTCGTTAGCTACTGTACCAATCGAGCAATTTCTGCATTTCAGTCACACTATAGAGAAACATCGTGCGGTTGGTAGCAACCTGACTTAGCCTAGGCCTTCCAACAGTTTCTCCAGTTGTGTGTACCCAACCACCAATGTTCAAAAAGGAGTTTATACCGATTGTATGATAAATAAATACCATCTATTATGTAAACTATCCGAAGCCGGATCCGAGATTCATTTCTGGGGGCAGGGGCCGGACAAGGAGTGTTGGCTATGGGATAATCATTGATAGATAAGTAGGTATATTCGAAATCGTTGGGTATACTAATAAGAGTTGCGTTTGTGGTTTGATTATTTCTTTCGTTTTGCTCTTGGCAAAGCGGTCGTGATCGTCATGCAGTAGCATTGTTGATGACATTACCCTCACGATATCTCGCCATCGTTGGTTGGGCTATATAACTCAAATTTAGTTATATTATTTAAGGTAATGTAAAGTATTCAAACAAAAAAGTTTCAGCAAACCTATGGAGTTGTGTGCAATCCTGAAAAATTTTAAACTTTATTCAGTTGTTTTAAAAAATTATGGAGTATGGGAGTCTCTTTTAAGTATTAAAAAAATATATATATGCAAATCTTACATTTAGCTACCTAGACTAAAAAAGTTAAAATCCCTATATTAAGTACCTAGGTATGGAATCGCTCTATGCTGGAATATATCAAGCCCGCAATCCAAAGTTATTCCGCTAATTAAGATACCTATGTATAGAGCCCAGATCACGATCGCATACTAATGAACAGTAACTATACTTTACATCCGTTACTAGCTATAGCTGCTAGACCACGTGTCCGCTATTATTTTATTACCTCCAATAAATCATAATGAATTGTTTTTATAGCTGCTTACAATCTTAACATAATACTCGACGAATAATAATAATTAATTATAATTCATCTTTCGCTCAAAGGACTGAGAAACATAACAATTTATTGAATTAGTCACATTGCTTTGAGCGTGCGAGTTGTGTATGAGTGACGTTCATCTTAGTTTAGTGAATACACATAAGTAATCATATCTAGTGTTTGTATACCTAGTTCAATATAATTTAATTAATCCATCGTAGAAACAGCGACTCTTCGAAGTTCGATACAATTATTGTTCTATCTTGCTGCTAGTTGATCCTTTTTTTTAACCCTTTGACCGCCACGGTCGGCTATACTCGACAAATCAGAACGTGCTCACGACACTTTCGTCGGCAAATGTCGACAAAAATATAACTATTATCATAAGCATGGCGCAGGGAACATTTTTTTTCTTTATTGACATGGCGGTCAAAGGGTTAATGAAGGAAAATATCGGCTGGCGGGCAGGACTCGAACCTGCGTCTTCGGTACACCAGACACTTTGACCTTTTTGACACTTTTCGCTAAATTAAAATAACTTGTAATCTTAGCATGGAAAATGCTTAAAAAAAATACAAAAAGATAGTTAATCCTTGTTAAGAGACCCTAAATTTATGACCAAGGGATAAGCTTGATGGAAACTGCACAATCACAACTCATTTCTGACTGAATAACAACTAGTTAATTCTTGAAATGAAGGTTTCGATGAAATAAAAACTTCATTTACTGTCAGAGAAATTGTTTGCCAGTGAGCTTTGTTTTTAAACCTAGATAATCTAGATATGAGTAAATAAAAGTCTTTGCCATCATACGTAACTTTATACTTCTAAAACTGACCTGCCAATTACTACGTGGTTATTTGTTTGAAAAGAAATAGTGTTGTACTTACTTACATGAAATTGAAATTTTATGTTTTTGAAATTCGTGGTAACATTTTGTTGTAATGCTATACCAGATACTTAGCCAGCTAATTAAAAAACTTAAAAAATAAAACTAATAAAGACAAAATCGATTTGTTCACTTGAAGGTATTGTAAGTAACACTATCTTAGTTTAGGCTCTAGCCTAAATTAAGAGTTATAGGTACATAATGTACGTTAGCAGTAGGCCTACATATATAGGCAGTGGCACATAAATGGTACCTATGTACCATGTACCTATTTATAAATTAATAGGTACCTACACAAATGTAATACAACTTCATACGTTCTTGTAATAAATTACAATAGATTACCTAGAGATCATCAAGATATGAATATTAACATATTTGCGGAACTACACAATAGCTAATTATAAAGCTTTACAGATCCAAATTACTAGGTACATTATTCTCAGATAGGTACGCGGTAGGTAAATTAATATGAATGATCAGGTACATACTTCAGAAAATCCTAAAAATACGTTGTCTTTTTTGTAAGTATAATGTTTACAAATAAGAGAATAAAAGGATTTTAAGAATAATTATTTTTCATATACGAACGAAGTAGTCTTTAAACCGTACTGAATGTTGATGAATAGAGCATAATTACTCCGATTCCACAGTTAGGTGCGCAAACATGGAAACAACCATTTATTTTTAAGGTGTTTTTAAAGACGTAAACATTGTCTTACGCGGTTCACTAATGCAGGCAATAAGCACCCACCATGTGTAAACAATTTTAAATTGAGTTTAATAAAAAAGAAACCCATTAAATCTAACGAGTGTGTTCCATTGAATGTTTTTTTTTAAAAGGGTTCATTTATAATAGTCATCAGGTCAGCCAGGGCCATCAAGTAAATATGTACCTACCTGAAACTGTGTGAAACCTTTATTTTATTATTATAACTTTCATCCCCTATTTCAAACCCTTACAGCCCTTTTTTCGCATTAAAAAGTAGACTATGTCCTTTCTCAGGCTCTAGACTATATGTGTACCAAGTTTCATTCAAATCGGTTCAGTAGTTTTGGCGAGAAGCGCGACAGACAGACAAACAGACAGACAGAGTTACTTTCGCATTTATAATAATAGTAAGGAGTAAGAATAAGGATATTAGTAGGAATAGGTAGGTACGCCTTAATTGCTTATCCCGAAGTCAATAAGTTTCTTTTTCTAACGATGAAGTCGCGAACAACTTGTTATTGTTAATTGTTATAATTCATTATACCTCTTCAGATACATTTGAGATAACTCTAACATCAGATAATTACGTCCGTTATTATATTATATGAATCCTGAGAAATAGGTACAGTAGGTGCCTCTAGCTAACTGCAGAAAATATTGTTGTTCGTGTCAAACATAACTTTAGGAAAAAAGACTCCAAGCATTTTGTCGTGTAGGTTTTGTAGGTACTCTCAGAATCAACTACTTAGGTCGGTAGGTACATAATATAAAACAGCACTAAGACATTTATTTTTCACTAGCTTCCCGCCAGCGGCTTCGCCCGCGTGGTCTTATAATTTTTTCCCCCGTTTTTGCAACATTTTTCATTACTACTCCGCTCCTATTAGTCGTAGCGTGATTATATATAGCCTATGTTACTCGGGGATAATGTAGCTTTCCAAAGGTGAAAGAATTTTTGAAATCGGTCCAGTAGTTTCGGAGCCTATTCATTACAAACAAACAAACAAACAAACAAACAAATCTTTCCTCTTTATAATATTAGTATAGATAAATAATATGTCATCAAATAATGAATATTCAAAAAGCATTCTGTTGTTTAGAATACAAAAAACATGTTATTTTTTGTGTCAATCCCCAAAATTATACAGAACAAAATTGTTGTTAATATTACGACGTTTCCATAATGATGCTTCATAGCACCATTATGGAAACGTCGCAATTACGAAATAATATCTATTACCGACATGAATTCATAACCACTAGGTAAGTATAGTCAACTGAGATTGTAAAGTTTTTCGAATATCAATAATTGTCGACTTGACTTTACTACCCACTTATCCACATTTGGGTTGGTAAGTAGGCGAAAACTGCAATCTTGCAAAATTACTTGTTATCGTTTGGCAAGAATTCCTTTAACGTTCATTGCCTTTAGTTTCATCATACTTGAGAGTGTAAAATAATTAGGTATTAATTGGATTAAATGTACGTGCAATTTACTACGTTACCGTGTATGTTATAATTAAACGAACATTTGGCGCAATAGGTACAGCTAGCTAGATGCAACGACCATAAAAAGAATTTATGTGTTGGACTGAAACCAAGAGCAATCATTAGATACAGCTTTTATATTTACATTTGTTTTATTGAAACAAACAATGGAGTTTGATTTACAGGAGTCATTTTGGTACTTATTTTGTACGCTGAAAAGATGAAGGTCAAGTGTGCATTAAAAGGTTGACATAAATATTTCCTATTGTATCTTAGTAACATAACTAATGAGGAGCTTTGCGTGCGTCACTCAATTGTGTCCATGGATTACGGTATTAGGAAAATTTATATTTGCTAATTTTTAACGGATTTTGTGACAATGAAACATTATTTGTTTTAATCACAATATCACTGTATTGGTAAGGTACCTATCAACGATTGCAAAAGAACTACCTCACTCAGTGATATTGTAACTAACCGCATATTGTGTACATTTTTATTTTGCAGTTATTTAACGCTTATTGGGTTATAAATTGACTGTCTCACCCGAGTCATGCCAAATAATTCATGTTCTAATTCATTAACACCTGTGTTGTACCACGTCACTTGTCAACACAAAATGCAATATTGATATGTTTTCTTCACGAATCGAATATCTAAGATAGTTATATCTAATACGTGGTTTTAGAATGATTGACGTGACAACTTAACACGCTGTTATACAAAAATACACATTTACATATTTAATCTTTCCTACTAAGGATTTTTTAATGTTTCTGTTTCACCACCTCTGGATAGCCGCTACCCGCCGAATGAATTATCTGTTTTATCAGTAAGCTGTGAAACAGGCCCTTAGCTCAGTCAATATAATCTCTTTGTACTGTGCCCTTAGCCTTACAATTTTATCTTATCTTTTGTACTAGTTATGTGGGTACTTATATTTTTTCCTATAAGGATGTGACTCAAGTTTGATATCAATAAATGAAGACGAAGTTACATAAATACCGTATAGGCATAGGCACAGAGTACGCTCATGTGGTATAGGTAACGGCACAATTACGCACACCTAAGTACATAATTATTACTTATTATTCGACATATTAACAATAGGTATTAACTACTTGTTTCAATCTTTGAAAACACTAAACACAGTAGTAATAGTAACGAAGCACGTGTGGGTATTGTAACGGACACATACTTGATTTTTTATGCTCAGAATGCTATGCTAGAATGGCTCTATATTGTCACCCAGTCCCGATTATGTAGATTTGTGTATGAAATAATTTACTAGTCACAAACATACCATAGGTAGGTATCGATCACTGATATTCCGGAACGATTAGTGAAAGAAATACTTATTAACAAAGTGCAGGATGTACTCTACACAATTTCCAGTTCGCAGGCATATTTTGGGCCGCATGTAACAGGGATATTTAGTTATCTACCTACAATAAAATTGTACTTACCTAACCACAGTCACGAGTAAAGATATTCTATAAACATTTACAGAAGTGCTAAAGCGATATTTTCATGGATGAACGATTGAAACTTTGAGATAACACTAATGTCACTATAGTGTTGGTTGGTAAATCCTATGTTCGTAATACCACAAAATTTCTTCCCATTTTTATTTTGCTCGTGACTGTACCTACCATGTTTATTGCAGGTTTACGTCTATAACAACGGAAGACAGGTGTGAAAGTCCCGTGTATGTCTCATCATAAGTTAACATAGCATGAGTGTAATAACTCATGCGAAATTCGGTCTTCCAAATATAGGTTATTGGATAGTTATACCTTAGTACCCACTGATAAACAACAAGACCACACCATTAGTTGATGATGCATGGATACATGGCATAAACTCGAGTCCTAAACACAACAATGTTTATGAAATTTAGTTCACACACATGTTTTAACGTAGACACTAAAATTTGTCGTTGACGACCCCGCTTACAAGTACGGAGTACAATCTTCATTTGTATGCAGAAGTGGTCTCAAAGTAGTTTGTTAGTCACAGAGGTCTCCACTCCGCTGTCTGAACTCGAATAACGGACCTGCACCACAGATTATTTAATAGTTTCTACCTCCACGGAAACAATTAAGTACGTATGAATAAGTAAGGTTTCTGTTGTGATTCAAATTATCTCCGAAGAACTACTTAGATAAAATTACTCATGCCGAAGTGGCGAAGTGTGATCAATTGTAATTAAATTCAAGATAATAGAATATTATTCTGGTTTGCCTATTGCTGGTAATACTTACCCATTTATTGTAGGGACGCATCAAGAAAAATAGTTGTCTTGTCATCTTCACGACCGGAGATAATTTGTTGTAAAGTCGTGCACCACGATACTTACTTTTACTTTTATTTTTGGTAAGTTTTTTATGATAAACTTGAGCCGTAACTCGGTTTCGTAAACAGTTTTGTACACTTACATGCGAACCTTAAAGAATATAATTATTAAGCAAGTATACTAATAAAATATAATTAAATGCATTTAGAACGTATTTTAATTGTAATAGTCCGGATTTTAAAATATTTTATAATTGTCTTGTGGAAAGAAATAATTAAGGGTTTGAAAAATGTCAATATGGAAAACATTTTCGACAGCATTCACATCGTACAGAAAGAAGTACATGATTGGCCCAATTCTTCAACTGGGCGTAGTCTTGTAGCCATTTTTATTTACTTAACTTTCAAGAGTAAGTAGGTACATAGGTAAAATTTTGAGGTGGTTATAAACAATGGGAGATCGCACTGATACCTAAAAGACGCCTTGACCTAGTTGTCACCATAGCGGCACTTTGTAATTGACGAAAGATAGCGCTTTCGAAAATGTTGTGAAGATGGGAGACCCACTGGACTGTCGACAATGGGTGCCAAGGATGGGCTGACTTGAAGAAGACACACTGAATGACAAGACAGAGATGCATTTAATTAGGTAGATAAAATTTCAACTGGTGCAACTGGCATCAGTTGGCATTACTTTGTAAGATCCCGAGAATTTACAGACAAGCCAACAATCAGTCGGGCGACGGCTACCGGCGCCTGCGCCATGTCATTATTGCGCCAAATATTCAGATAGATAAGTACCTACATACATATCGTTGAAATCAATTAAGCATGTCAGTCGTATATTTATGAGTAAACAATTGAAAGATAAAAGAGAGCCATATCTCCTGAAACGTTTCCTGTATGCAGTCACGGTCATAAATCAAAAATCAGTTGTGGAAAATGACTGAAATCGAATCATAGTAAATGGCGTTACGAGTTGCGTGACATTGGCTCGGTACACCAAGGTAAAGTTCACGCCAAACTTATTGTCCGGGTTGAAGTTAGCACGAGCTAAGTTTAACCCGGCCGTAAAAATCGGAGAAAGAAAAATATTAGATTAGAATAAACAAAAACGAAAGCTCAAGTCGTAGGCTGTTGTTATAATTTATATCCACTACTTTTCTTTCTCCGATTTTAACGGCTGGGTTAAAATTAGCTCGAGCCAACTTCAACCCGGACAAATAAGTTTGGCGAGAACTGTACCTACGTTATTTAATTCATGACGAACGGTGTGTACGAACGATTGATTGTCTTGTTTGGTGAATGCACTGACGTAGTTACAAGTGAGCCTAGTTCTCGTAATAGTCGTAATGTTTGCCGAGTTCAACAGAATTATTTAAGATATTAATGCAAATAAAACTGTCATTCAAAAGGTATCCACTTGGTAATGATGTCAATTTTGTGTGATTACTGGAATTACTGTTAGAATGTCAAACAAAATTACTTACACATTACGTTACTACTTTGCTTTAGTAGAATTTGATCGAGTTAACTTTATTTATCTGATTTCAAAATGAGAATCGTTTTCATGAGAATCGAGAAGAATTCTGATGCTCCTGCGAGCACGTTTGGGTAGGTATCCTGGAGATATCAGGAGCGTTGCGTCATCAACTTAGTTTATAGGTAGATACTACTTCCTACTAGGTTACTAGATCGGTGCCTTATTTCTAAATTAGAATATAAGCTACGAAATCTCCTTTTTCGTGTCACACGTGAATCTGAATAGATCCGAGTTCAATCGCTCGCACGGAACAATCATCTATGTATAGGTATGGCCTATACCTAGGTACCTACCTAGTCGTATTAGTATTTGTGATCGCATGTGCGTGCATTATAAGTGAAAACCATTGTGGGATAAAGATTTTTTATAATGCAACTAGCCAACCCTACAAACTATGAGCTATCCTAGGTTTAAATTTCGAAAATCTTAGAGCCTGTTTCACCACCTCTGGATAGCAGCGAACCAACCGCCGGATAAATTAAAAATGGAACAACATTTGTATGAAATCATTTGCTAGGTAATTTAACGGGAACTTACTTTAACGGAAACAGGGCCTTTAATATAGGTAATTAGGTACATTAAATGCGTTTCGGGAATCTCTGGACTATTGGAGGTTGGAGGTGCGGAGTAACGGTAAAGGAAAACCACCAGATGACACCTTATAAGAGGTTAAGGACACTTTTATCTGTCGATAACTGGGTGTTATTAACATCATATTGAGACTGTTTGTATTGAGACAAAGGAGCACAGCTGGATTATTGCTGCTTATCTTAACTTGTATCAGTATTAATACATCTTTTAGTAAATATAAATAGGTTATTAAGTGGCTATCTTTATGCCTGCTTGGTACGTAACGTAACAAACTTCTAGACGTTATAAAGAAACATATACTTATCTATTTACATTTACCGAGCCTCCGAATGTTGGGTCACCAATCCTGTAATTAAAAGTACTTCGGTAAGAAATCCTTGATAATGGAGGCAAACATTGAACGGGCGCCAAGGCAAGCTAATAACCATGTAACCACAACAGCGACCTACCCACCCAATAACACAATAGAACAAAACCCATTTTCTTTTGGTGTACCAACACCAAGACAGTTTTCTGGGACCTTCACTATTTCTATGCCAATTTAACGAATTAAAACAATGCAAAACCGTACGAAGCGTTTCACATCGCGTCACAGCGTAAGACAATCACCTTTTATGTCCATTCAGTACAACGTTCATCCTTTACATCGAACATGGTATAAATAATAAACAACATTGCCATTGTATGCATATTTAGACTTTCAAAAAAGCAACACCACCAGGCTTGTGAAAGTGTAGTGGCATAGAAATTCCCATAATTGACCTTGTTCCCTTGAGACAAGGAAGTGAAATAGGATTCCCAATTCCCATCAAATAAAAATATGACCGGCGTTGAAATATTCTTCCACACGCCCATGAACATTGGCAGTTATAAAAGGTCGCTAAGCTATTATTGTCTTGTATAATTTATTTTTATCAATGAGTTTGACACGCGTCACTAGTTGTTACGGTATAATTTATTTGCATAGTATTCAATTTGTAATTTGCTGAACCTTTATGTTTAACAGCCGTGAAATTTTATCACTCATTAAGTGTGCTGGTTGGACAAGATAAAACACAATGTCAATATTCACATGACTGGCCGCATTTATCTTTACTGCTGATCTTTAAGCCGGTAAAGAAGCAGCAGATTTTCCTATTGTAATAATTCACAACCTCCAGGTACATCTCTGGGTCGCCGAAAAACTTGTTATACTTAATAAAAAAAGATTGATTGAAACCTTGAGCCGCTGGCGCAAGGTAAATGAGAAGACATCGTACTCCCCAAGGTGACATTATTTAAAGTTTTAAACTTTAGCAAGACGGCCATCTACATCCTTATACGATTTATAATTTTACTTTTAACCCTTTCCTTCTTCCTGGACTGTTCCCAGATTGATTTATCATTGACTGAATGATTGATTGAAGTCTTTATTCCAAATGAAATCATTGTTCCAAATCGACATTATTTACATATCTCTATGACATCAAAGTCATACTAGGTACCTACCTACATAGGTACTCACTATTAAATTGTATCCTGGCTTCCTAATCATAATGTAAATGTTGAAAGCCTTAAAATGGTATATTAGGAGGCTTAGGAGCATATTTACATGGCGACTTAGACTAATACAAACAACAAAATGCGGAATTGGAGTCTTGAAGAGTTAATGGGAAGGTACCGGTTCTTACAAAGCGGAAATTATGATAGTCATCGAGACAGGTCTAACTTGAAGATTCAGATAGAATATTGATCTCTATAGTTTCAGTATATAGAGCGCTTTGTTTACTTGGCAATAGTAACTCATATCCGGAAAGGGCTTGCGCAAAAAGCAACTTTCGCACTTCACGGTTGATATAGTTAGTAGTTAGGCTAAGGTTCTAATATTTTCTATTGACGATCTTCATCAAGAATAATTTGCTCGGTTTAATACTTTGATATCTCATTGCCGTAATTATAAGTAACATAAGCTAAGTCAAAAAATGATCACATGTAGGTACGGTCAACAACGAAAGTCGATAAACACAAGCAATATTTAAAAACATCAATGTAGGTACCAAAACTATTCATTAGATTTTGCCTAAGGTTAAGCATATAATTGTCTCTTATAAGAGAGCTTGTACTACCTTCTAGAGTCAGTAAATTCAGAATATTAAAGATGTTAAAGCATTTTGAAGATTTCATTGTGTTCAGCGACTTTCGTTGCTGACTATACCACTGCACTACCTGGCTAGCAAATAAATACATACGTTCGAGCTCAGACGAAGCTTGGTCTGAGCGTTCGAAGCTAAAAAAATATGTTCGGCTAGCTAATTATAGAGGAAAAACTGTAATAATACCTATAGGTATCTTTATCATTCAGAGTATCCTACATCTCACATGTTCTCAATTGTTTGCGGAAGTTAAAGTAAGCGTACCTAATCAAAGCAAGAGCCGTATAGCGCTGTTGTGCATCAACATGGTATATGTGTGCGTATGGTTATTCAGAAAACCCATGGACCATTTGATAATAAGCATAATGACAATGTTCCGTTGTTAAAGGTATACAAAGGCTGACAAAAACACGCTTCAACTGGCTCGGCCGTTATATTTACCATTTACCTATTTCTATAAATATACGGAGGTATAGCTATTCATGATGATAAAATTATAAACTTTCATTCAATACATTCACTTCACGATACGATATAAGTATATTATAACTATATAAATTCACCTGTGCTCTGGGGTCACGGCGAAATTGAAATCTTATTCACTCAAATTGAAACAATCGTGCAAACAATAGGTTGTACCTAATAAACAATTCTAATCAATTTATGTTTGTGTTTTATTACAGATCTCACGCATGGCGAGGAGTTTGGCTACGATGGAAGTATCGGTAAGAAACAATTAACAGAAATATATCTATATCGAGGCTATCACGCAAAAAGTGAGCTGGAATGTAAAAGCCGAGACGTTCACTCTTTGCCATAATAAACTGTGATTGGAGTATTTGATAATAATAAGGTATTTAGAATGTGGATGGGTTCTCTGAGGTGGGTGGGTGGTGGTCGTTACCTATTATTGTATGAAGCGTTTAATTTGTCTTGGTTCCGTAACTACATTTAGAGAGTAATTTATATTTCTGTGATCGATTGAGTCGGCAGTTTCTCCTGAAACGAAAAATTATAGACATTGTACCAATTAACCAACACTTTTAGTTACCTATACCCACTGTGCTATAATAACTTAGGTACCCACGATAATTCATTTTCCTATTTCGAGTCATGTTATGTAAGCAGCACCTGCACGCCCACCAGCTATAATTTTGAGCTATTATAATACCTGATTGGGTACTTGGTATCTAATCTACCTACTCCAGGTTTGGTTTCCAACCAGGAATTTGTTGACTTGCCCCATTTGTTAAGAACACAAAAACTACATACACAACATGACTGTCGCGCTGCGTGCGTTTCTGGTCAGTCCCCAGACTGAGCATAAACACAATAATGATAATAATTATTTTTATATAACTAGCAACTACACATTGTCTTTGAAAAAATTGCATAATTACATAATACTCCCACTGTTGTTTTTATGGTGTGGTCGAATTTACTTTACCGTTAGTATCGCTACAATTACTGAATAGAATGCGATTGGCAAGGTTACATTTAATTTAGTTACAATTATGGGTTAATTATATGCTAGTGTTTATAGATTAGATTAGAGATCTATAAATACTACAAAGTTTACTTTTTTTGTACATGTTGTGCTATTTATATTATTACTTACAATGCCTGTGCTTTTTATTTCTATCCTATGGCTGGGTTCCCCACTGTTTACCTAAACTTACTCATGATGACAATCAATCTGTATCCTCAAACTCTTAGAAGTAGTGATTCCCGACTAGGTACTGATTATAGTTAGTTTCCCGTAGATACTTTTAAAATAGGAATACGAAAGGATAGTCGATGGGTAATTTACTCTTACCATCACCACTGAAAGTGTATGTTTAACCATTTCAGGTCCCCAATATTGGGGGGAGCGGTACCGGGAGTGTGCCGGAAAGCATCAAAGCCCCATTAACATCAATGTGCTGCGAGTGAAGCAGGTCACGCTGCCCGAGCTCGTGCTCATTGGCTTCGACGACTCCATCGATGATGTGCACGTCACTAACAATGGACACACAGGTAACGTGGCTCTCCAGTGATCTCCTTATAAGTAGGTGATTAGGGAACTAGATGAACTACTTCCTTTAAACTAATGACACTCACTTTTCACACAAAGACATTCATAATGTCCCTAAGTAATGTGGACTTATATTTTTATTCCATTGACAAAATAATTATTTCTCGGCACCCTCTACGTTCGACGCACGCAATCACAAATTGTATTTCAGTTTATATAATACATAATTTAGCATTCTGTTGCCTATACTGGGACTACAAGTCCATTCTACCCCAGGGTCAGCGTTATTCGAAGGTTCGTGGGTCGTGGATTGTCAAGATATTTAGTCCCGTTTTGTACGGTTAGCGAGCAGCTGAGATCGCTTTTATGAGAAGTTCTATAGGCGATGCAATCACGCTTTTTGTTACATATTGGATGTGTATCCATGTACTGTGATGTTAATTGAACTTCGAAGCAATTTATTATGTTCACTGGAGCTTCAGATTATTCCAGTTTAATACTGGTATATTTAATGGTATAACTAGAATATCAGCCTTAGGATAAATTACATACTTAAGAGAAACAAAAAGAATTATAAAAGTACCTACTTTTAGTAAACTTGTAGGTTGTTCAGTTAACCCAGTTCAGTCAATAATTGTTTTTCGAATAAGCGTGTAAATAATAATTGATAATAGTCAAGCGTAGGTATCTATTTAATGTCTGTCATGGTTCAACTTATTAATGAGGTCGAGGTTTCAATAGTCAAACATCACAACGAAAATATCAATTTGTCCAGCGGGTAGATAGATACTTGGAGGTTCCTACTTAGCAACTACCTACAGGGCTACGGGGCTACTAGGTACGAGCAAATAATATCCATATTTGATAAAAGTTACGACATACAAACTTGTCTCTTTCGTTTTAGTGGTGGTGAATAAGGTTTCTAATTGAAAAGGACTCTTGAGTCAACAAATAATTTCTTAGCAGTGGTTCGCTGTTATAGTAATCTTACTAATATTATAAATGTAAGTTTGTGAGGATGGATGGATGGATGTTTGTTACTCTTTCACGCAAGAACTACTGAACGGATTTTAATGAAACTACAGTAGAATATTACACAGGATATAAGTCTTTTAGGATCCGAGTGAAGCCGCAGGCAACAGCTAGTAATTTAATAAAATAAGATCGTAATGATGATACACAATGAACCTAGGTATATGCACAAAGCTTTTAAGAAAATTATGTTTCTTCCACAGTTTTGATAGAGGTGAAGAATGAACCACATCCGCGAGTACGAGGTGGTCCTCTCGACGGTGACTACATTTTTAGCCAAATGCACTTCCACTGGGGTGACAATGACACTTTCGGATCCGAGGACAAAATTAACCATAGGAGGTGAGACCATTATTTATTTCTAACACTGGTTTTACACATAGAGTATTAAAACAGGCATATTGTTAGTATATTGAGGAAAACGTGCAGATGTAAATAAGTCGTGATGTTTACAGATGGTAATGCACTTGCCAATTTCAGAATTCTTTTATAAAAGTGCAATACATTCTTAGTGCAATTGATGGCTTTTTAGAATTTTGCATGTCTTTATTATTTGCTAACCATTATTTTTGTATTTATTCAGTTTTCCAATGGAGCTACACATGGTGTTCTTCAAAGAGGAGTACCAGACACCATCGGAAGCTGTAAAACATTCAGACGGGTTGACAGTGCTTGCGTTCTTTTACGAGGTTAGTTTTAAAACAATTCACGAAAATATGGAAGGATAAGAAGAAGCACAGAAATTCGTATAGAAATCATCATAGATACCGCCCATATGAGAAATTGAAAGAGATGTTGACTGAAAGGATGTGGAGGCCTTCTTTAGCTTATTTTATCTCTATGGAAGCAGATAGGAAGTAGCTACGGCTAGCTACTTCCAGTAGCATGGACTAGCCTTGACATTTTCTTGGGTTCTCGTCGAGATGTAATCATCCCCAATTTATTTATTAATATAGACTCACTCGCTACCAAGGTAGGGTAGGCAATTCCGCACATTTAGATGCAGTACAAATGCATCTAACGTGAATTTACTTCCGACATATCGCATGCACGTGTATAATAATGGCATTGATTGTAAGCAATTGAATGTCGGCTGCCAAATGTGATGATTACGGTTAGATACACCTAATGTACTTTATCTCTTAATTTATTGGCGATCTGCCGTCTGCTAGGTACCTTGCACGTTGCATTTAGCTTGAAATTAAATGAAGATGAAGATAAATATTATCACTGACCATTATGTTGACCTATATGTGTGTGATGTACCTGTGTATAATACAGTATACAGATCTATATATTAGGTATACCTAAGCATACATATAGAAGCTACGTATTTGTGTAGTGTAATCTCGTAGATTACTATGGAAAATAATAATTAAAACTACTTAACTTGAGATAAAGATGCAGATACTTAACTCCACCCAAACATATTTATGATCTCTGCAGACCAACATTTGTATCCGTAACGTGCTGAACCGTAATTATTGAACACTAGAGCGGTAGCCGTGACTTCCGCATCCGAAGTAACGGTCAAAGTTTGAAAGTGAATGAGAGCGGTAGTACGGTAGTTTCGATTTCAGCTCCAAATAATGACCTACTGACTCGGATAATCATCAGTTATTGAGACTGCGTGTGGGAGTTTAGTAGTAATACAACAGATATGGCCGTAAGCACTTTATTGGTATATTTGAACGCATTGGTTTGAGCCTGTGAAGTGGTCCAAATTGGGTAGGTCGGTATATTTTATTGCATTTTGCAGTCACAAGTTTGAGTTTAATTATTTTGGGCTCAGTAGTCCAGTGGTCGCAAGTGCGGCTACTGTGCGATTAGTCCTGGGTTTTATTCCTAATAAATTTAAGTTTGGATTTGGCAATGGGCTCGCCCTATTGTAGGAAAGCATACAGGAGAACTGTGGATGTTCACTGTATACATCACTACACCTCTGCCCTATCCTTCGGGGATGCAGACGTATGGTATGTTTGTTTTCATGTAGATGATTTGACAGGTGAAAACGCCTCAGCACAATTTATGCAATCACAACTCAAACAGTTGCAAGTGGTATATCTTAAACATTGTATCATTTCAGTTGGATCGTCATCAGCACCCCGCCTACGATGACATTACGTCAGCGCTGGTGAACGTCACAGAGCCCCACACCAGTGTCGTAATGAGCCACCCGTTCTCTTTTCTCAACATCCTGCCGTATGACCTCAAGAGATATTTTACATACAGAGGCTCGCTGACCACGCCACCGTGCTCGGAGGTCGTCATTTGGTTAGACTTCGAACAACCAATCAGGCTTACTCATGAACAGGTACGATTATAAACTTTCTAGGTATATCTGTATCATGCTACACTAAACTCTAATTAGAGAGTGATGTTAGATGTTCTAATATACAAGTCTACATAAAAAACCGAGCGTATTTTTGAATTTTGCACATAAAGACAATAAAGATGTCTAGTTATAATGCGTATAATTATCATTATACATAACTTATGTAGGTGTAACTTTTAGTTTAGTTTAGTTTATAAGAAAGTACCCACTTTATTTAAGTAGGTACTTAGGTAAAAAAAATGTTTTCTTTATAAAAGATTAGTGTTATTCATTAGTAATACTCATAGTTTCTGGTTCTTACTGGTCAGAACTAAAGCCACAGGGTTATTGCTGAAAATCAGCACTGCTGCTTCACACTGCTGCACAGCATAAGCTAATAATGTCATAGCAACTGAGCAATAAGCTTATTATCACGATTAAACGACGCAGATTATTAATATTAATGTAGTTTTAGTTTATTTTGTAGTTTTTATTGTGTGCATACATGTGTGTGTAAATAAAAACTTCTTTCTTTCTTTTTCTAACTCATTATTACAAATAGTATGATAAAAGTTCAATGTTCACAGATAGAGGCATTCCGAGAGATACGATCGTCCCATGGTAAGATCACGCACAATTTCAGGCCGATTCAGCCAATCGGTGACAGAGTAGTGTTCTACAATGTTGACAGCAATTACTATGTCTACAATGAGATTGATGAACCTGAAGATAATGAGACGGGTAGACCGTCCAGAAGAAAAAAGGGTCACAACAATGCTCACAGTACAGTTCCTTCAGTTTTATATACACTTAGTCTTACTTCATTGTTTTTATATACATTTAGTTTGTGATAATCTTTTAAGACTTTAACTGAGCAACAATGATATTAGATTTTTTTATGTTATAAGAATTCATATATTATGCTTTATACAGTAGAACTATTGTTATTAATTAATTATTTTGGTGATAAAGATGTTGTTGGAAAGATTTAAATGCAACCTAAATCATGTGACTAAAACTCTATAGTGGCAGCCTACCATGGCTTTATTCTGTAATATAATGTCAATGTTTGGATGTACTGTTTTTAATATATTGTTATTAGATGCATAGGTTGTTCAAATAAAAATAGTGCAAATGCATATAAGTTGCAGGTAGAAAAGCAAATTCTTTGTTGACTTTACATTCTATACAATATATCAATTACTTATTCATTACCATACATTGGCCGGCCCATATTCACTTAAAACATGTTTTCCCACACACATTCGAATTAAAATCCAGTAGAACTAAAAATAACTGATATTGTTATATACCATATTACAGAATTACTTATGAAAGGATAGAATTATTTTTATTGAATGATATTTAAATTTTTCTTATTTTTATTAACTCTTAGTTTAAGACCATAATATTTATGTGAAATTGTGTTATAATTTTAATGACTGAGATAGTTAATTTTGTTTCTAACAAGAAATATAGTAATGTACACTATTTATTGTATTCTGTGATATTAAACTAATTATTAGTGTGAAATGAAAGTTCAGTGCAATAAATTTTATTTATAAACTTATATTTAGTCTTTTGATTGACATCCCTAGCAGTAAAACAATTAAAAAGCTATGTTTATTGCTAGTTTTACTTACCTAAAACTTATAAAAAATATTGATCTTATAATGTAGAACAGACAGTTGAATCATTATTTCATTCAGTCATCATCAGTTGGTCTATTATCGGTCATTGTGACCATGGCTCCTAAATTATCTTCATTACCTTCCTTTAGTCTCTCCCATATCAATTCTGCTATAGCCTTTTGTGTCCGTCTCTCTAGTTTCTCTAATTTCTTGGCCACATCTCTTTTAAGATCCCAATCTGGTTTTCTTGGTGCTAAGCTTGTTATGTCTAAATCTTGTAAAACTATCTGAAATATTAAAATTATAAAGATTAGATTATAATAATAAAATTTTTGATATTATTCCAGAAATTTTCCCTGTAACATATGAAAACCTATAGATTGTGTCAATAACGGAAGTAATTATATGGTATACGGTTTTAAAAGCAACATTATTACATTGAGTTTCTTAAATTGATTGAGTCTTTAAAGCTTATTTAAAGAATACACTAAATGGGTCCAGTGTTTTGCTTTGCAACATAAAATATTGAACATTCTACCTTTTCTTTGCCAGCTTCAAGTAAATCCATTACTTCAGCCTCTACTGCTGCAGGCTGTGCATCTTCTAATTTAGCCTCTTGCAGTGATTCATCTTGAGGCTTGTAACTTCTGAATTTTGGTCTGTAATATGGAATAAAATTGGAACATTCAAGGACCTTCAACAAGAGAAATACATAAATATTTCATTGTCCATCACCACAGGTACAGAGAAATGTACTCCCTCAATGATAGGAGGCCACCTCATCCAAATTAAATAGGTGACATTACATACATAAATTAAAAATTAAATTAAATTAAACACAGTTAAGATAAAGTTATGCATTATTAATAATTTATAACTATAACTTATTTTTATATGCTACAGAAGCATTTTTAAGACAGGGATTCGTTCTGAACAATTCGGAAAGTGAGATAATATTCTGGGAACAAGTATTTAGTGGAACATTGCTGTAAGGCGTTATCGCAGATCTTTTATGGTCCTCAAATAATATTATAACAAAATAAAGTAATCTGAACATAACCTCAATAAATGTTTCTAAGTATAACTTACTTGGGAAGAGGTACAAATTCACCAGGTGTATCATTTGATGAACTTTCGCTGGTAGCATTTTTACGCTTGAGGTTTTTGAGCCTTTCTTTCCGCTTTAGTGCTTGTTCTTCTAAACTTCCGACACCTTCCGTAGTATTCATGATAACCATAACTATATTAGAACTTTGGATAAGCACATATCCTTTGCTACATAAAACTAACACTATATAATAAAAAATAATTTTGTAAGCACAGGTAATTCAGAATAATTCAATAACCACCAGGCGGCAGGATAAAAAATTAAAAATTATACGCCTACGCTACGAGTACGACTACGAAGTTACGAACAAACTAGGGATGTTCGATCCGATCCGATACTTGTGAGGATCGATACAAAGCAATACGATCCAACCGATTTTTGTATCGATACAAAGGCTTTCGATCCGTTGGTGGATCGATACAAATACCATGAGGATCGGATCGAAAAATTTGTTGTATTAAATTCTAAAATAATAAACAATCTGTAACCTTAATAATTATTCGTAATATTAATACCGCATTCCTTAGCTCCAAAGTATGGTTTATAACAACAAACAGGTTCATATTACACTAATATAAATATTTCTCTGGCGGTGGACTGTTAAATCAGTAGTTATTACATCTTATATTTTTCAATATAGACAATATATCTTCAATTTTGACATGATTACTTGAGATTATAGATTATTTCATAAAAACATCAACCAACCCCTACGTTGTTTGTCAGTAGTAGAAACAAGTACTATTGTTCTGTGGGTAGGAACGTCTGTTCCCCTTCGAATGTCTTTTCTCGTTGGCGACCCACTACATAGTTACATATACATAAAATCTACAATCGCCTAGATCCAGAGTGGCTATCAACATTATAATTTTTACGTACCCTACCATTCAACGATTGACCAATGTAAAAAAAAAATATTTCTCTACTACATCAACTTTAAAGTTTTAAAGTGAAACATATTTAAATTACAAAAAAAAATGATTCGATACTGGATCGATCCAAAAAATCGTATCAAATCAATCGGATCGATACTTGGATCGATACAATGTATTACGATCCATTACGATCCGAAATGCCAATATGTATCTGTCTGTCATTCATGTGTCAAAGTCACAAACAATGACGTGTTCTCGCCATAGATTTATAATAAATACTCCAACATCCAGTTCACGCCAAACTTATTGTCCGGGTTGAAGTTGGCACCAATGGTAACGTAAATGTCTACGAGACCGGACGTATCGAAAAATTCCAACTATTTCACTGTTTAACTGTTGTTTTTTATTATTTTGTTTTTTTATTATTTAAGTGAAATCGTATATACTAATAAACGAGCTTTATTATTTATAAGATGCCTTTGTTTTATTATCAATGTATTTTAATTACCAAACTATCAACCTACTTATACTTTAAATAATCATGATTATTCATTTTGCTGAAAATGTTGGTAGTATTTATGTTTAAAGTTAATTATTGCAAAATCTAAGACTGAAAATCCCGGTACACGGGACCGAGTCTACCAATAATATAATTTAAATTTACGTCACAAATGGTGGGTTGAGGGGCCTTTCGGGTGACAATGTTTTCAAATTATGTCAGACTTTAAAAGGACATGTATGTTTTGACGACAATCAAAAATATTAGTTATGTCGACTATAATTATTTATTGATGATTACGAACGACCAGTTGACTTTTTGAGATGACAGTGGACGTCTGGGCGCCATCGCGCACTACACTTCGGTGGTGCCCTCTTTAGCGCATTAGAAATGGTATAATGCATATTTTTTGGTACATACATAAGAAACTCCCAAACTTGGGCACTTACTAAAGCGCAATCAAGAAACTAGAAACATGCCAGACAGCAATGGAGAGAAGCATGTTGAATATAAAGAAATTGGATAAAATCAACAATAAAACCGTTAGGAAACGGACAAAAATAGAAAACGTCACAACTAGAATAAGAAAACACAGAAAAGACAGGTCACATATTAAGAGGCACTGAAAAATGGAACAAAAATATTGTATTTTTGTATCCTAGAAATAGAGAGAGGAAACGAGGTAGATAGTTTCGAAGGTGGGAAGGCGAAATAAAGGCAATAGCCGGGAAAACATGGACTAGAAAAGCGGTAAACCGGAGAGAGTGGAAAGAATTGGAGGAGGCCTTTGCCAAAGCTGGGCAAACAGACCAAGTTGTCGGTGTCATCGACTCACCAGAGTCGTCAATGTTAAATTAATGCAATAGTTGTCTGGATAAAGGCTTATATTATTATTATAACATACTCCCAGAACAACACAAACACTTGTGCTTATCACATAAATATATTTATCTCATGATCAACAGTTCAACGCTTTTACCAATTTTTATGCGACAGACGGCAAGATGCAATTACAACAACAGTGCCTATGCTTACTGCAAATATTTTTCTTTAGTAGAAAGAAAAATAAACTAATTTCACAAATCCTGTCATATAACATAAAACTGACATGGTCTCTCTTGACGACAAAAATCATGGTCACTCTAATAGAGCGAGATGAGTTGCTCCACCCTAACTATCTCGCTTAGACCGTTTTTCTTCATAAGTGCACATTCCTATTGTATACTAAGTATACTTACTACTTCCATGTTTACAACCATGGAACTAATATGTCAAACTTCGTTACACTTCGTAGTATACTTACTACTTCCATGCTTACAACCATGGAACTAATATGTCAAACTTCGTTACACTTCGTAGTATACTTACTACTTCCATGCTTACAACCATGGAACTAATATGTCAAACTTCGTTACACTTCGTAGTATACTTACTACTTCCATGCTTACAACCATGGAACTAATATGTCAAACTTCGTTACACTTCGTAGTATACTTACTACTTCCATGCTTACAACCATGGAACTAATATGTCAAACTTCGTTACACTTCGTTTACATCCGGAATGCGTACTCGGCTCAACAACTCAACGTAAAACCGACCTTATTGCAATCTGTTAAACTTTATATTTCAACCGAAATACGTTACGGTCAGATAGAGAGGTTAGGGTAGGGGATTGTGTCTCGTTTTAATAAATTGCCATATAAGAATTTTCAAATCGTCTAGTAGATTTGCCACGAGGCTAGGGTATCTGATCCAAAAAATATTATAGAGTTATACATTGCTAGATAAACTACTGCGTAAAATATCTTTTTATGAAATAAAGATAAGAAAAGTCAAAAGTATTTTTTTGAGTAAATTCTTGAAATATAATAGAACTTTTTTTTTTTTTTTTTTTTTTTTTGTAATGAAGGAAAAAATCGGCGGGCGGGCAGGGTTCGAACCTGCGCCTTCTGGTTCGGTACACCAGACGCTCTGACCACTAAGCCACCGCTCGCCCTGCTCGCCAGTCGAAATCTTCCTCCATAATAGAACTTTTTAGGTTTATGGTTAGTTTTGAAATTTTGATATGACAACTTTAAAACAATGGCAATGACATCGCGTCATTTTCGTTCCGTGATTTTTTGTTGTTATTTTATTTGTGAAGAATGTATAAAATAGTGAAAAGGTGTTGCGTATAAAGGATGTGGAAATTAATCATATACTGGCTCTAACAAATCCACTCACAGGTTACAAACTTAACCCACCAATGGTAACGTAAATGTCTACGAGACCGGACGTATCGAAAAATTTCAACTATTTCACTGTTTAACTGTTGTTTTTTATTATTTTGTTTTTTTTATTATTTAAGTGAAATCGTATAAACACTAATAAACGAGCTTTGTTATTTATAAGATGCCTTTGTTTTATTATCAATGACTGTATTTTAATAACCAAACTATCAACCTACCTATACTTTAAATAATCATGATTATTCATTTTGCTGAAAATGTTGGTAGTATTTATGTTTAAAGTTAATTATTGCAAAATCTAAGACTGAAAATCCCGGTACACGGGACCGAGTCTACCAATAATATAATTTAAATTTACGTCACAAATGGTGGGTTGAGGGGCCTTTCGGGTGACAATGTTTTCAAATTATGTCAGACTTTAAAAGGACATGTATGTTTTGACGACAATCAAAAATATTAGTTATGTCGACTATAATTATTTATTGATGATTACGAACGACCAGTTGACTTTTTGAGACGACAGTGGACGTCTGGGCGCCATCGCGCACTACACTTCGGTGGTGCCCTCTTTAGCGCATTAGACATGGTATAATGCATATTTTTTGGTACATACATAAGAAACTCCCAAACTTGGGCACTTACTAAAGCGCAATCAAGAAACTAGAAACATGCCAAAAAGCAATGGAGAGAAGCATGTTGAATATAAAGAAATTGGACAAAATCAACAATAAAACCATTAGGAAACAGACAAAAATAGAAAACTTCACAACTAGAATAAGAAAACACAGAAAAGACAGGTCACATATTAAGAGGCACTGAAAAATGGAACAAAAATATTGTATTTTGGTATCCTAGAAATAGAAAGAGGAAACGAGGTAGATAGTTTCGAAGGTGGGAAGGCGAAATAAAGGCAATAGCCGGGAAAACATGGACTAGAAAAGCGGTAAACCGGAGAGAGTGGAAAGAATTGGAGGAGGCCTTTGCCAAAGCTGGGCAAACAGACCAAGTTGTCGGTGTCATCGACTCACCAGAGTCGTCAATGTTAAATTAATGCAATAGTTGTCTGGATAAAGGCTTATATTATTATTATAACATACTCCCAGAACAACACAAACACTTGTGCTTATCACATAAATATATTTATCTCATGATCAACAGTTCAACGCTTTTACCAATTTTTATGCGACAGACGGCAAGATGCAATTACAACAATAGTGCCTATGCTTACTGCAAATATTTTTCTTTAGTAGAAAGAAAAATAAACTAATTTCACAAATCCTGTCATATAACATAAAACTGACATGGTCTCTCTTGACGACAAAAATCATGGTCACTCTAATAGAGCGAGATGAGTTGCTCCACCCTAACTATCTCGCTTAGACCGTTTTTCTTCATAAGTGCACATTCCTATTGTATACTAAGTATACTTACTATAACACGGATATGTGACACATTGACAGTAATATTAATATACATCATCTGTGGAGTGACACTGTGATACACCGTTCTCGCTTTCGCCCATACTTTCCCCAATCCTAACCTATCCTATCCGGGCGAAATAAAAACAAAAGCACCAAGTTGTAGACTGTCGTTTTTAATAATTTTAATCCATTCTTTTCTCTCTGATTTTTACGGCCGGTTTGAAGTTAGCTCGTGCTTAGTTCAAGACGGACAATAAGACTGGCGAGAACTGTGGGTGACTTTGTTGCCTGTGAACTCATCAAAGAGCTAGTTTTTATAAATGTCTATGGAACTGTATGTAAAAAAAAAGTTCAATTTTAATTATTTCAAACTGCTTGCCTGCCTACTTGGCAGATAAATTCATACAAATTTTGTTCCATTTTTTAATTTATTCGGCGGTTGTTAGTAGGATAGCCGCTCTTCGATCAATTGATCGAAGTAGCCGATTTTGATCAATTGATCAAAGAGTGGCTATCCAGGGGCGGTAAAACAGGCCCTTAGTAACACTGTTAAATTGCCAATATATGTATGCTATGTACCTACTTTTGTAATTACTTAGTTTAGTTACCTATGCTAGTATTTTTTTTAATACTAAATGTTCCAGATCGTACCCGCCACATCACACCATAGATAAGTTTCAGCCTGGCTATGCCCGGGCGACTATCCTCTTTTTTGTATGTCTTATGTGAATGTCAATATTTTATGCTGTACGAATAACAACAACTTTCAGATACACTTTACCGACGTTATGCCAGTACCTCAACCATGAGTTCTATCGAATGGCTTTCGATAGGTTTTTTACGCATCGAAACGCTGTAATCTCATAGCAGATTTTAGTTCCTTATGTAACCGCTAGAGGCGCTGCGAGGGTTTTTTCATACAAATATTTTACGGCGTCGCTAGGGAGTCTAGTGAGAAAAACTCATGGTCGAGGCATAGGCAGTGAATAGAAGTAGGTTTTATAAAAAAAACTCGTAATTAATATGTTATGTATATAAAAAATATATTTACACATTGTATTATAAGGTACTTATACAAAACGTATGACTCTAAAGTTTTAACCAACAACGCATCGGTCATATCATTCTTACATGGTAGTTACTACAAGAACAGTAGCTAATCAACATTATTAAATTCAAGACTACATTTTGTAGCAAGCAATATTTGTAGTCATTTGATCATACAAGTACTTTTTTTACATTATTATTTTAAATCCTTTACAAAAAGATTTGTTGACGTGAAAAATATATTAGTAAGGCGTGTCGCCGCAATCGTGCAACACTAGAACAATATTGAAAAACAACTGATTTTATTAAAGTAACATATTTCTTCAGAGTTAATTGTATTTTAGTATTTTACCCAATGATATCTGAAAAAATATGTAACGTTAACTCATTATTGGTCCCTTTGGACATTATTAAGTACTCAATTAGAAGAATCTTAAAAAATGTTAAAGTCTACCAAAAACAAAAGACTGCGCCTGTTTTTCCACCTCTGGATAGACAAAACCTTCGATACAAGGTTTAAGTTCCCGTTAAATTACTGGGAAGATAATTTAAAAAAGTTGTATCTTTTTTAAATTTATCCGGAGCATAGAGACTCTTGCTATCCAGAGTAAGTAATTATATTTTATAATATGAATGAATATAATTCATAGTCATCATAACACGATTTCTGCCCAAAATTGTTTAATTAGGCTTGTAATGTATTACATTATAAATGCTTTTGTTTGTTTAAATTTTATTAATTACTAGCTTCCCGCCACCGGCTTCGCCCACGTGGTCTTATAATTTTTTCCCCCGTTTTTGCAACATTTTTCATTACTACTCCGCTCCTATTAGTCGTAGCGTGATGATAAATAGCCTATAGCCTTCCCCGATAAATGGGCTATCTAACATGGAAAGAATTTTTCAAATCTGTCCAGTACTTTTTGAGTTTATTAGTTACATACAAAAATACAAATCTTTCCTCTTTATAATATAAGGCTGAGATTCAGAGAAGAGACTCAGCATGAACTTTCGCTTCCGTATGTCAAATTGTCATACGGAAGCATAAGTTCATGTTGAGTCTCGTTTCTGAATATCAGCCTTAGTGTAGATAGTGTAGATAAAATTAAGAGCAACAAGTTTTAATGGGTACTAATACATCATCAATAATACAATCCAAAAGGTTTCATAAAGATTCGTTCAATAAGATTGGATTCCGAGTTTTTTGTATTTTAGGTGCACTCCACTATATACACATAAAGCTAAATTACCTACGACAGCATATTGCGTAGCTACAGTACTTGCAGGTACTTAATTAAATAATTACCTATGTTTTAAAATTCGACAAGCCATGAATGTTTTTATTATATGCATTAGATAAGTATTAAAATACAAATGTCGGTCTTTAGCCTCACTACTACGACTTTTACAAGTACCAACTTTCATAAAATCATCTGAAGGAATGGTTGCGGGACTAAATAGCAGTTAGTTATTTTACATAAAGGAAGATGTACACGTTATTATGTATAATATTGACTGCACAATTATTAAAGTCATGATTCCCTTAATTATACTACTTATGGCCGTTCGTAAAGATTACAGTACCTAAAATAAATAATTCTTTATATCTAACTTAAAACAGTTGGGGTTGAGGCAAACAATCGGGGGTGCGTCCTTTTTTGAAAAAAAAACGTATGCTTTTCATTTCTTTGGTTAGGTATTTAATTTCCTATAGAAAAAAATGTTGTTTGTTGATGGTATTATCAAAATTATCTGTCTGCCCAACCATTTGATAATACTTAAGAATACCTAGTGCTTAATATAAGTGTTAACAATATAATTAGTTAATTTGAACTCAAATCCTTTCGAATTAACAAATTAATAAGTACTTTACACTAAACCTTAAGTTAACTCCTTAAAATTATATAAGTGGCCGTACATGTCTTCGACTATCGAAAGGTAACCTGTTCGAGATATTATTATTTAGTGATACACCGTGATTAAGAGACAAAACCTTCGATACAATATTTAAGTCTTCTTGATTCCGACCATTTAAACCGTTTTGTACCAATAATTGTTTTAATTCTGCATCTACATTGTACTGATTTTGTGCATTTAATGGAAAGAAACGATTCGTATGAATTGGATTAAAAGTATTGAACGTATTAAAGTTATGATTGTTTAATCCGAAGTTACCAACCCCACTTTCTTGACGAAATACACGATGGTTATGTTTTTGTTGACCAAATTGATCGCTAGCGGCTCTAACTTGATTAAAATTGATTCCTTGGTGAAAGTTTGGACCAGAGCTAGGTTGAAGAAAATTACTAATCCCTTGAGGTAGATGATTCTCTTGTAATGGAAATTGATCAGGCTGCTGACTATGTAAATGAATAAGAAAATCTACAGCCTCGCGATTTGGTAATTGTTGTTGATTCGTTACCGTGCTACTTTGTTCTAATGGTACACTTGGTTGAATGGATACCTGACCATTATTTGATCTTGGGGGCGCATTATGATTTAGAAATTGGTTCTGCGGAATATTTTTCTGGACATGAAAATTATTTACAGAACTCTGTGCTTGAAATTTTTGAGCATTTGAGAGAAGCTGTTGTCGCTGAGCTTCCTTCTGTTGTAAAAGATATTGCTGTTTTCTAAGCAATTCTTCTTGCTGCCGTTGTTGATTTTGTAAAAGTCGAAGTTGTTCCTCTAGAATTCTTTGCTTTTCTTCAAGTTGTCTTTGTAATGCTAACTGTTGGCTTATAAATTCCGATTGGGGTATTTGATTTAAATTGATACTTGGGACTATTTGGCCTAGAGGTTGTGATTGTAAAACTCCAGATGCCAAGTTTGTAGCGGGTAATGGTCTCATAAAATTCTGGTTATTTGTTTGCTGATAAAGTGGTATAACTTTTTTCGGTAATCCCTGTGGATCTTGGTGAACTGTGAACGCTGCAACTAAAGGAGCTTGATATACTTGCACATCTCGTTTATCAACTTCTTCTATGTTTTCTCCATCATCGTTGTGAGTCGGCTTCGGAGTAGTAGTCGTTGTAGTAGTCGTCGTAGTCGTTGTTGTTGTAGAAATTATAGGTTTTAATGTGGGCTTCTTAATACTAGCGCTGTTGTCTGTGCTCGATTTAGAGGAACTCGCTATGCTTCTTGTTTGAAGAAAATTATTACCGCTTTCTCTAGTTTGAAATATTTCTGGAAATGGAGCCGACGTTGGCAAAGTAGCTGTCACCTGACTTTCAACATTACCTGCAGTTGTGCTCAGAATAGATATATTATTATCTTCTATAGCTGGTGTGTTTGTGTTATTATAAGAAAAAGCAGATTGTCCATTTACTATAAATGAATGAATCTGTATACCATCTTTATCGGTCTGAGCCTCGGGAACATCTTCGCTTGTTGTAAAGGCTTCTGAATCTAAAGCGGTGGTTCCATCTGTGGAATCAGAACCTACAGTTGAATGGTCGCTTTCCTCCAGTTCGCTGAGAGCTTTAAGTAAGGCTTTTCTTATGTATGGATCTAATCGAACCGATGGTTTAGGCTCTATAGTGTTAAATCTATCATTATAACCATCTGTGGTAGAATCTTCTGCCAAAATAAATGAGACCAGAGAAAGAAGCATCAACGCCAACATCTGAAACATAAAAAGGAAACGTTTAAAATTGTGTTACGTATATAATATCCAATGATTTATTATCATTCCATTCATGAGTACGTTTAGTACTAATTTTAATTGTTATAATAGATAGGATTGCCTTAAATTTGAAATTGTACATAACATTAAAATTATTGTGTAGAGTTGCATTAGCAATATTTGATCTGAAAACTCGTGCGTTCAATACATGATTACGATAACTATTATACCCACTTCCACTTTCCATCAACTTATGTTTTTGCACATTGGTGTTCGATTACATTGTTTGTGGAATGTGGAACAATGGCTGTTTTCTTATGAATCAATTGCATAACGTCAACCCTATCTCCCCATGTCGAGTGATGTCAGCCATGTATCTGGTTTTTGTATACTAATGTGTCTGTCTGTATTTTGACAGAAACTCACTACAGACATACCTATATACATTGAAATGAAATGAAATGAAATGATATTTATTTCTGTAAGTAGATCCTTTAAAGACACTTTTACAAGTCATTTTTTTTTTAATGCTAGATGTCGCCGGCATTTCCTAACTGACGACCTCTGAGAAGAAACGCCGAAACAAACTCAGAGAATCATGGTCTCTTTTAAAGTCCAGACAAACGCAGTAAATATCGGATATGCGAGTTAAACAATGTAGGGCAAAATCTGAAACAGTTTTGAGTTGACCAGTCCTAACTGACGGCACGCATGCAACAGTCATCGTGTAGCTCGACCATTATTAGGGAGCTCAACGACCCGTCGCACGACGATACCAGATCAGCAAGACATTTGCGTAGGTCATATGAAATACCCAAAACAGACAGAATTCGTTGAAATATGGAACGCGTTTAAACTAGCCTACATAATACTCACATTTACATTTAAATTCATGTTTAAAATAGAAATCGTAACAATTTTGCTGTGAATGGTTTTGAGGATAGTGCAGTTTGATGTGTGTGATTCAAAGAGTACTAAGATTAAAATTAAAAAGATGGCCATAGGCAGTGAGAACCGACCAGCCCCGACAGACAGCACCCGTTTACGAGTATGACGTGTGTATCGGCGCCGTTTGACTCAACCATTATTATTAAAAACCAGCGACCCGTGCGGAGCTTCGCCTACGTATCCCGGTGGATTAAAAACACACAAACCCTGCCCTGACAATAATGAATACAATAAAAAAAAATCATTCAATTTGGTGCAGTTGTTCGGAAGTTATGCGCGCACAAACATTACGGCGATTAATTTTTAAGGTAAACAGTAATAGTGATTCGATGAACGTCTTTCGCCGAGTGAACCCCGGAGTGGTATGTGAGACTCCAGTGGATTTTCAATCACCCTTTCTCAAAAACCGTGGCATCGCTGTAGGTATACTCAAACAATTGTCATATCCGCCCAGGTTTGGTAATAGTCAATGAATACTTTAGCCCATGGTATATTAGAGATCAAAAAATATAAACATCTCACAATATAATTAGAGATTGAAGTAAGCTAAAATAGTTTTGCAACATTTATCATAATTGATGCTTTGTTAGTTGTATCACGTCATACGCCTAGTTGAACAAAAAGAAATAATGTTGCGCGTGCGTGACCCACGAAATATGCAAACAGTACCTACACACAATCATTATTAATCATCATCCCATAATTAATCATTATATTCTGATGTTTCTATTGTTCCGTTAGTGCTAAAGTTTGCGATCATGGTAGGGATCGTAGCCTTTGTCATTGAACAGATTAGAATTTGCTTTATAGCATTATGCTTAGGTAATACATTTTTCTTATTCATACTATACAAGGTGGAAGGGACATCGACGCACATCCGAATACCATGAGTATCAGAACATGATTCTGGACCCCTGCACTGAAACTTTCCGTAACTTTTTTCATCATTTTTTTTAATGCTTCTGCAGTTTTTTTACTTGAACGTCTAAAAAAAAACATTATTTCTATCTACCCAAATTAGATTTATAATTAAAAAATCATTATTTTATTTATTTCGGATCGCGTGCGCGATAACATTCAACGCGGAGCGTTATAATCGCGTTTTTAGCAATACACTACGCGCTCAAAAATGTCAATATCTGTAATAACCGATCATTTTCTACATGAATGACCTAGGTCATTTTATTTTTGACCTTGAGTGAAACCTTGTCACGACGATTGATGTCTTGTTCCTTGCGCAGTATGTGCAGAATGATAGATTAAGAAATAGTGTGGTTGCGATTTGAAAGACGATATATAGACAAGGATTGAGAAATGATTTGGAAATGTTGAGAGAATTAATAAAACGCGTCTAACAAAAAGAATTTATAAGGCGAATGTAAGCGGTAGCGCTGGCAGGGGACGCCCTAAATAAATAAATTTGTTCTTATTCTCTAAAAAAACACATAAGCGGCGCAAAAAATAAATTGTATGACGCGAGCTTCCTCAGTAGCTTGGAAGAAAACAAAAAGTCGGTAGTAGGTAGGAAAGATCGCTATCATTTTCCAGCCAATTACGAAAACGACCATGAGATCACGCTGTTGTGGTGCATGGTGCATAAAAGTTCTACCTATTGTCTTTGATTCGTCCGTAGTACAATCACAGTCGTGCAATATTTAAACATTTAAATTATTCTTGTATTGGCTACGGCCAAGTTTGTTGTTATTAGGGATCTACTCTTCAAGCTTTACACCCAAACATAAATATTTGTTTTTGCTTTTGGGTTGATTGAGATAAATGCATAAAGTAAATTGTAGAAAAAAATATGCTTTACAGCAATAATCAAGACAATAATAATTATAAAGATGTCAATGGAATCTGGCGAAGTTATTGCAAAATAAAAAGATGTACCGTCGAATCATCACTTTCACCGGACATAATTTACTGAGAGACGTCTCTCAACGAATATCAGAATCAATATCGCACCTACCACACGTGCGCGTACGACTGTGACATAATCTTGCGATCTTGGCGTCGCTTCTCGATTATTGTGAGGGTTCCCGACCCAAAAGGTCAAATTGAACCCTTATGGTTAGACTTATCTATACGTCGGTCACACAATCGTTATTCAGTGGAAAAAAATCCCCAAGTACCTAAGTAGGTACTACTAGTCATAACATTTTTTGTATAACAATGACAATGATATCATCCTAATTACTCCTCAGCAATCCGGATGAGAATAGAACCGCGCGTCGGAAGTTGGTCCAAATTGAAATAGAGTGGTTTCACACACATTCTATGAAATATCCGCAGCCACTATGATACATTATTTAGGTTAACACAGCTCTTGAGGCGTTGTTGTAATTACCTTCTCTTAACCATACCCGTTTTTCGGAAGATTCTAGATTTCGAATATGTGCAGCAATAAGTTTAGATTATATGTCGTAAATAAATTCAGTATTGTATCAAAAATCTCGCATCTTGTTTGACAGCAGTAAACGTTTGTGTAATTACATATTGAATTACAATTTACATATTGTTCTGTTGTCGGTAAAATAGCCTGGGGCAATGATATGTATCAAAGGTCGGACGTGAAGTCGTGAACACTTCTTATGTCAAAACAACGTCGTCAAATACATTTCTCTTGTTGCAGTCACGTGTGTCAGTATGAAATTTCTATAATACTCGTAACAGCGGGCGAAGTGAAGTATTTGAACTGAGTTCAATAACAGTATCTTAGTACACCATTTATATTGAAAATATTGATAACCAGTAGTAGCAGAGTTTTCACCTATGTAAGTATTTACTAAAAAGAAAATTGTTTGCGTACATTTTTCCACTTTTACGTGAAACGATGTTATATAATTGTAGACATGTCGAAAAGTATCCGTATTATGTAAGAAACTGCAAGTACGACAAGTAGTACCTACCGGTGAAACCTAGTCGACTTGAAATCTTCTATTTGACCCGCCATTGCACCCTCTTGCTATAAACTATAGCTAGACTAGATACTTATCTTATTCAGCAATGTACCTACTTACTGCGGCACGCTAGTGCTTTGTATATTCGTCTATTAAAATCACACCCCTTCTAAAATCAACTTTTTTAAATTATGGTTTTAAAAAAGTACGAGTTAGATTTATTATTTATTATTTATTAAAAATTCCCGTCAAATTATCTGGCAGATAATTTCATTCAAAGGTTGTTCCATTTTTTAATATATTCGGCAGTTAGTGGCTATCCAAAGGTGGTGAATCAGGCTGTAAGTATTTTTCTTATCGTCCGTCTTTAATTTTCTGTTGTAGGTACTTATGTCAACTTATCGAAGAAGCATTAATAATGTTGACCTTTCCCTTATTATTAATGAAAAATTGTTTCAATAAAGTCATGGATAACGATTTAGCAATTATTCGAAATTTACTAAGCTGCTGCGTAGAGGTCACTGACATTCCGTAAATATAAATATATATGTACTCAATCTATGTTAGTGCGTGTGTGTGCGTGACCGGTCCCCCAGATTGTCGTTTGTTTTTGTCGCGTTCCTCCTACATGATGCAGTTAAGTTAGTGTGGGAACTGACACACCGGAGCCGGTTCTAAGTTCCAGAAATAGGTGTTCTTTTATTGCGCCTACAGGCCACGTCAACAACACTAAACGCACAATAGCACGTAATTATATAAGCCACTATTGTCAACAAATATGAAATTCGCTTTCTATGGTTGGCAAATATTACTTTGTTACATCAAAGGATTTAGTATTCGTCGTGCACGTATCGATTATTATCTATTGACAACGTATTCATCTCATCGAGTCTTTGAATGCGACGTCTCAAGCTGTTGAATGGGGCGAACTGGATTTCCTCTTACAATGTATAAATTGACACTAATCATTAGTTACACGGCTTTGTAATGTATATTTAAACGAACGATGCGACGTGTTATGTCTTCATTAATGTTTTGAAAGCACCTCACTCAAGTTACGTTTAATTGAGTTTAAACTTCTGGCTACCGTATGTTTAACACGTCGTTTGCGGAGATCTATGCTGTACATACATACATTAATCTACTGCTACACTAGGAGGTCCTGGGTTCTATGCCCAGTTCGAGCAATGTACTCGAGCTGCTCGGAGTATGACAAACATGCTATTACCATTTGCCTTGCACAAATCCCATAACTAAGATGACCATAACTATGATGGGGTAAAGCTATTGCTTCATCCCATCTTAGTTATGGGCATCAGCATATCGACAAACTGAGGATGTGCTTTATTAGTAACCTCTAATCTTTCGTGAATACATCGTGATGATATGTTTAAAACTAATGAGTTAATAATTTAATCAACTAACTTTGTAACAATTAAAATTATAGACAAAACTTTATAACCAAAATTAGATACACTCACACGCGTTTAGATAGTAAAAATTATAATCGTAATAAGTAGTCCACGTTAGCTTTTATACACCATACCTTTGTAGGACACTCACCATTCTAAAACTCACATAACACTTATAACATGTGATGAGATTGCACTATCTGAACAATACAAGCATACTATATGGTTGTTCATATCAGTTTCGTATATAACAGTTATCGATTACACGGAAACGACCTGCGGCATAAACCAATTATTCTTTAGGCGTCGGCGGGTATTGTGCAAGCAAATAACATGGTCGAAGCTCCAAGTGCCTGTGATAATTATCTTAAGAGCAGTGACCGCCGCAAGCTCTGCCTCTGCGTGACACCCGCCTCTGATGCTATTATCTCCGAAACAAGAACAATTATTCCCTATTGCTGTAACGGCCTAGCTTGATTTATCATTGCATAACTCTACAAGTGTATTGTTCTGAAAAAAAAAACATAAACCCGTTTCATTAATTAATTGCTACTTGTCTTTTTGTATTCATCATCAACCTACTTTACTAACCCAGTGGGAAGTTCAGGGGTAATTCATTGCGAAACATAGTATTTAAAAGATATGATATTCTTACAGCAGGTAATCAACTAATCAATATAGGTAAGTAAAGTTGCAACAAGATCCCACATTGGGTCGAAGCGTTTCTGGCTGTACCAGCCCCCATAGCAAGATAAGAAAGTTGCAACACCGCGAAACGGTTTCAAGAATATTAGACAAAAAAAATTAACGATATTTATCTGATCTATATCTTGTTTATGTAAGTACGTATCTTCTAATAGTCCTATGAATTATTTTAACTGTAAATGTGTCCCCAATGTCGTTACTTTGTTTGATAATTTTATTTCTCGTATTTGTTGCATACACGTGGAGACGACATTTTCTTTTCTCCTATGCATTCGAAGCTTTATGACATGTAATAAAACAAAATTTTCCATAGTGAATGCGGTTTGGTAATAACGGTATTTCTATACAAGTACCTACACATGGTTCTTTCTTTCCTACGAAGGTATGCATATGCTTAACCCGCGGAAGGCGATTCTTACAAAATATATAGTTTTATTTAGAAATTCTTTCATACGAACTCTTGCGCCAGAACATGATAATATTTATTAAATACATACATACATACATAGCTTCACGCCTGCGTCCCATAGGGGTAGGCAGAGATTATAAATTTCCACTTGCTACGATCTTGTATTATTTATATTTTATTCTCAACAAGTCTATTTATTTATTATCACACCACACGTCACACCTTATACCCTACAAACCTATATACCCTTTCCGAATAACCCTATTATAATACGAACCATTGATAGTATTTATAGTTATACTTCAATGTATACTTCTTTTTCAATCATTTATACCTAGTAACATACTGTACCTTTGTGCGTCTAATGAACAGTAACAATACTAGTTGGTAAAGAGAAAAATTTAATATAGTATCACGTATCACCTAAAAATATCCGTATATGTTGCCGCCGTAATAAGGTGTCGTGAGACACTGATTACAAAATACCTCAGCGTTTGTGGCGCACCACTAAGTATTCAATTTCCCATATCGTCACTCAGACCACACGTGAGAGTCCGTTTTCCTACTTTATGCAAATTATTTCTGCTAAGTATGTGGCAAATTTAAGAGTAATAACATTGTACATTACAGGTACCTACAATGATCGTCTAAAATGTGAATAAAAATGGGTTGTCGACTGAAAACCATCAGCCAAACATCACTGCGGCCGATTTTAGGCGTGTTGCTGTTCCGAATTCCGTTGAAGGTATGTTTTCTTATTAGCATAAATCTTACTTCCTAAGAATGAATTGTGACTGTGACCACCGCAATTTTAGTGAAACTGTTTTGTAATTTTATATTTAATTTTCATAATATGCATGTTATTTTCTACTCGAATTATTTATTTACTATTTAGCGTCTCCTCCCAATTTCAAGAGTCTCAATCTAAATAGACTGCCTCTTTAGGCTAACTCTTCGGGGCAAATAATTGTGATGGTATGCTGTGTAAGTACTTAATGACTAAACCAGGAGTCTGCGGTTCTACTACATATTCATAATATTTCATGGCTAGTGATACACGTCATGCCGCGCCGTCTGGCAAGTCAGGAGCTTGCTCGATGGGTTTCTCTTTTGCCGTAACTTATTGTAAATTTACATAAATAATAATTAACAGATGTGCCTCGGGCGACGACGTGCGTTATGTGTGTTCACGAAATTTCTTGCGAAATGGATTATACAAGAGGAATTTCTATTTGCAAAACTAAAAAAAATAAGATTTCTGTTCATAATGGTCAGAGATGGAAAATGGAACCAGATTGCATTGTATGTTGGTGCATATTCTTGAAGAAAGTGAACTTGAATTGTATTGTGGTTCACTTTCAACCAATTGGGCGGCGTCTTTTGTTTTCTTGACTACATAGCTTGACAAAGTATGAATACCGACTTAGCTTAGTTCGTGAGCATCACCACTCTCCCTCCGTGACTCGCGATGCATGCACTCAGTGCACTGATAGAGATTACTCAAGTGTTTTTTTAAATTGATATTCATCCGTGTATAAACACGAAACCAGTGTTTTGTATAATCTCTGGGAAAAAATTGCTGGGAACATATCCACGTTGATTCTCCACGAAAAACAAGCGTGGCGATACGAGGCCGCAATTATAGAACGCAGGCGCTTTTACACAGTGTAGGTAATTGATATTGACTACAATCTTTTTAAAATTGAGTCCAAGCTTATCAGGTTTGGTTAGAGTTTATTTTCTATTATGCAATGGTATTCGTAATGGATATGCCTATCTAAAAGGAATAATATAGGAATTACAAAAAATCCGAAAGGCGTTCGTTTGGTTCTTTTAATTTGTACCAATATTTATTTCGTCGGCTCTACATACAACAAAAGTGACGGATTACAGAATTTTCTGAGACTAGCCCGGTCATAGCTAGCGGCGGGATAAATGTTTATATTTCTTCTTAGATTTGTCTGACCTATGTGTAGACAGACAGACAGACAATTCGGTTGAGGGTGTTTGTAAGCGCACCTACAGTATTGGAGAAAAAAAAAAAAAAATCTAGCACAGCACAATAATTGGATCACGCATAACAATAAATTGAATACTGTTGTATCCAATTTATTCGAAATCTTATTTATTTCTTTATTCGTATTATATGACCTCGGACTTACCTGTAACCTACCTCTATACTATAATGTGTATAATCAGCAATTCAATCACCAGTCAGTTGCTCTCTATATTCCGTAATATACTATTGTAGAGTTATTCGAGTTGTAACAAACAGAACATATCCGTCATGCAACACGAGGAAGTTCAACCAATAAAATGATCAAAATTGCTATACATAAAAGCATAACCCAGTGACTAATGTTCTTCGCAAACTGGTAATTATGTGGGAATTAAGATAATATGTTACACGCAAGCTGAGATGATACAACCACAGCCCTATCCAAATTAGGCGCATTCATAAATTCGTGTAGTATGTAATAGGTTTTAATTAATTTATTCAATGTTGTTGCTTTTTAATTAATAACGAGACGATACAGAAGCATCAGCAACTAGCTATTAACATGGCGTAGGTACACGTGTTACATCACTAAAATGAAATAACGAATCAGTGAACTACATGGGCTATATTGGTTTAATAATTTTAAATTATTTTGAATATTCAAATATCGATATTAAAGTTTTAATTAGTAACGAAAGTTGTGTTACCAATAAGGTCATATTCAATGCAATACGAACCTACATATTGCACAATGGAAATGACTAACGGTGCGTGCTAGGGGAGCTGACTACGTAGCAAAGACCATAAGTAACCAGTGGATAGTAACAAAACGTACCGTTCTGTTTATATCCCCAGGGGTTTCACTTCTATTTAACAGTTTTTCAATACACTTTTAAATAAAATACGGGCTTTGAAAACTAACGTTACTACATTAGACGCCAGTGAAAGTTTACGTCATCGCAACGCCAACACACAGATTTGCGCAAAATTGCCCCTTGTGTTGTGTTTGATGTGTTTGTACGTGGTTCGTGCGTTGTTGTCGCCCTGAGGAAATAAGATTATTTGTTAATGCTGTGGAAAGCTATTTAAACACATGCGTTAAGTATTTGCGGCTTAAACGGTTTGTTGTTGCAAGAAAAGCGCATTTATAGGGAATTATTCACATGGAATGTGACGAGAAACAATCTTCTTGTTGTGTAAGATTTAAAACAGGCTGTAAGTACGTGTAAACTATCACTTATAATTTTATTTTAAATCCACTGCGGTGTAATCCATGGCATTTAACGTTGCGTTTGTTTAATTATTTGGCTGTAAGCAGTCATGATTCTTGCAAAAACAATTTAAAAAATAGCTAAGATTTGTTCATTTTTTGCTATTCTTGGTAAGACAAGGCTATGTCAAAATGGTTTCTAAGTTTTATTTGAATGTAGGTATCAGCGGATCTATCTAATAGAATAAATCAATAAAAAAGTTAAATATAACAATTCAAATGAGATTTTTTATTTATTCCTCCGATTAATATACAATTTTCAAGTTGAGGTTGTTAGGTTTGAAGGTCGATGTTAGATACTAATTATACGATAGTATGGAAGCTGTATGTAACACAACAAAGTTCCTCACAACACGCCTTGGATTGAAATATCTGGGAACTACTACATAATAAGCGCATACCGCCTGTCGTTACACATGCGTTTTTATGTTAGTTTCATTTTATGCGTAATCTTTGCTCTACTACGAATCCTAGGTATTCTTAGAATTTTTTCTTATGTCTGATTGATTTTATTGCCATCTTGACAAACCTGTGAACTTTCTCGATGAATAAATCGCGATGTGGTTTTACCGTTCTTCTTTTTCAAATTATATAATGTTTTGGTACTACGAGAAAACAAGCGAAACGAAAGCATCCTTACGGGCATGGTCAGTCAGCACGTATAACATTCTGTGTAATCGTCCCATCAATGAGCAGCATTCCATGCAAGTGCACAGTTCGCGTATAATTTTTACTTACTTTTGGTACTATTGTATCACCTCGTGAGAAATTAAATGGAGCTATTTCGACAAATAAGTAGTACACGCTAAGTAGTTTCAATATCTATTGCTTGCAACATTTCATTAATTAAGACCTAGTTATGAATGAGCATTGTTTTGCGTCCTAGAATTGTTTACAACCTTCTTATTACGCCGTATCTGGTGTGATGTGCAATATTTTGTTAGTATGTACGCGCTACTACCTCATTGTCTTTATGTTGCGGTCTAATTAATGCCGATAGAACGATAAAGGCCTACGATACATTATACAACGTGGGATTGGTCTACATAATTTTGTAAATACACACGGCGACATATCAACCTATCTATACATTTCCAGTAATAACTGACCTTGCATTTAATAAAGCTTTTCGTATCATGAAAGGTCTAGATTTGTGTTTAAATGTTTGCAAATAGTGCTACTTTAAAAAAAGGGCTCTGTCGCAAAATGACCACTTCTCAAAATGACTACAGGTAGCAAAATGTCCCTTTCTCAGAATGTCCCTTTCGCAAAATGTCCCTTTCTCAGAATGTCCCTTTCGCAAAATGTCCCTTTCTCAGAATGTCCCTTTCGCAAAATGTCAATTTCTCAGAATGTCCCTTTCGTAAAATGTCCCTTTAGCAAAATGTCCCCTTCCTCAAACAAGCATTAGATTACTTTCATCAGTAAAAAAACTGGTCAAGAGCCAGTGTACAACACAAAGGGGTACTGTATTAATGTTCAATCATTAAAATATGGGTAGGTAGGTGCATGCACATAAACTAAAATAAAATAATAGAAATCGAATTTTGTCAGATTTACTGTCAATCAAAAGATCAATTTACACAAATAAACAATCAACTTATTAAACTTAACTCAAATACAAAAAAAATAAGATCATTGTAATATTTATTTTGATAATAATCGTAATATCTTTTTTTTTAATTGTTTAAGTGTTAACTCATTATTTTCTAATTTAGCTAATAATACTTTATATTTCTTGTCGAAATTAATATCCTTTTTATTTAACAATGTGAAAAAGAACAGACGTAAGGACGTTTCTATTATTTTATTTTAGTTTATGTGCATGCACCTATCTACCCATATTTTAATGATTGAACATTAATACAGTACCCCTTTGTGTTGTACACTGGCTCTTGACCAGTTTTTTTACTGATGAAAGTAATCTAATGCTTGTTTGAGGAAGGGGACATTTTGCTAAAGGGACATTTTACGAAAGGGACATTCTGAGAAATTGACATTTTGCGAAAGGGACATTCTGAGAAAGGGACATTTTGCGAAAGGGACATTCTGAGAAAGGGACATTTTGCGAAAGGGACATTCTGAGAAAGGGACATTTTGCTACCTGTAGTCATTTTGAGAAGTGGTCATTTTGCGACAGAGCCAAAAAAAGATGTAGATATGCTTGCAATAAGATTTTCGAAAGCATGAAAATTCATTCGGATATTAGGTTGTTGTAACTGAAAGCAACAAGTTATTAATTTGCGTTCAGTAAATCAACCTGAATTTCCACGCATATAACCTTCAGCCAATTATGAACTTATTGACAGCGTTCTTCCTTCTATGCAATATAATATTATACGGATGTATGTAAGTATGCACTATCAATAAAAACTGCGGTCCACAGCTTCGTCTAAATCTGTATCGTAAATCCCGCAATCTGTATGCATGGACTTGACAGTTTGCTTATTGCATCTGTCAAAGAAAAACATAGCAATAGGTCAAATCCACCTGGGGGCCTATTGTTAATCTGAAAATGAAATTTATTATGGCCTTATTTATTTTATGAACGATGCGAATTCAATTTTGTTACAATATTTTTTTTGTATATTAACTAAGTCAAAGGATTTATAGCATCATCTTTTACAGAACATTAACATCACTTTCGATTTAGCTGTCCATTTATTTAATTACTTGATCGACGTGATGTCGCACTGTCATTTAGTTTCTCGGTGTTATTGTCTATTTATTCGAAACTTCGCGGCACGTTTGAATTATTGAGTCTTTGAAAGTTTTTGTACATAACTATCATCTTCGGCTAATCTCTTCTTAATCTCTTTAGCTAGAAATTTGTATTCCCACAATCATCATAAACATTTCTATTGGACTACAACATACCTCGTACTTGTTTCGTAAATCTAAATGGCTCCTTAATTAAACACTACGAAATTGTAACTTCGTGATGTTTTAATTATATTTTAGGCCTGCGATGTTACTCGTGATGAAGTATAAGAATTACCGGTTTATTATATTCAAAGTTCTTGCCATCTAGGTAATCTTATACCTAGATATATTTATAACATTGACTGCGCTATATTGTAACAATTTAAAAATATTAGTTTTTTAAATGTCACTGCGCCGAAGTGGTTTATGTAATTTTGTTTTATTTACATACCTATTGCACACGTTAAAATCCAGAATTTAAGTTTTTTTAAGAAAGTCTTAATGTGATGTCATAATATCATGTTTTCGCAAAGCATCCCAAAATTTTATTAATAGTATTTCGAAACCATATTTTCTATAATCCGGCTAAATTCTCATGTTAGTATCGAAGTGGACTAAGACTATACTAGGTAATTAGCAAACTACAATTTGAACGAATATAATTAAGTAATTAAATCCGTAGATAACAATAGGTTATTCTCTGGGTATTATTGGGCGTATCAACTATTCTGATATGAAACTCTCTCAACTCTTTGTGTCTTACAACTTATGGAAATACAAAAAAATGCAGTCTATAATCTTCCAAGTAATCTTTCTTTCTAATGGTGAAAACCGTATGAAAATCCGTACAGTAGTTTCTGAGATCGATGATAATGATGATGAAGAATCATTTCATATCTTTACTGATACAGTATCTATAGACGATACATGCGCTCAAAAATAATTCCACTTTTCCAGTGAATTTTTGCATCAAAACATTTAGTTTAAAAAAAGAAGAACAAAACAAGTGTTGCTAAAGCTCGTTGGCTACGCTGACTAGTTTGCGTGTTTGAAATCACAAGTGGTATGATGTCATGGAATTTATCACCGTCTCTATTATCTAAGCTAAAGAGATCACACAATCTTTCACTTCCTCATGGCTATCGAGCAGTGATGTCATGTATCATTTAAATGTAAGATAGATCGCTGCACCAAGTACAATTAGTAGGCGTTCAAACAGACATTACACACTTATTTAAAACCACCCACCTTAGCATTACAATTAGAATTAGCTTGGCACTAGCTCCGCCCTTGTTTGTATTATATTATGTTACTCCAAATATCATATTGGTAAATGTATCTTGTTACATAATTCATAACGGAATGACTAAATATAAAAATCTGAACTGTGCTCTATGCGTTCGCCTGCAGATGTATAACGGAATTGTGTTGCCAGTAAAGGTCAGGCACCGTAATCAAGGGGAACAATGCGAAGACATGGTATCTAGTGTAGGGTACATCATTTATCAAAATTCAAAGGAGTTTGATTTGTATTGTTGTTATTTCAGCGTTGTTTATCTGCAATCAATCAATAAAGCTCGTAATAGCATTGTGCCCTAATGTGATAGTTCTCGTCTATCACATATACCTGGTATGGGACTTTTTATAATTTAGTCTTATCTTAAGGCGTCTTGTATGAATCGGCCTTGTACTACATAGTAAAGTTCTCTATGATTATAATAATTTCCTCACATTACTTAATGTTAAATTTTTACGGAATCTTTTAATAATTTATTGATTAATTCTTGCCGAAAGCCTGCATCAAATCAGTCATGGAAATTAACGGCAAAATACTAGATTTCTCAAGCGATAGATTATTCCCATAATATCGCAATTTATCATAGATCGCAGTGCATATTAATCTAACAACGAGAAATTATTTAACAATGTAATACACTAGCTTACAATGACTAATTAAGAGTTCTGTAAAATAACATTTAGAAATTATCAAGAATGAAAGATTATGTGAAATATTGTTTAAAGTGGTTTATCTCTTACTCGTGGCTTTCACTGTCCCACGGTCAAAAGTAGACAGTGAACAACAAAACGGCTTTGTGATGATTCAGCTTATCAGATAGATCTTGGTTGATGTCAAATATGAATAATTCTCCATAAAACCAGTCTAGTGCGATATAAATCAAACTTTCTTACCACAAAGAGGCATTATGAAAAGTTTTATGTAATTAATAATTTACGTTGTCCTAAAACACTTCATATTTATAGACTTTGCATTTTAAATAAAAAATGTGCAAATTACAACTAACATCCAGTCCTACGAATAAGTGAGGTAAAACCACCAACAATGATGAATGATAAGGTGCTAATGAATATTGATAAGGTGCGCAATTGTGTTTGCATATTTGAGAAAATGCAATTTGTCAGATTACACATTCTTGCGAAGAAGTTCTACTGATTATACAGAAGGTGCAAAGTATAATTTGAGTAATCAAAGCTTTAGAGTAACAACTGAAGAATTGGCAAGCTTTAAATTTTTTTGTTGGTTTCGTACGGTGCTGTAACTTCTTCATGAAAATGTTGAATGTTTTGAATGTCATGATCATGACTATAGGGCAGGGGAAGGAGAGTGCGAGTATGAGTTTGATATAACCCTGCCTTCTCCCCTTGTTGCAGACGATCCATCAGGATTTTTCTCACCCGAAAAGGGTCTTTACCTCTGCCTCTGGTCAATTATGTGGTATGAATTTTATGGCATCACTGTGTGGCCATGGTGTTATCGGGGGTTTCGTTACCTATCTGGATTTGATTTAGTACGCAATAGTACTTAATTAAGTATTTGTGAAAATCCTACATTACTTTATGTATTTTTTCATGAGATGAACAGTCTACATTTTTTTACTGAGCTTCGTTCAGTCAGTCAAGTTAGCAAGCTAATGATAGGTGGTAATGGTGTTAGGCATTTAGTAGTTATTTATAACGTAGTTATTTATCGCTTTAGGATCGGACATGCTCCATGAATACTTTTTATAAACTATACCTTTGTCATTGTGATTCATAAGCGCAATTAAATTAAAAAGCGAACGTTAACTTCACGATTCACATTGTTTGAAGTTATTACTTGTACTTCTATGATTATTTCCTATTTCGATTTTTTTAAGTAGGTGTTACAAAGAGTTTTCACTATGGTTATTGAACGTGCGAAGCCCATTAATCATCAATATGACAGCATCACAGTCTTGCTACTTGACGTCGGGCTTGACATTTTAATAAGACACTTGAATTACTATTTGCAACATTCTACTTTTTGATGACTCTCGCTTGGAGACTTCTCTATGTACCGATTCAGCATTAACGAATATAGATAACCGTAAGGAAACTTTTATTACCATGTACTTATTTGTAAACTTTATTCAGCGTTGGCGTGAATCGCCATTTTCGACGGTAGATGATCAGACCAGTGGAAAGTTTATCTTGAACAAAAGCTCCGCGCCTCTAGTCACCCATCCAGCGTTCTCGTTTGCTCTCAGTCTAGACGTAGAAACTGGAAATGATTCAAAATTTCACCGATAGCGGCGGGCGCAGTCGTAACACGTGTGGCTCGGCAACGAATGATGAATCCTTAATAGCCATCATTCTCTTACGACGATTCATGTAAACGAGCGCACCGCATCATCACGCACCAGTTGCGTCACTCGGGGAAAGTGCATTGATGAATTTATTGTTTAAATTATTATTTTATAATAAATTCACACGCCACATGTAGAATATTATAGAAGGTCTCGCCTCATTATACGACGGCGAGGTAATTTTATTTACTATTCACAGTCATACGCGAAATTGTAAAGATTATTTTAATGAACATACTGACGAAAATGTTACCTTTAATAAACTTAGTATTTCAATAATACTTAAATAAATATACTTATATTCGTTATCATTTACCTTAGACCAAGAATATCAAGCATTCTAGATGAATGATCAATAGTTAATCTCATTATTCATTACAATCAATTAGTTTCTTCTTTCTATTCCTCCATAAACATGTTTTTATAGCTTTCAATTATTGAATAATAATATTTTTTTTGGTGTCCTACTATCCTTTACAAGACCTGGTGACCTGACAAACGGACATTACTATCTTAAATAATTAAACTTGTATCTGAGTTTTATTAGTGGAAAATATATTTTTTATTTGATTTTAAGTTATAAAAAAAGACAATTAAGATAAGTTAGACTAGTAAATTCGCTCTTAAAACCCATAATTCCTGTAGGTATGAGAACGAATTAAACAAAATAACGAAAATATACTCTTAAAAGTCGGTAATGTGTTTTATAATTTCAAAGTTCTTTGACATTTTACATGTAAGTTTGCGACACATAAGTAATGCTAGACGTTAACGATAAAACTGTATTCTTAACTAAAAATCTTTCAATTCATACCTACATTATAAATATTCAAACGGTTTGTGAACGACGACGCACGCAGATTTCCGCATACAGCTAGTCCATTTGTTGGTACATACATTGAAAACCGCTTGCATAGGGATGCAGTCATTTACATGACGGATGCCCATCTACAGAGATCAAGACGTAACTACATCTTCATTTTTATACAAAGTCAGTCGTTAGTTAATCACACCGCAATTTAGCTTTTACTTGACATGAAGAATAATAGAAAAGCGTGTACAGTGAAAGGTTATTAAATGTTAGCAATAAAGTGTAATCCTCTCGATGCAATTATACATATATTTAAGAGAAATATGTTTACGAATCGAGCATTAGATATTGATTACGTAACCAAACAATATAGTATCAAATTTGAGAGAATTTCTAAATTAATTAACTTATGTTATTGGTTCTCTAATACACCAAAATTTTCCAGGACCAAAAATTTTCACTTGAATAATATTGTTTTTAACCGGCCCAGTAGGTAACGATTTACAGACATTTTCGGGCTCCGCACTGGGAATCAAATTTGAATAATTTAATATCGTCATCAAAACGATCAACAATATCTCGCAACTGTTATTTAATTAAGCAGAATCAATCACGGGCTACTGATAAACTTTGAAGAACATTGAGCAGTATCTACGTTTGTAACGGATTTAATACTGTTTGAAACGAATACTTTTTACTTACTGAAAACTGTAAAAAAGTATTCGTAAAAATGTACGCAGCCACATTGTTTAAGTTCACGCACAATTACGGCCAAATTTTACAGGCATCACTGTTAACGTGTAATAAATGAACACTGGTACTCACTGGGCGCATCGTGCCGGCTCTCGAAGAACACTTGTAGCACTATGTTACAGCAACGTGTATAGTATCGACGATGTCGATGCCAAGTGGTTGTCACACGTGTGGATGCGGCCCGGTATCTTCGTGCACTGCGCCTGCGTGAGAACACCGCGCCGTGTCGACCACCGCTGCTGTTGCGTCCGCGCACTGCCCAAACAACCACTGATACTATATACTTCATATGACATCCGATATGCCACAAGGATGTTGTCACTATAACAATTATGTTTACATGACCCGGCTACCCGCATTGACTAAATGGAACAACGACAAAGACTAGACGTGTTTGTAAACAATTTTTTCACCAACTATTTATAATAGGTTAGTCGTATTCACAGCTCATATCTAATTGTAGTTTATAGTGGTGAACAATTCATCACTCGCCCACATTGGTAATGATTTAACCCACGGCCCCCGATCTACAAAGTAACCAACTCACTTGATACTTGCAATTCCATGGGAAAATTGGTAACATAGATAAGCACCACATTTTTCACGCGATCCCAGATTAACTCAAAAAATAATTCTCTTGCTATTTATTCAGTTGCATCGTATGTCGTTACGTTTAGATGAAAATAGAAGTAAATATTTATATATCTCAATATTTCAAAAATGAAAGACGGTACAGTTTGGCTAGAGGGCAGCCTCTAGCCAAACTGTACCGGAGACGGTTGTCCAGCATTGGGACAAGCTGCGCTAGAAAAATATATCTGTACGTGATGTTAGTAAATCGCATGTATATAGCATTTTTTTTACAAAAAGATGTTTTGTAAATGGCTAACGAGCACATACTTCCTAACCATCTAAATGATTTTATGTTTTAAGATTATTTGAAAATGTTATAATGCAACCGTACTTATAACAAAAATATTATGAACTGTAACATCCCCGACCGTTTATGCGCCAAAACGGTTATTAAAACACCATGTATGTTCACTTATCTCGGTGATTTCAAAATATTGGGATTTTTTAATTAAAGTTAGGAAAACACTGTAACCGGAGTTACCACTCAGAGAGAACATGTACCTTTATTAGGATAAGTGCGTACAGTTTGCACTATTGCATTGTACAGAAACACTTCCCTCGGTCGTGTTAATTTAGCATGTTAAGGAATTAACGCGTAGTTATGACGACTAACTGCTTGTAAATCTTGAGAGCAAACAAGAACGCAAACATACGCAATGCTCGTCAACTGAATTCGGCATGCCTATGTAACACTGTTAATGCATTTTCTCGTGTAACCCCACTGAACACTACAAAGACAGTGTTAAAGATGTATGACTAATACGAATAAAATGAGTGTGAAGCGAAATTATCTCGAATGCGAAATACGTACACGTTTAGTATGTTTAGAACGGTTACGTACTATAGTTTACTATATTATCACGCCCATCTTTCCCGAAGGCTTAGGCAGACGTAGATTGCCGATATGTTTAGGTCCAATGTCTATTGCCTATTGCCATTAACCAGGCTCAAATCATCATCAATCATGGCCAACCACAGTGCTCGCAGTTTTATTTTGAAAGGTTAAAAGAAGATTAGGCATAATAATATTAACGATCGACAAAATAAACAGAAGTTAAAGCTTATTTTGGCTCAATGACAAAACAACAACATTCTGGACTTCCTTCGGGACCACGGTCCCGGTCCCAAAAGCCCCACTACACACTCTATCAATCCTTCAACTAAACGAAGATCACAGATACCTACTAAACCCTACTGCCTTGCACATTTACCTAGGTCATAGGTGATCTCGAGGAGTATGATGTGAAATGATGATTCTGGGATTTCCAAGTAGTCGCCCAAAATGCTACTTGGTATCTCAGAAAAATTAAATGATTAAATTATTTAGACCAGCTGAACTGCTTTCTCCGCAGTACAACAACAGCAATCGAATATATGTATGAATTTATTCATATATCCATACAAAGTGGCTGCAAATAAACATTGTACATAGTTATCTTCAGTTCTGTCATGTTGATAAAATTTTAATTTTGTTAAAAAAGTGGTGGAATCAAAATGCTTTACTCGGGGTCAAAGCGCAGCGACCGAGGGGCGCGGCGCGGCGGCCGTGGGTTAGCGCGATGTATGGACTTTCTTTTCCGTAACCTTAAACCGAGTCCACACAGCACAAGCGCGGCGAGAGCGGATCTATTCAAGACAGTTCAGATTTGTTTGAAAGTTCGAAAGGATAACATTTTGTAGATCTAGTCGGAAGTGATTCCGGTCTCACTTGGTCCTATTAACATGTCTCTGACGAACCGAAGACCGGTTCTGAAAATGATGATATAATTTATAGGAATGTTCAAATCGCTCCGTATTATTCTGAACTAAAATAAAACAAATAGGAATGAAATTTAATATTAGTATATACGCACGTGTTGTATAACTTTGGAGTGCGTTATATTGACAAGGGTTTCTTCAACAAGTGATTGAAACAGTCACAATGGATAATAAAATTGTTTGAATGTTATCAAAAACAATATGGATATAGCAGATGTATTAGTTCTATAAATTATGTGGCGCTATCATAAGTCGATAGTACGGCCATCCGCCCTCTACAACCACTGAATCCTCGTCTTCGTACTAAAAACGTGTCTTAGATCTATAAAAGGTTACTACTGAGGTCATCTAAGCTAACGACCTGATTTCTATTTTAATTCTCCATTAAGAGAAGAGCAAATGTTGTCCTAATAATCTAACGATTTATTAACATAACATACTATTACACCTGTATTCCCCAAAGTATGAGGCAGAGGTGTACTGCTGTACATACCTAGGTAAGCTTAGTGCCGGGCACAAATACAAATTTCGGAATATGGAATTTCCAAATTCTAATGAACTTCTAAACCCAATACCTAACATTAACACGCGGTTACAACCAGTAGGCCAATGAGGTAGTTGTTCAATAATTATTTTAGTTTTAATGACAAAATACCATCACGGGAGTAATAATATATTAGTAATAATAGTTATACAAAGTACTAAATAATAGTGCTTAAATTAATATTTATGGATTGATCCAAAAAAGACAGAGGGAACCATACCCATGAGTGGGACAGTGAAAGGAGCAGTTTAGAAGTTTAAATATAGTTATAAATACTACTACGTATCACGGTGATCCGTCATCAATTGTTAAAAGGCTTAAAACTTAGGACAATTAAACGGGTGTAAGTCTAACGGTCACAGCATAGGTATATCTTGATGATCGATCCCTGTTTGTAATGACATTATTTATTCACATCCGCCATGTTAGATTAATTGTTTGCAGCCCTTTTGCATTAGATATGATAATTTTCATCCAGGTTAAAGTAAGTTAGGTCACAGAGTTCGGGAAGTTTCCTAACAATGCTAATTAAATATTGTTCTGTCATGTAGAAACTAAGAGAGAGTCGATTTAACTGTTTCGTCACTGTTTATCAATAAAAGTCACCAATCAATGAATGACAAATTGAAGTGTAAAATACTTTGGTACCAGGCGGCCCTGTCAATAGAGATATCACATAACAATTAATCATTTATTTGACGAGCATGCCGCGAGCCGCCTTGTGGGACATGATTGGTCACTCGTTGGATAATACAGAATTCTTCGGTTGATTAGTTAAAGTAGGCATACTTTACATGTTTAACTAACTGATTAATAAAGAAAATTTGTTGTAATAAGATATTTTTTATTCAAGACCATAATTTATTTATAGCTGCTGTCCCCCACAAACATGACATTTTAGGTACCCACCTACTTGACATCTTATTTGGTTTTGTGAAATGAAATATTAAGGGCCCGCACCTCGCAGCTACCATACAAATGGAGAATGTGAAATATGAACCTAATAATTAAAATTATTTATGATTATTAATATAAAATACAAATAGATAATTATTAATTCCTATAAATTAGATAATTATTATTGATGTTACTTTACAAAGCAAATTAATATGCAATTCAATTCGGGCACACCTATTGGCGGAGATATTGGTGTATTTACAGTTTTATTGTAATTTCGTCATAGTGTAGGCTTTCTCCCGGTGTGTCATTTACATACGTGCGCACATTTCTGTTTACTTTACTGATTTCACCATAAGTCGCACGTACCCACGCGAGACTCGCAGTCTCGAGGGTTTAAGAACAATTAGAGACTTATCAATGAACTGTTTGCATTACACTTATACCTCGTATTAAGCCACACGATCGGATCCTTGCGAAATACCGCGTGTAAACCCCAACGGACAATGTGCCTAATGTTGCGTCATACGTGGTACATGTACCTACGTCAAGAGACATAAACTTTGCAATAATTAATTACCAAGGTGCCTAAAATATTTGGTTATGCAAAGTACAAGGTATGAGCTATTGACTTAAAACATTAACAGATGTCTTACTTAATAACATTTATATTAGGTACAACATTATATTTAAGGTCCAAAGTTATTTAATCATACTTAACTAGCGACCCGCCCTTTGCGTGGACACCTTCGTAGATAATTTCTTTCTGAAATTAGCCCGAACAAATATAATCTTGATTTGAATGTAAGTTTAACAACGTAGTGATGTACAAGTGTATATGAGTGTTGAAAAAACGTAAAATTTCCAAGATTTTCATTTTTTTTCTATGTAACAGAATCATATTGACTTATGGCCACACTATTGCCTCCCGTTGCCCTTGCTCGACAGTTGAGGCCATTTAATCATTTTAATATCTAAAATATTGCATGACATAAGGCAATCTGAAAATATAAATTAACATTTTCAATAACCTTTTCAGTTTTTAATGCTTTAATTTAGTTATGAATAAGTATAACTCCCAGCACCTTTGTGTACTACTTGTCATAATAATAAGTTATGACATAGTTATTGTAGAGCTTACCTACTTGTTAAAATTACGCGTGAATTCATCAAATTAACAATAAAGTATGTAATAACAATTTACCTACATAACCAAGAAATAAAATATGAATTGCTTGAGAATGAGATTCACGGTTACCGCATAGGTACAGTTAGATGTTACACTTTGCTTATAAGATTAATAAATATTGCAGCTACCATTTTTCTGTGGCTTCTTTAATAACATTCGTATTGTTAGTAAAATTTTGTTTATCATGTCTTTGATTGTATTTTAATTTAGTCTGCCTATGTATTTATTTTAAATCGTATATGAGATATTTGGATTACCTCTATAAAGCAGATAAGTCTTAATAAAGTCCATATAATAATGTACCTATAGAAATTAAATTATTCTATAGGTACATCTTTAGTACTTAATTTTCATAGAAAAGCGTTATGCTTGTTTTCTAGGTAATAGCTATATTATTATAACTAGCTTTTGCCCGCGGCTTCGCTCTCCGTGGATGAAGAAACAGAATTGAAAGAAATCGATCCCGAATAAGATAAAAAGCAGCTCACTATAACAGTTTTATCATCCTCCTAGACTCCTAGCCTATGCCGAAAATATGTTAAGCTCCGGTTCCAATCGAAACAGATGTTGTTAAATATAAATATCTTACACAAAGCAATAGCGTTCAGACTGATTAAACCGATAGGTATCCTAACTTTAAATTGATCGTCTGGTTTTTTGGCCTTCTGACTACGATTAACGATTTTCATAGGTTTTCGTATGAGGTCTACTATGCCGAATCAATTGCCATTTCTTAACGTGCTATATAAGGTACAGAGGGTCTCGATGTCTTAAGAATGGTCACCCATCCATAGTCTAACCGCAGAAACCGCTGTTTAACCTATCGCTCAGCGTAGTTATTACTTCGCCAAAGTTTTTAGCTCGGTTTGAGCAACTGTTACTGGTACTGGGGTACTCTATGAGGTACTGAGGTGATACTGTTTGTGAAACTGTGTTGTTCAAAATCACTCCAAAGGAAAATTGAAACTTCAGTTAGTCGTAATAACTCGTAATTCTAACCAAACTTTACAACTATTGTTTAATTTAAGTCTATACCTACCACTTTAAACGTTTATAACTAATCAACAATCACGATTTCTGCGCATATGACAACTTAATTAAAGAACCAACAATAATGATCCCTTATATCAATAGGAATACATACTACAGAGAGGTCAAGCTCTATCTCAGCATCTACGCAACCGAGTGGAATGAGATATACCTCATTTTTTTAGTTGAACGATGGACTTTTAAACAGAAAATCAAAAATCTAAAACCAGCAATGATGATCTCTTCTTTCTATGGGCTTGCATACAACAGAGAGGTCAAGCTCTATCTAAGGATCTATACAAATAATTGAAAAAAGCTTTACATCAGTTTTTAAGTTGGAAATTATGCTTTACAACTGTTAATACAAAATTCAAATCTATTCAGTAGGTTTAGCGCCAACCCCTAACAAACAGACAAACAGACAAACAGACAAGAATTCTAAAAATCACATTTTTGGGTTCGCGATCGTTTATATACTCTAACCCAATTGTTTTTTTTAAAATATCTTCAATGTACAGAAATGACTTTTTTACAATTTTATAATAGTATAGATAACTCTACAGTTAGATCAAGTCACACAAGTTGGAGTATAATTACGGGTCCGCTATACTAGAAATGTGTAGCTTGATGTGTAGCCGATACATTCTGATTTTTAAGAATGTGCATTTGAGAACTAAATAGTTTGAACTTGCGACGGCCGTACACCTCATGTGCTATTCAGCTCTACCTCCCCTAAGATAAACATTGTCATTTTTATTGAAAATAAACAATATTTTCAAATAAACAGTGATGCCAGAAATCTCTAGGTAATGAAAAAACAACTACGAGGACAGAGGTGTTTTACTGCGCGTTGATGTCTTTTACACTAGATCACATTACCCTCCTTTCGGCAGTCGGGTAAAAACGACAACTGGGTTGAATTCTCTCTTTTTCATTTCCATAACCTTTATTTCCTTTTGTTAGAGTAGTAATGTTACCGTAAAATTGTAAATAGCGTTAGATTATAATCTATCACGAGAGATTGTAAACTGTCGGAAGTCGGAACATTGTTAACCGTAATACTGCTTACAATTATTTTTCGGTTCTGAGACATTGTTTGGTCACAGTTAAAACCTATTTGACCTGACCGATACAAAGATGATCAGTGTTTACAAGTATTGTGCAGTTCACAATTTATCGATAGTTTATAATCTCGCGAGGTAGATTATAATTAATCTAACGGTGTTCACAATCATACGGTGACAGTAATAAAGCCAGCATTAGTATGTAAAATAATTACATTCATATAGTGTACACTGAATAGAGTGTGTTGTAAATCTATTTTTGGTCGATGCACCTGTATGATATTATTGTATTATAAGCGCTACGCGTGGGACGATGTAATCTATTGTATAATATTCCTATTGCAGTCAATTGATTCATAATTGTGAACTCAAAACATCAATAACATAGTTCAAGGACAACGTCAACACTATTTTCAATTGATATTTTTATCAGCTTTTATCTAAATGCTTTTTCCGGTGATAAGCAATATTGCATACTACTGATTGGATTGTTGAAGTTTAAATTACCAATAAAATAGTTTGAATTCCCGAAAACTCCACATTATGATATTTTATACCCATGAAGCTACTTTTCCAAAGTGTAGGAAAGCTTTTTACCACTTTCCTCAAAATGTCAATCGAAGTTCTAATTATGAAGACTCCTTCCGACTTGAAGTAATACCTCATCGGTGGAAATATTGAAAATGAAATTAATTTGATAGTATAATTACCAATTATGTTTTACCTGACCTATATTACGCATGTATCTATATAAATAGCTATTTCTCGGCTTATGATGCATGACGACGCTGTACTTAGCCATCTTCAAGATTTTATTGCTCACTCCATCGAATTACTCATGAAAATGCTATTCTTTATTCTTTGGGTCAACTTTCATCATTTCATAATCAGTTGCGAATGTCGAGGATTACCTACAATTTTTTAAAAAGATCATAAAAGTTTAGGCCTCTTTATTAGTTCCGCGTAATTATTTTCTGCTGTCGCAAATATTCAAAATCTAACATATTGACTCCTTAAAGTTTGTTTAAAAGTTCTATTAAAGTAGCAATAAATAAAATCTTACTGCTACTTTAATAGATAAAATCGTTTTGCTACTTTAATAGAGTTTATAAACAAACTTTAAAATCTGGTAAAATAAGAGTTTTTTTTTGTATCTGATAGTTTCCTGTAACGTTTGTCATTCCCAAATTCTAATCATTAATTCAAAATATAATGCACAATTATAAGGTAAGTATATACCTATCAGAAGAAAAATATACCTCACCTACAAAGGCCACAAGAGAAGAAAATGTATTTTTATACATAATTTTATTTTTATTTTATTTTATTAAGGAGAATAAACAGCAGTATATTAAATATTATACATAACTGTAGTTACAAATAACAACATTATCCACGGGTTACAATACAAAATAGTTAATAAGGACACATATATTATACACGCTCTTTACGAGGGCTTATTATAAATGTTATTTAGAGAAGTGAAAAAAAAAATTGCTTCATAAAAAGTGCCAATAATTATATGTTTGGCCATAATATTCTAGCAAAGTAACATAATATCGATTAAACCAAACTACATATTATAAGTGTCAACCAATCAGTGTAGCGGATAAATGTGTACCTATGGTTACAAAATTGTCTAATTTAAAAAAAATATGTGCACCTAATGCGCTTAGATAATTAAATAGATAAACACTTTTAGGTGATTAATTTCATTGGTATAATATCAAGCTAATTAATCAGGAAAGTTAACTATAAAAAGTAATGGCGTAGACACCATTAGGTAATCGTTGTTAAGTGTGTCACTAAATCAACAGCGGGAATCGCTTACAAAGTACTTCACTATCCAATCATAAAAAATATCTCGTTTCTAATTATAATAATTAAGACTATAAAATTTAATACATGTAAAATGTTTGACGTAGCGGTTAGCCTCTTCACTACCGCTGCGCCGAGTGTCGTGGGTTCCATTAATACCCATAACCAATATTTGCGTTACCCACAGAATTTCTTTCGAGTTATTACTTTATCTCTGTTAACCTGTTTGTCAGGTCTCCTGGTTTAAGACCGCCCATTGTACCATTCATAACTTATAAATTGGTTCCTTACATTGGTTTTTAGTGTGCAATAAACAATTATTCTATTCTATTCTGCAAGTCGAAAGTGGTGTGCCAGGATCGTAGCAAGTGGAAATCTATAGTCTCTGCCTACTGAAGCTGTGAAGCTATGTATGTATGTATGTATTCTGGAAGTCCGCGATTCAGAAAGCTTTACAAAGAGCTTTAAGAGATTTCTAAGAAAAAAATAAAATTAACATTGATATACGAAAAGGCTAGGGGACTGAGGATGAGAATGGTTCTGCATACATTAATATTTTCACGTCTGTCTCCTTTTGGGGTAGGCAAAGACTATCAATCCCTCTCATACTGAGAGGAGGTCTGTGTCCAGCAGTGGGAGAGTCAATGGGTCGATGATAAAATATTATCAATTTCCACTTGCTGCTATCCTGACAAATGATTTTCGATTCATATACATCATTTACGTGCATGCATGATCGTCAGTTTAGGGTGCATTTGGTTGTGGTATATTATCTATAATAATATAATTATTATTTACAAGAAAACACCTGGTTAGCAGCAGTTTCAAAACACTTTATTCGTTCCGTCAGTAATTTCATTCTACCTCAGTGCGTCAAGGTTCATTTACAAATGAATATAAGACTAAAGTCGGTGAAATAGTAATTTTCTTAAGATTAGATTATTACAATTTGCGGTTTCTTAATTAGTTTTACTTTTTACCTACAAGGTACATATCCATACCTTTAATTTAACTTGATTTATGACAATATTGTCTAATGTGATAACTGATAGCGTACCAGTATCTATTATACAATAAGAGTCAGTACATACATAGCTACTTTCTAAATAGTATTTTTAGTTTATTCATCTGAAAGAAGAAAATATCATAACATATCATTATTTTCCGAAAAGAGGGATAGGTGGTACATCCATATGTACCACCTCCGTTCTCAGAAACATACCAGTGTCTAGTGTGTGTAGTATGTCTCTTATTGACCATAATTATTAATAGGACGCAAGTCTACTGCAAAAAACCAAGCTCTGAGTGCTACTGTCAATTTTATAGAAGGACCCAATAACATTGCTTACAATGCTGCTGAGAGTCGAATCCAGGTCCACACGCTCGCGTTAGTTGTTACCACCATACCAATTCACGTTATTTATGAGACACGGAAGTTATTTTCAAATAAAAATACCTTAAAATGATAATCCGGTCATAGACTTTAGTTTATGTGTGCAACATTTAAAGACGATTTAGCAGTATTAGCGTACTGAATAACAAATAAACATTCAAATCCAACGACTACACGCAGAGTATTTTTTGGTACTTATAATAAGGTACATTTTGCAGACACTGATGATGTTTATAGATATGCAAACTATACACAATGACAAACACTTACTCATTTTAATTTTTTGAAACTTGAGTTTACTATACGATGCATCACCAAATAATAGTTATTTGTTATACAAGAGTGCAAAGTTGCTTTTTAACCGCGTGCTCAATTTTGATGACCGAGCAAGCGAAGGATTCTAAAATTGAATCACGAGTGGAGCGAGTGATTCAAAAATTAGAATCCTGAGCGTCAGCGAGGGAATTAAAAGAGCACAAGGTGAAAAATCTTTGCACTCGAGTGCAACACGTAACTTTTCATCCCACCTCAGCGAGGAAATGACTAAAAAAAAACATTTACAACCACAAGATACTTTTATTTCAGTTTAGGTATTAAATACGTTTTACAGAATACCTATTCTTTAAATTAAAACAAATAATACTAGGTATAATTAAGAGAAGTTAAAAGTAACGTTGCTACCATTACTTGAGTGTAATATTTTTTTTAGGTATTGTAATGTTGGTGTTAGTGACTTGAAAAAGTACACCAAGAAAGTTCCGATAGGCGATACATCGATATATCGATATTATTTTTTTAAAGTATCGAAAAGGTATAAAAATCTATATTTTTTACAGACCAATAAATTTATAAAAGTTTTAAGATTATAAAATCCCAAAAAGGAATACTTTTTTTATACTAACATCTTTTTAACAAATTATATTTAATGTATTTTTTGTTTTTGGTCGACTTGATTTGTTGTTTTATAACTTGGTTTTTAAGATATATCGCCCATATATCGATATTTTTAAATAAAAATATCAGTATCGATACTGATATTTTCAAAAAATATCGATTCGACATATATCGATACTTTGTTGCGTTTAGACTCGGAACCTAGGAAAGGTTCCAAGTCTGAGTTTTTAACAAATTTAAAAAAAGTTGTATGATAAATTCGGCGCCAGGGGGGTAAAAGCACGATGTTCTAAATTCAATTTACTTTGCCTCTCTAGAGGATAAAAACGACTTTTGCACTCAGATATCGAAGAGTAAAAATACTCTTTCCGAGATGGTGGGATGAAAAGTAAATTATTTACTACATGAAAATTACGAATGGAACAATTAGCAGATGCGATAGAAAAACAACTGTAACGACCCTCTGGAGGGTCGACGTTTAATTAATTAGACTTTTGTATGTACTGTTTTAGATGGTTGGCACTGATATAAATGACGCTAGTATTTTTCCTTCATATCGCATTCAATTTATTTCAAGACTTCAACATTCCTTGCATAAAAATGCATTTTATTGATCAATCAAACTTCCACTAGACCAACCTACGTAAAATTAGTGATCTACAGTCGTTTAGGTACTGCTTTTGAAACTGCAAGGTTATAGCTACCTACGTGATGTCGGTATTATATTAATTCTACTGAGCATTAGTCAGGGGTGCTACGTAGAGTAGTTGTGCCAGGTTGTTCCTCGCATACTTTCCCCGGAGAGGAGCTCCATGCCCCTGCCTTCCCCACAGGGACTCCCAGGTTTCATGGTGCTTTCGTACACTCTCAGCTGAGTCAAGCCGATGTGCCTGCCGAACAATAACATGAAAATCACCTAAGTATTTTACTTATATGTTCCAATAATGTATTTAATGTAATTTTTAAAATACAAAAACATGCAATTAGATTTATCTTACCTCCTTTTGAATACACTTCACGTGCATTTGCTGCTTCAATTCTCTCAAGTAATCCATATTGACTGCTTCACGCCATCTGCAAAAGGTAACTGTGTTGACCATGTCATGAGGTACTCTTGCAATGAATGCCTACCTTGCCCATGCCTACCTATTACCTATTTTTAAAATACATTTCTTTAACAAATGTTGAGAATCTTGTTCGGCACAAGTGTTTTTTAAACGTGAAGGAAACTTGGATTGATAAAACTTGAAAGCTGAAGCCCTTCGGCGAACGTAACCTAGCACTTTAACCAGTAGCCTCTAGTCCTTTGTTGTTATGGTCTTCTTAATTATATAATTTGGTCATATTATAAAATAACTCCAAATAGATCAATACAACTAGGTTATCAACAAAAAAATCATAATCAATAAAAGTCTATTGCAAAGAGGTCACAGTTCAAAGGTAAAATTAAATTACTATTTATCAGAATTGCGTAGTTAATCAGCGATATACATCTCTTCATGTGTCAACCATCATTATCGACGACTGGCGTTTTTGTGGCGCACATCAGCGGCCTAATGAAAACCATAGATAGCGGCGTGGCGTATGGAACCCGACCGATAGAAAGCCGTGATGCAATCTCGGCCTCGCTGGATTGGTGACCAAACATTGCCTACCGTTAGATAATGTAAGTCATCGCGCCGGAAACATATTCGTTCGTAAATATTTATTGGGTAGATAAACTAGAAATGTTCAAGATCAAGACATATAAGATGGCGATATTATGTTAAATGAAAATCCGGGAATGCCTACTTATCAATTGCCAATTAATTCTGTTTATTTTTAAGTAATCTCGCAGTTGTCATTGGCTCTTACATAATTATAATATTATTAAACTCGATAAATTAAATCATAAAACTATTATTATCTTACATTATAATTTGATTGCAGTATTTTTGTGGAATTAGTGTGTAGAAAATTATGATTATATAGGTGAGCCATTGATTAATTAGTGGTGAATATTACATATCATAGTTTCATTGATTCCTTCAACCATCTAAATTCTTCGAAAGCAAACTCCGATAGGAATTCACGGACTCTTATAAATATTCTAAGAAACATAGTTCGATCGTCACACATAATTCAATCTTACATCTTACAATAAGATTTACGAAAAATGTTACGACATCCGTTGACACTTAATACGCGAATAAATTTACAATTTGGTAAAACTCGGCACGCAACGGTATACGCCTCCGGCAAATTGCTTGTTGTAAACAAAATCTATAAGTGGGCCTAGACACATTAAATTTTTCTGTCCATTTTTTATTTGTATTGCAAACTTATAATAATGTAAGATCACCATAATATAAAAATACAAATTATTTGATCGTTAAAATTTATTTTTTATAAAATTTATTTTTTATATGGTATAAAAGTGATTAAACATGATGCTTTAAGACGACTTGGCGCGGTTATCTATATTCTTTGTTTGTTATAAAAGGTTACGCATTACACGTTTGATAATTTAGTGCCTAAGACCCGAAAAATGCATGTTCAAATCAAGGCGTCTTTAACATAATTTATAACTATGCGTTTTACATGTTAAACACACTTCTCGATTTTTTAAAAAGAATTTTCATAATAGGGCGCAATATTCCTACTTAATTTAATTAATAATAATTGCTAAATCAAGCACCGAAATTACAATATGTCACGAAGTATGCATGTATGTATACAGTGATGATGCTTTGATAAGTACTATTGTTAATCATCAATGTGTGTCAATGAAGTTCATTGATGACCAACAATAGGACTTATAACATCTTTAATACGTACTGACACGATTGATCCGCTGGTCTTGTGACATCGCTGGAATGCAGCGTGCGCGCACCAACGCGTCGTCTTCTTGCAAGTAGCGGTACAAGTTCAACACCACCGGTTACGTGCAAGATAGCAGTTTCAGGCGTAGGCTTTTTCTCAGCTACTACCGCATCACCACTCTCAAAACTATCATCAAGTAACACTTTTGTAACTTTATCCCCATTTGACAATCTTTTAACGAATTTAGTTTTCTTCGGACTTCGCCTGCCTTCGTTACCATGGGTAACTTCGTGTTTAACTTTGATATCTACACTATACCGTCTTCGTTCTGGAGATTTTCTTTGCGGGCTACTTGCGTATTTGATATTTGGTAACTTTTCAACATGCGATGGCTTTACATTTTCCTTATTAGGCGAATCCTCTCTGAAATCATCGTCTCCCTTTACTTTTGGTAAAGTAAGCGAAGATCTTTCATTGCGCCTATTGGCCCCATTTAATTTCGTAAAAATTTCATTGTCTGTCCAACCCTGAAGTAAATAAAGAATTCAATATCTAGTTTTAATAAATTCTTCAAGTATTAATAATATTAAATTTGTTGCCTAGACACAGACCATAGACTTAGAGAAATTTAACCCAATGTTTCTGGGGTTCCTCCATATAGTACCACCTGGACCAGGTTTGCCCCACGGTCCTTCCATAGCGTGCTGAAAATATAAAATTTATTGTATTATAAATTATAATAACCGTCATAAATACAAATAAATCTCTTATACCATTTTGCGTTCGTATTCCAAATTTTGTTTCTTTTCTTCTCTAACCGCTTTCTTTTTTTTTGTAACCATCTCATCTGAAATTGTTTTTCTTAAGTTAACATGACTGAACTTTAACTATCATAATTAATAAAAATAAAATATAAATTAGATCCCCACTTTTCGCAATATATTAGGCGATACAAACTTTTAATCATTTAAATTCGGCAGATTTGTATCTTTAAATGGATGTATATTATATATTAAAATAATATTAATTAATCTATTCAAAGGCATAAAAATCGTATAATTAATTAATAGTGATATTTAAACTATAAAGGAGTGAAAGGAGCGATGAGTGTGTGAACAGAGAATTCGCGGAAGTTTCTCTAAATGGGTCCGAAATGAAAGATATCTTTTGATTCGCTTTCTAAAGGGATAATAAGAATATAGGTACCTATATATTTTGAGTAGTTTGTGTTCGTATGTAAAGCTGGATTATAATTAAAGTATTCGTATGATGTATGTACCTAATATCTGTTTGTAATTCAGTTTTTCTTGTGGTGATTGTTTGTAACGTATGTCGTTGTCGACGCTCTGGCGCAGTGCCTCAGCGTAGCATAGCTGCGGGTCCTCACGCAGTCTCACTGGCGTTTGCCTCTGTCGACGGAGTGGTGACGACGCCCACCGACGACATGCTTCATATAATGATACTCCCTGTAAAATAGATATTTTTTTATTTTGATAAATGGTAGGAATGGTGCTGTGACGGGCTATGCCACGTGATTATCATGCCCAACACTGGAGAAGGGGATTCGTCTCTCTTTCATTACTATACTTTTTGAGACAACTGAAACAGTTTTGAGAAGCATGCAAGGAATGTAGCCACAGTAAGGTCGTCTGCAGGACATCTCGACGAATGTTTTGAGTCTTATTGCCAAGCCCACGTAATACCACGGCACGTTTTATAGTAGTTGAACTCCAGTTATAAAGACCAAAACGATAGAGTTATGAAAACAGTTTTCATTGTCAAATAACGTCACATTAATGAATATTTAAAAAATTTAGGTCATGAAAGACATTAAATTAATCAACTGTGTGTGTTTAATAGTTTTGACATTTTGTCGATTAGAGTTTTTGCAACAAAAAAGCCTATCAAAGCAATTTTCATTTAGAAAATTGATGGAAACTATGGTCAAGATAGTTTAGCATTTTTGATACCACGCTTTATATGCCAGCCAGCTATCAGTTTTGTAATAAAATTGTCTCATAATTATGGCGATTGCATTAAAGGAACATGGACAAGTTTTATAAGAGTGAAAATTACTGATGACGAAAACACTAAATGCCTTAAATGTATGTCAACAAATTTCATATCCTCGATACGGCAGAAGCAGTCATTCGCACATTTTTTATACATCTTCGTTTCGTAACACTACGATGTGGTCCCGCCTTAATGGCATTCAAGTAATGAATGACCCTATGCCATATATAGATTTATAGCCATAGGTCAATCAATATATGCAACTAAGTATTATTGTATATCGATTCATTAGGTAACTGACTGGAAAACTGGTAGACACTAAAGAACTATATGAAACTATCTACAATTTTTAACCCCCGACGCAAAAACGACGGGGTGTGTGTGTGTCTGTCTGTGGCATCGTAGCTCCCAAACGGATGAACCGATTTTGATTTTGATTTTTTTATTTGAAAGGTGTGTTAGTCGGGAGTGTTCTTAGCTATGTTTGATGAAAATCGGTCCAAGATGGCCGCCGCTACAAAATAGCGGATTACATATTCTTTCACAACTCCCTCAATATGGGTATCAAATGAAAGGGCTTAACTAGGAGAATACTATATACTATGATAAATTTCAAATCCAAGATGGCCGCCACCACAAAATGGCAAATTATATTTCGTGTCGGGGGTTTTCTAAATTTTTATACTGAATGCGAATAATTTTCTGTGGAAATCTAGGAAGATTACGCGATACGCGTAGTTATAGGTACTTGGTCGCAAGCCCAAGGTTACACGGGTACGAATATTATCTTTCATCTTTGTTTATTATGATTTAAAGGAGGTTGTTTAGTTGTTGTTGTTACGGTTTCATTCCCTTATTAAACTTATATTATTTCTTTGTATTTCATAGATCTGCGCCGTCGTACCTACAATTTGTACTGACAACCTATTTAAGCAATTAAAAAACGTTACATGATAACATTATCATTCGTGACAAGATTAATGAGGCACATTTATAAAATTGCATGTTAGTCTAAAATATTGATTGAGACGTATCCAAGCAATTTGAATGTAGTAAGATTTAAATGTAGTTCTCATAATAATTAATAGAAAAATAATTATTTTAATCAGTCACGCGTGTCATTATGATTACTAATAGGTAGGTACCTACCTGTTTCAATGACAACGTGAAATCTTATTATTTTTAGTAAGAGGTTAGTGGGACTGGACAGGCCATGTCAGTCAGATCATCACTGGGCTGGTATAATGACTGGGTGGCATCCCACTTCAACACTACGACAAGGACGATTCTTTTCAATCAGACTGGTCAACAGTCGCGTGTAACCGACTGGGATGGAAAAACAGGAGGCCTTTGCTCAAGTTTGGGACAGTTCGGGCTAATAATTATAATAATCAAGCTGCCCTAACCGCAACCTATATCTTATAAGACCGGAACTTACCCTGAGTTCGTCTTCGGGAAAAATTCCTTTGTCCCGGAGGTTGGTGAACCGTATGCCTCGCGCGTTGGGAGCTCCTCCACCCGCGCGCCCCCACGGCTGGTACGTCGCCAGTTCTTCTCGAGCCTGTAGCGATAATGTTTCGGTTCAGTATCCTAGTAGTGGTCGTAACTTGCGTGACTGCTACGCTAGAGAGTTCGATTTCCTGGTCAATTTTTCTATGAAATTCTCAGTAACAGCTTGAACAAAGTAAATCAAATGTTAATGTTGCGTTAAATGTTCCTTGAACCACGTCTCATAGAATCGAATTCAGCTATCAATCATACGCGCTAGCCTTAAAGCTATTGTCGCGTAAACATTAATAATAGCCGTATTATTATGAAACATTAATATGATGTTATGAAGAGGCTCGTGCCGCGCCTACTATTTCAACAGTCAGGTGATCAGGTGGTACTGTGGGAGTCATAGATATAAATCTTATGGATGTCATAATTTTATCATGTTACTTGAGAAAATACTTAGAGAACGGGGAAAAAATATCATTCTAATGAAATATTTTTCTTTCTCTGATTTTTACGGCGGGGTTGAAGTTATCTCGTGCCAACTTCAACCCGGACAATAAGTTTGGCAAGAACTGTACTTATATTACTTAGAAAAGTGGAAGATCTTATCTTGTGTAGGTAACTTGAAAGAGCATCATCTATTAACAATTAACAAAAGGTTAAAGGTAGTACTTGATAATATGTTTTGTTAAAAATGAGCTTTCTTTTTCTTCCGAAGTTCCGACAGACATTTAATGGATGTTGACTGCACCCACGAAATTTAAAGAAATACTTGTAAAGCTCCATTGTGTTACTACCTAGTATATTAATCATTTTAAGCATGGTAATCAGTCTCTACCTTTCTCGTATGAAAAATCGTCTGAATTCTAGGTGTATTATTACTTATTATACGCATACTATACTATGTCTATAAGTATGCCAATATAATAAAGTTAAAGAGTTTGTTATTTGAAGAACGTGCTAATTCTGGAACTACCAGTCTTGTGGGAGTTTATAGGCTACTCAACCCTTAGAAGCATGGCACAATAAAATTTAAACCGCCCGCCACAGTTAGACGAAACCTCTGATCGTTATTAAAATTGTGTTACCCTTCGCTGTTGTTCGAGATGGTCCCGTGCCCTCTGCTCCCGTTTCTCGCGGGCGATCCTCTCGCCTTCCGCCCGCGTCTGCTCGGCCCGACGACGTTCCCTTGCTCGACGTCGAAGCGACCCTGACGTCGGAGCGCTCAGCCTCCTATGTTACAACTTTTTAATTTATACCAAATGGAAAGTAATGTAAATGTAATGTGCCTAATAATCATCACATTCCTGTCGCAAAAAAATCCTTCCTCTTTTGCGTTCCTTCCCTTCTCATAAGTTCTTATTTAGTTTATTTGGTAACAGGTAGGTACCTACTCATAATCTTTATTTCCAATTTAGTATTCCTATATTCCTCATTTAATTAACACCATTTTATTATTTAACTGTGTGCATGTTTTCTATTACTTAGAAAATTACAAGTTTTGTCCACAAACCATAAAACAACATCATACCTACGCAATCTTCGTGAGTGCAAGGCAAACATTTAATCTATAGTTTCACTAAACCCAACAAATAATTTCATATCACATAACTGAGCACGCAACAAATTCTGCAAAGTATGAACGCAGGAAAAATTGTGCACACACTAAAGATAATCATTTCAGTTGTTCGATAGTGACTGCGCGGCTCTCCGCCTACTACTGAAAGCGACTCGCGAAGTCGCCGCCCGCCGTTTTAACTGTAACTGAATTCTCATTCCATGAACATTCGCATTGAGTTAGTTTCAGCGTGGGTATAATATAGATAATGACATAAATTGGCAACCCTTTAACTTTATCGTGACATTTTTTTTTATAAGTACACCATTTACATAATATTGATTTTTTTCTTGCACTAATAAACTCAGAACTATAACTATCTTGGTCCTACAAATATTCTTCTATGCTAGGATCGAGCGCACGATCGAGATCGTGCCCAGCAGCCGATTTGTGTGTTCAACCATTTCACCTTATCAAGTCATCAAATTAAGAGCTGATTACAGGTCTCCTAAATACCTACAATAGAAAATCCCGAATGTTCTTATGCTAAAGTTGACCAACGATTTTTCTTGACTAAATAACAAAAACTAAAATTCATTATAACATAATTATCTTCTTCCATGGTCATGTAAAATTTAATTCTAATTATCTAGCTACGTTGAACATACAGTGCACGTGCCTAATATTTTAAATTATTGAACGGCTTCTTAATGTCAGTTAAGTTAAGTGAACCTAAGTTCATAATAGAAAATGTATCGTCCTACACTACCGAGTATAAGTTATTTACTAGATAGAACCTGCAGGGTACTTATTATTTTTTGTTGTATAAAAAGATCATCCAGATGATTTTGAACTTTACGACATCACATAATCTTGATCTGACCTACCTAATGACTGACACAATATTATAGGCTAGATACTCACCGAAAACAAGGATATTAAATCCGAGATTATCCTACGTTTTTAACCTATGTAGTACTCAATGATCAAATATTAGCTAGACTAGGAACATCTTGGCGTTAAATGGCATTGGAAAACATTAGGAAAATTAGTTACGTTTCATAACGTCCAATGGTTTAGAAATAAATTACAAATTCATAAATGTTGTGTTGTGCATGTTTTACCACCTCTGGATGGACGCTAACTACCGGATAAATTTAAAAATGAAACAATATTTGTTATATAAGGAATAATTATTTATCAGGCCGCAAATGTTATATTGGTCTTTCTAGCTACTAAGCGAGTACCTACTACCGCCAAATAGCGGTTTCTTTTATTTATTCCTTTTATTAAGAAAATTTTATAATCCTACCTACTAAAATTGTACGAACACTTTGAAATTCAAATTTTATTATAATTTAATCGATATAGGTACTAACTACTTATTCTCACCTTGTGAATAATTATAAGGTAGCACTTTATTTAACACGTTACCGTTGAAGCAGGCACAGCACGACGTTTACACACAGGCGTCTCGAATATTTCTGATTGGGTTTGAATATTTTTGCAAATCATCAATTGTTATTAAACTCGTTTTGTGGTTCCTTCGACAGCTTAATACAAATAGGTCTCAAGTAGGTCATTCGTTTGTTATTCCTAACAACGAAATATTTTAATTTGTGGGTACTATTCAAAGATCAAACACATACTAAGCCAAAACTGGCGAAATGATCAAAACATGAGCAAGCAATTTTTATGACCTTCGCAAAAAGTTAAGTAAAACAATAAATCAGATATGTATTGTTAATCGATAAGTAAATGGCAGAAAACCTACGCGAATTTTACGAATTTACATATCGCGACATCACGTTTGGCTCCTATGTCAAACAAACGAGCAATGCTCAAGCAAGTAGCATGCTCAACTGTGCAAGTATACAACATGTAGGTACATAATACTGCAAAAGTTAAGCAGGCATCCTAAAATTATAAAGTACCTTTATAATTTTATTCTGATGGACTGCAACATTGCACGTCTCTGATAAGTTCAGGCGCATAAAACTACCGTGTTAATTAGTCGACACCATGGTATCAAGCCGCCACAAAAGTTAGTAAGAGAACTATTGTTATCTACAATTTCAGTTTTGTTTTGTTTTAATAAGGTTCAAAATAGGTTTTGTAACTATAGTACTTGCCTATCTTTCGCTCTATAATATGTATTATAGTGCAGTAGGTCGTATACATTTTTCATGTCATTTTTCAGTCGGCATTAGACTCGTCCTGGCGGTACCGGGCGCGGAGCGATCGATTGCCGCAAGCACGCAGCTACGAATCCTATTCGTATTGCATTCATTCATGTAAGTACTTACACAGTTTACAAGCGTAGCGGTGTCATGGGTGCCGTGGAAATGGGTCACCAATAAAATCATTTGTTATATCATGCTTATATTTTTACGACTTTCTCAAGGACGTCAAAGCTATTACCATTTGCGTGCGTCCTTGCCGGTTGCGTAATGTAAAGAAAGCTGTATAAGAAAGCTCATTAAGTTATGGTTTAAAAAAAGTAAATGGAAATAAAACAATATTTTGTAACTAATGTTTATATTAAAAATTATTCATGATTTACCATTTTACAGAATAATAATATTTACAAACATATTATGACCTATGAAAGTATGTCTACATACATATAAATAAACTTCATTGACTCCCATTTTAACATATTTAATGTACAAAAAAACATACACCTCCCGCTCCGTTTATTGGATTGGCTGACACAATGACCAAGTTATGAAATTAGTTCGTCCGTTAGTGAGCAATTAACTGAATCTTGCGCACCTTCACGCTCAGTGGCTCCTCGAAGGGCATTTCACGACAATTTTAGTTACATGTGTACTTGATACGAGTTTTACAAGCCAATTAAATATTTTGTTACTGGTAGGTCTATCGGACGGCATAAAACGCAAAGTAAACGAATTTCATTTAAAAAACCATTCTCTTAGTTTGAATTTTTCAATACTTAAACAAATATTCGATGTGTTGTTATTATTTGTCCGAGCTTATTTCATGTGGTTTCAGTCCTTATGTCGGCCTTACACTATATTACCTTATTAATGACTAATATTTTGTTAAATATTTATAATTTCAAGAGAAAGTTTCAAGAATACTACGCTTATTATGGTGCATTATTTTTCGCGGTACTCTGATAATTCATTTGTCTTTATAAACCTCGGTTACATTGTCATTATATAGTTGTTAGTTATTATTTACAATTGTAACATGTACTAATTGGCTAAAAGATGTTTCAATAATTCGCTAACGTTAATATTCTGCCTCATTACGTAGTGCGGTTTCGTAAAATACTTACAATTTAATACTAGGTCAGAATATAACACACACCTCTAGTATGTAACGTGTACTCTAAAGAAATTGAGGTAATTGGTTTTGAAGAAAAAACACGGGTAACTTATCCAATGACTCTCAGTATTTACACATCATTAAATACATACGGAAAGAAACAAACGAACACCAACTTATGAAACCAAGTGTTACAAATTTTGTGATGAACATCGATAGCATAATTATTTTGTGCATAAACACAGGTACTTTCTATCTCAATACCTATATAAAGATTGCACGATACAAAATAACAGTTGAGCATATTTATATAACAAAGTATGTATGTACAGCATACAGTATTTGGTAACGAGTAATTATACACGCTCCCTGGCAGCGATAGCTTAGTGCTAGTCGTGGTGCTCCTTGGTGTCACAAAACTCACAGAAAATTATCTTAAAATAAATCAGGTCACACAAGTGAAGGACACAAGTACAAATATTTATATAAATACTAATAAATATATATACTTTAACATTATGTAACATATAATTATTTGACAATCAGTTCGACTGATTACAATAATATAACAACAATCTACATAGTGTTTTATATAGTATGTAGTAGAATTTATTATGTTTATTTTATCAGGGCACATGGTATAGCTTGACGTTAAATATCTACGATATATGTCGCCATGTTGGCTCAGTTCATTCCCATATACACATAACGTTCACTCACGACAAGCTGAGCCTCGGCGGCGGCGACCGGGCTCGACCGAACACTCATACATTACTAAAAATAAAATGTCCATCGCCGCTATATCCTTTACAAAAAGGTATCCAGAATTCTGTAATGTCTAAAGCGTAAACCTTTATGTATCGCCATAAAGGTCGCGCACGACATGATAAGTTAACTTTATCGAAGTACTCTTAGGGTCACGAATGCTACGTGAACCAAAAACTACTTCGACGATCGACTCGGAACCTCGGCGCGGTGGGGTGCGGCGGGCCGGGACAGAGCTGCGGATGCCTTTCACGGGATACGCGGTGAGAGCAGAGGTCTGGGCTCGGCGGGTACTATTTGATCCTGTTGAGCACGAGGTCGGTGGTGACCACCAGCCCCTTCTGGTAGGGCGAGTCGGCCAGGTCGGCGGCCAGGCGCGCCGCCTCCACGCCGTGCTTGCGCGCCAGGAAGCGCGTCTGCTCCAGCCCGCGCGACTTGTGCACCAGCTCGTACGCCTTCTCCACGTCGCCCGGCTCTTGGAACCGCCTCATTATCATCGGATTCAGTTCTGGATACTGTAACAAAACGTTGTATACACGTGAGCAAGATAAAATATCTCCGATAGAGCACATCGACAATCTGAATTGACCGCCTTCTAGTGAAATTCAAAACTGCGTACAATTTAGTACGTTATCAGGGTCAATAAATTATTACAAATATTGTAGGGTTGGGAATTTCCCTAATGGTCTACGCGTGTATTCTTTATATATACATCTGGCCACAGTAGTTTAAAATGTAAGTATTATTGCAATAAATGCCCTGCGTGACCATTACGCAAAAAAAAATTGCGCAAGTGTGTGTTCACCTGTCATGGCACGAGTATGTAAAGTTGAGGTAGGGCAACCGGTTTGACGTTATTTAGTCAAATATAAACTGAACTTCGTCTACAACTGGAATTCTAAATATTAAATATCGACTTCAGATATTATCTATTTATAGATGTAGGTATGTACATGTAATGTAGGTCACGACAAGTCCCCATAAACTTCATACATAACATATAATTGTTATTTTAATTTTAAGTTGTAGATAACTTGTGAATACAGTGCCAGTCGTACCTAGCTACTTCTGCAGGAATTGACCATTCCAAAAATAAAAGAATAGTAATTGAGAATTCAGAAATAGGTATACACGCGCCAATCTTAAACCCGTTTAGTATATTTATCGTTAATTTTCTTCATGTTCTAATAGTTATTCTATATACGAGGTAGAAAAAAAAACTGCTGTTCTGGAATTATAAATGGTGTAACTAACCCGACTTTGTATTCTAGATAAGATTATGTTTGAATTTTCTGATGGTATGTTAAAAATCTATACACTACAAAAGCTAAAGAATTGTTGCTTTCCCGTTTAAAATATAAGAAAGAATGCACAAAAGATACTAAATGCTGCCTTGATTAATAAATTACATTTCGAATGTCCATGTTGCGTATTGTGTTGATCACGCCGCAGAGGCTCAAATCAAAGACGATCAGTTTTATTGATCTACAATCTACGTCATAAGCTAAAGCGAAAACGAGCCCAGGCAAAATAAACATAGGTATATAATTAAAATAGTAAGTGTACGTAAATAAAATATACATGATGTTATGTTTGAAACATAGAAAATATGACCAAATATAAACTATTTTCGGAAACAAAATAAAATACCTTTTCACAGGCAAAGAGCACGGGTGCGGTTGCTAATCCGAGCTTGAGGTCGGCGGCGGTGGGTTTGCCCATAGCCTGCGCAGACGACACGAAGTCTAACATGTCATCCACCAACTGGAACGACAGTCCCAGGTTGCGCCCGTACTGGAATGCTAGCTCGCACGTGCTCTCATCCGCGCCACTTAGAAGTGCCACCTGTAATAGACATGATTATAGCTATACCTACACAAATGCACACGTAGTACAATGTAGGTACTCATGTCATCACAAAAAAGGACCACACTTAATACTTAGTACTACAAGCAATTGCTACTAGTAATAAAATCATTTGATGGCCAAAGCACTGCAAAACAAAGGCTTTCCAAGCCCTACTTCCATTTCGGGCGTAATTTTTGTCGCTATTGCTGTCTCGAAGTAGACCGTAAAGATCAATAATTTTGTAAAAATTCTCGATCTTTTAAATCAAATAACGATTACGTAAAAAATCTAAAGAAATGTAAGTAAACATTTATTGCGCAATTGCTTTCTGGGTAACTTTACGCCAAATGCTAATCTGCTAAGTGCTATATAAGAAAACAAAATAGCATGCAACGAAATTATTCGTAAAAGGGAAATTATTTCTAAAGCAAAGTAAGAAAGTAATGTTCTTTTCATTTGTAAACGAGGCTTACTTCCTTATTCGTTTTAATTAACATAATACCGTAATTAGCACGACATAGGAACACGACTGATTAGAATATTACCGCTTTGACTGAGTTGGCGATGAGCGAGGCCGTCTTCCTGTAAGTCTTGGTGAGGTAATGCGCGAAGCGTTCGTTTTCTGTCTCCTTGCTGCCCAGCTGCATGAACTCTCCCTGAACGAGGTCTGTCACAACCTGAAACGTAACAACACACCATAACTACTAACATGATCTTAGAAATACCAAGATAATTTCTCATTCATCCTCTTCAAATATTTTAACGATGCTCATGGCTGAGAAGACGTGGTCTTGGTCATGTACCCAATGATGTTGCAGTGTTTCAGTATTCAGGAGTCAGGATCAGGACAGACAGTCTTAAAAGGGGTTTGAAGATTTTTTAACAGTTCATGGATTCCTTTGATCTGTTCTGGACTTTTTGAAAGCTTTTATCGTGGAGATTATTTCAGGCAATTTTTGGGAGTATTGCCGTTTGAGCGCTTGTTTTTAGAGAACCCAATGCATTAAGCACTTAATATATTCTCAAATGGGAATAAAAAATAGGTGCTCTAAAATTAGGTACTTAAACGGGAATACTCCATTTAATAATATTAAACCACCTCCTCAGACTTCATCAAACACAACAATAAAGAAATCAGCCAAATCGGTTCAGCCGTTCTCGAGTTTTGCGCTTAGCAACACATTTACTGATTCATTTTTATTTATATAGATAGATATTAATGTCAGCTATTTAAATATATGTATGAGTTGAATGGGAGGGCAGTACCTCAACCATGAGTTCTATCGAATGGCTTTCGATAAGTTTTTTACGCATCGAGACGCTGTAATATCATAGCATATTTTAGTTCCTTACGTAACCGCTAGAGGCGCTGCGCGGGTTTTCCATACAAATATTTTACGGCGTCGCTAGCGAGTCCAGTGAGAAAAACTCATGGTCAAGGCACAGTATTTAAAAAAAATGGCGGACGCCAACGAATGCCATAATCTTCAAACCGCTTTAACTATCATCAAAAATGGGATATTTAACATCTAATCAAACGATAAATTTATGTCATCTATTGGATCAGATTTTTGGTCGAGGATGGCATAAGGTTCTAGTGCAGCCGGGTGGTATCGGGTTTTTCAAAATCATAAGTTTAAATAGCAGCTCACAGTTTTAACTTGGGCCCTGTTATGGCGTACGCGCCTCTTAAGTATTACGAATCTAAATCATACCTGCGAGGTATGTTGGTGTACACAGGCCTTAACCCTTTAGAGGTGATGTTAAAATACATGACAGAGCATTATAATGCCTAGGTAATTAAATCCCTAGGCCACGTATCAAGATAATTGCTAGAATCTCGGTCGTAGTTATTAGGTCCTTATCCTTAGCACATTAGCAGCGCGGTGACTTATCATTTTTCCAAAAATACCTTTACTTTACCGACAGCCATTTTCCGTTTATTACTTTTAGTAGTATTTATTAGAATAATCCGTACTTTAAAGAAAGAAAGAAAAGAAAGAAAGAAATATTTATTCAACTCAAATTATTTGAAGGTACACAAAACATAAAACTTAAAAACACATAAATCTGAGCTGAAGAGGCTACCAGCTCAGCCTAATGTTACGCTGATTTTCAGCTGGGCCTTGGACATTAAGGATACATCTTATAGTGCTAGGTAGTATAACTTTTTTTTTTTAATGAAATCCAATTCTAATTAAAACGGCTAAAGAGAAACAGAATCTAAATAAATTAGCCAAAAATTGATTTTTTGTTATTTCACGCAGCAGCCGAATATTTAAAACGTACTCGTACATGCATATCATTTTCTATACAGTATGACGAAATTGACATGAAATATTTTTTTGCGAGATTGACTCATTTATCTGTACTTTTATAGTGTCATTATTTAAATCCTATCAATAGTCAAAATGTCGCAACAAAATAAAAGTTTGCAGCACTGATTTTGGAAACTGTAATTTTTTGTGCTTGCAAAAGATGACAATTATTGTTATATCTAATGAAATACTTGAAATTGAGGTCTAATACCAGATCTGTAATAAATTAGCTTTCTTTAAGATAAATTCTATCTGATATACGACAAAAAAAGTCGCTTGCGTGTTTAAAAAGTATAATAATGGAGTATGTAGGTCAATACCCATTTTTATTTATGTTGCAAAACACATCTAATGGCGAGCTGCTTATTGAAACAATAAATTTCATTGAAACGTACGCTGCAGCATTATTACCATCGCATTTAAGAAGGCCGACAGGATGAATCGGTTTTAATGAATATTCTAACCAAACATTCGACCCCAATTGAATATGCGTGAGCGCACGAACACTCAAAAGGCTGTATTAAAGTAATGGTTGTGCTTCTACTTGACAGACTTTGAATGGGGAGTATCTCAGTATAATGATGAAATACAATAATAATGTTAAATGTAAACATTTTATCACCACCGTCAGCCGTTTTAGTGCAGGTAGATAGTGAGAGGTTAAGAAACAAATTTTCTACTTTTTTATAAGTTTGCATCACAAAACGTTTAATTTTTATTTACGCCATTTATAGTGTGGACATACATCTATACTATCACGCTTATCTCCCAATGAGGTAGGCAGAGATAAATATTTATAAATAATAAATACTCGTACAATCTTGCCAATGTCAAATACGGGTACCTACGTCTCGACAAAACGTTTTTAAAATTTATGGAATTTAACTGATTGTATCAGAATAAACGATTAGGTACTCCCACATTGCATAGACGAACTCTAAAGTAAGTCATTGGTTACGGATTGGCTCAGTGATGGCAAGCGCAACTGGAGCTTAGGAAATCCTCAGACGAAGCTTAGGAGTCAGATTAGTGCCAAGTTAATGGCAGTAGGATCATCCCATTACATGGAACCTACAAACAGACTGTAGGTATGTAGGTACATCGGTAGACTAGATACCGTGACACAGGTATTCATTATGTATGGAATCTTAGATATTCCAATGACTGATTAGGTTATATATTGTTCTTAAAGACTACAGACACGCCAAGTCAATAACTGCCACCCACCCAAGGCCCCGTAGTGGCAACGTTGCTAAACACCAAGCCAAGAGCCCCGCGAATTTGTATAGTAGGTAATGTTTTATAATCAAGTAGTTACCTGGCTGAGCACGAGTGTGACGTCGTCGCTGCGCAAGCGAGCTATCATCATCGACGCCACGGCGAGGATGAAGTCGCCGGCCATCGCCACCTGGAAACAATTTATGCAACTATTATTTATCATCGTAATCATAACATAGTCGTGTATAGTCAAAAGGTTCCGGTTAGACTAAATTGAGGTCCTATTCTAGACGTAGACCGAACAGAACTTTCAAACTATTCAGATTCTGCTGCTTTTTGTGGCTCTCGCAGAGGTAGGTCGCATTGTAGAGATAATTTTACAACAAGTGAGCTCACTTACAGACCCTCAGTGTCTGTTCCACCACCTATGGATAGCTGCTAACCACAGGATAGATAAAAAAATAGAACAAAATTTTTATGAAATTATCTGCCACGTAATTTAACGGGAACTTGAAACAGGCCCTTAGTGTTTATATTATGTATATACTTTTAATTAGTTGAAACTATCTACACACGCGTGAGTATCGTATTGAAACGTACGTGTACAGGGGAAAGTAAGTGACATTAACTTATATGGCATGTATTAATACGATACGATACGATACAGCAATACACGCTTAGTGCACCACAAGTGCAACAGTGTATCGTATCAGCTTCAGTAAGCTGCGTCGAAACCTCATAAGGCACATCTTACAGGTACCTGAGGTCTTAACGCAGTTTTCGGCAAACAAGAGATTAATCCGATCGTCATACATATCATGATATGCATTGTAAATTTTGTAAAGTAAATAAAATTTATAATAAACAATCATTTTCTCACGTAAATGTCAGAACAGAAAGTAAGATCAGATTTAGGCTGAATAAACTGTAAAAAATGTGTGAAATATAAAATTGTTACTAAAAATAGACGTCATTGAGAGCGTCGAGGAAAAAAAACAATAGTGTTTGATTCGAGATACTTTAATCTCGAATCAAACACTATTGTTTTTTTCCTCGACGCTCTCAATATCCTCATAAGTGAGGATGGATATGAGGATAAATAAGTGCTGTTTTATGTATCATATGGACATACCTACAACATGGACATGAAACCTGTCGAAATGCTCATAGTATCTGGTGGCACGACAGTGAACCGAAAAATTTGAAAATCTTATAGAATCATAACATTTTATAGGTACCTACAGGTTGTCTACCTCTACATTTTCTAGGACAGGTTGTCTACCTCTATTACTTTTAATAGAGCTAGACACTAACATTTTTAAACGTTACCCGTGTTTTGTAAATACGGCTACAACATGGCTAATATCCATCCAACTATAGATGTAATGAATAACATAGATTGTAATAAATGTATCGATGGCGCTCATTTCTCCAGTTGTTGGCAAGAATGTCGAGAAAGTTGTGATGCGGTGTTCGGTCGCATACTAATGGCGGCGCGGACGTTTCGCCGGCGGCGCGCGCGCTGCTTCCGAGTGTGGGCGCGCGGGACCTCGCCGCGGCCGACGGGGACCCACCACAAACTATCTCTCATAAACCGGTGGACACTTGTTAGCCTACATCCAGTGATCAGGTTTACGGTAATGACGTACCCGCTATATAGGACAATTTGATAATATTTATGACGTTGGCTAAGAAACAGAAGTAGCAGGGTTTCTTATGATATGATCCAAAATTTGTCTCTTATCTGTTCGTCTGTGTCTGTTTGTTCCGGTTAATCTCTGAAACGGCTGGACCTATTTTGACGGGGATTTTCAGGCGCAGATAGCTAATGTTATATGTTAACTGGTAACTTAGGTTACTTTTATTTTAGAAATTCTATTTATTATTTGAAATTGGATGAACGCCAGTTATTCCACGGGGAACATTATGACATAGATAGCTACGAGTATATCGGTACTGTATAATTCGGTACTAATGTTAGGATTTCCTCAACACCTCCTGGTTTATTCAAACGTTTGGCTAGAATCTAATTTTTTCAAGCTAGGGACCTACTTCTAGCAGTGAGTTATACACACACAAGTTCAATAAATTAGTGAATGTCCTTGAGCACCAAGTGATATTGCTGCTTAGAACACTGCCATCGAAGTGTAAGAAATAAAAAAATGTGAAAGTGGTTGGACGATGACGCGATGCGTATTTCCATAAGGTGGTATGAATGAAGGCATCCGGCGACGAGTCCGGTTTGAAGACGATGACACACAAATATTACAATCAAATGTTTGTGTATGTTTGTTCATTAAATATCAATGTGATTGCAATGGCCACCGACCTTGGGTCACTAAAGTGACTGAACTTGGTAACAAATGAATGGTCATTTCACATTCCGAGTTTATTTAAGATGTAATAGGTAAACTTGTAATAATTTTAGTTATAATTTTATAGATTTATAACACGGAAAAGAAACTAAAAAAATGAAAATCCTAAGACATATTAAAAGATTAAGTACCACTAACAGCTGGAATTTTCACCGATTACGTCCAGATGCACACCCATCTACCATGGAATGTTGGAAGTCATTTACGTAATGTTAAGGTGTGACATGGAGATAAGTTTATTGGTTAACGGAAGTGACTGGCTATTTAGACATTCCCTAAATGTCTATATTTATATTATTTATCACTGGGATAATAAATTATAATAATTGCTGTATTGGAAATATTACACGTCCTAAACCCTATTAGGGATTTCTGCAGTTTTATTGTAGAAGGTAGGGTAGTAGTTCTATTAAACTAAAAAGTTGTCTTTGTCTTGATTGACTTGATAGTCACATAACAGATATCTCTATTCCTCGATCTGAACATAGTGATATTTGGTGTATAGTTATTAATTTGTCAATTCTAGTAAATACTTATAAAGAAATATCATGTTATTTTTAATGAAGGAAAAAATCGGCGGGCGGGCAGGATTCGAACCTGCGCCTTCTGGTTCGGTACACCAGACGCTCTGGAAAATGCTTAAAAAAATACAAAAAAGATAAGAAATATCATGTAACGTTTAGAGAAGCAACGGGACTACATACGGGAGTGGCAGCGCGTATCGTACGCGGTTGGTTGCGCAAATCGGTGCACGCGTTAGCACACTTTCTGTACGGTAACCGGGCTAAAAACGCATCCGTTACGTGCGCGAACCGGACCGGCCGGGCGCAACTGCACTGACGATACGCCCGCGATGTGTCATGACACCCACATCCGTGAACCAGTTCATGTTTTATAATAATAATAATAATAATAATAAAACTTTTTATTTCGGATATCAAAGGATCCATACAAAGAGATGTTAGTTGTTATAAATACTTAAAAACTAAGGTTAGTAGGTACTTAGGAATAATTCACAATTTAAAACACCTTACATACTACACTACCGCATGCAGTCTTATCCATCTCTCTAAAAATGGAGAATCCCACCGGTCAGTTAATATTTGCAGGATACTGTTGGTGCTAGCGCGCATGCGTGTCATCATGGAGGCGCAACGTTTGCGTATGACTGTCGCAAAACCATCCACAATGGCTTCGGCAAACATGCCTGATGCACTGCAATACTTGGGTAGCCCCATCAGTATCCTGAACGCATTATTATACTGCACTTTCAAGTCGCAGTATGTCCGCTTCGTAAAGTTAACCCATAGGCTGCACGTATACAAGGATTGACAATAAGCCTTGAACAGAGTTACTTTTACTGGATTTGTGCAACGTGCAAACCTACGGGCCAACATGTTGCAGCGAACAGATAGGGCCCTACGTTCCCTCTCTATATCTATATTGTCTTTTAGATCATCGGTTACCCAATGACCTAAATACTTAAATTCTTTAACCTTACTTAGTGGAGTACCACATAAAAGAATATTAGGCATATTGGCATAGCTATAGCAGGTACTTGATTTAAAAACCAACATCTGACTTTTCTTTGTGTTGTATATGAGGCCATGGGCCTCCGCATATACCTCACAAATATGAACCAGCTTTCTCAAAGCACTAATCGAGGGGCTCAGCAGGACCATATCATCTGCGTAGGAAATATTATTAATACACACGCCATCTATATGGCATCCGATTTTAGTACTACTGAGCTCCTCGATCAGGCCATTAATATACAGGTTGAATAGACGCGGGGAAGATAACCCCCCTTGTCTTACCCCACACTGTAGCTCATACTCGTCCGAGAGTTCACCTGCCCATCTAACTTGGTTTTTCTGTTTGCCATACCAGTGGACTAAAACAGATGTAATTTCTTTAGGCACTGTAGTATCATTTAGTTTTTCCCAAAGCTTGTTGTAACAAACCAGGTCAAAAGCCTTTGTTAAATCTAGAAAGCAGGCATACACTTCGGTTTTTCTAGCTGTGTAGTAATGGACAGTTTGCTTGAGCGACAGAATAGCACTTTCAGTAGAAAGATTTGGTCTAAAACCGAATTGAGCGTCATTTAAATTTAAATGCTTAGCTAACTGTCGATCAATCAGACTGTCCAGTACTTTAGCTATAATTGTTGCAAGTGAGATCGGCCTGTAATTAGATACATCAGATGGATCACCTGTTTTATTTTTGATAATGGGAACAACGATGGTGCGCATTAACCTATCAGGCAGATAAGAATGACTGAGACACAGATTATAGAACATAGTCAATACTCTAGGCATATGAACTCCTGCATGCCGCAGGTGTTCAATACTAAGATTGTCGTGGCCGGGTGATTTTCCTCTTACCATTTTATTTATCACAGAGGCTACTTCTCTAGAGGTGAATCTCACACTCATTTGAGAGGCACTTATCCCAGCATTGAACACCCCCGGCAATGAATTTCCAAGAGGTGACTCAACTTTAAAATGCTGTTGGAATATGCGTGCTATATTTAGTGGCCCATGTGCCCCAGCCACACTCACGGGAAGGCTAGGTTTGTGATTTAATTTATTACTTGATTGCCAAAACTTTGAAAATTTTTTATTATTATGGTGGGCAGCAATAATATTCAATTTAATTTGTTGTTCATTATTTTGGCACCACTTTAATTTCGATTTAAATATTTTTCTCGATTCAACCATATCATAATAAATAGTTCCAGAATTAGGCTTGTTATTCCAGATCCACAATTGGTAACAGAGCCGAGCCTTCTCATGAGCGCCCCGTACATATTTATTCCACCCAGTTACATGATGATCTTTCTTTTTTACTTTTCCCTTATAGCTACACTCTGCTGCTTCGGAGAGCACTAAAACTATTTTATCATACATGTGATCAAGAATAGATCTATGCACAGAATCATCACAAAAGTTGTCTGCACATTTTTTTTTTTTTTTTTTTTATGAAAATGGTGGCCACGAAAATTTTTAGGTTCAACATCCCAAACTTGTAGTTTTCAGAGAAGAATGAGTTTTGACAAATATATCAACTATGTACTCAAATGTAAACAGCTACAGGATCCCTTAAATTACCAGTTACTTGTTCAGAGGTCAGGGGACCAAAATTGATGTCCTGTCATAAAGACCTTTGCGGATGATTATAAACATTATGGAATGCAATAAAGTATTGAGTATAGTTACATAGTTCTTGATTGTGTTATTAAAATTCCTAATAGAAATAATATCAAATTTTGAATTTGTTAAGTTTCCATTGGCCTATCCAAAATTTTACTTAAAAAATATTATTTCCAGGTTTTATGGCTTTACAAGACTAAAAGGAGGACTTCGTTTACTCTAGCGTCAGCAAATAAATTTGTCAGTATCCACTTGATTGTCAGACTTCACTTGATTATAAGTTAACAAGCCCTTTGTAGTCTGTGTATAAGCTATTGAGGGAAATATCTTAAATAGCATGGTGTATCAATGGCCTTCATCTAGCCTTTGCCCAAATGCTTCGTTTTAGAAACAGTCTACAATTTCCTAAGGAACCCAAAAATATCCTTAACCTGTACAGGGTGTTTAATGTCAAAAATAAATGTGCAACTCCCATGATAAGAGTGAAAGGCTTTCACAAGAACGCGTTGAAAGTCTGCCCAACGTGAGCCACATGAATAATTTACCAGAAAAATCTCTACGATTTCACGCCAACTTAATTCCGAATGCGTTGTAGTTTCCATTTTGTAATTCATTTACCCGTACATTGTAACGTAAGTTCGCACCTCTGTTGAATGACTAAACTCGAACAAAACACTTTATATTGTACTTATGATCCTGAAAGTACGAGATGCTTGAGATAAATTAATGTTTACGGTAGTAACTTAACGATCAGAAAGTCCAGATTCCGCGCTATATGAACAATAATATATTATTAAGTCTTATATCAAGGTAACTCGGTGTCAGTTACCCCGGTAACAACGAAAGTCGTAAAGACAGTTGGGAAAATTAATTATATTTACAAAAAATCCGCATCCTCATCGTACTCGTTAATCAATGCCGCATTCCTTGTCGAAAGCGCGGTGTCCTTCTCCGCTACCGTGACCGATATGGTAAAAGCTAATTTATGGAGATTTTAAAAGTATCAGCAATTTACTTTTTACTTGTAGGATAGTAATTGTCCTGCGCGACAAGCGAAGGCCGTCATCAGAGCCTGTCGGATAATTGCGACATGATTTCTTCAAGCGGATCTCGTGTTACCAGATGTATGCAGTCGGTTGCATTTCGCAAGGCAACCTTGACAGTGGGCAGGTGGTGGTGGTGGCAGCGGCGGCGGCGGCGGCGGACGGAAGGTGAATGTAGCGGGATCTATGTCACGCGGCCGGCCTTGACTCCCCCCTCATCCTTCTCACAACACCAGCCATTTGGAGACCGGCTACCGAAACAGCTGCGCAACACTATGTTCACAACAACACGACTGTATCTTCAATTAGGTATCACTAATTCAGTTTTTAAAGAGAATGTTACAGCATTATAATCATAATCCACCCGTTGCTCTTGTACTCGTAACTATTGAAATGTTCATAGTTAGCCAATGGCGGTATTGGACTTCATATATTATGCCATTTTAAAACATTTTGTGAAACAGATTTAAGAACTAAAATTGGAATCTTTAGAATGAGCCTACAGGATAATAACGTAAACTTTGCTATAATTGAAGTTAGTGCGCTAGCAATCAATGTGATCGATACGCGTTCAGATTACAGGTGATCGGTGCGGTGTATTTCGTATCGAGTGAGTGGAAGGTCCGGCGATTGCGACACCGGCGGGCATCTAGTGGTTGTGGCGATTAGTGATCGACGAGTGGGCCATCGTATCGTTTCAACATACCGCAGATAGTGGGCACGTGTACCCGCCAAAATCCGGTTTTTGTAAGGCTAAGTAGTGGATATCGTAGCATAGAACGAACCTTGTAGCGTAGAAAAAATTATTTTAAAATATTATGCCGATATACATGCAAGCAGCCATTCTTTCTATACAAATATAAGTTTAAACATCCTTAAATTAACCGGTCCAATCTGGCATACCGTGTGCCTGACACTGGTTTCAATTTACTAAGCCAAACGTTTACTAAACCCTCTTCCTACGCGTGCCGACACTATCAATAAACCTGAGTAAACAACACTCACAGATATGGGGACAAATGGTGTGACCTTGACTCAGTCCATCAAGGCTGTTTGCTCTCGTAGCGTGATACTTGTCTAAGAAATAATTGCCATAGAAATAGCGTAATTATTTTCTTTAGCGAAAACATTTAATTACTTTGTTTTAAAAGGTAAATAGTAAACAAATTAAAAACGTTCTAAATTTCGAGATTCATAAGATAACTTATAAAATCGTTGAAGGTCTATTCAAGTCTGATAGTGGGTTCGATGCGCGCGAGACTTAGCGTGGTCGCGCGTCCGACCTACATCCCCCCGCGCCTACTCACGACTCCCCGCAAACTACAGTTACAGAGACCAGTTTTTACTTTACACTCTTTAATACACACAGCGGTAGGTCACTTGAGGAAAGTGTTGGACGAATTTTGCTTTCAACGAAACATTTGTCAGAAATTAAACTGTAGAAAGTAATAGTTCTTCGTATTATCGACTGTATTATATTATATATAAATTTAATTATGTAAATAAACATGTCTTATTCGAAGACGTCTAGACTGCGTTTGACCGCATAAGGAATGTAAATAGTCTAGCGAGTTAGCGTAGTCATTGGACGACAACGCGCTATAGGAAAGACATCAACGCAAGTTCGTTAGATTATTAAATAACAGTTAAATCTCACATCAACTTTAAATTTAGATTACCAATGGCATACCAATAAATTGTCTATATTGATTAATTATCTGTATCCTAATTTATTTTAAAAAAACCATCAGAATTCGTTGCCACATCACTCGCTTATTCCATCGTTCTCTACTTGCGGCTTGTCAACTTACTGCACTACAATTTTTTTAATGTTGGATGACCAATGACAAGCATAAACTTTCAATTGAAATAAAACTACTTTTTACGGATTTTATCGCGTTATATTGATATTATTTTAATCCCGACGTTTCGGACCCTTTATTTCAATGTCTAGTATTCGCGTAAGTGTCAGAAATCAATATAAACTTTCAATTTAAAATACTCCTTTACTAGGTGCTTATCATCCCTTGGAAATTCAAACTACCAGCATTACTGGCACAGAGATTTAGCGATGCGTTACCTTGCACCTAAAAATAAATGTTAATCATTATGATATTTATAAAAATTACTATGTCTTGCATAGTAATTTTATAGCCTCATAAATCAAAAGAATTGGATAGCAAGTCCGACGATCTTCACATTGGGAAATATTTCACAGTGGAGCCAACATCTTACAACACTTTATACAAATTAAACAAAAAATACAATAACCCTGGTCTTATAATTATGTAGATGCAATATGAGTTGTGGATATAAAAACTTACAGAAAACGTTAATTATGATTTATGCTCCTCACACGACATATATAAATCAACTGAAATGGGGCTTCTAAGGACAAGCTTTTTTGATACGCTTTTCCAACTAGCTTTTTTTAACAAGTTTCCAAATAATACACTAATTAAATTGACCGACATTTGGTACACATTTCTTGTTCTTCATAATACTGCACGTTTGATCGCAAATAAACTTATAAGCTCAATATAAAATTATGCTACATGTTTCAGTTTCAATGCATAGTAGTGGTTGATAATAATCTTGCACAATGACTGGTATTGAATCACTAATCAATAAAGTGACCCAAAAAAAAAACAAGTTTTATACAATCACAACATTATAACTCTGATATTGGTTTTGGCATTAGGACGACGCAGAAGGTTATGCCTACGTCGTGACTAAATCGGTACTTTCGCCTGTTTCCGTAGAAAAACGCGTTGTTTAGGAAATGTGTTGCAAAATGGTGTTCTTTATTGTCAAGTTTGCCATTAACCTATTTTTTTATTTCAAAAGCATCAATTCGCTCCGTAAATACTGAAAGCGTTAAACTACTACAACTACCATTAATCACCTCGCACATTATAAGCAATTATGGAGCAGTACTTAAAAGCGTCGTATGTAATCGAGTTAAAGTTCATTTAAAATCAGCCCGTTTTTAAATATGTAAGACAGGAATGAGAACATATTATTATGACATGCGTCGATGTGACATGTATAACTTAATTTCAATCTTAAATTAAGTAACAACGGCCTTCGGTTCTTCTATGTTAAAATATAAATATAAAATTGAATGACGACATTTATAACCGTAGTTGTCTCTTGTTATATTGATGGGAAATAAGTGTACAGTAATAGTAATATTTAACGCTGAACAACTGAAAATTACATACGTTTATAGGTAATTTATACAAGACAAATAAATCTTATCTGAAGGTTATAGACTGTCTAGTACCTACTGATTGATACTTTCAGCATTTACTATATACATATATACCTACAAATAAGAATACCCGACAGCTGCTGTACTGATATTTGAAGAGGAGACGGGCGTTCCAACCGCACCCATCTTACTAGATAACAGCTTCTGGCGCACCGACTACGTGAGTCCTTCGATAAATCGATTAATGCTTTATTATATAGCATTCGACTCCGATGAATACGAGTATCTATAATAGTGAATGGTGATAAGCTATCATTTATAATCTTCAACCTCGATAAATAAAGTTTTCAATTTCTTAATCGCTACAGGTGATATTTTAAACTTTGACCTCGCCGCGCTGGTCTAAAATTTTATCATTTATTATGACTACAACGAACAGCATATTGATATTTAACATACAGAGATGGTTTAGTTTTCTCAGTTATTTTATTATAATTTTACTTAGAATTAAGTCAAATCGGAAATGATAATGTCAGATTGTCAATACAAAGCGGTGTTGCATCAGACTACTGGATTCAGGTAGGTACGTAATACGTATGAGATTATTGAAAGACAGGTGCCGACGAACGCCATGCATGCATATGTATGTATGTACATAAATGTCACATAAGCTCGGTGTGATAACTTATAGTTCGGACGTTTTGGAACGCGCAATATTAAAAACATTTTACATAAATTCAAAGCGCGTGCGCTCCGCATTTAAACTAGTCATTCCATAGCACAGCTCAGACAAGGTGAACAATAAGGTCCGCGACATATTCTGAACAATGGTCGCAGATACGATAGGAATCGGAAATTCGCTACTGACGTTGTTGAAGACCCCTACCTATTGTCGTACAACACTTTACAATACCATTCTTTTATAAAACAAGAATACATACATATTTGAACCTGCACCGGTCGTTGACCGAAAAAGGATCTTTGTCATAAAGGTATCGATTACATAATACGTTTACATTGTTAATCGTTATATCCAATGACACAGTGGACATTATCAAACAAATTATTATCAGAGATTTTGTCCACGTAACAGCAGGGTAAATATTCCACATCCGTGCTCAGCAACATGCTCGTAAATGAGTTAAATACAAACAGGCGCGCCCTGTTACCATGATACCATATTTACTTAAAATGTATGTATACATACATGTATGGTAGGCACGGATGGTACTAACAAAAGCCAACATTTGGATGTGTGAATTATATAACTCAAATACGGGTTGTAAGCTTGAGATCTAATATCAAGCTAGTATAACTATGACAACATCCGCCAATATCTACCTAAACAATTCTACGAGTTTAATAACCTAGATCCAATGGCACAATTTTAAGTCAATCCTGTTAGTATGATGAATAGTTAAATACATACTTGACAAACATACTATATTGCCTCAAAACGCCAGGTTTCCACTGGCCCGCCCATTCAATAGGGGCATTTCCACTGCTACTGACAATTATTTTAAAAATGAAATTCAGAGATATTTAGCATTTATAAAAGCAATAAAAAAGAAATTTACTTTTAACCTACATAAACATATAACAATCACTAAATAATATCATATTAATACACTAATGTGACTAACACGATAAAATGATTATTATTAATAATATAATTTATGTAAAATTAAGGTATTTAATTCCATAATTGGGATTATATAAATTACAATAATGAATTCGTCTATAAAACACGAATCAAAAGGCCGTGTCGACTTAAATTGCACAATATTCAATATGTTTAATGGGACATTCTCGTTATCGGGTTATTAGATGAAGAACACAGCGTACGAATGCATTGACAATTCATAAAACGTTTTATACTGAAGATTACAGACGCACGCCGGAAGATGTAATCGCAGGATAGGCGTTTTGCTCGTGAAGGACGAAGGCAAACGCAAACTGATTACAAGTAGATATAATAAGATAACGAGTATGTACAATACAATAAAAGCATTCAGCAGCCGTAGTTAAACGAGATGCGTAGCAATAATAAAAAACGGTTAAAATGCTTTGTTCATGTTAATCTCTATTCAAATCACATACATTCTTTGTTTTTAACATTATATTGAACGTGGAAGTAAAGAATGTCTCTTTAATACAACTATTTAAAGTTATAGAATGAAATCGAAAATCTGTCCTAATATTGGTTTACTGTTCTGACAATACTTACGAAAATTGCCTTGACCAATCTAAAAGCGATAATAGGTTTAACAAATATATAAAGAGATATTACACAATGATCGTGTCACAAACGTCATTCGACGCGCCGTGCTTCTGTTTACGGTCATTCAATCTTCGTAACAATGCCTGATACGTTTGTAGGACAAAATTAACTTAAACGTTAAAATTTATAAAAAAACATGTTCACTATTCACTAGCTAAGAATAATTAGATTAATTTCAAATTTTATGGGTAAGTTAGTGATGGTGAATTTAAATTGATGATATTTTGTGACAATGAACACCATTTATACATTGAAAATTTATTAGAACTGTCTTTCTAATTACAAATGTATAATGACGAGTCATCAACAAAAAAGCCGGTACATATCAACATTTTATTAGTGGAGGTATGAGGCCGCAAGGTACTTTCACCGAGGTTTGGCCCAGTCGAGTGGGTGAGGTTGGTCCGAGTGTCTGACACAACCACTAGCCACTGACTACACGGCTACTACGCGACTCTACAACGACGGCGACTTATATCTACGTCTCACCCATTCATAAAGCGAAAGAAAAGAATAGCCGTATCATTTATCTTGATAGTGTTGTCGACGCAGTTGTCTCGGACTACTTCCCACAGATTGTATTTATTCTCATGTTTAGGGCAACAACCTGGAGGTGGAGCTCATTCGTTTATTAACATTGGAAACCACAAAGTAGGTCAAGCTAAGAACAGGTTTATTGTATTGTGTAAATTCATTTATTAAATTATAATATCGAGATTTATTTATTAACTCGAATATAGTTGTGTTTTCGTGCTTTTTTATACTTAATAATACTTTAATATTATTTACCAGGTAACCAAATAGTATTAAAGTATCTTATACTTAACGATATATAAAACATTGATTTTATTGAGTAATTATTACAATCAGGTCATCTTAAACCAACTTTCTACAGTCACGTTGAAAACGAAATTGAATATGATGAACGTGTATCTACGAAGTTCAATATTTGCACGACAAATGGGTAAATAATGTGTGCCGACTTAAAGCTTAAACTAATATTGCTAAAGACAACATGCGTTGAATTTTTTTGCTTTTGCTATTAATGGTTCAGTGAAAACAGTCAAGGCCACGCAAAATTATACAAATTTACAAAATGTATGGAAATTAAGGATTCTAAGACTATGCATGACTTCTGGTGGTTTTAATGAGAATTATATTAAATACATATGATGTCAGCACGCAAGCACCAATGCAGTCTACTAAGTTATTTTTTGTAACTATTAAATATGTTGGCACCATTTCGCGAACTACTTAAACAATTTAAAACATTAGTGACGCACGTAATCGATCAGAAATTCGGCACCGCCTTAGCAACAGACATAATGACAGACAAGACACAGCCGCTCCTTATTTTATATAGCCCATTTGCACTTTCCATTCGGCTCGCGCTCGAGAAGACATGACACACATATTAATCGGTGTTCGGTTTATCCCAATACAATAGGCTACCTACCAGCATAGAGCGCAACTAGTACTATTCGGTCTATTTACAGTGTCGTATAATATGACAAGGTTGTATGGTATTTCAAATTGGCATGCAATACGACTCCCGAGCGTTAAAATAATCATCTTAATAACCACTGCTTGTGTAGTCGCATCACGCTTGGAGTTTCCTGATGAATTCGATATGAAGTATTACGATAAAATATATCTCCTTGAAATTTTTTTATGTAATGATTTCTAACAGTGTAAATGTCCCTCAATTGGCAAATAAATTAATTTGTCATAGTAGGCAGTATCAGTTAAGTTCATTCTGTTCGTCATAACTAGAAGCAAAATTAATTCTAATTTTAAATCTGTATATAATTAATTAAACCGACGAGCATGCATTGAGGTTGAGAAGCATAGATGTTACCGAAGGTGGTGTGCCAGGATCGTATCAAGTGGAAATCTGTGTCTGCCTACCTATCCCAATCCCAGTGGTCCCATTGGGAAACAGGCGTGAAGCTATGTATGTATATAAATTAAATCATTTAAAAGTACACATAGGTACATTCATGTTACGGAAGAATCCGCGTCAGTCTACATTAAGATAAACACAATTATCGGTGTCGTAAGACGATCACCTCCATAAATATCGATGCATTCGTATTCTAAGAGACCAAATGCCTTCGGTTTATTTAATTTCATCCGCTTACGCACTTTATTGTACTGTATGTTATCCAATAGTTAATACATTAGGAAATAAATCGATCTACTTAATAAGAAGCGTTATACGTATGTTTTAATAAAAGGTAGGTACAGCTTCCCCTAAAATAATATCTTACAAGTTTGTAATTGTGCTTTCTTTATTGTCAGTGTAATATCAATTAAATAATTTATTTTTTAGGTAAGAAAGATCGCCTTTGACTTTTTTTAAGTCAGTTAATATGCCTGTATTTATCAAAGACTGGCTTCAAAAATAACTGTATTTAGGCTTATATTCAGAGATAAAACTAAGCCTAAACTTACACGTCCGTATGTCAAGTTGTAATACAAATTTGACATACGGAAGCGTTACTTTACGCTTAGTGTCGTCTCTGAATATTAGCCTTAGTTATTTAACTATGAGATCATGCCCAATTTGACCCGTCTAGGAAAAAATTACAGACACAATGGAAAATTTATTGTAATCTAAACTATTGTCCGGCGCCGGAACCCTTATTTTAGAATTAACTAGGTGTCACTGTTGTAATACCTACACCTGAGAACCAGACGTGAGTTTCTTGTTAATGCGGTATTAAAAGTTAAGAAATGGAGAAAAAGATCTTTACACATAGCTAGCGTATCTAGCGCAATCTCTTTGCAACATTTGCAATACCTATGATTAAACTAATTAAAAAAAGTTACCTTCTTGTGATTCCAGAGCACGTTGACGGAAGGTTTCCCGCGACGGAAATCACTCTGGTCGATGACGTCATCGTGTATGAGCGACGCTGAATGGATCATCTCGCTGATCATCGCCACTTGTCGCTGCGACGGCAGCAATGCACTGCATGAACAAACACTTGAATTAGTGACTAAAATATCGAACACACAGACCTTCTAAAGAGTAAGGAACACAGAATTAACTGAATACACAGAACTTTGATGCAAGTGAAGTTTCATCTGATATTTTAAACAACTAAAATTAATGCCTTGTTTTGACATTCCAGGTTATCGCAATTGCTCCATCAGATTATGTATTTAAGAACAAAGGTGTGCACTCAAGAGCTTTAGATTCCTCCAACTAAAATATGACTCAACTTAGACACCAAGTATACCAAGCACGTTTTGTTAATAAAAAGTTGATCGTTAAGTTTTTCTAGCTAGTTTTACGTGAATGTTAAAATACGTAATGTTCAGCCAATACGTAATTATTTTTACTCCTTAAAGTACTGACGTAGGAATATTAAACTGTAGACAACTATTTGAGACGAGAGGAAGAAACTAAACAAATATTTTTAAATAATATTGAAAAAAAAATGTTGCCAACTATGGCTTTGTTGGTTCCGGGAAATCTAATCTTTTTACATAAACAAAACATGCCATTCCATCCTGTCACATGTAAAATGTTCGACGGTAATACTCGCTTATTTACTAACAAAAATATAACAACATTCGAAATATACCACCAAATATATAGAAATATAGATCCATATTTTTATTTAATCGTGATTTTATTGTTTAACTACGTAACATTTATTTTATCTATAACTTTGAATTAATATTAGCTGTAAATAAATTTTCAAATTAATTTGCAACCATATATGTTTTATTAAACAAAATGCAGTGGCAGCATTAGTTAATTACTCAATCGCAAATATTTACACGAAGTACCACGGTTACGTCTGAAACAGGAGCGTTATGCCGTTAACCATGAATGCACTCCAAACCAGACAATTGCGTACGTTAAACCAACTCATGCAAGCTTGTTACAACACGGTACCTACTTAAACATATATGTATAAACTGACAAGAAACATATGTCAATTTTAATATTAGTTAGTATTTTGTCTAATTATATGTACTTAATATCCGTTTTTTTTTTTAAGTTTACTGTAATATATTCAAAATTTAAGTATTATCAGTATTTATACCTTACATAAATTGAAATTATAGTAGTTTTACGAGAAACCGTAGTTTGTTTAGGACTGGCATCGTGTTTAAAAACTTAATATACAGCATTTACAGAGATTAATCAGAAAATCAGTTGTAATATTATGAAAGTATATCTTAACATATAAAACGAAGTCTGGTTTGTTATACCTCGAGAACTGCCGGCCCGTTTTTTATGATCTTTGATTTGCCTCCACCCGAATAACAGAATAACTATTAAAACATCAGAAAATTTTAGGAAAAGAACTAATGGGCTATAACGAAGCTGCGGTAAAAGGCTAGTGTATAAATAAATGTTTTATCAAAACGAAAAATGACAACATCCAAACAAAACGGCTTCCAATATAAACAGCTAAGTACCTAATAAAATCTATTAATGTATTTAATCAATTAATAATTATATTGGAAACACTAACGCATAAGGTCATCACTAATTGCACTGACATCAATATCTGTAAAACAAATAAATGAATGGAGAATAAGAATATTCCACCGATATTTTGCAACAGCATAGAATTGACCGGGACGTTATACATCGAATCAACTCAGGTTGGTTGAAGTGGCGACAGGTCACAGGAACAACTTACGAACCGCAGATACCTTCAAGCTAAAGAGCAAAATCTATAAGACCTGTCGTATTGTATGGATCAGAGTGCTGGGCCGTTAAGGAGACTACATGCAGCTGAGATAAGAATGTTGAGATGGATTTCTGGAGTGACTAGAATGGATATGAAAATAAGGAACAAGTGTATTAGAGGAAGTTTAAAAGTGGCGGAAAAGTTGAAGGGAAATTGTTTGTCTTAGTATAGGCACGTGATGAGAAGGGATGGAACGCATGTGACGAGAAGAGTGATGACATTGAATGTTGAAGGACGGAGGGATAGAAGAAGGCCAAAAGAAAAGATGGATAGATTGTGTTAAGGTCAATATGATGGAAAAGGGATTGAACGAAGAGGTGACGGCTAGCAGGGATGAATGGAAGAAAGAGATAGACTGCGCCGACCACAAAGAATTTGGGAAAAGTGCAGGAAGATGATGATGGTGATTCTGCAACGGACGGCGGCTGTCGACACGGACGTTTGGTTAGGAACCGCACAGAGTATCTCTTATGTATGGTAAAACACTTCGGCTATTGTCTACTTGTAAAATAACCTTTATTGTGCAAAGATAACAACATCGTAATATTAAAAGTCATAATGAACAAGAAAAAATAAAGAGCTATTGCATCAATTAGAAAAGCCTTGGTTAGCGGTTCAGTTGCTCTTACGAATACCACACAATCTGCGAGATAGTTCGTCTGAAGGTTTCTGAGACGAGTTTATTAAGATGACACGCCTTCACCTATCTACCGAACCTATCTACTACATTTATTAAAACATATGCCGTATATATTTATTATATTAACAACTATTGTTAAATACCAATGTTGTTGGTTTTATTTATTCGTTTATTGAGTAATATTGAGTACCTTTGTAATTGTTGGTTGCCTCACGGTCAGCCTGTCTAATTATTCATAGGCAAATTATTTTTCCAGTAGTTCGCGTTACGTATTTAAATATTCTTTACATGTAAGGGCCGATCGCGGCGAATCACTTGGGAGCGCGTGAACTCAATGCCTGAATAGGCCATTTACTATTCATTTATTTAAATCATCTGCACTGAATGCAAAAATAACATGTTTTAAGAAGTCCAGATTTTCCTTATGATATGAAACATATATTCCTACACGTCTCTACGCCACACGTAGTACACGTATCCATCACATAAGAAAACAAAGGAAATCAGAATGTTTACTATGTGGGATGGAATAACTTGTTAATTTTATTCCAAGCCAGAAAATGTGAAGTCGGATCTATTCAACCACATAGTAGAAAAAAAGTGATCATTTTCAATAAAATTATTTATTACGATTAAATACTTGTGGAAATTTATGAATTCATAAAATAATATAAACACGAAAATTTATAGTATGTGTGTAGGAACGTTTGACACAATTAATTACATTAGTACACATGAATCTGCGTAATCATTCAATAAGTATTTTGATGAATATTCGCTTTAATCTTCTTATAGTATAATACCTACAACCTTGAATATAATGCAATAAATGGTCTCGCGATATGTGACGACATAAAGACCTTTGAAAAATCGTTTGTTCAAGGTCCTCGGACAGACATTGAACTATGGAGCGTACGGTCTGATGACCGAACGCAATCCAAAAGTGTTGGCAAACAGATACTGTTAGGCAATGAGTTCAATGAATTAAGCGAAAGGCTAAAGGAAATATTCGTTTAGATTTTATCAGAGTCGCTCGAACTACCTACAACTTCCCAAAGGTACGGCTACGAGTTTCTTTAATTCTTTATTTAATATTAGATTTTATAAAGGAAAGACACTACAGTATTCCCTTGCCCTTATTAACGATGGTCGGATATTAGTATAAATGATCGAGAGATACTTCACCTTTTAGGCATTTCCATAATTCAAAACAGGATTAGCATTTAAAATAGGTGAGTAAACAGTCCTTTTTGAAACAATAAATTTCAAGCACAACGTGGTAAAACCTTGTTTACGCTCATAATGTTTGTGGTTATTATTACAAAGAAACATTGTGGCTTGACCCCAGACTTCTAACTTTCTTTACTTTCTTACCACTACGCGTGCTCGTGATGCAGCACATTGTTCCATAAAAGAATTTATTTTTATTTAGTAGTACAGACAATCTATCACACCACAGACCAATATCAATACAAAATCTAACATTATTATCACAAAGAAACAGATATTGTGTCTAATATCAGAATTATAATACTTTTAATTTTAACAGTTTTCGGAACTGCTAAGAAATTACAAGAATGCATACCTGTTTTCTCCATAGACGTGGTAGTTGACGGCTCTCGCCATGAGTATCGCGACCATCGGCCTAAGCGCCTTGCCCTGGCCATCGAAGTAGTATGTGGCTATGGTGTTTAGTTCTGATTGGTTGGTGTTACGCTCCAGCTCCTGTTGGGCAGAGGGGCTACAGTCGAGTTGGGATCACATCTAAATCAGTAGCATAAATATAAAAATAGAGCACATTTTATTTCGAAGGGAGTGGGAGCGGCATAAAACAGTTTCTTGTGGCGAAAACACATGATTTAGATAAACATAGCGCATTATATTTAGTTTTATAAGCACCGAATAGGTCAGATTAATACAGTCATTATAGGTATATCTGTAAGGTTAAAATGTGCAGATAAGATCCGATTCCATCGTATTTTATGATAACTGATCAGTATTTAATTATGTACTTATTAACAAACAAGATAACTAGTAAAACCCAAGTAAACTAGCACTACATTTTTTTATGTTATACAGAATTACCGATTACTATTAATAATTTCTTAAGTAAAACTATACTTTCTTACTACACATATTAGATTTCAAGAAATCGTATAGGTTATATTTACAGTTTCACTATTGAGATAGCTGACTCATCTGATTAAGTGTGATATTTCTCTTTTCTTCACTTTCTATATCTATAAAATATAAAAATCTTCACTTATAGTAGTGGGGATATTCATACATAACACTAGCGGCTATACGTGTGCCTTTACAGACGACGATTACAGGAATACGCCTTAGCTGTTATGTTAAAGGAAAGCAAATGTATGACAAGTGCTACGCGCACTACGAAATTCTAAACACAAAACAATATTGCTGCTTCGTATTGTATTTTGTCCCATCATTAGTCTTCTTAACTCCGAACTTAACTACAACATGCTACGATATTCTAAATACAAAATAGTTATACTGTTTTTATGTTCTACATTGTCACATCGCTAGTCTTTAAAAATAATTGTATAAATATAGTAGACATCGCTTATATTATCCTAAGCTCTGAGATGTGCTACGCTTTCGTAGACGCTGCTACGAAATGTCAAATACGAAACAATTATACTGTTTTTGTATTGTATTTTGTCACATGAAAGTCTTTTAAAGTAGTAGACATAATGTTAATAATTATCACAAGCTGCTAAATATAATTGTTGTCTCATCACACAATAACATTTTTGACTGTTCTTACACAGTTCAGGCCCCTCTTCTATGGAATGCACTGCCAAAGTGCCAGTGTCAGTGAGACATGCACATACTCTGACGTCATTTAAAAAAAATGGTGATAGAACACTACCTATGGCTACGTGTAATTAAATTGTTACCATCTTGTTGTATTGTATATGAATATAGTATAATATATAAGTATGTATTTATGTACAAATTCAAGCTGTTGTATAATTAATAATATACATATTATGTAAGTAAGTACACCTTCAACCGCCCGTTATCTAATTTTACACATCTCTTGTCCATCCAATGGTTATTTGTAAAAAATTGCATTGAGCGATAAGACCATTAATTGTACTCCTGTAATGTCTGTTATGGTACTTTTATTTTATCCTTTGAAGTACAATAAAGAATATTCTATCTATCTCATCAATTTAGTCTTTTAAACAGTAGAATATCTTAAGGCTGCGATATGAGTGTTTATGCGCTACGCTTTCGTAGACGTTGCTACGAAATTCCAAAACATATATAAATATAAATTGTAGGTATTAGTTAGGTACATTCCGACCATAGTTTGCTGACGACTGTTTATTATTATGTCCTTCTAATGTATGTTTATGATTGCAACAATAAAAGTAATGCTAAATAATTATGATCATTTATCATTAGCTAATGGATGTATTACAAAATTAAACGCCAAATACGTGGAAAACATAATTAATAGCCTAGCATTAAATTTCACAGTAATCTAGTAACTAGATACATTGTAGTTGATTGTCGGTACTATGGCAATTCACGCTCTGATTTTATCAGACAAAATGAAGTCAGATTCTTTAACGGTCTGAATAGTACGACATCTCTTATTAAAGTTAATTAGATTACCTAACTGAGAAACTACTTAGCAATGCGAACATTTAATTTGTCTTCATTTCTAGGGAGTACGATCTCAACCACATTTTTATGCAAGTATAAAGGAAGCTGATTTAGCGGTCTCTCACATATATTCCCAATTTCCACCATGGTAATCCAATGACAAGATTGGCAGCTGGCACTTTGTTGTGGGCCCGCTCGGAACAACTATTTGTATGGTAACAAATAATTGTACCTGGGTGTTAGTGTATGTGAGAATCTATGTTAAGCAAGAACTATTAACACACAACTTAGAGAAATTTGAAGACGCATTAAAACATAATAATTGGTGTCTGGAGGGTCACGATTCTTTAATTATTAATTTCTAATTTCTTTAAAACTAAGGAAGTATCGTAGCAGTTCTGCCTTGACTAATGGGGTAAACCAAAAGTATGTAGACATGTATAAACATAAATTTTGTATGGGCGGTTAGCTGCGGGCCCATCACAGCAGTGATAATTGCGATACGCATTTGTTGAGGTCGTAAAAGGCGGTCGAACCACAGACATATCTTTCAACAGACATAATTTGCAACTAGCTGAAGGACTCGGTGGCTGTTTTCAGGTAGGCGGTGTAGTAACCACCATCGGCTGCACATTGATGCAAGCGTGGCGCAAGTGTTCTCTGCAGTAGCAGACTATGCTACTTTTGGCATTACCAATCCTATTATGACTGTTGAACGACAATTTTATTGTTTCGGCAAAAATGATGTTGTGCAAAATAAGAGTATGTACATTCTGTGAAATTAATCAAAATCTAGACTACGTATCAGAAATCAGAATCAACCGCAGATATAAAATTTTTGACTGGCGTTCAATGTCTGCGCCTAAAGTGACTAGTAATAGTTTTAGGCTAGGTGTGACATTAAAACTGATAATTAATTATTCAACACTTTTACAATAAATATAAACTTTAAGATTTATTTAAATAAAAAAACATGTATGTATTAAAAAAGGCATCATCACTGCGGAATTCACATTAATTTGTGAACGTAAAGTGTAGTAATTGCGACTAAGGTTTTAATACACTAAACATAATAGTAAATATTGAATAAAACCACAAGTCATCATCAATGTTGTTGACTGTACACATTGGAAACGTCACGCAGTCTCGTTGCGAAACGTTGCGTCCGAGGACGGACAACAGTGAGATTTAGAGACTATTAACTATTCTGAATAAGTATGCGTAGTAGCTTCACACGCATTTTTGATGATTACATATAAACAAAATTATACAAACCCTGGCACATTATATATCGTTTGTTCAGTTAGTGTCGGAGTTTGTGAAGACGATGGAAGACCATGGCAAAAATATTTCTAAATAATCCGTTTTTATATGTTTATTTACCTAGTCAATATAACAAAACTGATGTACACAGTGTCACCATTGCACAGTAGTGTTTGAGAAGCAGAAAGTTACTGTGGTCTACGAGGAAGATTTCCAGCTTCATAATTAACTTTTTATGAAGAAAGACCGCCTACTTCAAGCATTTAATGGTGTATCATCAGAGCCGATCCAAATTGGGACCAACTAGGAAGTATGTTCTGTCAGATAAAAACATCGAAATATGTTCATGATCGGCGACAATATCGCGGTCAAACATACAGTCGAAAGGAGTACCGTCTCCTCTTTTACACACAGTTTATAACCAAACACGTTTGGAATGTGTTATTAACGGAAAGAACCATATTTGTACCTACTTACTACATTGAAATTATTTGTATATAAATTAGATAAATCCATATATATATATATGCTATGCTTCGGTAAGTTATAAAAAGAATAGGGAACTCCAGATGTTGTAATAAACACTGTCACAGGGACGATCTAATAAGACTTATTTAACACAACCTTATTGTGCAAAATGACAACAGTATAATAACAATTGGAACTCGATGTTTCATAAGAATTTACTTTATTTTAAGTCCGTTTATAGTATAAAAATTGTTCTAGAATTAGAGGTCTGAGACTAAATAAGTAACGAGTACTAATTATCATTAGTTCTAATTGTATTGCGCATTTACGTATAACCTAAGCGAACTCTAATGCTATATCGTTCGTCATAGGTATGTACCAAAACCAGTAATCAAAACGAGTCGAATTTTCTCAAAATAACTTTTACTTTGTTATCAAACAACTCTCTTCTGATTAACATTCGTCATTTAAATCCTGTTTAAAATTTTCTGTAATTTGATAAAACTAAATCCACCGCTAGTTACTAGTACTTCTTGCTAGTTATTTTGCGTACGGGGCCTGGAAACAAGGTCAATGTTCAAGTTTAGCGCAGTTCCACGCCACACTTTCCATTCCTCACTCATTGTTTAGCGCTGCGACACCCATTAATTGCAAAATTATAAAATATCCTATACTTGGAACTAAGTCATTTTTCTATTAAAGTAAATAAAGGACAAAACAATCAAGGCTCGGTACAACCTATTGACATGGAAATTGGGAAGATCAGCAAATGGGACGTTTGCGTACAAAATGAGTCATTCCTATAAACCACAAAAAAATATTACTAATTCAAGTCAGTTTGCAAAAATGCAATCATTCAACAATAAATAAGTCATATATGACCGACTTTGGACACGCACAGACTTTTAAGTAAGTTCTTTGAATAAAGATACTTCTAAGCTGCCAACGATGACGAGTTTCTTAAATACAATAATCTCATCCGTTACTTAAAAACTGCACTTAAACTATTAAATTACACCTAAATAGGTTAGTTAATAACGCAGACAACAGATCAAGTCTATTGAAATTAATTTCGAACAAAACATTAGTGACATTAGAATTAGGAATTTAGGATGCAAAATTAAAGACTGTTTATTTTTAGTATGTTTATCTCAATTCTTATTTCGTTTACAAACACCTTCATATCTCACTGACATGCACACACCCAGGCCTTACTCTGCACTGTTGCAAAATTTTACTAGCCTTACAGAATATCCACATGGCCAATTTTCACTACAGTTTTAAAATGTTACATATTTAGTGCAACGGTAAAAAACTGAATATGAGCAGAGAAGTCTGCGCTTTAGCTAGATAAAATTCTCACTTAAAAACTACTTGTAACAAGAAGCCATCCTATATGGCAACGAACGTGTAGGAAATATCGTGTAGAAATACACAGCTTGCCAGTACAGCATTCACATAGGGGCCTAGTTTTAGACGAGTTTTCCCAACAGAAAGTAGGCAAACCAGCACTGGCATCACAAACGGCGATGATACGGTAGGACTGATGTCTTGAAACCTTACCAATCCACATTCTTTAGCTCCCTGTATAAATTAAAGGGACGTATTTCATAAATCAATTACATGTCTGTATTGTATGATAAATCAACCAAGCTTAACTGAAATAAATTTTTAATACGAAATCTTGTATTGAAATACATATTAATAGGTTGGCCTGTTGAAATCTTAGAAGTGGAAAAAAAATATTGTTAAATCATCAGCTGACAACACACCTTTTTTGCCAAATTTTACTACTTGCGGGATACCATACAGATATATCATTTTCTTGTCAGATAGATAGATATATATGACTTATACAATATATACAGATACTTACACTTATACAACTACATTAGAATAAATAAGTAGAAATAAGTTTCTTGACTAAATATTTATAACAAAGCGGGCCGGAAGAAAGAGCGATTTCCTCGCGGCACAAACACTGGACTATCGAATCGCTATTCAGTTTGCAAGCCGTAAATATACTTTAGAGCAATACAGTGTTTTGCAACATCGTCAAAAGTTCAGTTGAGCTATATGCGCAACCTGCACAACCGAGGTTGCAGGCACTGGGCACAATAAAAAGGATGTCATTATTTTTTGTGTTTATTAACTGCTTTAAGGTCAGTTCTTGCCACTGCACGCACCAGTGATCAAAGAGTCATCCAGACTCATAATCGTCAACCTAGATATGTTGTGTAGTTATTACAAAGCGAAATAACACTAGGTACCACACTCATTCACAGATTAATCAAGAAATCTACAAGGCTGAGACATAATATTTGGCAGATAGGTTAACGAGATATCCACTAAGAATTTTGGGAAATTCCCACGGGATTGGCATCATTTACATCATGCTCGTTGCAATGCAGCTATTAATATCATTATGTTTATATATTTCGGAGCAATGTAGAACGGGCCTAACGCAGTGATCTAACCTTTAAGCATATATTGACACTGCTCCTTAATAAAAATACAATATAAGAAAGAGATTGAGTTTTTGTGCCCTGAAAAGTGCGTAAATTCAGCGCGTAAATTATACGTTAGTGTTAGCGCGGTGTGTTATTGTGTACTTCAGATCTCAATTACGGCCGATGCGCGAATTGCACAAGCTGAACTGACCAACGTGCTAACACGTCATGACTTTGACACAATTGTCGATCAATGGACACAGCACCGACCAATAGGCTCGTTAAATTTCCTTTGTATGGTTCCGTTACTCAAAAAAGGTGCCCTTATGAGATCACTCACGTGCCTTTTCGCAGCATCTTTTCTCTCCCAATCTATTTCTCAATACAAGGTTATTGGAAAAATACCAGAAAATTCTTGGCTGCTATTATGAAAGACTAGTATGTCGAGCTCGGAAGTTTTTCTTTTACAAACGGCTACTGAAACAATGTTTTAGCATTTACTCGAATTTAAATAATCATTAATTTTCTTAATTTTGATCTCGGTGTGTAATATACATAATTATATAATTTAGTAGTTTCCACCCGCTATTTTTTTTGCGTGGATGTGATCACAATCAAACAGCCAATGTCATTGACAGAATTTTCAAGATTGGTCTAGTCCGTTGTTTGTAAGAGATAATGTCAAGGACTCCTATAATTTCTTACAAAAAAATTGCAAAGTTTACCTCTTTATAATTTTAGCGTAGAAAATAGTATGTACATATATAACCACTACATAACCCTTAGTCTATGTGTATTAAACTCATCTGACACTGCCAACGCACCCCAGTGCAAAATGACATGAACACTGTGTCTGTAGTTCGTTTAGCATTGCGTGTAGTATTTTATGTGCGAGTTAAATTCGCACTTGACCAGATTTTACATCACGGTCTATGATACAATGAATGACACATTGGTCAAGCTAGTTTTATGGGCTACTCGTCATTTATAATAAGTACATAGATAATTACAAAGTCAATCAGATAGCAAGCTTGATTTGCATTAACTAGTCATCACACACGTATGTAATCGCCAGTTTTGTAAAAATAAATGATACGCTTTGGAAGTTTATTATAAATCACAATTATGATAATTAAGCAAACCTTTGACAATTACTGTAATTGCTGTAATATTGGCATTTCATGATGCTACATAGTAAAGTTAAATAAGGTATTTTATTTATTATACTAGCTTCCCGCCAGCGGCTTCGCCCGCGTGGTCTTATAATTTTTTCCCCGTTTTTGCTACATTTTTCATTACTACTCCGCTCCTATTAGTCGTAGCGTGATGATATATAGCCTATGTTACTCGGGGATAATGTAGCTTTCCAAAGGTGAAAGAATTTTTGAAATCGGTCCAGTAGTTTCGGAGCCTATTCATTACAAACAAACAAACAAACAAACAAACAAACAAATCTTTCCTCTTTATAATATTAGTATAGATTACTCATTGCCTCAAACACAAAATTACAAATTATGAGTCAATTAATCATTTTTCAAAGTTATTTTCAAGTAATATAAATTACGTAGTACTTACAGATCTGATGTCTTCATATATTCCATTGAGGTCGTCCTCCAGTAAGCGGTAGGGGTCAATGATCTGTGTGCCGTAATCTGGAAGGGAGCCTGTGCTTGTGCTTTGAAGACTGGATGCGAGGCGGCGGGACAGCCCGCTGGTGGCGGCGGAGCTGAGGCCGCCCGTCCCACATGCGGGACCGCATGTTGTGACTCTCTATAACAAAGATAATAACCATTCATTACAAAAATATAGCTAACACTAGATTATAGCATACCAATTTACGCTTTAAGTTGCAGAAAATGAAGAAAAAACAAATCAAAACAATTGGCAATTTCGTTCAACTAGGATATTGCGTTACATATCATAGATTTTTCGTATATACCACAAGCAGCAGGTTAGTGTCCGACAAGGCACGAAGGGTGCGCCGTGTGCCCTTAACTAAGTGGTAGTTGACGGCGGCAGTGACCGCGATACGCGAGTTTCGCAATTCCGTTTATGCAACTGCAAGCGAGTGCAGTGCGCGCCCGATGGGCTGCGACCGGCCGCGAGTTGCAAAACTACCACACGTTCAACGACGCACGTATGTGCCAGCAAGTACCAGACCATAGATGGACGCGTTTGCGGTCATAAATTAAAAGAAAACAATTAGCTCTACAACTAGTCAACTTAACAGTAATTGCGTCACACACAAATATTCAAGCACCACATTGATGCCGTTTTCTCGGTAAAGTTTGTTTACAGATTTAAGTGTCGGTTTAATACAACCATAAATTTCTGAAGATCTAATATTATCCTTAACATCGACCGTGAACCCAAGATGTTACTTTCATTTATTGCTTGGTTACATCAAAACGAAACTAAACCGTGCGTAACTAACTAGACGTGGGCATATTAATATTTATCAAGGCACGCTCTGAATAGTTTGTTTAATCGAAGTTTAATTTTGAAATTGCTGAAACTTAAGAGTAAATCAAGATTCATTTAAGAAATACCGAATGACTGAGCGTGAATTGCAACGTTAATCTTCAAAGAGCCATTCTCCAATCGCACGAGTCGTGATGGTGCAGGCGGGAGGTGGTATCAGTGTTGCAATTTTAAAACCTAATGCATTATTAGTAAACGTAGTTCGAGTTGTGAATATATTTCAAGGCTACTGTGATATTTATATTGCTGCGTTATTTTTAAAAGGCGTTGGAGCTTCGTTATCTTCCAATCCCAGTTACCACTAGCTTAACCGGGAGACAGTTGTAACCGTTGTCTACTCTACTACGCTGAGTATTATACCTACTATATTATAATTTATTTATAATTTAATTATTTATTTCTCTCCACAACATTGTACACAGCATGATACATTATAGGCAATAAAAGAGCTTACATTAATGCGTACATAGTATTGTGGGAGACTGGTGCCTAAACTAGGCGGAAGCCTGTATTTCAGGTCACCAGGTCTTATAGGTCTAGATATTATTAATATTACTAGATTTTTTGTGGACTATACCGGTGGTGTTTAATAACTGGGTACTTTTTGGATGTCCTTTTTTAACACGAAAGCGAAATAGCTGGTGGTAAGAACTGAGAACCTGAAAAACTGAGAGATCATTGTTACCTTCATTTCATAGTTCATCAATTGATGCCATTTCCTTTTGTTTACATGATTACCGATTATATAACGCAAAATGTATTATGGAGTTATAAATTATACGTAGGTATTAGCGTAGTTGTTTCAACAACATCCTTAATTCACGGCGACGTTTGATGCGTAGCATAATAATTACTTCCATTCGATTTCACACACGTTAACACGGCAAAGGCTGGCTTCATTCAACTTGCGGGGGCATAATACCCTATCTGGAGAGAAATTATTTTTTAACAAGAAAATTAACCGACGAAAAAAGTAGCTGAAAAGCAAAATTAAACCCATTTTAGCATTAATGACTAATTTTGAGTCGGTTCCAAACGATCAATAAACGAAGATCATGATTGTATTGAATTTGTAGCCACCGACTCAAAATATAACAAAGGTTTATTTTTCGCTTTTCCATTACTTTTTCGTCAGTTTAATATTTTTTTGTTAAAAGTAATTATTTTTTTGGGTTCTCAAGTGAAAATTTGAAAATTCAGAAACCAATCATTTCCTATTTTATAACCTTAGGAATGGAATTTATCTTTCAAATTAAATGAGACCATCTCGGGGGTAAGTATATTCCAAACAAAAACAGAATTTTCGAAATCCGTCAACAACAAAATTGACGGAGCAATCGGCTAACATAAATAAATAAAAAACATACACACAAAGACGAATATACGATGAATGAATACTATTCCGTGATGTACTGTAGATAGCCTTTTTTTTTTTTGTCGAGGTTGGAAATCCTCATGGACATCCCCCGCCCCGGGGAGGGCGGGGGGGTCTGTCAGACTCCTACTGACTAAAACCAACCCCGGTGTTCCCACTCGCACTTGCGTCGGGGGCTACGGGAACAACGCATTCTTCCGCGGCCCCCGACTAGTGTTGGCCCGCCTCCTCGGCGGGCCCCGCCTGGTGACTGTAGATAGCCTAGCCTAACATCATTTCTCGAGATGACATAATTAAGTATCACTCGCTTAAACGGTGAAAGAAAACATTGTAACATGACTGAGAGATCTTACGAACGCAGGATGTATAAAAACCGTAACCATAGCCCAATAATCTACGTCTGCGTCTCAGTCTGGACTGAGGAGAACCGTGCCAAGCCGTGGGACAGCATATCGTTGATAATGTAAGTAATAAAGGTTGATAATTATGTAATTGGTTAAATGGTTACACAATATTTGTAATGTGTAACTAAGTAATTATATAAAAGATACAATCAACTTCTAATTGTAATTCTTTCATTTTTTTAATTATAAGTTTCGTTAAATTAGCGCAAACAACTTATGCAAAACATAAATCTTTGAAATATGTTTATTACAGTTTAATGGTACGTCATGCATAAGTTTCAACAAATAAACATTTCAGTAACTACTATTTCAGGAGACGAAATAGTTATCTTATTTTTTATTTTGAACAATGTTATACCATATATTTTATTACATATAAAAAATTAAAATAAATATTCCATGGACGAACTGAATATCAATGTTTCATAAATTATGTATGTATTTCATATGTATTTATATAGTATTCTAAAATATTTATTCTTAACTTTTAGTGCTTTTGTGGTTATGCGTCGTAATTGCCACATAAATAACGACACTTTACTACAAAAATATTCATTTCCTGCTACAAACAATATAATAAGGATAACACCTTGACCTTAAAATATTTGATCAGGAAGGAGATAAATGTGCGTCACAAGAACAACAATAAATTGTACTTTACAAAACCTTGAAAATGCTGATTAACCGTTGTCCTTCTCCTATCCCTTTTTACTTATGAACCCGGAACAGACGATCCTTACTTGTTGGTTGCAATTATTCTCCGTAATGTCATTATGATACATACCTATGCGGGTTTACCGAGCAATAATATTGAGAAACCCAGCTAAGTAAGCTTGAATAAATACTAAACTCGTAATGACGTCAATGCTTAAAACAATAATTCTCAAAAGTACTATATAATTTCACACTTACGTGTATGAAACATATTAATTTAGCTTATACTACAAGGATAAGAAAATTAAAATATCTTTATTACTCGTGTTTTCCGCTTCGTTTTGAATCTATTCTCCTCAATACATATAGAAATAAATAAGTAGTCATTAATATCGGTCAGTAGGTATGATAGCAGCAGTTACTGAACTGTCTTTATGAATCTGTGGTTAATTGATGACATATTTAAAATGAGTAATAGCGTTTTTATTTAAATTTTAACTTCGAGCAAAAAGTGATTGGTAAAGGCGAGACTGTAACTAAATAGGCCGCCAAATATAATATATGACTGTATTTTACTACAGACACAGCAAAAATATACAAAGGTTTAAATAAGTATGTGTTTAACTGCTTTTCTAAGTAATACATTATGTCATTCCAATTTATTTTAGCTCATCCCACGCCCGCGTCACCGTCTGCACCGCGCCACTGGAAGTGCGTGTCAACACGATTCTACCTGATTTTGTTGTTTTTGCCACGTAGGTAAAGGGATTAAGATATAAGGGTTTTCTTCCAAGCATAGTCAGAAATTAAATGTGTCATATAACATATAAACATAAATATGTATTCACATGTAAATTGACTTGAAAATACTACTTGTGAAATTTCTAAAAATTTCAATTTCAAATCAAATTTAAAAAGTTCTGGGATACAGCAATTGATTTCTTTAGAAAGTTATTTAATTCTGATAAAGAATGGGTAGGTCCGTAAATGACACTTAAATATTAAACATTATGGAATGCAATAAAAATTGAATTGAATATACTATCTCAGCCGAAGGATTTACAAGAATGTTGAATACTTTTTGTTCTTCTGAAATAGTATTTGTTATCAAGTAAACCCTTAACCCAGTCCACAAAATTAATCATTTTAACCCGACTGCCGAAGGAGGGTTATTTCAAAGTTGATATTTTTTTCAAGTAATTCAATATTCATTAGTATAATAGATTTTTCTGTCCTATTGGCGTTGGCAATCTTTACAAGTAACTACATAGAATATAAATTTAATACGGAATTGTAGTTTTGAAATACATTATAATTAATAAAAAAAAACAACAAAAATCAAATCCGTGTTCAATGTAAATGATGAACAACATTGTCGCACGTAAAATTGCATGTGTTACTGGGCTCACATAACAATTAAAACACGATAGAAAGCGAGCGTTCCAAACACTCTTGCGCATCGATCGACATAGTTCTTAAAATAGAAGTGAACACCAATTGACACGTACATAAGATTGATATATAGCTGTTACGTGGACATTCCGGCTAGACGATCAAAAGGGACTCCTAAACTAGTTATCTTATTTGAACATAACACATTACACAACGCATTCAATATCATTGACCGTCAGTTATTACGACGTATCAACGAAAATTTGGACGCTGGATTTTTAAAAATTCAGTCCCTGAAGGGCGCCAGGGATTACAAAACCAAACTAGACGCAAACGAGCAAGCGAAGTCTCAGGCAAAAGAAACGTAACCTACTTGTTACCACTACATGCCTACCGGCGGCTATTTTTTTAATATTTATAGGCATTATAAAGCGTAAAAATATTAAGGAAACAGATCAAAAGCCGTACATACGAATTTGAGCATGCTGACGCGTGCAAAAGACATCAACGCGTCTTCTGCGCAGGCGCAGCTCGCCGTTATTAAGTTTTAAACATCCTAATATCTTTACTAATTTACAATTTTCACACTACAACAAATAACAGGATGTCTACATACATATGATGTAATACAAACATTAACAATAGGTACTTTCCAGTTTGCCGGAAAGAATTATGTTTTACATATTTGACTCTAGAGTTTAGGTAATATATAATAATATGTTAATTAAATAAATAAACACATGTTGTGAACATTGTTTTTTAAGATTTGGTTGTGTCACAAACAAGCCAGTTAATTCAATTCTACACCATATTCTGTTATGGTGGTCAGATGGTTTAAAGAACAATAAACTAAGTTATGAATGTAAACACCTTCCACTAGGTCGGAAAGGGTCAATGTCATTTTCTATGACAGCTTAAAACTAAATTATCATTAAGCATGCGATGTTCTTGAATCACAATAACCCCAATCGACAGCAAAATACACTGAGCGTATATCTTTACTTTCTACTTCTCTAAAAAAATATTAGGACTTCGCATTTATTAGCTAACTGCATCAATTAGTAATACAGGGTTTGCTAAATTTCTAATTGATATTCGCGTAACATAAATCAAAACGCCTAGGTTTTTGCGTATCGCGTTCCAATTTTTATAGGAACTATGTTAATTGGTGCACGATTGTATAAATGGCCTTATTGGTATTACGTGAAACAATCTACATTTTATTGGACACTCTGTTCAAATTGACCTTCAAGTATGCGTGTTCGCCACTATTCGTTAGGTACCTACCAACTGTAACACCAATAGTGCAGTCAGTGTATGGTTTACGAAGGTCGTTACTGCACCCACCGACAGGTTATGATCATAGACACAGTGATTAGCCTGCACCGGGCTTGGCGAGAGGCACGCTGGTCGAAGACTTTTAGCCGCCCCGCTAGGTTATGCATCAAGGACGACTATAGACGACGTCTGATTTTGTTTTATTTAGGTATGATACGTTGTGCTGTGATGTGATAAGTAGAGTAAAATTTATAAGTTTTTATTTTTATGCATCACATAGTGAGTGATGTGTATTGTTGTGCTCGAACTTAGGTGTCAGGTATCTTAATCTAGGTTGATATATCAGATAGGTGAAGTACCTGCATATAATCAATGGCAGAATGATAACGTTAAAAGACAGTTAAATTTTAGATTGCTTAAAACAGTAACTATGTATGGCATAGATACTTATACCCGTTATTTTGAATATTGCAACGTAAAATAAGTTAAAGGTCATAAACATTACGTAATTTTAATGTAAATGTTAATTTATTTATGTCAATATGTAAAACCTATGTTCAAAATTCTATAGGTATACATATGGAAAATACGTATGTATTGAGTGAATTAATGAATGAAAGAATGTCAGCTGCAGAATGACTAATACGCAGATCTTAGTTCAGTGGCAAGATCCTTTCTTTGGCGTGTGTGTATGACGAGATTTATAAACGTAGAAGATTTTTTTATTTTTTTTATAATATTTGCAACCCATACAAAAATAGACAACTTTGTCGAAAAAGTAATCAGTGTATTCTTCAATAGCCAAAAACTACGCCATTTTTGCAAACTTTCGTTATCATTTCAGTCATTGTAATATTTTCCTTCTTATGTTAATATGCGGATAACGCAGTGGGCTGCAATATTGTTGATATTATTGTAATTTTGTCTTTTCTCTGTACCAACGTATATTGTAGCTGTTTATTGTGCCTAAATAAAAAATAATCTAAACAAAAATAATATCTTTACGTCCATATTAATGTAATTAAAATAGATCTTTAATTTGGCGTTAATAATGAAATGTTCATATAATTTAAAGGTCTCAACAATATTTTTACGATTGTTGTGACAGATTAAGACATACAGTAAGATTCAGTAAGAGTTCATTATTTAATTTATATTGTTTGATAGTAACTTTTCTAAGTTTAAGTTATCGATTCAAGTTATTTTCCATTTTATTGCGTATTTATTTAAAGATTTAAACTAAAAGTAAGAATCATTTATTTTTAATTAATTATGCATTGCATTAATATACGCACAACTTACACCTCATTATACGCCTTTCTCAAATATTTAAAATATCATTTCAAGTAGAGCGACTACAGTCAAAAATATGTCATCGCATCTATTTTTCTCTTACATCAGATAACACCCGCACACAGTCAGCACAACGATTACACATAGTGACCCTGAGTTTATCCGAATAATTCTGTGAAGTAGTCATGGTGTGATTATTATAATCCTTTCGAAGATAATTGCTTATGCTTACATATTACAATCAACGCCTACGAGTCGAGGACGCGACAATGATGTTTCTAAATTAAAATCGTAATATTACTGCAAGGCAGACCATATTTTCAATGTGTGTAAACATACGTAGGTAATTAATAAATCAGGCGTTGCTTTTGTGTAAGACGTGAAGGGCTTTAAATAAAAGGTAAAATCCTTGAAAACCTGATCCGCGTAAATTTTGATCTCATAATGGAAATGTCAACAATAGAATTGAGGAATTTTATATGTATAAGAATCGATAATCAATTATGCCATTGAAAAAATTCCGTTGTTTACTACTATTAAAGTTTCTCCTCTTCACTGTACCTAAAGTTTGGCATTGGTTGTGCGATTTCACGTATCTATCGGAAATAAAACGGATGCATATTATAAAACAACTCCAATTTATAACAGCAAATATTTCCGACTTTTCAGTCGAAAATGTTCAATCAAGAGTTATCGTAGTCTAAATATTTTCTTCTGCTAGTAATGTACACACGACGACATTATATCAAGTCATACAGTTTTCCCCCCTTTTTAACACTTTTATTAGCTTGGTATACATGTATCTATGTAATGGAATCATTGAACGTGATTTTCAACCCTTTTAAAATGACGGATGGTTATGAAACTTTGCACATTTAGAGCGGTTTCGCACTACGTCCGATCTGAATACGTGAAAATACGGTTCGTCGTAAATGTACAACTATTTGTATCTTAGTTTACACACTAGATCAGATTTCCTTCATCTGATTTCTCTATACAAAAGCTTTTTTACAATGATTTTCTATAAAAGCGTGTTATTTTTGTTTTTAACTATGATATATTGTAATGTTAAGCCCAGTGTTGGCATGTGTATAAAAAATAATATTTCAAAATGTGTGTTCGTCACGCTCTCAAAAATCTGTAAAATATTTAATCAACGTGTTTTAAATATGTTAGTAGAGAACTTAACTATGTTAACAGATCCGTGATTCACTTCTAAAGTGCTTAGACAAGTTCTTGGTAAGCAAATTCGTATTACCTAGATATAATAAAAAGCCTTTTTTACTTTGGTATCTTCCGATGATACTGAAGTAGGTATGTAATTACTTAGATTTCATTAGTATTTTCAGTACGCGCGGCGCGGCATAACCTGGCCGGACTGAACATAGCCGTTTGAATGCACAATGGATTTTTTAGGTTAAAAATGAAAATTGATACAACTAACGATCATTTTCAAAATCAGTTCGCACATTAAAGCATATAAAATCCGCCATTTTGAATGTCATGTACCCAGTGACACTCGTGCCATCAAGACGAATCTAATGAGGTGTCATTTATCTAAATCGGTTGAGCCGTTGAGTAGTTACGACCGGACATACATATATACAACATACATACGCGTCAAACACATTACCCTCCTTCTCCTTCGGCAGTCGGGTAAAAATTGTATACTGCGCAGCTAAATAACCAACTTCAGTCCGGTCACGTTATGCCGCGCATTCCTAAAATGTGTACCCAACGAGACAGTACTCAGTACATAAATTTACGAAAAAACCTTAAATACAAATGTACGAAACATGTGTTCCTTATCAAATAAAGACGTCACGTGCGCAAGCTACGGCAATTAATATTACTTCCAGAGACAACGTTGATGAGTTTATTGTTTGCAAGTGATGACCGAAACGCGATTGCTCAATTGTATCAACCTAAGCGTGCAACGCTTGCAAGGACAGTGAACAACCGGTGACCACTTCTGCAAATACCTAGGTACCGCATAACATTTGTCAGCTTTAGTGGTTACAAGTGTTCCAACCTAGTGAACCAGATAGTACTTAGTAGTGTTTTTAATTTAAATAATACATATTTAATCATCACCTTTATATTAAGGCCAAGATCCAATTTCTTTCGTGAATAAAGTCATTCTAAAAGATCTCATATAAAATTAGCAAGGCCGTGGTCATCCTATGTCACAATTCTAAGCCACGTTTACAAGCTGTTTCAAAATCTGCGCAACTATACATTAAAATTATGGGCAAAAATTTAAAAGAAGACCGCAGTAAATATTCGTACATGTTATTGCGAAAAGGAAATGAGTTTTTAAGTTGTATAGCGATAAAAGAAAAAAATGCTCACTTATGCAGCATGACATAATTACGTCCAAGTCAGTGATTGAAAGCCTTGGCAGGGGTGTGACTTACGTCCACGACTAATATTTTGATATAAAAAATGGTCCTATCCTATCCCATTGAATCTACTTTATCTATTGCATGAGTCCTTGTGTATCATGCAACAGAGTGAGTAGAGCCATTGGAACCTTAAAGAAGCGGATCCTCAGGTCGCACATTGTTAGAAATCATTTTCGGATGGCAAACCGAGGATACATTTTGTACCTGACCCCACACTGTCAGACTATTGCCTTAAGACTGCCGAAAATACGTGTCGCTGCCCGAAAAGATAGGTATTCTGACAATACTAGCTAGCAGTATTTAGATATTACAAGCATACATTTACTTGCTTACGGCGGCGGCGGCGGCGGCGGCTTTAAGGTTACCATTACACCGAAATAACAATTCAATTAATTTGTACGCAGATTAAGATTAACTTCTGCAAGTTGCATCGAAAAGCATTTTGCAGATATTGGCATCGTAATCTGTTACAAAATTCTGGCGGTGGCAGGAAACATAGCACTTGGCTTTCTATGCCCTTTTGTATTGTCATCACGTAATTTAGGATTGAAGTACATGTTGTAAGTCGAAAATAACATATGCTACATCGTATGTATTGCCGTAAACTCTTATACAATGATGTCGACTGAACAAATACTTGTGTGTTCCGCATTTCTACTGAGCTTCATTTACGCAGGTTACGTGCGGTGCGATTCAGTCGGCCGATTCATGTAGGTACTTTCCTACCTTAATACGGGATTGTAGTAAAACAAATAAAAAAATCTCTCTACAAAATAGCATTAATTTAAGTTTATGGGACAGTCTTTAAAACACCATACTTGTTAACTTTCCTATGCTAAACGTAAAGTTAGGGACACGCAACATCGAACAAATGGCACTGAATGATGATGTCTCGCGGCAAACGGGGTCAATGCTCGCCAAATGGACTAGAATAAAAATAAGAAAGGCTATAGCACTCCTTCGACAGGTTACTTACCCAGTTTTCGCGCTATTAAAAATTCAACGAATCGTCACACGACTTTCACTAACCGTGAGCCAGTGCATGCGACTAGAGATTGTGATCATAAGCAATACTAAAAAATACAAGTACCTATGTGACTATGATTTCTTTCAATCAAGATCTCAAATATGAATTACCTATTTAGGTACCTAGTATGTAATATGTATTATTATTGTCGATTTCTGTTACGAAAACATCGTTCGAAAATTACAGATGAATACGGCATGGATAAAGAAATCGCCCAGTAATTGCAATTGAAGGAGTAAATGAAATATTAATGCGAATAATTGTTGCTTAGAAAGTTCTTACGAGTCGTCGAGATTGGACATTGCATGCTCGCACGCTGCGCGAGAAAGCACGACGATGTGTGTTTGCGAACATTATTATAGGTACTGTTGTTATTTTGATGTGTGTTAGGACCTTGACGTTGGTATACCAAGGAAGGTTAAGTGTTCATAATCCGATGGAAGTGAAGTGATAAGTCGGAAGTCACCAAACAGGTACTAAAGCCCACTTCTTCGAAAATGGGTATACTAAATGAGGGGTTGATTATTTTGTTATCATTATAAAATAAATAACAGCATATGAAACTTGGAACTCCCGACTAGTTTACCGTTATAGCATTAGTACGTTTTATCTTATTTCCAAAGAGAGCTTTGTTTGATGAAAGTAAAAGTTGCGAACATCTTTGCTTACGGTGAAAATCATTCGACACCCAACAAACCTGAGCCGCAAGTGTAGCGACCCACTGCCCACCGACTCACGAAGATTTCACTTTTAACATTTCCAATTACTGTACATAATTCAACACATATCTCAACAAGTAATATATATAATTATACAACATTTTTTATTAAAACATAAGTCAGAAAAATCCCGTTACATATTTGATTAGATCAGCTGACAAAGAGAGGTTATTTACTGTCATGCTGTTATGTAAAAAGGACTAACATTGTTGATCATATAATTACAAAAAACAATAGTTTAGATGAAAAACAAAATATTTACTTACTCTGATAATTTTAACAAAGCTGTCAAAATTATCAAATAAACACATCAATAATGAAAATAAAATTTGTATCTGACCTGACATGTCTTTCCAAATATTCGCAATGGAGATGGTCCAGGAGGTTTGAGTTTCACAAATACAGTTTGCTTTCGAACTTTATGTCCGAATTGACACATTAACTTATCCTGAACACGAGCACAGAGCCTACTCGAACTTAAACACGCCATAGCTACAACTGCAACGAAACGCTTGAGGATATGAACTGCATAACACACACAGCATACAGGCATTCGCCATTTCCCCCCCACTTTTAGTTAGACAGCTGATTGTCAAACAAAATGTCAAACAGTTAATAATGTTACCATACGATGTGACAGACAGCTTCAATAAAAAAAAGTATTACGTTCTATAATGAATGTTTCCTGAATTTATTATATTTTTTATTGGAAGAGATTAAAATTAAAGAAAAGTGAATGTTGAACATTCACTTTTCTTTAATTTTAATCTCACATCGGTCACGATGAGAACTATAACTGTAACTATGACTATTCGAATCGATTACAATACTTTGAAAACTTATGCCAGCATTTTTTTAGTTCCCTTGACATCCACCGCTGCGCTTATCAGTGTTCTATACAAAATAATTCAAACTCGATACGACTACATTAAATTTTAAATTAATGCAGATTGATCGATGTACTATAGTTACTCGTGCTTGAGCTACAGCAAGAGTTTACTGTCAACTCTCTTATCCTGAGTTCTCAATTTCTCAAACTTTTTTAAACATTACATGTTTATTTTAAAAAAAATATATAATATGAGATGAGAGTTTTGATTGTTAGATAATATATTGGATTTACGCTAAGGATACGGTGAGTAGAGACAAAGCACAATCGCAGGTATGGGTGGATAAGATGAAAGAGTGTCCGGCAGTGAGAACCTCACTGATAGAGCACTAGCAGCAGGAGGAAATTTTTTATATAATAATTATTTGATTTTATATTTTTATAATATAATAATTTTTTGAAAAGTTTAACATAAAAAACGGAAGTTATTCTATTGTTTAAACCACTCCTTTAACTCTTCTCGATCTACCAACTTTTCACGGTTTGTTTGAAATTGACCCACGTACTACCGTGGCGCCACCACAATTGGACTTTTTTCGACGAACACTTCTAATCTTTTTGGTCGGGCTGAAACCGCAAGCCAACTCAGCCCAACGACAAGAATTGGAGGGAACAAGATTGGATTAAAATTAATTTATACGAAGTCGAATCGAAGCTCGAGACGTTTTTCTAATTTTTTATCTAATCTTTTACTATCTCCTATTTTTTTATAGCCGGGTTAAAGTTGGCCGAGCTTAAAATATTAGAGAGTACTGCGAACCACCACTGAAGTCCCATACACGCAGCGCTGCTATCGCAGAACTAAATGTTGCAAGTACGCAACAAATTTTCCAATAAGGCTTGAACATTAATGTTCGCGCCAAACTTATTGTCCGGGTTGAAGTTGGAACTAGCTAACTATAATAATTACTCAGCCATAAAAATCGGAGGTCGAAAGAGAGTATCGATATATATCGTATCGATATTTTTTAAAAATATATCAATATCGATATTGATATTTTCAAAAAATATCGATATATCGGCCAACTTAAAAATCAAATTACAAAAAAGGGGGATTTTTTAATCTTTTAAATTAAAATGTTTAGTGGTCTGAAAAAATATCAATTTTTACACCTTTACGATACTTGGAATTTTATATTGATATATACATGAGAGATTATTTATTTATTAAAACTATATATTACAATGTATCTAAGTACTAAATTAAAAATCTATTCCTAAATGTAACTAAAATAAAATAATAATAAAATAACTATTTACATTAAGGCATCAAAAAACTCCTCCACATCGCCATCAGCTGGAAGGGTATCCAGAAGGCTGGCTGCATTGCCACGTTGTATGGCAATGCTGATTCTCTGACCAAAATAAAGGCCAGCCTTTGAGTCCCGGGAAGCGTCGAAAAGGCGTTTGGCAATGCCCTTAAAAAGTGAATGAGCACTCGGACCCCATGGCCCCAGCGTTTCAACCCCAAAGGGTTCAAAAATATAACAATTTATAAGATTGTTATATTTTCGCCGTTTGTTAGTCTCCGCAGCTGCAGCAGCACCGCCAGCACAGCCCGCCGTGCTTGGAAGATGGGATGGCGCAAGAGTGTCGACGCACGTCGCGTCCCATACTAAAGGCCAACCCATTTTCCAAGGGAGCAATGACATCCCGTCCGGTCTCTTGCCATCGTCACGTGCCAGACCATTTGGTTCTAATATGGCTGGAACGCTGGCGGTGACTAGAGCACGGCGTATGATGTCATTGATATTAGCGTGCCGTGGTATACGACCTGCACTCCTACTGCAAGACAAGCCATGGTGTCCGAGGCCGTCGACAGCCTCCCCACAGTGACAGCGATGCGGTGCACAGCAAGAAGATCCCAAGCGAAGGCAAAAAAATACTTCGATTTATCGAAATATTAAATATCGCTCATAAATATCGATACATTGATAAAATTATATCGATATATCGATATTTTTTTAACAACCCTTAGTAGGTTTCAGTTTGAGTTCCACTGTTTCACTCATTTATAGTCTATAGATATGTTATAGCTTGCTACGATATAGTAATCTGTGATATGTTATATTCACTATGGTTTCATTCAGTTTCTAACAATCTAACCTAAAAAGAAAAGAAAGAATTGTTTTACAAGGCTGTAACGTAGTCGATAATAAAGTACTATTGAAAATTCTTAACGATAGACGTAAAAATGATCACACGCCTTTTGAAAAATGTAGAAAAGAGTATATTTCGTATGTTTGGATATCCACCAAAAGGTACATGCAAGTTACGCAGAAACTCGAATAACTGATTCTAGTTTCTGGGAGGCTATTAAGGCCACAATGAAACTCGTTGATAATCCATAGAAATGTTATGATGCAATTTATATCCTAATATGAGCAAATGCTGTTGGTTTTTTTTGGGAATTCCCATATTGCGAATAGGATTCTATGGGGGAAGGCCTTTGTTCAGCCGTGACCTCTTCTGGCTGATATGATGATGATGAACAAATTTTTTTGGCTATGTGTGCTTTAATTTAATTGTTCTCTTTCTAGAGTTTGCATTGGCTTACATCCACGAGCAGAAACCTGTTACATCACCAAAAAAAATCTCAATCAAAGATATAATCGGAGATGGCATGCTTTTAGCTGTACCCAAGTTTCGTAGAACTATTGAGAAGAGGTTAAAGAGGAAATTTGGTTCACCGGAATATGTATGGAAAATGCTTGTACCAAAAAATTACATCAAAGTTTGCCAAAACTGTGGGCATCATCATGAAAAAGATAGATTATGTGGTGGGTATATACAGTCAAAACTGAATATAACTACATAATTTATACAGAAGGATTGGTTTTTATGACCCAAAGGCAAGGTCTGGGCCAAATCCCTATTAAACAACTAAGAAAATATACCACCTATAACAACATTTGATACAGCAACATATTACTTAAAATAATGAAACTAAATATTTATCCTCGTTCCAGCAAAACAAAATAATATGAACAATTTTCAAACTTAGTTTCACTTTTCCACACTTTATTGTTATGGTCCCTTCAATGTCATTGTAATGTGCATTTGCATATATAGTATAAAATACTAGGTAGCTTTTGCCCTGCCTGCATGGAATAGTTACTTTGTTCCATGCAAACTATCGATATTCGAAAAATCGAAAATGCTTGAACAATAATTAATTTTGATCAAGTGCTCAAATACAAAGTTCCTTTATTGACACTCTTTACTCTCCCCTATTTCAACCATTTCAAGTGTTTCTTCATGACTAATGGTAGTTTATGTAAATATGTAGATTAGATAGATTAGACTTTGGACAATTGCTGGCACCCATGAAAGACTCATTCACTTTTTAATACCAAGATGTATCTCCAAGCTGTACACCTCATAAAAGTAGGTGTTTTTAAATTAATTATAATCATGAAATTATAAGAACTGTGTTACCCATTTCAGAAAATTGCTACACAAAAGTAAAGAAGGAGACTGAAGAAATTCAAGCTAAAATAAAGGAAAAGCTTGGTATCAATCCTATTGAACACGATGTTGTAGTTTTGTATCAAGGCGAAAGTCTTCCAGATAAGGTAATATTAATGTCAAGAACTATTATTGTAAAAAACTGTGCTAAGAAATTTTATGAAAGAAACATGTATTTGGGGCACTAAATCTTCTTTTTACTGTTAATTATATAATGATGTATTAGAATTTTAAAAGCAGTTTTTGTCTTGTAGTCCTATTACACTGCATCAATCTGTAGAGGATTATTCCTAAATTAAAAATATGTTTTCATTGCAGCCCAAAGAATTCTGGAAAGGCAAGAGAATTATTGAGATGAAAAAAGAAAGGCCGCAATGGTTTAGCAAAAATCTTCTCCAGAAATCAACAAAACTACCTGCCACATCCACAGATGTCAAACCTACTGATTTAGCATAAAACAATAGTAATGAAAAAATAAATAGAAAGTAATATTACCTTTTTGTATTTTTTAAAACATTTTCCATGCTTAATTATATAACCACTTATTATAACGAAGGAAATAATCTAGAATGTGAAGGAATATTTCAACTCACAGTGGCTAACTGGTCATAGCGTCTGGGGGTATTTAAAACCACAAGACGCAGGTTCGAGTCCTGCCTGCCAGTTGATGTTTTCCTTATCTGGCCAGTGGGTCACTTGTTACTTCTTACTATTCCTTTTTTACTGTCCAAAAAAACATTCCATCCAAACTGTACTCACCAATTATCAGCAGATATTTTTGTGTATACCTAGATAGATTTAATACAAGATTCTTTATTTTGTTAATTACTTAATTTTTATTGAAACAACCAAGTAACAGTATGATTTATATATAATAAATGTCAGGTACAACTATAATAGTAATATTCAATAAGATATGATCTGATAGATGAAATCAACCATTTAAATGTAATATATTATGTGTAAGAGATATTTATTATATTATAAAGTAAATTCTATTGATATAAATGAAAGAAAAAAATGATAATGCCCCAACACAAAAGCAAAATGTTGTAAAACTGAAATGAAACAAAATATACATACTCATACCTTCTCCTTTTTTAAATTAGATTATCAAATGAATTAGGAACATTATCAAAATGATCAATAACCGAATCAGATTCAGTTTCACCCAGGAAGTGGCCTTCAACATGTGACTGAAACTCTGAAAACCCTATATCTTTTTGGAATGTTTGTCCACACATTGGACAAATTTTATCACAAAGTTCTTCTATAACTTCCTTCTCACTATCTTCTAAAATGCTTTTCTTATATGCTGATGTATTTAATTCACTAAAGTTATTATTATATGTACTGGAATCTGCTGGTGTCGCCCAATTTGCTAGACTGTCACTTGTTTCAATTTCCTTGTGTTCTGATGTTATCACTCTGGCATTATTTGCAGTGCAAGTAGGGCACTTGTAGCCTTCTGAAAGTAATGTTGAGAATATTACTTAATTTGATATTACATAGGTACAGAGCATAAAATATAATTTTATATTTATTTACCTCTTAATATGGTTTCAACTCTAGAGATGATCAATTTTAAGTCAGTTTCTTGCTGGGCAAGTTCCTTTTTCAATTTATGCAGTTTCTCTGTTTGGCAATGAATTTCTTTAAGAGAATCTGTACCAGGATCTTCAATGAATGTAAATCCAATGGAATCAACATTCAAGATATCATCATCCATGTCTTGCAGTTGTGCCATTTGTTCATACTGTTCAACTAATTGAGACTTCTCTTGAATATAGCTATTTATTAATTTTAAAGATATTTCCTCTAGACTGGACTCTGAATATTTTTCTTGATAATTTGCACTGTTTTTTGGAGTACTATGAATATATGTATTGGTGCGAACCAAAGGCTGTTTGTTATGATCTTTATTCATTGATTTCTCTGGTCCTTTTAAGGTAGATATTTTATTCCACAAGTTTTTATTTTCACATTGAACCATGAAAACATGATGCATAAGTTTTGACTTTTGTTTATTAAGCTCTGCTATTTTCTGATGCAGCACAAGTTTCTCATCTTCTTGTAGTGGAATGTACGGTGAACACTCAGTAGCCTTTACAACGTCAAGCTTTAATCGCATATTATCAGTTTCTAATGCATTAATTCTTCTCTGCAGTAATAGGCAACGATCTCTCATAGCGTGAAGCGCTAATTCATGGACGCTGATATTGTTATAATCACCCTTTAGGGTGGCTTGAAACGTAGAATCATTGTTAAAACTTACTATAGATGAGGAATCCATAATTAGTAAATTCCATCAAAAAGTTATGAATGAAATACTGCTGCCTGCAAAAATAACAAACTTTGACTTTAATAAGGTACCATTAGCCCAACAGGTTCATTGTATTCATTTTTTTTCAGATTAATGTTAATATTGTTATTCACACAATAATTACAATATGCGTTTTGAAGGGAAACCAGAGTAAATAATTACAATATATAATGGGAACAGTCAAAACTCAAACCCATTTAATATTTCGTTTTTTCACTGTCAATGTCATTGTGACAACTAATAATTAAAATGAATTGAGAATATTTTTATATAAGTCTATGATGGAAAAGGCAGGGGGAGGAGAGGTCACTTAGAACTATAGATTCATAATATGCTTATGCGCCGTATACACGGTCTATCTTGCCTGTACAGACCGCCAAGGTAACGCACGATCATAGAAGTAGTAAGTATACTTATTATACAATAAACGAACGAAGCATAACGAAGTTTGACACTCATTAGTTTGATGCACATGATGCACGACGAAAAACGATCGTGAATAGTCTCGATCTCGACGTACGTCAATAATTGTTATTATTAATTCTACTAGTTGGATTTGCACGATGACATATTTTGTATCCAGCAAGCGCCCCCATCACCACAGATTAATATATTGTAGCAATAAGCAAGCTACCCACCACCGCCAGGCGCCAACGTCGTGCAGCAGCAGATGGACGGTGAATAATGCGGATCGTAGACAGAGAAACTAATAGACAACCAGATAGCTGGCATCGCATTCACACAAGAAAGAGAACAACTTATGCACACGTAGTGTAAAAAAAACGAAATAGCATGATATGATCTTTTGGTTCATCTCGCATTCATCTCTCTCAGCAAACCTGGGTATTATTGACAGTACTGTGCTCTAGAAAGACTGACAGTTCGCTCTATCCCTATTATTATAAGATTAAAACAGTCTGTAAGCCCGAAAATACACTTTGTATTACTCTTAAATTTGCTAATAGAAGATTCCTTAACAGACTCTCTGTGAAAAAACGGTTCAGTGTTAAGATGTGATAGTGAAAAAAAAATTCCGATTTGTCTTTTTACTCGTAAGTACAGTTGTTCAAGTTGTAATTTATAACTATTTAAATATTTTTAGTTCACCAAACGTAACTAGATGGCGTTGGCGTCAAATTAGATCGCGCTATGGTTTCGTTACCGCAAATTTGATAAGTACAAGAGGATTGTCTGAATAAATTATCTCCGTCAGAGCAAATGTTGTGTTTAATTTCTCATCGGGTAAACAGAGGGAACAAGTACTCTAAAATTGTACAACAGTATTTTTACGAAATGTAAGCTTCAAAATAGATTTTTAAATAACCACAACAGACAACAACATTTACAATAGAACTTAGTTCGATGATAAGTCTAAAAACTTAATTACATGATTCATAACCTAAAAATATTTTAGTTTGGGGTTCCTCCATTTGAAATTATTTTTTTCAATTTTTTATTTTTATGGGGATCACTACAAAAAAATCACCCTTATGTGATTTTAATGTGTTTTTGAAAACCGCAAAATGCGCAATCTCGAAGGTTTCGAGAAAAAATCGACAAGTTTCTTTTAAAAATATTACATATTCACATTTCATACCTGAGGTACATGACAGCTGTAAAGTTAATAGTTTTTATCATGAAATTACTAGGAAACATATTAATGTGCCATAACGGTGTCTGTTGACATTCTAAAACTGACACTGACAGCAGATAGCTGTCAAGTTAACAGTTTTTACTATAAAAATACTATGAAACTAGTGTCAAAATGGCGTGCGTCTTTTCAAATTAGAAGTTATCTTTCTCATCGCCTAGTAAGCATAAAAAAGTATGACTAAAGATTTAATCAGTGTAACATAGGCTATCGATGCAATATAAGTGTACCTTCGGTAACAAATGAAAGGCATTTTTTTTTGTAATACAGAAAATTGACAATTATGTATTACAAAAAAAAATGCCTTTCATTTGTTACAGAACAAATCACGAATTACGGATACAATGGATTCAAGCTAAGGGTCGTAAAAAGGTCTGCGAGGTACCGGCGGAGTTGTGGCCGTTAAATCGAAATGAAAAAATATTGATTATAATTAATAAAAACACCAGTCTGCGACTTGAGCTTACTTTTTTATTTCTTTTAAATCCCGTACGAAAAGATTGAAGAGAACTGTATTATATAAAAATGATCAACGTCAATCCCTACAGTAATTGCTAAAAACTTGGGTAAAAATGTTGATATGGCAATACCACCCACCTATCGTTCTATCTCACATGCGGCACGCCAACCAATTGTCTATTGGTTTCTCTGTCTCGTCTCGCGTCTACGCCTGTCCTTTATTGCAATAGACAATAAAATATGTTTTCTTTCTTTGTGATATGTATTATCTATGGCTGGTCATTGTCTTGACTCTTGCTTGGAGTCTTGTCTTTGTCTGTGGACTGTGGCTCTGTGTCAGTCAAATCAAACAAATCAAATGGATACTCATCAACCAATTCTTATATTGTTTTAGTTGTTTTTCTTGTTGGCTAGCTGGCTTGCCACTTGCTTGTGCGTTTAATGGTATATACAAATTGATTCTATTTGCCTATTTCATTCATCTAGGATTTAAGGCATTCAATCAATGTCTACAGTTTAGTTGTAGGGAAGGGACAATAAATAATTGTGTTCGTGTCATTGATATTATATTTCAAAATTTCATTTTTGGTAACTTTTAGCCGTCTCTGATTTTTTCATTGCACTATCAATAGCGATGATACGTCCAACTCATTGAATAAGTATATTGCATCGTTTAAGTGCTTTCGTGAAACAGTGATTCATAGTTGGATCAGCCTCCTCTGAATGTAAGTACATACATACTTTGATTTCGTACTTTCTGTACAGTGTCAATAAAATTGATGTCAGTCGTTCAGGTAAAATAATTTCTCAATAACATCAAAACATTTTAGTTCAAAATAAACTTTGATTTAATCTAGTTTCTAGCTTATAGCGATTGTAGGTTCTGGAACTTTGGATAAAGTAGAATAAGTCCTAGATTTTCTGCTATTTTTATAAGTTTAATGGCAATAAATTCTCTATCTTTATGTTGTTTATTTTGACTTGGTATCTAATTACTAACAAACAAACATTTTTGTTTTTTAATTATTATTAAGAACTGTGATTATATGTCAATTAGGTTACTTTAAATGGCATTAGTAAAAATGAAAACAATCAGTCATAAATCCTTTTTGCTAATATGTTACTTGAATTATGTACCAATGTTATGATTCAGACATACCACTGATCTAATATTGACTTGGACTGGACATTTAATATGGCAATTTTGATAATCAATAAGTTCTACATGTAACAATAAATAAATTATAAGTATATATACTCATGAACCCTTTTTCAAGAGTGGATCCATGATTAGGAATCTCATGGTGATCTTGAACTCTTGACCCCTGAGCTGGGCCTAGGTGGGCCATTGATAATTTTTTGGTTGGACCTAAACTATGGTTATGGAAACTGTATGTTTGTGTGTAAAGGTAGAGTTACAGCTAGTTTCAATAACATGGATGGATTTACTTTCAAGTGAAGATAGGATTTGACATGGTCTCTAGTTCTCTACTCTAGTTAAGTAAGTAAGTCTACTAATTCATTTGTTGTTGGAACTAGCAATAAAGTTTGGATGTAAGTTTGTTTATTTGGCATGTATCTTCACAAGGGACAGATAAGATTGATGGCACAAATGTTGCAGGGGTTCACTGCTATGGTTAACTGGTTTGAATTTCGCAAGTAACACATCCTTCTTTGTGTGTCCTAAGTTGTCTCAGTTTTAGATGTTTAGGCATGATCTGTATTGATTGGAATCTGATCAATATAGTTGGGAAAGGGTTAAGATTAAGATAGGTGTTTAACAAAATCCTACTAATATTATAAAAACTACTGAACGGACCTATATGAAATTTGGCACAGAGATAGATTGTAGTCTGGAATAGGCATAGGTCGTGTTTTAATAATTTTTAAGGAAGACCCAGACCACACAGGTGAAGCCGCTGGCGGAAAGATAGTAATTTTTTAAGGTTTAAATTTTATTTTTATAAGTTTAGACAATAATAATACTGCCGTCCTCAAGCTTAAATGCTGTTATGTACCAAAACTACTTTTTGAGATATGCACAAAAAAGTGGGCAGTTTTTAAAAATATACGCTACTTAATAACTAGAAGTCATATTTGAGACTTAGAAGTAGTGACTAACAGATCTCACGAGGAGATCTCACGACTTCTGATTGTGTTGGCATTAAAAATTCAAAATCGGCCAGATGTCAGATAACGGCATTTTAGCTTGAGGACGGCAGAATAACAGGATAACAGGGGTGAAATCTATGAAAAGACATTGTTAAGGTAATGCGGCTAAACTTTTCATAAATTAACTTAATTTATTTTAAAACCACAAAAAATGATCTAGTGATACTTATAATGTAAAATGTATGATTTTGTAAAGATGTTGAATTGATGGGTCTACCAACTAATGAGATAGTAGCAGATGTGATATTCTAATTGGCCTAAGTCAACATCTGGTTAACACATTTTCTAGAACTGTGCATATTTTGGGTGTAGAAATAATTGTTACCTTCAGCTTAAATTCTTTCTACTGATGTCAAATTGTAATACCAAAAATCTTCTTTGTCTGGCTATGTGTGTGTTGCAAGAGGTACAGGCACAGGTCCTTAGCTAGCTTGTAGGGGCCTTCATTTAATATTGTTCACATTTTTTAACTTTCTAAAAGGGCTCTAAACTTTCTTATGCCTAAGGGCCCCTGGATGACCCAAGATAACAGGGTCAATCTTAGACGCAATGTTTCAATAATTACTTCATAAGATAGAACTTTTCATTCCCTAAAAAAATATAATAAACAAACAGTTGATCATTAACACTTATTTTTTGTGTTCACGCTTTGCATACCAAGTGCTTGCATTTTCGGTAGCTCAACCCTTATGATTATGACTTCGATATTTATTTATGTATTTATGATGTCGTCGCTCGCCCTAAACAAACCTCAACAAGTCCTTCTTAAGATAAAAGACGTATTACGTCGTCGTCTATTACATGCTCCCTGAATGAAAATGAGTGATACTACGGACGCGTCTGCGTCGCACGGGTCGCACGGGTCGCACCCAAATCTCTCGGGTAATAGCTCATCCTATGTGGTACAAGTATAAAGCTTAGCGTTAATTACAGTTCTCGCCAAATTTATTGTCCGGCTTGAAGTTGGCACGAGCTAACTTCAACCCGACCGTATAAATCTGAGAAAGAAAAATATTGGACAGTTATAAATAAAAACGAAAGCTCAAGTCGTAGGCGGTCGTTTTAAATAATTTTAATCCAATATTTTTCTCCGATTTTTACGGCCGCGTTGAAGTTAGCTCGTGCCAACTTCAAACCGGACAATAAGTTTGGCGAGAACTGTATTATTATACGTACCTAATAATATACCTCCTTATAAAAAAACAGGGGGTAGTAGAAGACTACTAAGTCTAAGTATAATCGTGGCAGTAGCGGTTTCAGATAGGTACACGACAGATGGCATGTAGAAATAAAGTTGGGGCTCTAGGAAAAATAAGGTTGAACCTACAGCGTCCAGCTACAAATTAACAACTATAAATTATCAATTAACAAACTACAAAGTCCATGCTAAAAATACGTAAAAAATGTTTTTTTTATTTCAATGTCTTATTCGCGTATTCGTAAGTATCAGAAACCAGAGTAACTATTTTAGAAATTTTTATTCAACACAGTGAAATAATTTGTGATAATTAATAAATATGAGTGAAATAATATGGTATTGTTAAAGTTTTCGTTTTATTGAAATAAGAATTAAATAAAACGCAATAAACTGAAATAAACTCAAATTAAACTCCCATATTGAGGTGGTACACTACCTACCTGTGCTAACTACATACTTAAATCTGGAAGTTAATAAATTGTATTCAAAGCAAACATTCTGAACGATTACAAAGGAAACAAGTGTGGGTAAAATAATATTTGTTAGAAACAAATACATAGATATTAGGCATATCTCTATGTGTTTTCCTAGCTACTGGAATATTCATGAGCGCAACACTCAGACAAAGAGGCGCAGGAATCATTCCTAAGAGGGATTAACTGTTGATAATTTCTTAAACAGTTCCTATAACACGAACAAGCCATAATATCGTTTGTTTCGAGGTGATTATAGGAACATAACGAACACACGCATAAGTGTATGGTACATCGCACTCGCTCTACTTTCGCTCTTTGTACCGCATGCCTGTATATTTACCATGCCCACACGTTGGTGTGGTGACCTGTTTAACTCGAGTTTATGACAATCATGATGTACCCAATTGTTTTAGACTTCAACATCGCTGACTCGTGTTTTGACAATATTCGCGACGACCGTAGAATGTTACTTACTCATGTTTCTGTTCAATATGCAGGTTGTATCGTTTGACCTACTTAATGGTTAATTAAACATATTCCGTGTTTCTATAGTATACTGCCATCGTATGAATCAAAACGAATTTTTATAACGTTTATCGTGTAAGCTTCTCATTTTTTCTTTGATGGACCTACCTACTTATTTGTTTCTTCTCGCAACAATAAATTCATTTATTTCAAATTATCCTTATAAAGCGGGGAATTACCAGAAATTATAAGAATAGGTACCTACAAAATATACTTATTGGACCTACTCGCATCTTTATTTACACCACTTACAAGTTTTATCATTATTATGTACCTACCTACCTACTACAGTTTCTGTTTAGAATACCTAACTTCTTTTTGTTACTTTTTCAGTGTATTTTCAAAACAACTCCATAAACACGTTCGTCTTGAAAATTAGGTACGAACACAATAACTCGTGCCAACTTCAAGCTGGACAAAAAGATACGATTGGGAATTATTTTAAAGCTGTAATAACCCAATCGTTACCGCGTGATTTGTGCAATAGCTTGGCTCAATTCAATTTTTGCTTTGCCTATCCAATCCATCCATATGGTAGACAGTAGTTTTCTCTGTCTACGATTCTACGCACATAAGAAGCGACATGTTCTATTTTTTTGCCATGCTACCATACTGCGAAACTAAATATAGATTTTTGTCAAAACGATAGAGTCAGTGAGTCACTGGATATTTTTCCGCTAATCTAACCTCCCACGTTGCTAGATATGGTGGTGTTCAGACCGTAATGCGATTAAACCCTTTAGACGTAGACAGAGAAACTAATGACTTTTTAGGGCGTCCCCTTCCCATCCTGGAACTTCCGTTGACGTTCATCGTATAAATAACAATTTGCTAGTCTCATTTGATTCATTCTCTCGACATGGTCATACCTTCTCAACATATTCTTTAAATTCGAGTCATTGCGTTATCTTCAAGACAACATTGTCCTTTTAATTCTATATCCAACGAAATGAAACCGGGTTCACTGATTCCACTGAGACGTATTATTTTTGTACCGCCTACAGCCAACAGTCTTAAATAAGAATCAAATCTGAGTTTTATCAAAATCCTGAGCTTTTATGTATTGAATCCACTGCCATTTAAAGCAGTAAGAATTTTTTGTTTTTCGAATCGAATATTAGTATAAGAAAGTAAATACATGTATTGAGGATTATTTAATTTATACATAAGTACAATTGCATGTACATATATGTATAATATGTGTAGAGACAACATTCACTGGACAAAAATAGCCACGAACTGACAATGTAGAAATGATCGTCCCGCGCACCCTGGTCAGCCAGACTAATCATGGTTTAATGCTGTGTACATAACACATTGCCTACCTACCTAGTAAATATTAATATTATACATAGGTATAACAATAGACGTAAGCATTTTATAAATAACATACCGACGACCGGTCTGTGCTTCCCGAAGAGTCGGGCAGAGGTTCATCATAAGTTTGCGCTGTTTGTTAGGTACCTAGCTAACTACAATTGATCTGGTACCTAGAAATTAATTCAAAATCACTGAGTAAACATCCACAGTCATAACAATAACAGGACCTGAACAAAGAGGATGTAAAGTTTATATTTCTAATATTCTAGTAGCGTGTAGTAGAATATTATTCCATTAAACAATATAGACACTTGTCTTGAGTCGTAGTTAGGTAGGTACATTAATTAATACCTATGTCTCTGCCTGTGGGTATTGCAATAACTATGGAAAAATTAAATCGTGTGCTGTGCACTGGCCTTATTAACGGCCGAAAACGACGGGGTGTTATTTGTTCCAATCGGTTAGTACGGCCAAAATATCAAGAAGCTTCACGCTACGTGGTCAATCCACATAATTAAATAACCCCTCCTCCTTCGGCAGTCGGGTAAAAATAGTTCTAATATCGAAATTATCTGAGCTATTGGAAAGATTTCTATAAATCCTTAGGAAATATGAAAAACCTGAAAAAAAATGAATCCCCCTGACTTTTAATTATCTTGCATTATTTAATCTAGCACTAGGCATACCTATTGTTTAAGTTGGTGTAAATATATATACGAGTACCTATCCAATTACTGTTTACTAGACATTTTTTTAAAGGAATCATAGCAATTATATATTTAAATTGCACACTTAACAAACTGTCTTTATTTTACAGGTAAATTTTCAGAAGCAGTATTTCGCAAGAGTTGTAGAAAAAGTGCAACGGAATCAAATTTGAATGCCTATTGTGACGTAAACATTCCAAAACAATAGATTTGTTATGGAGATACGGCGTTATATTGCGTGAACTGAAGTCGAGATGTGGTCTGTGCTTAGCGTGTTGTTTGCGCTCGTGAGCATTGCCTATGCGCTGCTGGAAGGCCCCAATGTCTGCACCAAACAGGAATCGTGAGTATTTTATATCTACTTAGCTTTGTGGTGATTAAAAATCGCTTATATTCTTATTGCCTCATTGGTCTAGTGGTCCCAATCCCAAGCGTAACTGCTACGCTAGAGGTCCCGGGTCGAGCAATGTTGTTAGGTTTTTCTGTGTTTCCAGTTGCAGCTCGAAGTCTGGATTTGTGCCCGGTTGATGGCTCGCGTATGCCCCATGTTACATGGGACCTAAACATATCGGCGAACTGTGGGAGTACTAGTACATCTTTTTTTTTTCAAAAATAATGAAATAGGTGGGATTGGTCATGGTAAATGTCCAGCTGTAAAAATAAAACTGTCCATCAGTGTTACTCGGATTGTTTTTAATTTCATGAAATCCTAATTTTGTGAATGGCACCGTGTCCTGTATGGCTACTCATTTTGAATAGAGTTCAGTGATTGGTATTTTGCTTCTATGTCTGACATTTGTGGGGCACAGATTTTTCTGGTTTCAGTCCAATACATTTCCTGGTTGCCACTTTACGTCAAGTGGACTGCAATTTACGAAATATTATACATAGGTACCTATGTTGTCTGTTTTGCAACAACGTTTGCACTTAATTTCTTTTATAATCTAATAATTTTAGATATACTTAACAATGACGACACTTACACACTTATTTCATTATCAACAATATTATAATGAGAATTATCTTATTATTCATGACCTTAAGTGTGCCACTTATCATAATAACTTATTATGCTAAGAGCAGTTTTAAGCACTGGCATTGTCGTATGTAAGACTAGTATCAGTGATGTATTCTGTGACATATAGTAGGTACCGACTCATTCCGTTGTAATAATAATCATTAATACTATGACTCATAAGTTGCAGAAGATACTAAGTAAGTCCAGTGAGTTACAGTTACAGACTATGTTAGCTAACCTACACATAATTAATTAAAGGAGAAAGCAAATTTCATTACGCCTGATAGTGAGGCAAGGGTGTATTTCGTACACCTACAGTTCCCTGCTATATTTAGGTCCTCCCATATAATAGGGGACGAGCCTGCCATTAAACGGACACTAATCTTACCGCTGAGTTGCTACTCTAGTTTCACAGAAAAACCCCATCACACAGTTCGACTTGAGTTGCGAGTCGAACCACGTTGAACCAAACTATTTATTTGTTTAATTATTGCTCTAGTTGGTTAAATAGAATAGAATAATTAACTTACATAAAAACAATACCAGTATAGTACAAGAGAGGTAGGGCACAGCCATTTATGGCTCAAATCTGGAGAAGCCCACCTGGGGAAGTACCTCCACCTTACAGAAAACTGCAGCCAAATAACACACTATTGTGTGTTGTCCTGCAGTGAGTAAGGCCGCCAGAGCTCCGTCTAAGAATGCGCTGCTCTGGCAGCAAGAGGAATATTCCCTCAAACTGTCGGCGCAGTGAATCCTCCATAAACCTCTAAGAGCTTTTTAGGGCGGCAACGCGCGAGTAATAATACCCCTGGTGTTGCAAGCGTCTATAGGCTATAGTAACCGCTTACTATCAGGCGGGCCGTATGCTTGTTTGCCAACTTAGTGGTATAAAAAAAAAACATAATAAATGTACATATAAAGCACTTCCATTGATGGATGCTTTCAGGAGTTCAGTGAGATAAATACATTATTCCTATTAATTTAAGCAGTAAAAATGATCAATATTTGCAATAGCTGTTTAGATGAGTTCTTTCTATGGGATACGTAAAAGACATACCGACTGAAAACATAATGGCCATGGGAATTTTAAGTTTAATGGTACTTAGGTAGCAACATTCTGAGTGGAAAATAATAAAGTACCTGTATTGAATGTTGGTATGATATTATCTGAGATCAAAATGGTAGAGCTAAAGTTATCATGATAAAATCAAGTGGTCAGTGCCTCAGTTTTGTTAGGTTTGTATATTATGCACTCCGAGTGCATAATATATTGTATTTGTATTTTATGTCCATACATTTATGTAAACTATTTATTAGAATCTCTATAACCGAGGAAGTTGGATTATAGATAGTTGTTGGGTAATAAATATTAAATTTACATAAATGTATGTACATACATTACAAATACAAAATATTATTTAAGTACACATTTAAAAATATTGTTTTTTTTATTAATGATTTTAATACAAATTAAATAATAGCTTGTACTTTGAATGCTCATTTATAAGGCTTTCCAGGCGTGATTATTTTGAGTTATTTATTCCTTTAAAAAACAATTTAGCGGTAACTATTTGCAGTTTTCATTTAGTTAACGGCGCGCTTTTATAGTTCAGTTTTATTGTTCAATTAGTTGCTTGTTATTGTTACGGTAATTAATTAATTTATTACTAACTTTTTTCCCGCAATTTCGTTCGCGTGGAATAGTCACTTTGTTCCATACAGCACAGGTCGAAATTTCAAAAACCGTTTATTTACTTGTTATCGATTGCCTAAATACAAAGTGTCATTGTTTTGTCTTCAATAATGACGGATTACCATGCAAGCTTTTATCCCCTTGCAAGCCTTTTTCGCGCCATTAATAATAATTAAGTAGTAACTTAAAATATAATTAATTTATTAAATAAGTAAATTAATTATTAATTAACAGTTTCAAAAGTGAAAATAATTACAAAGTAAAGTATATATCCGAAATTATCAATATTTTATGCATTTCTATTTTGAATCCTCATGAATCGAATCAAGTAGGTAGATTCTAGATTCAGAAAAAATAAGTTATACAGGGTGTTTGGTAGAACGTTGAACATACGAAAATGGTGGTTAGTTGGGGTCATCTGCTACCCACTGGGACCAAATTATTTAACCTTGGCCGCACTGTTTTTTTTTTACTTTTTTTTAATTTCACAGAAAATTATCAGTTTTTTATCAATTTAAATTCGAATATCTTTACTTGTGATGGGTAAAACAGGCAGGATGTTGTTTTGTATTAATGTCTAATTATATTCGAATTTTAAGTAAAAAAAACTGGTAATTTTCTGTGAAATTAAAAATGAAAACGGTGCGGCCAAGGTCAAATAATTTGGGCCAAGTGGGTAGCAGATGACCCCAACTAACCACCATTTTCGTATGTTCAACGTTCTACCAAACACCCTGTATAATTATTATGTTGAACATTACAAAATCTATACTGATAAAATAAAGTGGGGTTGTGATCATAAAATAAATGTCAAAATACTGAAACCGAAACAATGCCTAATCATAAGCTCCGAAAGAGCTTTCAAGAGATTTAAAGGAACATTGTAGGCATTAAAAATATCCGTTTTAAACTTTCTAGTGTGTTACTTTTTAATATCTTGCAGTATTCACAAAATATAAATATTAGCCGCAGCAAAACGCGACGGAGCAGCTAGTAAAAATATTGTAGTAAAACATTGCTCATAAACTTAGAATTAAATAATTAAATTTTCAAGAATTTTCAACTTAGATTATTTTTAAATATTTGTAATCTAAAAGCATTGTTAGGTTTTGTCACGATTGGTCTTTGATTTATATACGTTTTTTTTTTATTTTCTTACTTTTGATCTTTGTTTTTTATACCTATAAAGTTAAATAAATGATGTTTATATAAGCGTTATTGAAGAATGCGAACACTTGAAATATTGTCGATAACGAGGAGGCGGGGTTCTTGGCCAGGAGCGGATGCGCAAGCTGGCATTCGCTCCGGGACACGGGAAAATCCTTGAATTGAATGAAATGATATTTATTTATCGACGACGTCTGTGGTCTAGTGGTTCGAGTACCGGACTGCTGACCACGAGGTCGTGGGTTCGATTCCCACAGGACACAAACATTTATGTGATGAACTTAAGTGTTTGTGTTTGTCTAGGTGTTTCTTATATATTATAAGTATGTATTTACAAAAAAAAAGTATATAAGTATTATATCCATTGTCTAGTACCCATAGTACAAGCTCTGCTTAGTTTGGGACTAGATAGTGCTGTGTAAAATGTCCCAGGATATTTATTTATTTATTATTTCTGTAAAAGATCCTTTATAGGCACTTTTACAAGTCATTATGAATTTTTTACTTATTGTTTACTGTACCTAATAATGAAGATAATTTGTCTCGCCATGTAGGTAGGTACCTTTTTATAAGTACCTGTTTATGTAAAGCATTCTCACCCAGACCTTACGTTCAATTGTTCTTTGTTACCAGATATTGCCTTGTTTATTATTTACTATCTGCTGGGGCGGCTGATTGTCGCTGATTAGTGTCGTTACTCATCGGGTCAGTTAACTTTATCGAATCTTCCCGTCCCTCGCACCGTCCACTTGTTACCGTGGTGCATATAACAGTTCAATGTTACTATCATCGATATCCGTTGGGTACGCGTGTGGAGTTATCAATTGACAATGAACCTTAAGTGTTTGCAGTGCCCAGTTTCCTGTTGCACTCACTTTTGAGTCATTAAACAAGCTGTTAATAAGAAAATAATATTATGTAGATAGTAGAACAATGACACTAAATCTTTTTCTAGGTACTTAGGTATAATTAAAAAATCTCAAGACATCTTACCGGAAGCAATTTGCCTGTAATTATGTTAAAAATAACAAATAAATGATATAGTTAATATACTTACAACTAACAGTGACTTCTTTTTTAAAGGTATACAACGACAATACGAGTATCAGAGAAACAGCCGTACCAAGTGAAGGAGTACACATGGTGCTTCAATGTGCCACCCAAGTGTTCGAAGTACAAGATCAAGTTTAGGGAGGTGTTCAAGACGCAGACGTTGGTAAAGTACAGGCCAGTGGAGGAGTGCTGCCCAGGATACGCACCAGACTCTCGAGGGGAACAATGTGTGCCTGTGTGCGTCGAGTCATGCGTCCACGGCAAGTGCGTCGCGCCCAATACATGTGCCTGCGCACATGGGTATGGAGGCCCCGCGTGTGACATATGTAAGCTACATTTTAATATACATAGAAACTGTTAATAGCGAGTTCCCCGTACTGAATTACGGTTATGAATAATGCTGTAAACAGGATGCGGTTAATGTGGTGTTGCTAATACCGAGTGCTATAATGTATAGCCGCTTTTTAATATGGGTTGGTTATTGGTTAATCATAATAAGGAAAATGCGTTTTCTTTCTTTTACGCTTATCAGTATTAAAGTGCATGGGCACATAGTCACATACCTAATAGGTTTATTAAACATTTTCAAAGCTGACACCTCTAATCTACCTCTTTATTTTAAAACTTAAAAATAGTAGTAAAAAAATTCATTTCCTTCACGGATACCGCAATCTGAATTCGTAACGTGGTAAATGGAAAATCAATTGAGTGGAGCCGCCCGTAAAATGTACCGTCCCCGATGTACAATTAAATGTTCTTACAGTTATATTTTAAGGCCAATGAAACTATGTTAAATTTTAACGTGAATGCTTGCTAGGTAGTGTGTAATATATATATATATATATATATTTAAACGGCGATATGCTCTACATAACTCGTTTCAGAAACATTGTCTGGGTTTGTTAAGATGGTAGTTGTTTTAATGTAATGCAAAACGTACATTTAGCAGATTTGGCAAATGGGAAACGGTAATCGCTGTTTGTTCTGACAAAGATTATTATTTATAAATAGTTTGATAGTTCATGGTCATGCAAGTGCCACAACGCAAAGCATGAATCATCATGTTCACAATATTCATAGCGGTTATCTTATTTACCACGAAGTCTAAGAACATTTAAAACATTTTCTTTATATTTTGCTTACTGTCACGCTTTGTACTTTGGACTGCGATAGGCTGATATATTATGATTGAATTTTTATAAAGCTTAATTTATATTCCTCCAAAATCCAAATTGCTTACGTAGTCTAAACGGTCGCTAAGCTAAAATGGAGCTGGGCTGGTCGGGCTTTTGTGTCGCATGTCGGATGATCGAAGGGCCAAAATGACTACTAAGTTAGACCGATAAACGGCGTCTTGGCAGATCAAAAAAGAGTTGGATGACGTTACGACCTTGATACATAAGCACAAAGTGGATCCAATTAACACCAGACTGAGATCTCATCTATCTCCGATTTTTACGGCCGAGTTAAAGTTAGCACGTGCCAACTTCAACCCGGACAATAAGTTTGGCGAGAACTGTACTTACGTTTGTTAACCTAACATTATTTGTAGCATGTCCGATCGGGAAATGGGGACGGAATTGTCAGAACGAATGCAGTTGTTTGAATGGTGGGACTTGCGAGCCTCTGACCGGTGAATGTGCGTGCGCGCCCGGCTGGCGCGGCGCCGCGTGCGAGCGGGCCTGCGCGCCGCCCACCTACGGCGACAACTGCGACGAGCTGTGCCAGTGCAGCAACAACGGCACCTGTGACGCCGCCACCGGCGCCTGCAACTGCCCACCGGGGTACACCGGGCCTCTGTGAGTGTTATTCACATTCGTTTTAAAATATATATGTATAGATATATAACGTATAAATATAACTACTTATTGAGTACTGAGCGTTTACAATTCCCAAAGGGGCTGTTGACTGATTGGAATAATATTAGAAGTGAAACTTATTTAGCTTTATAATATTTTAATACTTGACAATCACGGAGCGAATGCCCTTCTGCTCACGCGCTCCTGTCCAAGAATCCCGCCTCATTGTTATCGCGACAATTCCTTAGGTTGACATTCTCCAATTATTAAAAAATATCCCTTACATAACATTCCTTTTAAATTACTTAAACATACTTATAGGCTTTAACATAATAAATGCTATAAATAAAATAAATAGCTAAATAGCTGAAATGGTTATTGTTTTATATAAAAAACCCATACTTAACAAAGAGATGGTCGATTAAAAGTACAGTACGTGTTGTTACACTATAGTGTCGTTTACCAACTCATACAAATTATTGATAAATATAAAAATGAATCTCCGAAATGTATGTACGCGCATAACTTCCGATCAACTGCACCAAATTGAATAATTCTTTTTTTGCGGTGTTCGTTATTGTTAGGACAAGGTTAGTATGTATTTTTTCGCACGGGCCGCTAGTTAATGATAAATTATGCAGCTGCCAGCGTATCCGAATAAACATAGATTTAATAAAAAGCTTGGATCTTGGCATTATCTAGATTTGTGCATTTTGTTAAAATTAACTCTCAAAGAATGCTAGTGCCAGTTTCCGCCTGAAATCAATCGTCTGTTTATCTACGAAAGCTCTTTTAAGTGTATATTTATTAAATGTATTAAATAACCAAAATATTTACTGGAGAATAATCCGGTGATAAAGATAGCAGATGCTTGTGCAGCATTATATAAACAGTTATTAGTACAGGCATCGGTATGTATGTACTATCACAGTATTACTATGTATTATGAAACGGGAGCCTTGAATGTATCTTATTGTAAATTACAACCAAAATTATCACACGGGCGTCAGATAACCAATGTTTATAATTATTATATAATTGTGTATGCATTATAACAAAAAGTTATTATACCTTTCTTGCAGATGTGAAGAAGAATGTCCGAAGGATGAACCTTGTCCAGAGAGATGTCGATGCCAAAATAACGGAAAATGTACATTTATTTCAACATGTGAATGTCCACCGGGATGGACTGGGGAAGTCTGTGCAAATAAGTATGTGTATAGTAACAAAAATAAATATTTCATATTAGTGTAATAATATTGAAACAAGTTTCCATTATTTCTTATGTTGGCTTAATTTTTTAGATGTCCAGCGGGTCGATGGGGTGAAAAATGTGAAAAGACATGCGAGTGCGCTAATGGGGCCGGGTGTCATCACGTTACTGGGCGATGTCAGTGCGAAGCTGGGTTTACTGGAGAAAAGGTTTGCAAATTTGACTATAGTGGTATAATTCTTAGAGCAATATTATCTTATATCACGCGGTTTGCAACCCAAGTAGGCCAACTATTAAGTACTCGGATAAACTAATATAAAAAGAAACTATGTTTTATCCGGATATCACTCATTACAATAATATAACCAGGGGATGAATGCGCGATAGTTCTCCGAAACCAAATGACTTGACGTCATTAGTGCGTTTTCACATTAGGCCGTTAGCAGTGCGGTATTAGCGCGACAGGCGCCCTTGGAGTCGCTGTAATTCTGTAAAGGTTTTCCATACAAAGTATTTGGGTAGACACGTTAGTTGTTACTCATTGAACTCCTGGTGACATTTGACATATCTAAGGGTTGGTGTCACGTTGTGTAAGTTTTGTACATAGAACCAAAAGCAAGTCGTACATTGCACTTTGCAGTGCCTGGAGATCTGCCCGGTGGGCACGTGGGGCGTGGACTGCGCGCGGCGCTGCGCCTGCGAGCACGGCGGCGCGTGCGCGGCGCGCGACGGCGCATGCGCGTGCCGGCCGGGCTGGGCGGGGCCGGCCTGCGCGCGCCGCGCCTGCGCCGCCGGCAAGTGGGGCGCCGCCTGCGACCGCGACTGCGCCTGCAACCCCGCCACCACCGACATGTTTGTTACTACCACTTTTATTGGTCTTTTCTACGGCTTCGGTACCGTCGCGACCTAACAAAATTGTATCGTGGGTCTGCGATTCATCACTCCCTCGATCCAATATTTATATCTACTAAAACAAAAGTCAGCTTTAACCTATCTTGTGCACATACTATATGTATGAATACTAAACTAAGGCACGCATTTTACACTACACATTTGCGCTTGAACAACCGTTATTTTGTTTTATATAGTTTTAGTGGCATAAAATATCTAAATCTACACTTTGAGATTTCAAAGCAAAGTTTCATGATGCAGGTGTGACCCTTGGACCGGCGCGTGCGAGTGCGCGGCGGGTTGGGGCGGCGAATCCTGCGAGCGGCAATGTCCGTTACTTACGTACGGCAAAGGTTGCCGCTCGACTTGCCGCTGTGAAAACAGTGGACTGTGCTCACCTGTTAACGGTATATTATTATGCTAATTTTAGAAAACAGAATGTCTACCTAATGAAAATGACCTTCTTTACAAATTTACAATCAATTAAGTGTGAAGTTTAACGATTGAATGGTTTGAAAAACACATATATCAGCCTATTGCCTTCTACTGCTAAGGATAAAAATGTTTGATGGTAACTAATTAATTCCTAAAAAAAATATGCAAACAACATCCGCACATATATGTATAGGTTCATGTCTATGCGCGCCCGGATACCGCGGCTTACGCTGCGAGGAGCCGTGTCCATACCCGTACTACGGCGACAACTGCTCCGACACTTGCGACTGCTACAACAACGCCACCTGCTCCCACGAGACCGGCCTCTGCGAATGTAAACCTGGGTGAGTGTTTACTAGCATTACCATTTTTACTTAGTTACTTTATAACCCGAGGTTGAATGTGCATGGGAATCATTACTTATGTTCATTAAATCAAAGGTCTCTTGAACTGTGATAGTTAGTTTAACCTTGACCAACTGGTACATAAATGGGCCAAAATTAAACAAAATGAATTTACTATAACTATCTTTTCCAGAATTATGCTAACTATTTTAAAACTAAAATTTATGTTACATGCTGTTCAGAATATGATATTTATAAGCATAAAATTCATCGGATGTTTAGAAAGTATACATACTGTATTATAGTATATTGTCGACATCATCGATTCATCGCCTTACAATACCGTAGGAAAATGTGGTTTACAAGTATCCATTTATGAAATATTTAATGTAATTGTGACATCGATAGCGATAGGTCGTTTCCTTTTATAACCAATCTTTGTAAACATTGCGTCACATTGTGTGTTTCAGAGAATAATTATTATCGTTAGCCAGAAGTAGATTAAGGGCATTTCTTATTGCATTATAGGTCAATATTATAATATTTTCACCTAATAATAATATATCTTTATTTCAGATTCGAAGGTCTCAAATGCGACCGACCGTGTAATGGTAAAACATTCGGATTAAACTGTCGGCAACAATGCAATTGTGAAAATGATGCTCCATGTAATCCCGTCAATGGTACGTATGATACGATCATTTCATTATCTGATGTTCCTGTGGTTTAAGGAGACATTTCTAGATAGTATTAGATGGTCAAGCTCAAATACTTATTGATTGAACTTCGCTTTTATCCCATTTACCGCCAAGTTTTTATAAATGATATCACAGGCACATTTAATGAATTGATACGAAAACGGTTTGAGTAACACTTGGGCGGTCAAACGGGCAATATAAGGCGGGGCAATATTCTATTATGCAGGTCAATCACTAGTTGTCGATGTTTGTTTTGCGTAAATTACTGAATTCAGTCGTATTGCTAAGTAGTGATTAAATTTTAAACTGAAATAAATAATGAGGATTTAGGGATTCAGCTGAATTGCATTAACGCCTAAATCTTATCCTGTTGCAATTGACTGATCCCAAGAGATCGAAATAAGATTTAAAGAATCAGTTATCACTATCAGGCATATGGCAGCGCAGTGAAAGGTCTGGAGTTCGAATTCAGGGCACGCACCTTTTTTGGTGCATTGATATGTTACTTACTAGAATAGGGTTCAAATTCAATCGATTTACGAGTCTTCGTGAAATGAACGAACTGTACTGGATTTGAGTAATGTGTTGGATGAAAAGATGCTTTGTTTTAGATTTAGTCATAAGTCATAAAATTTACCCTATATACAGGGTGGCGATTTAATTACCTGCATCCTGCAGGTGAATCAGTCCACGATATACTTACCATTTCAATTAAAAACATACCTTAATTTTTCATTTAAGCAATTCCTTTTTATTTTGTATGCAAAGACATAGTGCGGACGTTGAACTTATTGTAGCTGTACCAGGTATTTATAGCGAGTACATGAAAAGCGCGTGTCCACTTCCGCGTAAGTCAATGTATGGCGGTGATACATGGCATTTTGTGAAAATTTTGGTAATCTATTAATCACTTTATCACGCGATTGCATAAACATACACATTATAAATTATGTCTAACATGTTATAACGTTACGAATACCACAGAACGTTGAAGCAATGCAGGTAATTAAATTGCCACCCTGTATAGTTGTTTCGACTCTAGCCACGTTCCAAGGTGGTTCATTGTTAAGGAGTAATACAGCTATAATTGTAATGTCCGTACGGGTGGTATTTGGAATGAGACACAGCTAATTCGTAGCAACGTTTATTCCGAACTGGCGCACTGTTAATATACATGAGGTTCGTAGGTACTTGTGAAATAACTCAACCGACGTTATAACAATCTACCTACACTACATCCCTCCCCACTAAATTAACAATAAGAACCCCCAGTTATAACTTACCATTATTAATACTAGTATAGGTATTTAGGTACATAACTATATAATATATTTGTAACAACACAATTTTGGTTATTTACTTATAGCTAATGGTTTTACCTAATCGGCAACTCCGAACAGGTCCGGGCTTGGTCGGCACAGGGGTAGTAGGAGGCGTTGTAAACTTTTCTTCTGGCTCAGTTATTTCCTTGACTGACATGGTATCCGCCGCCCTAGTGTCAAACTCGGCTCGTTGAATAGACTCATGTGAATCCTGTGCTTGATACTGCTGGGACTGGTCAGTAGGCGCTACCGATACTACACCCTGAGGTTCTACCAAGGTCGGGCCAGCCTTTGTGGGTATCACAAGAGAACTCCTTGATCTACGCCTTAGCTGGTCGAGGTGTCTATGAATGGTGTTACCGTTAGCATCTAGAACCTTGTAATCATAAATCATTAGCTCCCGTAGACCGAATAACAGATCCCGGTTGCCATTTTTCCACTTTTAAATACTGGCGATACCACACGTCATCACCGACTTCCACCTCCCTATTCACTTCACCTTTTGCTAGAACCTGTCGCTTTTGTAGTTCCCGGACCTTAGCTTGTCTGTCAGGTTTTAGTATGTCCAATTTAGTTCTTAAATGTCTACCCATTAACAACATCGAGGGACTTTACCCTGTTGAACAATGTTTAGTAAGTATTGCAATTATGTAATAAGAAATTATTTAAAGTTGATTCGGTATTTTTATTTTCCGCCAATGCCTTTTTAACAACCTTTTTAAGGGTTTTAATCGCATTCTCTGCCGCCCCGTTAGACGCGGGGTGATGAGGAGCCGTGAAAATGTGTTCCACACCGTCACCCTCTAGGAAGGTAGCAAATTCACTACTCGTAAATGGCGGACCATTATCTGTCACTATTTGCCTAGGTTCTCCTAATCTACTCCATAGCTCGCCCAGCCTAGAGATAGTGCTTCGCGCTGCCGTACTTGGTACCTGAAAAGCTTCGAGCCATTTTTTCATGGCGTCCTATTAATTGGACCCATGAAATAAATGTAGCCTTGTCCAGGGCCTTATGGGCCAGTGCCAGAGCCGCGGGGGCGCACTGGGTAGCGCGTCCGCGTGCAGAGCGTACGTGGAACACGCACGGCACTCGCGCTCCACCGCCTCGTCAATGCTCGCCCACTACACGTAGCTGCGTGCCTTTGATTTAATAATACCCATATGCGGTTCATGTATTAACCTTAAAACTCTTTCTCGAAAACTTTCAGGTATCACCACTCTATGGCACCACATAACACATCCTAATTCCTCGTATAGTTCTCATTTCCTATTGAAATATGGCTGGCTCGCAAAGAAATTGATCATACCCAGAAATTAACGTAATTCAGTTACGTCGGCAGGAGGTTGAATCTTTAAAATAGCTTTAACTTTGGTTGTGTCTGGTTTAATGCCTTCTTTTGATACTACGTAAGTACCCCGAGTATTTAACATCATTAACCAAGAAAACACATTTATTTTTCCTTAGCTTTAAACCACTGTCCGCTAATCGTTTTAGAACTGTTTCAAGGGCCGGCAGGTGTTCCGTTCTAGTTTGCCCTCCTATTATGACGTCGTCTAAGAACCCTTGCACGTGCGTAATACCTTTGAGTACCTTCGTCATAATCCGTTGGAAAATACCCACGCTTGACGATAGTCCGTAAACCAACCTATTGTAACGAAATAGCCCTCGATGTGTGTTAATTACCGTGAACTTGTTTGAATCATCCAATTCGACCTGATTGTAAGCATTAGACAAATCAATCTTGTTTAAAAATTGAGCCCCATTTAGCCCCACTAAGACATCATCAATTCTAGGAAGTGGGTAACGATCCACCAGTAAAACGGGGTTCAAAGTAGACTTGTAATCCGCACAAATGCGTAGCGTACCGTCTGCCTTGTTAACCGGCACAAGTGGAGAAGCCCAGTCCGAGCAGTCCACGGGTTTAATGATGAACGTACGCGGCGACGTCCTCCGTTGTACACAAAACAAAACAGATCGGTTTACAGGGCACACCAACGTAGATGTTGGTGTGCGTAAACTCAACGCGTTTACTTCGCTATATTACTTCGCTTATTTACTAGTGTTAGCTTTAGAATAACCCGTTGTTCACGCACACACTTGCAATTTCTTGTTGCTTCACATTTTATATGAAACAAAGAATATGAAGCATAAATTCAAAGGTATTATCAACTGATACCGTGGCATAGGTGTATATGCAAGCAGCTGGTGTGACATTAGTCTTACGATCAAATCACGCCGGCCCGGCGCTAACTTTTTGCATTATTATCATTATTTTTTTTCGTTTTGTTGAATTTTTATTTTTGTTATTTACCTGATAATAAGAACATTATTCCAGAAAAAATGATATATGGAAGAAAATATTAAACAATGTGTAATATGATAACAACAATATTTATTGACATGGTTTTTTAAAATTATAAATACAAATTATAAAGTATGGTTCATGACAAATATTCTAAGTGGGACAAGAATTCACTTTGTTTTTCATATTCAAGAGGGTAATTTATTTATTAATGATATGAATAAACATGTTAGTAAGTTAGATAATAAGATACCGGCGATCCTAAATTGTAATCTCACTAACAATAACATCAATCATGTAATACAAATTACCCCCTGATATTTTTAATAGCCGATTGGTGCGCCATCACTATCTATTACTTGTTGCAAACGTGTCCTCATGCTAGCAACCATATTCCAGCACAAATCAGAGCCACGAAACGATTCCCATGACGAGGTAATAACCCAACGTAATGCGGCCACTAGACCTGCATGGAATAATTTTTTTTTTGTTATAGCGTTCACCATCTTTTCGCCATGATATTTTACGACGGTCCTTGTCCGACTTAAAACATTTTTCATCGCTAAATATAACTATATTATTGCACCAATCAAAATCCAAATATTCTCTTGCGAAGCGAACCCGGTTTTGCATGTGAATATCAGACAGTAATATTTTCTTGGCTGGCCTACGACATTTCACACCAGCTGCACACAAGTGGTTCCGCACAGTTTGTAACGTCACGTCATGTTTAGTCGCCGTGGAACGAGTAGTGAAGAAGGGCTCAGCAACTATCACGGTGCCGTGCATTGGTATCTGTATATGCAAATCCAGCCTTTGGTCCCGGTCGGCAAGGATCAATACTTCCCGAATCTACATAACAATGGACCCACAATTGCACAGTTCTTCTCTGTGAACAATAATTAAATATTGTTACATAAAACATCAATAAACAAGATGTGTATTATTGAAACATAATAAACTTCTAAACGTAATAATAATATTTTGTTACTCACCGATATCTTTAAACGCCTCGCAATTTCACTAATTGAAACGTTTTGCTCATGCAAAATAATTATCTCAGCTCTAAGTGTAGTTAAGTGATATTGATTCACAAATAATAGCACTTCTCAAAATACGCAGGGTATAATGTCTAAAAACGTAACAAAAGCTCGATAGTCAATTATGACGATGAAATTAAACTACTAACATATTATGATTTGTCATTTTTAGAGGGTAGACCATTAATATAATCCAAACCAAATATAAAGAAGACTTGCTATACAATGAATTGAACAAACAAATGTAAAATATTTTTTAAAACATACAAAAAGTTGAGCCGTTGGTAATAAGATTCGATCTTACGGTGCCGGCGACAAGAAGTGCACGCTCAACTAATGCGCCACAGTGAAGTCTGATTCATTAGCTAAAGGACGATGGGGGATTTTGTATGGACATCGTCCCCACCCACCAACAGACATGGGATGACTTTTAATATGATCATTAGGAGCCATACAAAGAGAAATTAAAAGTTTTTAAAGCAAAATCGATGGGGTTTTAAAAAAAAACGCAATAACGTATCTACAAAAATAGGGATAATTTTGTACAAATATAAATTATTCTCTTATAAAAAAACAAATGCATATTACTATCATATTCTGCAGATAAATAATATAATAATAGAACTTGTACAAAAAATTGGTAATCGATCACAAAAAAAATTTTTTTTGTTACTTATTTCTGTTGCTAACATATTTATGGTCTGCTTAATTAGCCTACTTCTATTGGTTGAAAATGCGGCTGAGCGTGAAGAGATTTTTTTTATTGGAGTTTTTCTCTAAAATTGAAAAGAGCAATTTGGAGGTTGGTTTTCTGACCGGCTAAAGGCAGAAGAAAGGCTCACCCACTGTTATATGTTGCTTTAAACATATCGCCGAAATGTCAGTATACAATAAGTTATGCCTTTGCCTAAACTAACCTAACTTTTTCTGAGCTCGTGAAAATCCTCCCGTGAAAGGCGATGCTTTGCTAGGGTTACAGGAACGACGTTTTATCCCTCCGCGAAACATAACCTAACCTTAACCTAACTAATCGAACCTAACCTTAACCTAACTAATCGAACCTAACCTTAACCTAACTAATCGAACCTAACCTTAACCTAACTTAATTCTTTGGAGAACACAAATCCCAGTACCGGTAATACCCCACATATTTGGGAATTATCGTCATAGCAAAAAAATCTCTATCCAATAAGACTTTTCAGATGAGATTGTTTAGAATTCTGTTGGTTAGTGGTGACGACTGTTCTAATCCACACTTAAAATATTTTAAAATCCCAATACCGGCCAAAACCTACTTATTTGGGGATAGTCGTCATAGCAAAAAAATCTCTATCTACTGAGATCTTTTATATGAGATTGGTTTGAATTCTGTTGGTTAGTGGTAACGAATGTTCTCTAATCCACACTTGAAATATTTAAAAATCCCAATACCGGCCAAACTCCACATATTAGGACACTGTCGTCATAGCAAAACATTCTCTATCCACTGAGACCTTTCGCGTGAGATTAGTTTGAATTCTGTTGGTTAGTGGTGACGACTGTTCTAATCCACACTTGAAATATTTAAAAATCCCAATACCGGCCAAACCCTACTCATTTGGGGATAGTCGTCATAGCAAAAAAATCTCTATCTACTGAGATATTTTACATGAGATTGGTTTGAATTCTGTTGGTTAGTGGTAACGAATGTTCTCTAATCCACACTTAAAATATTTAAAAATCCCAATACCGGCCAAACCCCACATATTTGGGGATTGAAGTCATAGCAAAAAAATCTCTATTTACTGAGACCTTTTACATGAGATTGGTTTTAATTCTGTTGGTTAGTGGTGACGACTGTTCTAATCCACACTTAAAATATTTAACATTCCCAATTCCGGCCAAACCCCACATATTTGGGGATTGAAGTCATAGCAAAAAAATCTCTATTTACTGAGACCTTTTACATGAGATTGGTTTTAATTCTGTTGGTTAGTGGTGACGACTGTTCTAATCCACACTTAAAATATTTAAGAATCCCAATTACGGCCAAACCCCACATATTAGGGGATTGAAGTCATAGCAAAAAAATCTCTATTTACTGAGACCTTTTACATGAGATTGGTTTTAATTCTGTTGGTTAGTGGTGACGACTGTTCTAATCCACACTTAAAATATTTAAGAATCCCAATTCCGGCCAAACCCCACATATTAGGGGATTGTCGTCATAGCAAAAAAATCTCTATCTACTAAGACCTTTCACATGAGATTGGTTTGAATTCTGTTGGATCGTGGTGACGATTGTTTTAATCCATACTTAGAATATTTAAAAATCCCAATACCGGCCAAACCCCACATATTTGGGGATTGACGTCATAGTAAAAAAATATCTATCCACGAAGACCTTTCACATGAGACTTGTTATAAATCTGTTGGAGGGTGGGGACGTTTCTTCCCATTGTCCTTTATGTATCATATTCCCTGCAACTTTAAAATGACAAGAAATTGCAAATGTGTGTAAATAGGCGAAGTAATGAACGCATTGAGTTTACGCACACGAACATCTACGTTGGTGTGCCCTGTAAACCGATCTGTTTTGTTTTGTGTACCTTGGCGCTTTTGACGAAAACGGTATACGGTACGGTAAATGTTGACGGATTAGATCGCCGGCTTACTCGAACGATAACTCAGCGTGGGGACTAGCGAGATTAACAAGCAACTCGTAAGCTTCATCCCTCAGACTGGCAATTAATGTCGGTAGCTTCAATTCTTCCGTGACCTTATTCACATTGAAGTACATCTCGAGTCTATACATATATGAAGACCATAACCCCGATCGCACGTCAAATTCCTTTATTTTGCCGATCGTCATAGTTAGTAACGATAGAACTAAGCACAACACCGATAAATTTATCCTCGTCGCCACTGTAATGTCCGTACGGGTGGTATTTGGAATGAGACACAGCTAATTCGTAGCAACGTTTATTCCGAACTGGCGCACTGTTAATATACATGAGGTTCGTAGGTACTTGTGAAATAACTCAACCGACGTTATAAAAATCTACCTACACTAGAATAATAATGTATGGTATGTACGTAGGTTCGTGTGTTTGCGGCGCCGGGTTCGCGGGCGCGCGCTGCGAGCGGCGCTGCGCGGCGGGGTACTTCGGGCAGGCGTGCGCGCACCGCTGCAACTGTACGGACAACGCCCGCGGCTGCCACCACGTCACCGGACAGTGCATCTGCGAGAGCGCCTGGAGAGGTTATTCACTCATTATACACATTTTCCTACACCCAGCTGCTCATTCTCACAACATTTCTGACAGAAAAATCCATTTGGCGGCGAAATGTACTGAATTTCTAAATAAAAATCATCTTCCATACAAAGTCAGCCAAATCATCGTCGATTTGGTATGGTATAATTTCTTTTAGATTTTATGTTGCTGATTATCATATGTGCGTGCTTTAAGGTTCGTATAAAGTCTCCGAATATTTTACAGGGTATTTACTAATAATAATGACTAAGCGAAATTCATTCACTAATATTAGAAATTATTAAATATGTGTTACAAATTGTGAAGAGTTTAATATAGTAGAATATAATAACAAATAATGAAATAATACAAATTTTGTTTAAAAAAATTAGAATGTACTATATTATTGTACTCTCTATTAAAAAAAACCCTTCCTTTGGCTTTTTGCCGTGTCGTCGGTCGGTAAATTTTTAATGGATATTTAATAAAGAAAATCTTTGATTCAGGTCTGTCTAGGAGAGGTATGTATAATCCCTAGATAATTATTATAAACAATGTGTAACTTTATCACAGATTTGTTCGGGACCGCCATTCTCTATGACACATTGTGTGACACACATAATAAGACAAACTTTATACCTGAAGAAGACAAAATCATTACCAACAGAAACATCACTAACAACGGCGAGACCTACCAATTACTTTATTTACGGAAAAAAGATGAAAAAGACAATACCGTACCAGAATTTGATAATGATGAACGGGAATACGATCGAGATTTTGATCGGTACGCAATGTTGAACGAAGTGATGTCCGAAGAATGCGATCATTTAAATCAAATACCTATAAACAGTTGCGCCTCCTGGAACGCTGATAAAGAACTCGCTGATTCTAATTTCATTATCTCGACGGTAACACATGCCCTCAGTAAATTAGAGGTAGCTAATGTCAAAACTATAGTGGCGTTGGTCAGCAAAAATATAACTCATCAAGATACCGCCTCAATATGGGAGATTTCTATTAATGAAGGACAAATATATGTAAATAAGCTCTCATCGGCTATTTTAAATGGAGCGCTAAATAAAATAAAACAATAAATATTTAAGTAGTTTTTATTTATTTGTATTGTCTGTAATATATTTAGATTTTCGGTTGAATACGTAGCCAAAAACAAAGGGCGCGTTCATATTAATAATAATAGTCCTTATTTTGAGGTATACGGAATTTTAATTATCAATCAAAAATAGAGATTTAATATCCACATCATCACCATACTCAAATTAAAATGTATAATTTGTTACATATTCGTAATAATAAACAGGTATGGGATATTTTGTGATGTCCCCAGCATCGTATATTACTTTCTCTTCAAAGACGTGATTCATGATGGCGACTAAAACACTGAAGGGAGGAACCTGAAAGATTCTGGTAAAAGGTATCCGTTGTCGAGGTGACACTTGCCTGCCACTGCTGCGTGGTCACAGTTCTAACCTTTTTTTTTATTGCGAGGGGAAATGTTTCTTATTCATGCCGCCTGGCTCTCCGGCCAAGTGCCTAGCATACCGACTAAAACCCCTATCACTACCGCTTTCTGCTTAGTGGTGGGATCACGGGAATAACTCTCGCATGCTCCGCGGTCCCACCGTGGATATCGGACCCTCCTCAAGAGCCCAGTTCAATGGGTGGCTGATGACCCCACATCCGCCGCCCAAGGTCCTCTTTGCAGCGGGACAGATATTTGGCCTTGCCGCCGACCACACCTCGGCCGCAGAGAGTAGGGAGAGAGGAGTATCGGCATTACGATGCGCCGCGGCCCCGTAAACCTTCGGCCGCAGTACAGGGAGTACACAATACTAACAGGCCTCTCTCAGTTGCAGTGCCTCCCATACAACACCGCAACTTACAATGGTCGCACCAATCAGTATTTTTGATGTTCATTACGTCTCAATAATAAAATTCGGTTTGGAAAGGGTTTATTTTATTGCTAGCTTGAACATTTTTCTTATTTTTTTCTACGGCATCAATTACATAATAGTTTGTGACGTAGTAAAGAAGTTAATCAGGCAGAAAATTGCAAATGAGACCGGCTGTTCAGATTGCGCTAGAAGATTTATATTGACTCTTTCGGTGTAGTGTATCGAAAAAACAGTGACTACAATGATCTGTAATACATGATAGAATATGAAAAGGGTTGATGTTGATCGTGCAGGTGTGCGGTGCGAGACGCAGTGCGCGGAGGGCCGCTACGGCGCGCAGTGCTCGGAGCGCTGCCCGTGCGGGAACAACTCCTCGTGCGACGCGTCCAGCGGCCGCTGCGTGTGCGCGGCCGGCTGGAGCGGCGCCGCCTGCACCACGCCGTGCGCGCCCGGCCGCTACGGCGCCGGCTGCACGCAGCTGTGCCCCGACTCGCCCGCCGGTAGGCACACGACGCAGATACGCGTACCTGCACAAGATCTCTCTATTTAGTTCGTGTTGTTCGAAAATCTCTTAAGGTGAATGCTCCAGGGTAGCCCGCGAAATTCAAATTTCCGTACGTTTTTTGCAATTTGCAGCTGAGTATCGGATATTTTATTAATAGAAACTAAATTCGCGGTACTGGCATGTATGTATTTACACAATTATACTTATTAAAACCTTCAATATAATTGTCTAACTTAGAGAAAAGAGAAAATGTGCCATTTTAATAATAACTTTACGTTTAATATAAATTTTAACTTAGTGGGTTACATTGATAAATTTAACTAATATAATGATATAAATACATACATGCCAGTACCGCGAATTTAGTTTCTATTAATAAAATATCCGATACTCAGCTGCAAATTGCAAAAAACGTACGGAAATTTGAATTTCGCGGGCTACCCTGGAGCATTCACCTTAATCGTTACCTGCTCGATGCGATCTGGTCGGGTGTTGGTAAATTTTTGAAGTAAGATTGCTCTTGCTGCGTTGCCCGATTACGCAAACAGTAAACTTACACAAATGTTAAACAGTGAATGTTTGTAAACTAAAAAGTGGATTTGTTTGCTTACGTAACTGTGTTATCGTTCAGGTAACGCGACTTGTGATCCGGTAACGGGTGTGTATAGCTGTCCGAGCGGTTACACGGGCGTGACGTGCGAGTACCCGTGCCCGCTCGGCACTTTTGGCGTCGACTGTAAGGAAAAATGCACCTGCAAGAATGGTGCCGATTGTCATCACGTTACTGGTAAGTTTTGATGTTATATTATCATTATGCGCAGTCAGCGTTCATATTTGGTTTGAATAGATGCTTCAGTTTTAATTAAGTTAATGAATGCTTATCATTACTTTCATTCCAATTGTTGTTGAACAGTCGAATATGCTTCGTAAGTTGTATTTTTGCGAGTTTTTTAAAATAAATAATCAGCTTCTGTATGCTTCCGTCCGCAAAATCGGAAAAGAAGATAAGTTTGCATTCTGTATGTCTTAATAAAATACCTACTCCAAAGCGGGCCGGGTCGTTTAATAATGGGTGCACATAATTTAGAGAGTGGTGATATTTGTATGTAATCGCAGGAGAGTGCCAGTGCCTTCCGGGCTGGCGCGGCTCACGCTGCGAAATCGCGTGCGGCCCGGGGTGGTGGGGCGCCGCCTGCTCGCAGCCCTGCCGCTGCGCCGCGCACGCCGCCTGCCGCCCCAACGACGGCTACTGCCGCTGCCCGCCCGGCTACACCGGACACTACTGCACGCTATGTACGTACCGGTCTATCTACATACTGCTGCGGGGTGGTGGGGCGCCGCCTGCTCGCAGCCCTGCCGCTGCGCCGCGCACGCCGCCTGCCGCCCCAACGACGGCTACTGCCGCTGCCCGCCCGGCTACACCGGACACTACTGCACGCTATGTACGTACCGGTCTATCTACATACTGCTGCGGGGTGGTGGGGCGCCGCCTGCTCGCAGCCCTGCCGCTGCGCCGCGCACGCCGCCTGCCGCCCCAACGACGGCTACTGCCGCTGCCCGCCCGGCTACACCGGACACTACTGCACGCTATGTACGTACCGGTCTATCTACATACTGCTGCGGGGTGGTGGGGCGCCGCCTGCTCGCAGCCCTGCCGCTGCGCCGCGCACGCCGCCTGCCGCCCCAACGACGGCTACTGCCGCTGCCCGCCCGGCTACACCGGACACTACTGCACGCTATGTACGTACCGGTCTATCTACATACTGCTGCGGGGTGGTGGGGCGCCGCCTGCTCGCAGCCCTGCCGCTGCGCCGCGCACGCCGCCTGCCGCCCCAACGACGGCTACTGCCGCTGCCCGCCCGGCTACACCGGACACTACTGCACGCTATGTACGTACCGGTCTATCTACATACTGCTGCGGGGTGGTGGGGCGCCGCCTGCTCGCAGCCCTGCCGCTGCGCCGCGCACGCCGCCTGCCGCCCCAACGACGGCTACTGCCGCTGCCCGCCCGGCTACACCGGACACTACTGCACGCTATGTACGTACCGGTCTATCTACATACTGCTGCGGGGTGGTGGGGCGCCGCCTGCTCTTAGCCCTGCCGCTGCGCCGCGCACGCCGCCTGCCGCCCCAACGACGGCTACTGCCGCTGCCCGCCCGGCTACACCGGACACTACTGCACGCTATGTACGTACCGGTCTATCTACATACTGCTGCGGGGTGGTGGGGCGCCGCCTGCTCGCAGCCCTGCCGCTGCGCCGCGCACGCCGCCTGCCGCCCCAACGACGGCTACTGCCGCTGCCCGCCCGGCTACACCGGACACTACTGCACGCTATGTACGTACCGGTCTATCTACATACTGCTGCGGGGTGGTGGGGCGCCGCCTGCTCGCAGCCCTGCCGCTGCGCCGCGCACGCCGCCTGCCGCCCCAACGACGGCTACTGCCGCTGCCCGCCCGGCTACACCGGACACTACTGCGCGCTATGTACGTACCGGTCTATCTACATACTGCTGCGGGGTGGTGGGGCGCCGCCTGCTCGCAGCCCTGCCGCTGCGCCGCGCACGCCGCCTGCCGCCCCAACGACGGCTACTGCCGCTGCCCGCCCGGCTACACCGGACACTACTGCACGCTATGTACGTACCGGTCTATCTACATACTGCTGCGGGGTGGTGGGGCGCCGCCTGCTCGCAGCCCTGCCGCTGCGCCGCGCACGCCGCCTGCCGCCCCAACGACGGCTACTGCCGCTGCCCGCCCGGCTACACCGGACACTACTGCACGCTATGTACGTACCGGTCTATCTACATACTGCTGCGGGGTGGTGGGGCGCCGCCTGCTCGCAGCCCTGCCGCTGCGCCGCGCACGCCGCCTGCCGCCCCAACGACGGCTACTGCCGCTGCCCGCCCGGCTACACCGGACACTACTGCACGCTATGTACGTACCGGTCTTTCTACATACTGCTACTATTTTTTGGTTTATGGCGGCACACGAGTGTACGAGCCCAAGGTAAGAAGACCTGCAACACCTGAGGCGTTGCTGATGCGTTCACCCTTGAAACTCCTACCCACTACAGCCTTATTTATGCGAAAGCTCCTCATGCCTGCACCGAAGGGGCGGCAGAGTATGTCGGACTCAAACCGACCAAAGACCGCATTTGACTTCCCTTGCCCTATATGGCATGGCCATGGGCCAGATACATTCACCACGACCTTGACGGGAGTCACTACAGCCTGCTGAAACCAAAACCAGGGAAAACAATGATAAAACTCATATTCAAACTGAACTTGACTTTAATCGAGTACTTAGGAACGCAAATGTTACTTATTAAAATTAATAAAATAATGTTTTCTTTTTGACAGTTTGCCCTGAGGGATATTTTGGCGATCACTGTATGGAGGCCTGTAACTGTTCGTCGGAGGGCAATTGGGTGTGCGATCCGGTTATGGGATGCATCTGTCACCGCGGATATATAGGAGACCAATGTGATATTCACGCCAGTGATGCCATAGTCACCGGTATAGACACGCGTAAGATTATTTATATAGTTTTGTATATATAGTTATCTGCTTTACTGTGGTGGGCATGTTTTGTCTGAATAATGACAAGCAGTTAAAGTATTTGTTCTTTCTGCAATGTGAAACTGGAGTAAAATATCTTCAGGACATCCATATGCTTAAGAGGTTTCTCAACATTGTGTGAAGTCCGCCAACTTGCACTAGGCCAGTATGGTGGATTTTACCTAACTGTCATCAATTCTGAGAGATTAGTACTAAAAAATTGTTTTATTATGTAACTGTTGTCTATATTATAAAATATTTGGTTTAAGGAGAAGGCTCGACCCCTGGGCTGACAGTGGTAATGGTGATACTGGCTTTCATCTGCGCCGCAACAGCGATCCTGGTTTTGTTGTACTATCGCAAGCGCGTACGCAACCTCAAACGTGAAATAGCGCACGTGCATTACACCGCCGATCCTAACTCACAACCTGGTATGATTGTGTTTACTTTTTTTTTTTTTTATCTTTATTTATTTCGGGATTTTTATCCATACAGATACGTTAACCCCATCGTGCCTTATACAATCTATGATAAACGAAAACTATATCTCTAACACTATATAATTATCTATTAATTAAATGTAAATCTTAATCAATCAATCAATGCATTGAACCAACTCACATAGTCTTTTTGCAACATCTGACTTTGGCTGTGCTAAAATTGTTTGTACTAACCCAACATCTAACAAATTTAATTGAAATTCATGGATTAAGATTTTCCTTTGATTCTGGTTCCTAACACAATCCATCAGCAAGTGATATATATCCTCAACCACATTGCAAATATTACAGTTCGGTGAATTCGATTTTTTCATTAAAAATGCGAACTTTCCCGATGGATAATGTCCCGACCGCACTCTGAAAGCTAACTTGACATAACTTCTACTTAACCTACTTCTATCAAACCAGGGGAAATGAGGGAGTTCGCATTGGATTGTTTTGTACCAGATTCCTTTTTCTTTAGATCTTATGTTAAAATACTCTTTCCAATTGTTAAGACTTTTCCTTTTAAATTTAGGAATATATTCTACATAGTCTGGTACAACAATTAATTCGGTTCCTTCCTTTGCTGCACTTTTAGATAAAAGATCCGCTTCCTCATTTCCACGTAAACCAACATGCGCTGGAACCCATTGCAATCTCAGCTCTGTGCCGTTTTCAATAAGTATAAAAATAGTTTTTAAAATATCGTAAGCTATCGATGCACCTCTGATCCCAGAGGCGCAACGAGCTACGTGTTGCAATGCACTTTTACTATCTGTAAAAACAACTATCTTATTGTAGTTTTTATCCATTGCATGTGCTAGAGCTTTCATGATTGCAATAAGTTCCAACGTCATAACGGACACATTGGAATTTACTTTAAAACCTGCTTTGAAATTTATACTTGGATCGAAAAATCCCGCACCTAATCCATAAGCGCTCTTAGACCCATCGGAATACAATTTATGCCACCCATTGTAATTTAAATTTATTTCTCTTACAACACTATTTATCAACACATTGGGCTCATAATTATGCTTAGCTTGTAGTATACTCTCTAAATTAATCACCAAACATTTTTTAAAATCAATAGCTGATAACCAAACTTCAAATGTAAACATTTTAAGTACATCCATAGATACACAATTGATTCGTTTAACATCCTCCAATGTCTGAGTGAGCAAAGGCTTCTTTTTCTTATCCCAATATCTGGCATGACACGGAGCACTTAATTCAGATATCAAATGGTTGATGCTGTTCGGTGACCAAGACCTAGCTTTTAATGAATATTTGTATGCCAGGTATTGTCTCCTAATAAATAGAGGTGCAATGTGCAACTCACTTTCCATGACCTGAATTGGTGTGCTTTTTATAAATCCACCAACTACTCTCAAAGCTTGGTTCTGAATTTTATCCAGTTTGCTAATATGACTTTTAACACTACTGTCATACAAAAACGACGCATAATCCATCCGGCTTCTAATTAGCGCTATGTATAATCTTCGCAAATGTGTCATGTGTACACCCCAAGAACTACCTGCTAATAACCTTAATATATTTAAGAACTTTGAGGATTTACTGACCACCTCATTAATGTGTTTTCCCCATTTTAGGCTCCTGTCTAGCCACATACCCACATACTTTATATTTTCAGAATAGTTTAGAGATTTGCCTGCCACTTTTAAAACGGGTAAATTCTTCCTACGACCCCTGCTAAAAAGACAATATTGAGTTTTGTTTGCCGATAGTACCAACCCTAATTCATTAAATAGTTCTACTGCCAAATTTAGAGCATTCTGAACATATGTTTAACTAAATACTTTATACCATCCTCCCTCAAGGGTAAGGCAGAGGTTTACAACTGTATATCATTGACATTATGCACTGTTTGCCGAAATGTTTTGATGGTTCCTTAAATGAGTGGCGAGAATAATTTAGTAGGAGTTGGATTAGTAAGTTCTCTGTAGTAACAGAGGACTTGAATAGGACCCAGTTCTAACCCTGCGTTTGCGGCAACTAGATTAATGAAGCAGATTTTCTTTTTTTACTTCTAAGTGTGTTGAAGTTAATTTCATATAATTCAAAAGGGGTAACATTGTTTTGCAAGATGTATTAACTTAAACATTTATGTTAAAGACGTATCGTGCTACTTGCAAGCCCTCTGGCTGCCGGTTCCAGCAATTTGTATATAGGAAACCGATTAGAATATTTATCTATTTTATTTAGTCTTATCGTTATTTTTTTTTTGTCGTCAACAGAACAACAACATTTTGATAATCCAGTTTATTCGTACCAAGGATCGGCACGCAGTGACGATTCCACCACACTACTTAATAACGCTACACACATACTCAACAATCTTGGTACGGCCAGTAAACTGAATAACACCACCATGGAAAAGTTGAGAATGAAGGCTTCTGGTTCTACTGACAGTGAGTACATTATAATATTATTATTTTAGATTATAATATGGTAAGGCGCACCAGCTAGGAGATCAAGTCCATTGAAGCTGTTGAGTGTGGCAGCAATATAACAAAACTTTCCGAAAACTTGTTAACTTATATTTAACTTTATTTTACCTCTTAATGGATGTTTATTCCAGAGATGCCATATATTTTTTTGGCCCCACTGTCAGTTGTTAAACTCGTCTGTTAATTATTTCGAAATGCAAGTTTCTTCTTTTTGGCAAAATACTTTATTATTATTATAATTACTTTAGTAGGTAATAATAATTATTATTGGATAATTGTATTTTCGGTAAAAAAATTAGTAAAAATATCTGAACAACAATAATTTCTTTCAAATGAGGGGCAAGAACCTGAAAATTACGAAGATAATTTATGTTTCTCACATAAATAACAACTGTGTTTACTGAACTAGTAGACGAACAAAAGACATGACATGAGTTATTCATGATTTTTAAACCGTCTGTGTTATTGCGAAGTTAAGAAACCTAATTGAGCCTTATGTAAAAACTATAAGACTGATGTAAAAACAATTTGATTTCAAGGCTACGACCCGCTGTCATCTTTGAAAAACAAAGACGCAGATGCGAATAATCCGAACTTGTATAATTATGAGGAAGATGACAATAAGTTGGACCATGTGTACGATGAGATCAAACATAAGGAGGGATACGGTAATTATATCATAATTATTTTTATATTTAGAAATAGATACTGATACTCTACTTATTTTTACAAGTTTGTTTAAAACTACTTATTTTCAGAAATGGAGTATGACCGGCTCAACTACACGCCGCCCGCTAACAAGTGGAAGCCGCATTACCAGCGCATGGCCAACGGCTCGGGCGCGGGCGGCAGCGCGCCGGCGCCGGCGCCGCTGCCCCGCGCCGCATCGCCGCCGCTGCCCCGCGCCGCGTCACCCACGCCGCCCATCCCGCCGCTGCCCAAGCTCAACATCGTGCCCCTGCCGCCCAAGAGGGACGAAGAATGCTTTGATATACCTGAACCTCCAAAACGTGACGAACCCCTTACCCCAATAACACCAAGCGACGAAGAGAATGATACGCTAAAACCTTGACATAAATCGTGGGTTAAGTTCATTGATTACTAAGATGTAGCAATAAAATGTATTTGGAATCGTAACCAATGCACGTGTTACACGAAATTACTATAAAAATCAAGATTTATTTTTATGAAAATTTTATTACACTAAAAATATTTTGATAGTGATTCTTTTAAAATGATCCCTAATTAGTTGTGGGTGAATAGAAGTGATCTCTTCTAATATTTTATACTAATTCTAGAAATAAGTGTAAAAACAAAATTTCAATCTTATCCTATATCCAGTTTAATCTTTTTAACTTTCAGTTGCACACCAAAAACGCTTGTTATAAAACAATAACAATACAAAAGAACTAACCGATTTTCTCTATATTGCGTATCTAGTTTTGTTTTAAAAGGTTCATTAATGTATTACATGGACATAGGATAAGCATATCAATATAGGTATGTAAAACAGTATTTAGATTTATTTAAGAACAATATTATGCTATCGACACGTAATGATAATTATGCGACGAAGCGTGGGAATGTGCTATGTGCGCGGAAGTTAAGTGAAATGTTTTATAATTATTGTATGCCATATAATCGTAAAGTTGAGGGTCGTTAGGTTATTTTGTAATATAATCATGGTTGTATTAGACGAGTTCAAATTAAATTAATAGAAAACATACGTAGGTATATTTCTGTAATAGGGTACTACTCATACTTACATATCAAAAATAATCACACAGCAATAAGGACCTATGTTTATATCACTATTTATTCATTTAAATATTAATATTTAGAGTAAAACGATACATTTAGTAAACTGGTTTCTGGAGCTTATTCAAATAAAATTTAAAACGTATATTTAAAAAGGTTACTTCAATGCGTAATTATTTTCCATTTTCAACCGATTTCAAAAAAGGAGGAGGTTCTCAATTCGACTGTATTTTTTTTTATCATAATTATTATTCGGCAGAATTTTGTGCATCAAATTTAATTTAAATGCAAGCAGCGTAAGGGCGCATTTATATGACACAAATATGGCCGAATTTGGTAGGAAAACTTTCCATCGATCGTCTGTACGGCACGTCAACGGGTTTCAGTACAACACCTTTGGTCTGAATCAATGGGTTTGGAATGCTCAATATCATGTAAATATTTTTGTCGCAGTATTTCATGACATAAGTTGCCAGTACGTAATCAAGCCGAACTCAGTGTCCTGTTGTCTTCAAATCAAATACTTTACATTCCACGTTATACATTTATGCACTTTGCAGAAACATATTATTTATTTACAATCATTTATAATTTGTTTTTATATTTCAGTATTTATTGTGTTTACAATTTTAAAGTTTATTTCGTTAATCATATTATAATCTATCTTTTTGTCCGTAATAATCCGATTGTATTTGGACCCAAAATATCATTAAAATGCGTATGGGACTCAATCGTGTTTATAAAGAACATCATCTATCTGTCCTCTGTATCTATCATCTCTACCGAGGATAGTCGCAGGCGCAGTATTGTACTTTTTTCATACAAAATCTTGATGTTTTGTTTTCCACCACCGTGTTTTGAATTATGAAAAGAATTGACTCTGTTAGCATATTGGGGTCAAAATATCCTCCCTGTACCTGTATTATATTATCTATTACAAGAAAAAGTGTAATATGATTCCTTGGTACGAGCCTACAAGGAAATACTAGGTCCTGGCTCACTGTGATGGACTTATTTAAAATAATGTTAACTCTCTTATGACGATGAATCTAAAAATAATGCTCAAGAAGTGCCAAAATTGTTGTATTTTACAAAATGGTATTTCCACTTAGGCAGCAGCTGGCGGTAAATGTTTGTTGCGAAACTTTTGAGTGTTTGTAAATTTGTAATAGTGTAAGATTTTGTGGATCTGTTCTATTTTCGTATTTTGGTAAAATGTTATCAACACTTGCTAGAAATTGAGGCGGCTAAAACAATTTTTGTAGGGAAATGTTTTTACAAAATTCTACCGATTACGTATGCAGATATATCCGAAATCCCGCGGCAACCTTACACATAGGGGTAATAATAATAAAAATTACTATGGTAAAAGAATTTGTCACACCCATACTTCGTTAACATAGCTTTAAATTAAAATTCATGTTTAATTTAATTTAATAGTGCGAGTGCAATCAAAAGGATGATTATGAATGTACGATGTATTGTCAGGACGTAACTCATTATTAAATATCTGACAATAAAAAATATGAAGCTTTTATATTAACTAGATAGGCTAAAATATGTCTAATATATTGGTAGAGATGATGTAAGATTGATTTTTCGGAGCACTTTATAAGTGTTATTTTATGAAGTTAAGAATTACGTTTGTGATATATTGTATTAAGCAACTCAAAATAAACGAACTTTCATTATTAACATGCAATCTTTTTTGGTATCCCCCACGACCACTGACTTACTTCAAACAATATAATTGGTTTATAAATGGTGTGACGTTAAATATTATCACAAGTGCTCGAACGCAATAATAACGCGTGTCTTTCTTGATTGAACAAACAGACGTAAGCCAATTGTTTAGCGAATTAAAAGGACGGCCGTTCCAGAGGGGCCGAGTCTGTCTGCGTTTCTGAAAAAGGTCGGTGGTGATACGTTAGGCACTCCAAGTGATAAAATCAGTGCATCATGAAAATATCAGTGATAATTGTAACTATTCTGATTACGCAGGTGCGTTTAAAACTGTGAGTAAATAGAATTTAATATGTAAGTATGTATTTAATTTTTATTTAATTTCAGGTGTCTGCTTCATTCTTTGATGTGTTTCAAGGGGCGGTACTATCAGTCCAAAATAGTTTTGGTAAACTTTTAACTGATGTAGTAACCGATGTCCGAGATACTGTTGACTGTACTATACTGGCTTTGGAACATGTTCTATCTTTGAGTGATGACGCAACTGCACAATACTATAAAAAGTGTGGAAATGGAAACAAAACTGAATCAGTGGGTGGCCCTCCACAAGACGGGAGGTTGCCAAAAGTAGAAATTTCGCTAGAATTTTCAAATAAGGGGAATGATTTACAAAAGGGATTACCTGTCGAAATAGATGCTAAAATTAACGAAACTCTTTCAAATGTACTTGGAAACTACAATCCTCATAAGAATTTACTAAGTGTTGAAAATGCGCTTGCTAAAGAATCTGAACAATTGGCTGATGTTAGTAAATTAGTAAAACAGGAATTAAACAAACTGTCAAATGAGGTACATACCGAACTCAAGAATACAAGACAAAGAGATTCTGACCCATCCGTAGACACTATTTTACAGGAAATAAAGCTATTAGAAAACAAAGAACAAAATACTAAAAATACTTCGGAAGCTACCGAGATTCATCAAGTGATCGATGAAGTTTTAGCTAAATTAAATGTAATTGAAGTGACGGAAGCGACCGAAAATATGAAACTTGATGAAATTTTGAGAACTTTGGAAATAAATTCGAACAACAGTTTTATAGGGCTGAGGCATCAGTTTCAAGACTGGAAAGAAGAAGAATCCAGGCATTTGGCTGAAATTAAGAATAAAATTGAAGAACATGAAAAAAATGCTCCGTTGCATGATTATATCTATGAAAGTCACGGATCAAATTATACACAACCTGTTTCAAAAGCGGAAAACGTTAAAAATATTGATCCACCGGAAATAAAAGGGCCCACTGAAAAATCATTATATACCAAAACAGTTCTACCAGAATCCATTCAAAACGGTATAATTGAACCGAACAAACTAAGTACTCAAATAAATTACATGCTTCATAGCGCTACAAAACCCGTTGAGCCTAGCAATGAAGTGTTGCCAACTTTGATTAAAGAGGAAGCTACAACGATAGCATACACAATGATCGACCAACCGCTAAATAATACCACAGCAACGAGCACTGCATTCTCCGGCAAAACGGTCACTGAAAATATTGAACCTTTTACATTTTCTAAAAATAAACCAACTATTAGAAAGAAGGTAAGCGATGATGTTTCGATCGACACTTTGACAGATACTACATACCCGACTGTCATCAACGGAACTGTTCGACTGCTCGAAACTACAGTGCATTTGAAAAATCAAGATTCATCACCTACAAGTAGTGCACCAACAACTGTCATAAACATTACGAACGAAAATGCTTTGAGTGAAACTGTTACCGGTACTTCAGGGCCAAAAATGGAAAGCACATCTGTCGACAACGGAACTGTTCGACCGATCAAGGCGAATATTGATTTTAAAAATCGAGATTCATTATTGACTACAGGTGCACCCACAACTGTCATGGAAATTTCGGGTGAAAATGGTTTGAATGAAACTGTTACCGGTACTTCAGGACAAAAAATGGAAAGCACATCTGTCGACAAAGGAACTGTTCGACTGATCGAAACGAAAATGGATTTTAAAAATCAAAATTCATTATTGACTACAAGTGCACCTACAACTGCCATGAAAATTTCAAACGAAAATGATTTGATTGAAACCGTCACCGGTAATACAGTACAAAAAATTAAAAGTTTAGCCGTCGACACCACAGTTCGAACGGTCGGAACTACAATTGATTTAAAAAATGAAGATTCATTATTGACTACAAACATACCTACAACAATTGTCATGAAAACTCTACACGAAAATGATTTGATTGAAACTGTTACCGGTAATTTAGTACAAAAAATGGAAAGCACATCTGATTTCAGCGGAACTGTTCGTCCTATTGAAACTACAATGGATTTTAAAAATCAAGATTCAGTATTGACTACTAGTGCACCCACAACTGCCATGAAAATTCCGAACGAAAATGATTTGATTGATACCGTTACCGGTAATCGATTACAAATACTGGAAAGCACATCAATAGGTAGAGTAATACAGCCAGTTGGAATAAATACGAATTTTAATAAAGACGAATCATCAACTGTCACTACGAATAAAGTTATAGCTCCTTCATCCGTGGCTAATATAACCTCAAAAATAGAAACCGTCTTTCCTAGTACATTTAATGGAATTGAGGCAGAGTTGACTCTGACAACGAAAAACTCGTCAAATTTTGATATTTTGAACGCCACAGCCGTAACTGATTCAGCTATCCCGATATTAGAAACTGCGACGTATAAGAAATATTTAAATATGAATTCAAATGAACTGACAACAACTCCATCATTAGCATCATTATTATCTATACAAGATAACATAACTGAAAGTGGGACTATTTTACCCATTGAAAATAAAATGACTTCTGGGAGTGAGGAATCTTCAACAGTAACTATGAATGAAGTAACTTCTATTTCGATAATAGGTCTTGGAAGCGATTCTAATGATACAATGATTACGAAAATATTATCTCCAATAATACCAAGCACATCTATAAATAAGATTATTCCAACTGTAGGAACCATTGCACTTTCGGATAGCGGGGAATCTGCAGGTATTGCTATTAATAACTTCACAACTTCAACGGTATCAAAAGACAATGATTTGCATGACAGTATTGCAACGAATACACCACCTACTTTTGTAAGCACACTCGTGACGGATATTATTAAACCCGCAGAAACCACGGTATCTTCTACTATTGAAGCGTCTTTAACAACAAGTATGCCCATATCTACTCCTTATGTAGAAATGATTGAAGATTCAAGTATTACTCGTTTACCAAGTTCATCGACATTAACTTTAAGAAGTTTACTCGTAGAAAATACTACTTCTGCTGAGAATGAAGAATCTTCAACTATAACTACACATCTTCTGACGGACAATGATCCAGATGACGCCGTTTTAACAAGCACATCATTTGTGACTTTAGAAACTACGCCCGTAACTGAGATAACTTTTCCAGATAAAAGTACTACGTCTCTTGATAATGATGGCCCTACGACCTTAACTACAGCCCAAACTGTAGATTTTCCTAAAAACATTACAAATTACATCAATGATCAGGATGATGCTGTGACGACTATGTACCCAATTACAGAGGGTGCATTGGCAAGTACAAATAATCCAGCAGAGGTTACCGGTACGAATTTGATAAAACAAGAATTTGCGTCAACATCTGTCACTGCAAGAACAACAAGCACGGTATTTACGTTAACGGAAAGTACTTTACCAAATAAAAGCACTACTAGAAACGCAGAGAATAGATATTTAAATACATTGACAGCAAATTCATTTTTGCCTACACCAAGCATCTACAATACTGTTAATTTGAATCACGTTGTGACAAATCGTCCAACATTTACTATTACGGAAGGTCCAGTTAGGAAAAAGAACATACCGTTTTTCCATAGACCTATAAATCCCACAAATAAGGCATGGTTGCCGCTAATGCAACATGAAAATATGCCAAGAAAATTAAATCAACAAATCTATTCAAATAAAAATGGAGTACCGAAAAATAACTATGATCCGCAGTCTCTGAGAGACCGAGACTCACATTTATTTCCTCGCCGTAAATCCACGATACCTGCTAGAAATTTCTACCAGAATCCTTATTTTGCGCCTACAATGAAGAAAGCAGACGCTCCACGCAGACCCGAGGGAAGGAATAATGAAAAACCTCCTTATGTACAAATACCTAAAAATAGAATCCGTCCGCCATATTCGGATGATCGCGCGGCGAATACGTACAGATCACCAAAGATATTACCCACATACAGGCCGATGACTACAGTAGCTCGAAAAGTCAATAATAATTACAAGCCATCCTCCGACTACGATTCTTTCTTTCATAGCCCTCAAACAAACAATGAAGCACACCAACGAGCTTTAAGAGAGGCTAGAGAACTCATCGAGAAAAGCAAGCGAGCACATCAAATTATTGATACACTTCTTAAAAACAAAAATAATTACGGTGCAAGAAGTATTTTTAACAATCCAGGCACAGCACATTAAACAAAGGTAATTTAAATTTATTTGTATTTTGTTTTTGCCATCCTTTTCCTTAGAAACTTTTGGACCACGTAAAGATCAATTTTCTTTTACTTCCTAGCGGTAGCAGTTTACCAATCAGGAGAATATAAAATCGAACATACTTTTTACTTAGATTGTGATCATAAGATAGGAAATTTGGTCCCTACCTAGTGGCTTCGAGTCCTGAAATGTATGGTACATCATACATAAACCTACATAGCCACTCATTACACTACGTAGGCTTGTGTATGGTCGTTGCAAGTAAATATTATTTATCTGTAATTATTATAATTATTATGTATGCCTTAAAGGGAAAGAAAAGATAATTCTATATATAACGGTTTTATTAACAATATAAATAAGTACTTACAAACTTATAGTTCTACAATTGAGCTGCGCTACTCTACTGCGAGCAGTCAATGTGTGTTAAGTATTATCTTAATTATTACAATATATTATTAGATTAATCATGTTTTACAGTGTACTAAACTATGCACCAGTACTTTTCTATTCGTTTATTGACTGTCATATATATATAATGCACATATAGCCGAATATTTTAACGCCACCACATATAACATATAAATCTGTTCGAGTTTGTAATATAAATCAATTGTTATGAATCGCGAATGACTTACGTGACTGGATTATCTGACCTTCTTTGTTTGTTTCACGTAGTAATCGAAATGGTTTCGTCAAAACAAACTCATAATGAGATTGTATTAAATTGTGATTATGTTAGAGTTGTTCGAACAGGGTAAGCTTTTCAGATCATAATATTATAATGTCTTCCTAGCTAGATCAAGTAGTAAAGTAATCATTTCAATTAAACCTCGTAGCTTGGTCGTGAGTATAGCTTAGTTTTGAATATTCGACTATAGCCTCGCATGTTGTCAGTGACTTTAACCATCACCATAATTTGATAACTTTCTCTTTTGTCATTTTAGTACCATAAGCTTTTAATCTTTATGATTTACATTCGATATTTATTTTTGTACATTTTTTTTAAAATTTTGTAATTTATTGTAAGGTTTTCATAATTTCAATTAATAAATAATTTCAATTCCTGTCCAAAAGTTTGGCACGGTTGGAATGCATGCCTCATATATATTAATTATATTTGTTTATATTTTATTATATACACTGATCATTATTATATAATTTATTAAACGTATATAAATTATGTAAAAGCTTAAAACTTAATAATACAAACAAATTCAACTTAGGTAAGTGAATATCTATAGGGTGTAGATTTACGTGTAACTTATTATGTGTAGAAAGATAAAAAAACTAAGGGTTAAATAAAATATCCAGTAGTAGCAGGAATAAGAAAGGTACGGGTTTCAAAATTGAGCAATTATCTTCTTAAATTAAATCATTATGTTGTACTTATTATCATAAGGATATTTTTCTTTACATTGCTCATGTAAATCGTTACAATGTTGATTGAGTCTTTTAACAGAATCTGTTCCTTCGTGCGCAATAATAAAATTGGATTATATGCGTTACGGTATCCCGTAGGTTTCAAGTACTATTTTTATTTGTCTTATAAATAATAAAATCGATATTCTTATTTTAGAGTACATGTTCTATTCTACGACAAATTATAATAAGTATTGCTCTTAGAAATAGAAGTCGGAAGAATCTAGTTGATAGTTTCAGGATGATTTGAAGAGAGACTAACTACATCTAGTGCTTATAATTACTTAAAATATTTAAGATTTCGATGTCTACTTATAGCACAAATATTTATGATTTTTGTGCAGATCTGTCAACAAGAGAGGTGGTTTAAGCAGACTTTTAGGATTTGTCTCTGGCTGGAGCTTATTATAATTTATTGTGCTACAATGCTAATTTTCTAAATGACGTTTTTGAACACAGATACATTTAACATGGTGGTGTTTCGTTCATAGTCTTATTCCTATACATAGAGATTATAACATCTCTAAATGATTTGATGAACTCGCTCAGGGTTTAGTGTTACAGTGCACATAGTGTAGGTAAGTAGTAGTACCTACAGGACCAGGAAACAATTGCTACGTTTTATTGTCATATAAGACGTTAATAGTTAGAAGCAAGTTAAATTATCTCCAACCGATGTGTAGCATAAACAGAATGAATTATGAATTTGTGCTAATACTAATGTTCGGTGCAAGAGTATGAAGAGATATGAAAGTTCTTAAGCCTAATACGTAAACTTTAGTAAAGATATAGTTACGTGTCGTGGAATAGAACACGTTCCGGGCGGGACGGGTGTGCGTTGGGTCTTGTAATGCAACGGCGACGCAATAATGTCCAATGGTCTTACTGTAACTTGTCTATGAAAATTGCATGGAACCTAAATAAGTGTCATATGTATGAATGCATACTTCGCTTGAGTAATTTCAAACTGCACATTTTTCCTGTTTAACCGAAACGAATTTTCTCAAACAAATTACAGGCACCTTTCAAGACACCGTTGCTTATATAATTATTATTGAATAACCATACTTTAGACATGCTTATCGAAAATATGACGTCAGTCTATATAGCAAAAATATCAAAGTAAGTCTGAGTACTACCTAGGTAGATAGAAATACGAGTAGGCACTGAGTAGCTATTTAGGTTTTTTAAGATCATTCGTTTTTCTACGAATGCATTTATTTCTTAAAAAACCTAAATAATACGTTTCAAATTTGTGAAAAATATGTTTTATATTTAATAATAACAAGTAAATAATTTTGGCGTAATAATATTAATAATAGTGACGTCATATTTCCGCAAACTTGTGACGTCAAGTCTCAAGACTTCCGTCTTACGAGGGTGGTGGACACCGCACTAACGACGAGGTAGCGTACTGGTTGAAGTGCTTGTCTATGGGTACTCTGTCATCATACAAGGTAGGCGCTTGCAAGATGATGCCGGCGGTCCCCACCAACACAGCCAGCGTGAAGATCCACAGAAATAAGCGGTCCAGTACCATCGCCACGTATTTCCAATCCTCTTTTACCTGATCGTCAAATAAATAAACCGTTAGACAAATGTGTAAGAACTTAATTCGAATAAATAATATAAATAAAAAAGACAATGTTACAATCCAATAATGTAAATAATATTTCACTATGTTATCTTTTTTTTGTAGGAGGTACATATTATCAAATACTATTGCGTCGTTAAGCTACACGATAAGCGACGATACACGGTCGTTTTGTAGAAGATGCAGATGCATTGTCATTGTGCAAAGCAATTTTTCTTTTCCTTTTATGAGTGTTATGTTTAAGGCGTCTCGTAACTCCACTTAATGAGCAAGTAGAAAGTAAAATACGAAAGAGAAATGTTTTTTTCTCTTTTCTTTGTAAGTTTTGACAATAATCAAATCAACTTCATCAACTGACAAGAGTATAATCTAGAAATTCAAACCTTAGTGGAATCTTCGAGCATCCTGGTGTGTTCTGCTATGAAGCGTACACAGAAGCACGTCTTATGCACTTCGGGCGGGCAGGCGGAGTGGCTGAATCCGGGCGGCGGGTCGGGCACGGGGCTGAGCGTCTCGTCCTCGGCCGCCAGCCCGCCCGCCAGCCCCGCGCCCGCGCCGCCCTCGCTCGACCCGTGCACCAGGCAACTGCCACCAAACCTATTGCTTTCCCCCATCCTGAAATTTAATTAACACCAGATCTTATTTAGGTATTACAACATTTTTTGTTACATTATTAATTAAAGTGCTACCGATAACTAATTGAAGTCGAGTAAGTTTGAAATTGGCTCGCCAAGGATCGAACATAACCATGAGTGCCAATACTGCGAATATTCTTTTTGGAGATGTGGTGTCCCTAACTTGTCGTTGACCGTAATAAAGGTACAGAATAAATTATGCCAAGTAGAGCATCTTACCCAGAATTGAGATATGTAGTATGCGTAAGGTCCTCTTTGCTAGGTGTCCGCGTGAGTGGCCTAGGCGGCGGAGCGGCAGGAGGTGGCCAGGCACCCGGTGCGCAGCAGTCGTCGTCTGCCGCTGCTAGTCGGTACGGGTACAGAGGACGCGCCGCGCCCCCGCACCTCACCACTACACCGCACGCTGTGTAGCGCGATCTGTGATACCCGACACTATAATCTATTTATTGACTACCAATACTTGTGGCTGCTAGCTACGGGGTAAACTGCAAACAAATGACATGTTATCAAATAAGTATATAATTCATGAGTACCTAGATGGTTTAATGTTTAAGCGAAGTTATAGATACGCTATGTAAATGTGAAGTATTCTCAAACTAAATTTCATGGCACAAGAACATGACAACTGTTATAATCCGATTTTTTTGTCCTCGCGGACGCAAGCTACGGTGTAAAGAGAAAATAAAGTGCAAGCGAATGAATATGCAAAGCGCACTTCGCCCGCTCATTGTCATTCAATTTGTTGGCTTCAAACTCAGTTTGAGTTGGCAGCGCCTACCTAAATGTTTAGCAGGACAAGAATTCGTAGGCGTTTGCCTACGTCGTAGGTGCGTGAGCTACGAGACTACGACGCACGAGCTACGCACGACGCATCAGCTAATGGATTGGAATGGCGATTATTGCAAATTGTTTTTATTTTTATATATGTTTATTATAGTATTAGGTACTTAAATTTAAATTTATATCTGTTGTTACAAGGTACATCACATTATACCTATAATACGTTATACGTTAATTTCAATTCTTATCTCCTTATCATCTCTAATCCAATGTTTAACTTACATCAACAGCTTATTTCACATCGTTTATTTCCAATCGTGAATAAATCGATAATTTTATTATTTTTCGGGACACAAAATGCTACATTTAGTTCATTAATAATAGCAGGGATAGAATAGATAATAAATAGCAACATCCAACGTTAGAAATCTTCTGGAACAAAGCGACTCAAACTGGTATAAATCAACCTCCAAAAATACTGATCATACTGAAGCTACATTTGTAGATGAGTCGGACGCCAACGGATAGAAGCAAGTAATCTGCCTCAGTGATCCATTTACGTAACTTTCGGTAACTCTACAGCCACACCGAGGCGGTCGGTATACCTAACCATTATGGCACTTCTCGAGTTAATAGACAACCATTCGCTAAGTGAGTTACGATACCGCGTGGCTATCCACACGAATTATTCGCAAACCAGTTTACTGATAGACATTCCTTAACAAACAGTTATTTAGCCATTGTAGCGTAACCACAGACTGGGTTAACCAGTTGTCAACGGTCGCGGTTGCGTATATGCGTCCGTGTAAGATCAATGCTTCTCACATTACAAACTAATATATACTAAGTAGGGTAGGTATATACTTTATATACGTATTTACAACAACAAAAGAAACGTATATAAGTATTACATCAATTGTCTAGTACCCTAGTACCTATAAGTTTTGCTTAGTTTGGGACTAAATGGTTTAAAACGTCAAAAAATGTTTATTTTAAACGTGGATTCATTTTATTTATTAACCCCATTTCCGCAAAAATACACATTTTTGCGGAAATAGAGTTAATCCGTTGTACAAAAAGAACGTGTTTATATCTACGAAAACAATGTCGTAGAAATACCTTAAAGAGACGGTCATGGTAACTTATAAATTACGCGACACGCCCGTTGTCAATAGTGTCACGCTTTTAAAAATCTCCGGTCCACAATCTTTATGGTTCGTTCCGTCACTTCTTTGTAGCTCCAAGCTTAATATTAAAGTTAGGTAAAGCGAGAAATAAACGGTAGCCTCCTGCGACCGGCCGGCGCGGCGAGACTTTCAACTTATAATTAATTTAGAGTTGTTACTGATCCGCGGTCGGATTTACGACTCAGCCGGACTAGGCCAACGTTCATTCAGAGAAACGATCCTGATTAGAACGAGTCAAGTCCAAGTTAATTTGACTTTAATTGTCAAGCTTAAGAAACAAAGTTTTGTGAGATATTGTAAATGTTCAGACTTACCTTGTTGTGTCAAACTTGTACTGCGGTCGTTTCATGAACAATAGTCTCGGCAGGATGTGTATGAAAACTCGCTTCACCCAAGGGGCCATCCGGTGTGTTTGTGGCGAGCGGAAGTGGACGTTTAGGACCACTACCGTCACACATATACTAAAAGCAATAAAAGGTTTTATTACTCACGACAGGTACAATTAATATGGTATGTCGAGCGTGTAAAACAAATAATATTCTCAACGTAACGGTATTATTTTACTTGGAATATTATAAGTATATTAAATGTTATGTTATTTATCTTGTACAAGTAACTTAATAGGAGAAATATAGTAGTAGGTAGTCGTTGTAGTATTATCTTTACGCTGATTCCTAAAATATCATAAACATTTAGACTATTACCTACCTACTCATATCGCATTACTCGTAATTTAATTTATGTAAAATATAATTGTAATTCTCAATAACCTTTTGATATTATTAATTTTAGCGATTGACTCTGGATCGCTAACAATCCAATTAAAATACAAATTCTAATTATATTGAAGCAAAATACTAATAACACACAAAATGTAACCACACAAAATAGTACAAATAATGCGAGATAATTTGTTAGTTTCCTGCTGAATTAGGTAATACGCCACGAGGGCTTTATTTATAGATAGTTAACTTGCTAATAGTGTGTAAACTGTGTATCATAATAGTGTGTTATTAGTAGAAACATAACTATGAAGTGTGTAGAAACGTGTTCACATCATTATTGTTTCCAGTGACGTATAATTTTGTGAGCTTTGTCGGTAACAAGCACATATGATAACATCAATACGAGTAGATTAAAGTGGTTATATAATATATTCGGGAATGCCTTGAGATACCAGTAACACTGTATTTAATATAATATACGTATGTTAAGGGTTACGATATTTAATCTTGACTTACTGTATAGTAGGTAAAGGTTAAATTTCGTAACCCTACGCATGAGGTAACCTAGGCTTTAACTTAAATTTTAAGTAAGTTTCGACGCGACGTTAGTGCAAAGGTTTCTAATTATCCTAAATTAAAGTCAGAAGTTGTGCTTTTAAAAATTAAATTTCCTTGGAGTTAGAGCACGCAATCAAATATCTTGTTTAGAAACCAGCTTTTAATTTATATGGAAATGTGGTAGCTGGCACGCCCCAACCACGCCATATTTAAATAAATTACGTTTGTTCAAAATGTATTATTATAGCGCTTTGATTTTCTCAAATTGAACGCTAATAAGAATAGCTTTTTACTTTTGAATATTAATCAGGGTACTTTGTACACTATAAGATTCCTTAAATATTGCTATGAATATAGATAGAATCTAAAAAATAAATAACAGATAAAATTTAATTAATTTTGATGAATGTTTGATAACATTTGCCTAATTTGATAGTTTTAGGGCACCACTTCTGGATAGCAGCTAACCGCTAGATAAATTAAAAAAATATCAAAATTTGTATGATTATCTGATACGTAATTTAACGGGGACTTTTCAGGTGGTGGTGAAACCGGACCTCATTGTTATAAAAATTCGATTCGAGATAGTAAATTAGTTCCCATTTCCTAGTAATTTCACCACATAGTAAAATTAAATTTAACGTAGAAATTGATTCTTAAATGATTACTACTTATTGTCATGAATATATTACTTTATCTCTTAAAGCAATCGTTTCTAGCAAGGTTTACTGTTAATGAATAGCTAATACGCCAAACACAAGTATGTAACCATAAGTGTGTATTATTAGGTGTTTCCTATGTGACGAGTATCAAAGGAGATCTGAATATTATATTAAACGCCCTTCTTCGCTTAATTTGCGTAATTATTACATTTATGAAGGGAAACCTCCTTCAGTTCATTTCATAAATGTAATAAGGAGGTGGTTCACGGTGTTGAATGGCAGGTAATTGCAATGTTTGACTTTGCAATCATTTATTGATTCATAAATATTATGTCTGTTACTTTGTGATTATGTAAGTGGAATCTCGATTTTATACATAACGTGAGACCATGAAGTAACGATCGCAATATTGTAGAAATATAGCTCAATTGTTTCCACATAAATTCAACGTTGTGATGGACGTTTACAAGGAATGACATCGATAAAATATTAATATCATATTCTTCGGAACGCATAAAACAAACACGGTGTCAAATAAAAACCATTCACTCATAGGAATAGCATTATCACAAATGCTATTTCTATGAGTTACGCGTCATCTAACTTAAATACAGTATCTTTAAACTAAAATGATCAGTGCATTTTTTACTTGCTTTTCTCACTAAAAGGTCAAATGAGTTAAATAGTCTTAATGGGTAAACGTATCTTACCCATATAGTAAGATGTTAATTGGAATAACTCTCGTTATAATGATAGTGCGACCACCGATAATACTTTTGTCAACATAGTCGTTTTCCTGATGTAAACATTTTATACTACTGCTTTAGTGAATATGTACTTACCTTATAGATACTAGAATCATGGCGAATATAAGGTATTTGCCCAAAAGGGGCACAACGAGTGACGTAGGAGGGATGATCTCGACGACTAGCAGGAAGAACACGTGGAGACTGATCAATATCGATATCGATAGCGTTACCTGTTGACAACAACACAATAATTAATCCACTCAATTAACAGACATAATAGAAAAACAATTGCTTCGATCCCCTTGATCGAAACAAATGTTTTTCTCGGGGTTTGGTCACGGTCTCTTTTCGGTCGGTCGGTCAATCGGGTCTCGGTCACTAAATTAGATCTCAAGAAGTGTTTACCTCTAAATTGAAGTGCTATTGATAATTTAATGATCGTGCTGTTATTTTTTGTAAAGACTGCATCATCATAAGGGAAAACATTGACAGTAGATAGTCATTGAATAAATAGTACCCAAATAAAAGTTATTGCTAAACGCTACAGAACTTAAATTTCGTTACTCAAACGAAAACGGAGCCATTTCACCTAACATCGGTAAACTTAATGGAGATAACATAATTTAGAAGACAATGTTACCTCACATACATAACTAATTAAACTTAATGTTGCGGTCGGTGCCGTCAAAGTTAATCTTAATTTATTATTGTTAGTAGGTAAAAATTATGTTACAATTACACCACTAAATAATTTATGATACAAACCAAAATATGTCAGTGAACACGATTTTATAATACTTTAAGCTCAATATTGTACAGAAGAGTGACTTAGTGCTATATGTGATGAATACCGAACACCCGCGTGAAGAACGATCTATAAGCGATCACGCCTAACGCGATTGAGGTGACCTCATATCACTCGAAATTGTTTAAACATTGACAAGACAAGAAGAGTAGAAGTGGACCACTTAATGGTTTCTATTGACATATATCGGAAAATAATGCCTTTTTCACATAGGTTAGAGGAGAGGCAAGAGCTACGTGTATGTGTAATGTTGATACGTTGCCCGAGGAGGTCCGAAACAATTATACCGTGAGGAGTGTGAACTGTGAATGACCACTGTAAGCTTTAAGTACACAACTATAAAAGTAGGTACGTCTAATTTTATACCACTAACCAAAGATGAAACATAGGGTCGACTATAAAAAAGTTTAATAGCGTGCTAGGAAAATATACGGGTTATTTATTTTTACACTCCGTTAAATCAATCATATAACCATGTTCAATGGCTGTTAGTAAACTAAGGCACTGAAAGATTTTAACATTGCACAATAAAATTGATGTAAACTTCCATAAATCCAGTTCCATTTATTTAATAAAGGTTTCTTATATAGGCTGATTCCATAATCACATCATTTTCGTAGTTCAATATTTATCGTATAATAACTATTGTTAAAATAAGCTTATGAGTAGACTTAACAACGACTTTAATAAAAAAACATACAAATACAACACTATTCTGTTCCTTTAAATACTTCTCATAGTGAATTTTTTTGACAGTTCAGTCAATTTGATTTGTCTATTTGCTACGGCAGCGTAGCAGCCGTAGCTATGCGTAGCGCCGTAGCAAATTTGCCCACGAGAAACGACAAACCTTTTTCTTTGATTGAATAAATAATTACGAATAACGTCTTTCGAAAAGCTGAGGGGCGAGCAAAGGGGCAGTTTTCGAATATTTTTTTCAAATTAATAATTTTGTTCTTGTCGATTAGGAAACTGATGAAGTTTATAGTTGCCAGTTACTATAGCGGTTTAATTTAAATATTACTGCAGACATCTTTGAGCCACTAAATACAAGAATAACAATAACATCGTCAGTAATTTAACCATTTAAATGGCACATTAAAGTACCTACTTGAAATAAGATGATGGCATAATACAAGGTTTGTCACTTGTCTATTGCGCCAGATACATATAACAATAAAGTAGTGCATTGTTTCTTTAACTCTTATCGACACTATGTTTACGAAACACGTTACGTTTCTTAAACATACTGTAACCTGTAACCATGATTTGAATGCTAGTTACATGAACAAAATACATGTTTATGACATTCGGTCTGGTAATCGCGAGAGAGTAATAAAAGAACACATCGAGTAATCGTATTTGAGTAACTTGAACCTCGGCGGTTGTAACAATATTCACTGTAAAACTTTACGGACCGCTCCAACTTTGTCGACAAAATGCGGGCCATTTTTGTTAATTTGCTTTTAGAAGTTCACTTCAATAACAGCGTCAAAAATGTTCATGCGAGTTAAATTATTTTAACAGATATTATAAGTCAAGGTATGTTCGGTTTACAGTGTTAACAGCAATGAGGTATAACGAATTAGAAATTAAAAAATTATATATATTTTTAATAATTTTGTAGGTAGGGATTAAAATTTGAATTTCGTCGAACTTCTGTGCTATCACACAAGTTCGATGAAACTGAAATTTCACCACTATCTTGTGCTGTACAACATTGACTGGCAACCGATCCGCAATAAGCGCTTTATGGAACTAACTTATGCTCTCTAAGAGGATACCACTTCGAAGACTGCCGAGGCGTTTTACCTACCAGTCATTTGTATAAATAAATCATATTTTGTACATACCTTCTCTCCACTGTCGGAAGGCAGGTAAAATGTGAGGACGGTTAGAAAGGATATCCCCATGCAAGGAATGATGATGTTGACTGTATAGAAAAGAGTTTTTCTCCGCATCGTGATGTTGAACGTGATGTCCAGGTACGGCTCGTCACAGCACGTGTAGAATTTCTCGTTCCTGTACAAATATATTAGTACTTTAGTGAGAAATATCAGACTGCAGTCTGCGTGCTGCAAGTCACACGGGATTTCGAATTATAAGAATTCAGTTTTTTTTAATAAATACAAATCATATGCCATAAAACTTTTCAAACTCCTGAGGTGCTACCTACCTACTAAGAATATATAGATTTCCAAGAAAAAACCCACTGATACACGGATAGATCTAATAAACCCCAGGGCGTCATGCTAACCGCGCTTGTGGCACTAGACGCACGAAGTAGTTAAAGCGTAAAGCTAAGTAATATTCTAAACCGCTGTCCGAATTTTATCTAGATATTTTATTTTATATTTCATAAATGAACCTTTAAGGTTTTAACTCTCGAGAGTTTAAGACGCCTCTAGAGTACTGTTAACTTTTACTCTTGATAACAACGAAATAATACATAAAATTTGTGGACAAAATCATCTATTATGAATCTGAAAGGCCTTTCAAACAAAACTTTGTAAAGTCGGACATCAATAGGTAATGACACTTTCGTCTTTCAGTTACAGTCGAAGTTTTATAAAATGTTGAACTGTTTTTATTATTTAGATATCATTTATAATAGAAGAGCCATAGAAACTTTTAAGTAGTTTAGCTAAAAGCTAAACAATGTTTTTATGTTTGATAAGTTAGTTTTACATTGAAATTTAAATGGCTATATCATAGGTGTATAGCCAAAACAGCAAGATTAAGAAGACATTATCTGTCTGTATTGGACGTATGTGAGCACTAAAACGGAAAGGAAAATATCTACGAGATTGGAAAAATAAGATCATTGCGGGCAAAACCGCGGGTCCACAGCTAGTTACTTTATAAAACGGTATTTCATGAGTCTCATTTATTATATACATGTGTACGTTCGGGTAATTTCGTAGAGTAGCTCGTAAAGTCTTCGAAGGAATATGAAAATGGCATTTATATCGTTTCAAGGGAAATCATTTTAGATGGAAAAGCGCAGTTTGTCCCCTCCGTCCGTCGGCTATCCGTCAATCAAACGAAGGGTTACAATCCATATCCAAAGCTATGACGTAATATTTCATGGTTATTAAAATACTAGCGTTTTTAGGGTTTTGGAATTTGGACCCACAAAGTCAAATAGGATAGATAGATATAGATAGAGTAATCTTTATTGTACACCAAAATTATAATATATGAAAATGAAAAAACAAGCTTAAATACGTAGGTACATTTGACGGTCTTATCGCTGAAACCAATTTCTTACAGACAACCATTGGATGGACATAGATCATGCAAGAAACATAATAAAAGGGGCAGTTGGCGGTGTAACTACAAATACAAATATATATTATATATATATATATATATATATATATAATTCCAATAAATATACTACATAAACAGATAAAAGGATCTACTTAGAGTTCAATGTCCATGTAAGTATCTGTTTGTATGTCCATTTTTTTCGAAACTACTAGTACCATTGTAAATATATATTATCAAAATACTTTATTGTAAAATTCATTTGCCCACCAAAATTCATTCTCTTTCTTTTATTTTTCCCCAGTTTGTGCTCATGTTTTTTTAATTACAAAGAAATAGTTTTTTAACTTCATAATTTTAGAACGGCGATTTTAGAAAACGTCGCTAATTGTGAAACTACTTGACCGTACATTGTTGTAATTACTTTGTCAACGTGGAAATGCGAAGTTTATTCAAAGCAAGTACCTAAGTCAACCTTTAGCTGTAGGTACGACTAGAGAATATGTATAAAGGACGTTACCGGGGGCTCTGTAAGTGGATTTTGCCGTGTTACTTCAAGCCAAAACCTTTGTTACTGTAACAATTTCACAATACGCTACCCACGTAAGTAAACCTGAAATTCTGTTTTATCTTCATGAGTAAGCGTTTGTACAAAGCGGAGTTATTCTTGCAAAACTTTTTATTTGAATCACATCCTATAAATTGTAATCTCCAAGGTACGATCTTAGGTTAGTATTTTGATGTGGGATATCATTTTTCCAGATATAACTATAATCTGTTTTAAAATTGATGTAGGTACTAGAAAGCCCTTTAGGAGCCGATTAGATTATTTGGCAGATACTAACTTATCCAAAACCTTCGAAAACGTGACTTATCAGAACATCTTATTCGGATATTATAGCTACGCATCGTAAAGGGGTTAAATTGTATGTGTACGCCGCGTACGGCTCTACAGCGAGCGCTGCTTAACCGTAGCAAAGCGGATACACATCGTAAAAGTGATGCCGAGGTAAGTGACGTAGGGTTAATAATGACACTCGAGTGTTCGAGAGGCGGATAACGGCCCGTAGGCGGCAAGGAGGGCTGAGGACAACCGACCACGGTACATCGAGCGAGCTCCAATTAACTTTTGTTTATCGCTCAAAGGACGTTTATTGGTGCTGTTTTGAGTTACTATCTTAATCACGGCTTGATTCCTAAATGTCATGCATGTAACACAAACATTATTAGGATATCAAAGAGCATTTAGGTAATATAGAGATGAAATGACATCTTTATATTCAAATATTTCTAAAGGTTCATTTATAATAAAAATAAATGTTCCCTAGTGACCAATAACGGTCATTTAGTTCAGCCGTCACCGTCCAGTCCTCCATAAGTACAATAAGTGAAACTAAACGGTCGTACGATAAACTTTTATATTTCCAGGCACGCACACAAGTGTCTTTATGCCGTCGTAGTTTAAATTATTCAAGTAAATGTGAGAGAGCATCGTTGAACTCATCTGTCACGGCTTTACGTCGGTTATTATTTCACAGCAAGATCAACTGCGAATAACATAGGAGATACCTCTCGTCACAATATATATGCGGAAGTTCATGCTGTTATTTCAGCGGCACTGTTTCTTGATAGGCAAAGTAGAAATATTTCGAAACACATGTCGAGGTTGAAGAGTTTTATTAACAACTAAGAGACTAGGACAAGTCTTCAAGTACAGGTTTCCAATATGAAATGTAGTTTTTGAGAGTTCAACTTTAACATCCCGTCGTGTAAGTAATATAAGTTTAAATGTTTCATGATGAAGGTTGGAATGTGAAGTATTGAACCAACAAAATTTTGTAGTAATGATGATGACCTACGCTTTTCACAGTAAATGGAATTTCGTCGGTGTTCCATGATGTGTTGAATAATGTAGATTCAAAAGAACCTACAGGCAGCATGAGATAATATAAAGATAGTGAATAAGTTAGAGTAGATAGTACTATAAAGTTGTAAGGTAAAGGGCACCACATGTGACCTTCATTCAACTGTCTTAGTATTTATTTAAGCATTTTCCATGCTAAGATTTAAGAGTAGAGAAAGTTATTCAGAAGAAAGAGTTATTTTTAATTTTTAATGAAGGATGATTCAATACACCAGACGCTATGACCGCTAAGCCACCGCGAGTCACGTAAGTACACGCCAAGTCGAAACCTTCCTTATTCTTTCTAATTCCTACATTCTTAAGGTGACGTTGGCAACATCTATTGGAAAGCAATTGCTTCACAACCGTTTCGATTTACTTACTTTACGTCATTGTACTATGAAAATCTGCGTCTTCGGGTTCAATACACTAGACACTATCGTCTGGTGTATTGAACTCAAAGACGCAGGTTCGAGCCCTGCCCGGGAGTCGATTTTTTCCTTCATTAAAAATACTTTCATTCAACTAGCTAAAAATCTACACTACCTTACAGCCGGCACTTCGAGTATGTCCCACTCGACAGACATGTAGAACTCGGACAGGTCCACGCCTACCGACACCACGTTGCTGCCCGCCTGCTCGTCCATATGCCGCAGGTCCACCTGTGTACATACCAACTCACACAACTATTTACTTGCTCCGCTCTTACGTATTCACAGAATACGGCACCGGAGTTGAAATATGAATATATTCATCTTATATATAAACCTACGGTCTTGAATTAAGAAAACTGATTGGAATTTCAAATGCGGAGAATGCAGATGTGTGTCTTGAATACGATTATTACCATCTCGAGTTTTAGGGGGTTATATTTAAGTTTAAAATATCAAAATTTTCCTTGAAATTCTAGATTGAAAATTAACTTACACGGCTTAATGACTCCTATTTAAATACATACTATCTTGAGTACATACTACCTTAATATTTCTTTATGTGAAAAGTAATTATTTATGTTTACAATTTCTATTTTAAAACGTGATGTGAAGAGTACATATGTAATACTTACTCAAAATATACTTCACAATACTGGAAGAACTCCGGTGCCAATATAATATATTATTTATTCATGTTTACGACCAATTTATTAATTACTCTATTCTCTTCTTACAGCATATAAAAATATTAACAAATTCTAGTTAAATACACATCGATAACTTTACAAGACACATAATGAAAATTAATACAGTTTGCTATTATTGTTTTATTCTTATTTTATGCGTTTATAATGATGCAGATTATTTCTACTGTTATTTTCTCTTCATGTGGAGTAAAAAAATTCAGGCTTAAAAATATTTGTTTGTTCTGTAGGTACTGTGATTTAATCATGTTGTATGTATAGTCAGTAAAGGCGACAGATTTTTTTACTCCATCATTATCATAGGATTTTAGTTATTTGTTATATTTTTTAATATTAGTTTAGTTTAAATCCTATTTAACCATAATATTTACTTATTTGATACATGCACCCTGTCACACAATGTGTTGAATTATCTAATAACAATCCCTTAAAATCCTGACACCGCAGACATTTTATCTGTGTAGTTCACTACATCTCAGGCTCTCTGTATAAGTGATCAATAAATTCCAAGACGGTCTTCTCTTTAGATGCCACTAAAACAATACCACAGAGTGTGCCAAGTGGGATGTACCTGAGTACAAACTGAGATCAAACCTTTAACGACAAACCGACACATTTATCTTCAATGTAGAGACAACAATTCGATTCATGCGAATAAATAACAACGCGAAAACACAGATAACACCGAATATAACGAGTGATCGTGGAACTTTCGACAACAGTAAATAGGATGAGGACGACCTCCTTGTTCTGGCTTTTTCACGTAATCGCGTAGAATAAGTGCACTAGTTCGCGTCACAATACCGTATTCCGGAAGTAGAACACTTCATTCTCAACGACTCGTCAAAAAATCTGATAAGGAGGTCGAAAGCGCCGGCTCCGCCGCGCGGGTGTGTGTCGCGCGGACGCAGCGTCTCTCAGCGACCCGCCTCATACCAACGCGGAGTTAAGTCTCTTGTGTCTCATTGACCAACGATTGTGTTCGTTATAATGACGATGTGTTGGCATAAGACGCGTGCTTCGTTCGAGTGTTGTAATAGCATGCAATGACCGTCTCCTCGATGGCCCGAGGGTCCTCGACGAGACGGCGACTACTACTTTAACATTTAGATTTTGTGCATTATGAACTCCGTGTCAGAAACAGGGAGTGGTTTCGTCTTTTATTGAAATGACAACATGCAATGGACTGCCAGCGACACCACACTAGGTACAGCCAGTAAGTATGAGTCGCTAAAAGGGAAAGGTATAAAATATGCAACGTGATGATTATTTACACTCGATAGTGTAAAGAGCAACAAGTGTGAATTTTATCTTCGTTTGGTTTCACGTGCTGTGCTTAATCTGTTCGCGTGTAAGGTAACGTGTGAAGCTGTGTACAAGAGTCGCACCCGCGTCGAGCGGCAAGCGACCGCCGGCGCCGTGATCGGGAATGCAAGTGATTTGGAAACAAGCAAGAGTCATGCGGTGAGTCGAGTGTACACTGACGGGAGACATGCAGCAAGCTCGTGTGGCGGGTCGTGTGTGTGTGTGTGTGGCGCGAGCGGAGCCAGCTATGGAAGGGTGTGACAGCTCCGAGTGACGCCACTCCGCGCGCTATGCGACTGTTAGCTCAACGTTATGCAATATTTATTTACCTTCGCTTCGCACTCGCGGCTTATCGTGCAGCACGGAAAGGCTCAATCGGAGCGGGATGTGTCGGATAGGAGCGGATCGAGTGAAATTATTGCATCCCATATCACCTGGCTGTTAAAATTTTATACCTTTCCGTGTCGAGCGAGGAAGGCCGAACGAACTAAGTGGACCGGCCGAGGATATTCTGGAGCATTCGTGATCACGCACGTCGACATACCGCTACTCCATATACTTTAAGTCATCACCATCGTAATAGGAACATAAACTTGCAACATGTCAGAGCTACGGAGCGAGCGGGCGGCGAGCGGGCGCCGCCTCGGCAGCGAGCGCGCGCTCTACGCCACTACTCTAGCGTCGTCGTTACAGTCAATATGTAAAAGTGAGTATAACATACCACATGGACAGAAAAGTAATATAATTACACGACGAATTACGTTCGAGCCAACAAGCTATTGCATGGACATCAGCCGGGGCGGCGGGCCCTACGGCTACGGCCCGCGCGCGCGGCGCCAAGCAGCGTACAGCGGGGCGTCACCTTGAAGCCGTCATACGTCCAGCTGCCTAACTTAAGCACACAGGTTTGCACGTCGTAAGGAAAGAACTCGACGTCGATCGAGCACGAGGACTTATAGACGGCGGGCGGCTGCCACACCACCATTCCGTTGTAGTACACCGTGGCCTTGGTCATCAGCGTCACCTCGTAGTTGCCGTCGGCGCTGCGGACAAACAGAGCGGTCAGCGAGAGCGGTGACGGAGCTCCACGCAATTACCTTGAATCCGTCGTACGTCCAGCTACCGAACTTAAGAACGCACGTTTGCTCGTCGAAAGGAAAATATTCCACGTCTATTTCGCAGGAAGACTTGTAAATGGCGGGTGGTTTCCATTCCACCAGCCCCTGATGATAGATGGTCGCCTTGGTCGCCAATGTTACCTCGAAGTTGCCGTCGGCACTGTAATGTTAACGCACGTTTACAAGCCGTCTCGCGGCCCTACCGTTCTGTGTCTCACCAAATACCCTCAAGTGCATTTGTACGAGTATGTTGTGTGTGGACCTTGTGCGAAAAACATTGTATTTGTACTACACTAACATTATTAACATAGTAAGTTTAAGTAAAAACGTAAACAAGTATTCGAGCTATTCTAGCCGCGTAATGGTTATGGAAGGATAACGGAGAACTTGTTCAATATGCTAACGTTTGCTAATGCCGGTAGTCTTCGGCTGGCTTGTTTATACAGCTGCTTAACGGTAAAATGTGGCGACCTAAACAACGATAAATTACATAGTCTGTATAATTTATAGTGCATTATGTGTAATAAGTTTATTGCCATCGGTTTTAAATAATTGAGTACATAGTGGGTACATTTACTTAGTTTATTATCGCTGAAAGAAAACAATTAATCAGATAATGTATTATACCAATATTTAGAATGTCCTCATTATTTTATTCAACGAAGCATCTGAAGGCGAAATATTTTAAGTACGTTTTATTATGTTCACATCGACAAGATTCATTCAATTTAATTACACAAGTTTAGGGTTCTTTTATGTTTTTTCTTTTTAATTAACACAATACAACACAACATAAACATGCATAAACAGTGTAAAATAAATTTATTTGCTTCAATTATTTTTTATTATTGAAAGCCATCCAATAAAAGAATTAAAAAAAAACATGACAACAAAAATGTGAAACTTGAATAGGGTGTGCGAAACTTGATGATGAGGGATACCAAATCACAGCGCAGGGCTCTCCATACATAGCGATTCGTTCATTCAAAAGGTATTCATTGTCAGTGTTCCAGGTTTGAGGTGGAAGCAAAAATGTGCACATTAGAGGGGACGCGCCGGGCGGGCGGCACAGGTCGCGGGAAGGGACAGGAAATGAGTAACGATTGCTACGCCGGCCATTTATCAAAGTCCGACGCCTCAAGGTGGCGGCTGCGACAAAATGAATGCCAACTACGAGCACAATACACAAATAAAACTAGTAACTCCACTTCTCCCGGCACTGACTGATGTTGTCATCAGAGATTTAGAAGAGTTTGTTATGAACCGCAAAAAAATATTTATGAACATTAGTTAAAAGGTTATCTACACTAATATATTATAGGGGAGAGATTTGTATTTTTGTATGTTTGTAACAAATAAACTCAAAAACTGCTGAACCTATTTCATAAATTCTTTCACCATTAAAATGCTACATTATCCCTGAGTAACATGGGCTATATTTGATTGTGATTTATCCTACGGTATTACAAGAACGCCAGTTCAACCGCGAGGAACACCTAGTTACTTATACTGGTTTTATAAACGGAACGTATTTTTCATGAGTCCATATGTAGAGCAAGCCTTCATTAGGCATGAAGGCTTGCTCTAGCAATACAAATAATATTAATATGAAATTATATTAGCGGAGTGAAATGAAATTATAATTCTATATAAAACGGTAGCATCTAGCTAGCTTTACCATATTTTATAGCTGGGGCCTTCAGTTTGCAAATAAAAAGCCTTCGCCTTAAATGGAAATTTCAGTCTTGGAAGGAAAATCGATGTACTCAAGTAGGAAAGTGAGGATGCAAGGAGAAAACGAAGGCGTAGAAATGTGTTCGCTTGATTTTTCTGTAACCCCGCAGGCTTAACCCCCGGAGAGTACATGGGTAATTTCAAAATGTTTTCACGGAATTTCATTTAACAACCACTCGGCGACCTGGCTAAATGAACGTTATTGTACCGTTGTTTTCACGTGCACACAATAATTATTTCTGTTCAACATATTTTTGTTCGAGACAGGTTAAAATTGTGGTTATCAATCCATACGTAGGTATAATTAACTTGGAAAACGTTATAATAAATTCATTGTTACCTTACGTTGAAATTGTTTTGGAATAAATTGTACCATATTTCGCATAGTAAAACGAAGACCTTAATGCGTTATCTAAGTAGATGATAATATGAATATAAATAATAAAATGAAATTATAAGCGCGACTACAGATGCTACAAAGCCCGGTTTTTATGAGGGGTTAAATATTTTTATTTTAGCTTCAGTGATAAATGTACGCAGACAGTTTAGGAGGGAAAGAGGGGACGATGTAATCTCTGGGCCTCCGTCAATTAGGCCGGGTACAACGTAGAAATCACGGCTTATTGGTTTTTGTAGCACAATGCTATGCCTTTGTGAGCTTTTATCTCTAAGATAGTAAGCAAAACACAACTCATAAAGACCTTTGTTTTGTTTCTTCTGAACTGTAGGATTTGGTATGAGCGGTATTCGCTACAATAAACACAATTCGGGAATTTCCGAGATAAGTAAGTAAGAGAATTTCTCGGAATTGTTATTGTACACCGTTGAATTCTAAATCTAACTTATAGTAAGTATCTAAATCTGAGCTACAATAGAGATGGATATTATTTAAATTTCGGCTACCTAAATTAATTTCATTTGATTTCGCAATGAAAGAAATGTTTTTTTATTAGATGTACTAGTACCTATTTGTAATAACGGTGGTATCTATGGGTATTTGTGAGGATGTTAGTGTGGGGTGGTTCGATGGTGTAGGTGTAAAACATAAGGGCACTAGCACAAAAAGTGTACGTAAATGGAATGTCATCTGTATTAGGTTAGTACAGTTTTAAAATATGGTGAAGCAACGATCCATGGTGCATTTATGCCGAAATCCATCTGAACCCTATGATCATTGCTAAGGTCTATCTACAAACACTTGGCATTCCGGACTTAGAGTAACTAAAATATTAACTTCATATGGGTACGAGAAAGATAATAGGTTCGTGTTATAATAATTTCATTAACGCTGTTTGCAAAGATTACTCCGACACCTTCATATTATGATAACCCAATTTGGGCATTTCTCTTCGAACACGATACAAAGTTAATTACACGTATTACCTCGTAGCTGGCGCGATTTCGTTTCTGTACGAGGCAATATAGCCTGCGACAGAATCACGGCAAATGATCCCGTCTTCTCTGTAATTAGGTTCTCAACTAGTGAGTTAGAACAGTTCAACTTAGTGAACTCCAACTTGTTTGTAGTTCGTATCGATCTTACGGCTTAAGTTGGAAAATATAAAGAAAATGGGAAAGGTATTGGTAGCTAATTGGCCGAAAAATGTACTTTAGAAATTAAGTTGGAGCAGAGGTTGGAGTTTTCCTTATAACTCTGTTAATACTATTGGAGAAATTACATGAGTGCGGGTTCGGTGAAGAAATATACGTAGAGAATTTCTGTTTTTTAATGTTATGGTTTATTTTTGGTTAGAGAATTTGATTCACTCAGGGTTCGATTGTAGACTGGTGAATCTTTGTTAGACAATGATTTTATGCCTCCAAAAATAACAGAATATAAATAGGAATTAACTGTGATACCTAGGTATTTTGCAATGAATAGGTGCTCAGGTGGGATATATGTATAAAGACAATTAAAGAAAATAGTAGCGGAATACACCAGATGATTCAGTATATTTAAGGCAGGTTTAGAAGGTAGTAATGATGACATTGCTATGATTGATGCAGCTCTTTAGCTGCATCTTCAGCTGTATTATATTATTTTACGTATTTGGTATTATTCCAAAATTAATTACATTAATTTTATGAGTAGTAGAAAGCACCATAGACCGCCGCTCCACCGTTATTTATCAAACAACAATTTAATTGGACCATTTATATAAAGCTATTATACATGATGTGATCTCACTTGTTGTAGAGTACGATGTCTGGTCTCCAGATGTGGTCGGAGGGCACGTGCAGCATGTGCACCCCGCCGTACTCGCGCGGCTCCCACCGGAGCTTGTAGTCGTACCATGACTGCTCCACCCACAAGTTGGTCGTCATTATCTGGTTTTTCAGATTCTGTTGAGAAAAGCAAACAATATAATACAAGCCCGGCTATTACCTATCCCCTCACTACTGGACAAGGACTTCCTCATAGATTGTATGTGGCATATATACCAAAGGGATAGGTATGTGTGTTTTGTCAAATACTCCTAAACAGTTCTACAGTTTTAAACCAATACGAAAATGTTATAGGGAGGTACGACACCTATTCCTAGAAACCGTGTTCTAAGACAGGAGAAGAGGAGAGATTTCTTCCAAAACTAGAGAAAGAGAGGTCAATTATTAGGTTATTTTTTCAGTTCTATCATTCTCTAGACGAGCCAACGAGGATCAACAAGGACTTGTATGACTTCGTAAGCCTAGGCAATACATTCCTATTAGGTACCTATTTACACAGATCTGAATCATAAGCTATCTACCATTTGCAATAGTTTTTTTGGAAACGAGAAAGAGAAATGAAGGAGCGGATTAACTACATAGAAGTCCAAATACAAAGAAATTCTCACTAGCTACTATTTTCTTAGGAGATTTTTTTCGTCGAGAGCAATTCCCCTCTGCACAGTGTCAGATAAAAGTGTAACTAATTGGATTTTTCTGTTATGCAATGCCTTGTTATTGTCCGAGAACGAATCCGTTGAATAAAAAGTGACATTTCTTCTTATCCCACAATTTACTTTCTTATTACAATGAGACACACAATTTACCTACGGATTCCGATTCTAATTTAAGAACGACGTCGGTATAAAATATCAATTTGCCATTATACAGCTGTTACTGGCGTAATGATATAAATAAATCATTGTTTTTACTTCGCGGGCCGCCAAAAGTGACTTTATAACGCCATTTCCGGAAGAGTTCCAAGTAATACGAAACTTGAAGTGGTTCAATTTAAAACTTTTGTCATTTGAAACCAAATGATTTGAAAATACATAACTGGATTTGTAAAAATAGAAATAGCGACGCAATATCTGTTTCACCGCCGGTTATTATTATTGTCTAATACAATCACAAGCCATCATTTCTGTGTAAAGTGTTGCCGATAAACTAAACGTTTTAAAATGTTATTTATATATAAGCTTCAATAATCTATTGTTATCAAGTACACCTTCAAATCAATCCCTGGTCCTTTATAGATAATACCGACTCCGATATTGCTTAACAACAATGAATTATTCATGACAAACAGAAACATTGTTTAGTGACGCGAAATTTTCAAAGTGCGTTCTAGATTAGCGGCATTTTGCTTGCAGGAACTCCCAAAACGCACACTATTTCTTCTACGCTGAAATTTTCAAGCTTTTCTTTTTTTGTAACTTGTTTGAAACTTAAATCAGGTTTCATTCACGTGTACGTTTCTTTACTCATTCGTTTGTAAAGTTTCATAAACTTGTCGCTACTGAGAACTTTGCAAGATCTTGCTTCTCCGTTACATACGTACATACATATAACGGCAATTCATGCAAGTCACAAACAAACTAAAGTTAACTTGGTTTACTGTTACGGAAGGATAAGGGTGATGACGCTTTTGTAATCAGAATTCTTTGTGATATTCTTTCGATAATGTGATCGTAGATATTTATAATGTTAACTTAACTATTGATATAAATTCTATAAAAGTCAATGGTCTTAACTTTATTTGATTCGATGATAAATTTTTCACTAAAAGGTAACGACAAAGATGTTGATTAAAAAACTCAATAACAATTTATTCACTGCAGGTACTTTGCTTAACAAAGTATACTAAAGTTTTTAGTGGTTTTCGAGAAATGCTCAAGCAAAGAGAGCAACCACTCGGTTTTATCAAACGCTGCCAAAATTTTGTCAGCAATGTTCAACTAATTTGACAAAAAAGTTATTGAACCGTGAACGTCTATTGTAGCGTAACTATAGCAACAAACCCGCTCCACAATAAAATCCAAAAGGATTTTATTGAGCGGGGTTTTGTTTAGTCGTTAACATTTTATCCGTAAGATCAGTAGCATAGTGGCTTTATAAGCATAGCATACGAATTGGAAAAGTTTTAGCGAAAACCTATTATGGATATTTCAAGTAAGTATAAAGGTATTTACTTTAGACCAGATAACAACTAATAAGAACGTATATACTTTTTCCTTTGCTTGGGGTTCTCTAAGCTGTATAAATATTTCACTGCGTCAAAAATGACAAAAGTGTCGTATCGGATTTATGTCAGAGGCTCACAGTTGACAGTTAAGAGCCGGTATCCATCATAACATTTGTGAAGGGGCTCGATTTAGTCCAAGACTTCGTTCCGCGGGGCCGTCGCTTGTCATCTTTTCACAAAACTTTGTCACGTCGCCTTTGTTCTGTGAAGAGTCGCATATTGTTTATAGAAGTGCCTATGGATCTATATATTTGAAGTTAAGCTTTGAATAAAAAAACCTGTTACCGTAAGTAAACAACCTTAAAAAGACCATAAAAGACTAAGAAACTTGAAACCCATGAATAAATACTTATTTATTAGATTCCAGTTAATATTTTCACAAGTCACATAATTATGCCTTCATTTGTCATAAAGATTTTCCCTGTTGTTGCGACCGTAAAAAGTATAAAGATTTTGGTGAATCGTTGTAGGCTGTGTTTATATTAAGTCGTTCGCACTATCCTTGATACTAATATGTCAATACTGACTTAAGAATTCATGATATATTTATGTTTACATAATTTATTAGTTTACATCTTTTATTTTATTTCATAGTTCTTATATCATATTTGTATTCACATTCACCAAAACAAATTATTTATTTGTAATTTTTATAGTTATGTAGTAAGATCATTGTGGTCCTTGGTTTTCTTTCCAAGTATTAGGTACTTAGTAGTTTGTTCTTTGAAACAAATTGGATCAAGAAAAGTAGCGTAACGTAACCTGTTTAAAATATACGAGTAACAACGTACACATTATTATGTAATTTATATTTTATTGAGGGAAATTCCACTCACTCACGAAATCTCAGACACTATCGGTACCTATAGCCTTCATCTTCCTAGCCTATTCCTAACCATGTTGGGGTCGGCTTCCAGTCTAACCGGATGCGGCTGAATATCATTGTTTTACACGAAGCGACTGCCATCAGACCTCCGCAACCCAATTTATGGGTAATACCTATAGCCTATAAATTTGAAATAGATAGACAGCCGCTAAGAAATTATTATTATTATAATTATTTAGGAAAACTCGCACGAGATTGGTAAAAAGAACTTGGCGCAGGAAATACCGCAGCCAGTGTAATAATATTTTTATGTATTATATAGTAGTTATATACGTCCATCACTACAGTATAACACAGTAGTATTCCCCTATTTGTCATATTCTTGTTACATATCAAACAAAAACGGCAACGTTCGAACAATTACTTTTAACACTTCAGAATATTCCGGTAAGTTACATTCAATTACCTACATTTATGACGAGTACATACAAGTATAAGTAACCTTCCTATTGGACAATATTTTAAGAAGTCTTTATCTGAAGGGAATCTCTGACGGTGAATATTTTATTTTCCACCGGGCAGCGCTATCACCGACTGTGTTTTCCCAGAGGATATTAGATTTCTTTCATGCGACAACCGAGACGTCTAAGCCGGCCCCATAAGTGTGGATAACTTTGTCTGTATTTACTTTTTGCCGGCGACTACATTGGCCGAAGTAAAGAAAATATTTCGCACGAAGATAAATTGCGTTGTCTCCAATTAAGCTCATGATTAAGTTTAGGTGGCATGTTGTGGAATTTTTTAAAGTAAAAAAATATTACAGAAATTAATTGTGTACAAGAACATCAATAAGTATATATTATATACACTGCAGACTTGGAGGTTTCATCTCGGAAGTAAAACATACAACCCACAATACTGCAATTCAGAAATGGAATTTTAATGCAGGGTTGTGTCATTTATCAAAAAAGTATTGTTATGCTTCGCATATTCGAAAAATAGGGTATTGTACAATCGAATACCCCGTAGCTATAAAATGTACGGCATGGTTTTTATACGGGTACATGCCGGAGGTAGCTCTGTTGTTTAAAAATTCCCAGAATAAAATAAATTTCCTGGCCAGCGGTGACCGTGCAAGTTCGAAGCGGAAATGAAAATCGTATAAAAAGTCCAGGTTACGCTATGTAAGCATTTTCACGCCGGTCTGTGAATGAGAGAAACATGATATGTGTTAGTTGTTTTATACCACACCGAGTTGCTCGCTCGCACCAAGACGGAAATTAAAAGTACCCGCGGTTTCACACTGTACAATGCATGGAATGGCCCCATTTTAAATTGCGTCTGCCACGTTAGGTCTGCTACACACAAGTGATAATACACAAAACATCTTGCCTTCAATTATACACGTCCCTATTCACTTAACCCAGTTTCAGTTGACTTTAGAGGAGAGTTTGATCAATCTCCATAAACTTCGCTAAAACGATGTTCAAATTTCCTAAGATCATATTTCACGCATAATTCGATGGGACATCTTGATAAGCAGGCGATAAATACACTCGATAAGCGGGACTACCTGAAAAACATTTAACAAACAACAGAGCGATTTCATTAAAAGGAAAAGTCAGAAAGTATCGTGGAGAGTAATTTTGTTTTATTAACGATACACTCAGGTATACAAGGCCGTGTATTGCCACAGTAAATTGTCTTGAGAATAGAGCAAAATTGCTGCTTGTTCGCAGGGAACATTTTCCTTGATTGTGAGTGAAAGCATTTACTTTGTAAAAAGAACACAACGAAAAGAAAGACCACTATATGAAAATATATAGATTCTTCAAGAAAAAACCCTCTCGAAGAACCTCCTTAATACTAATCATACAGTCTACTCGGCTGCAATTTAAAATCCACCTGAACAAGGACGCGTTTCGCCGACAGGACACTCTTTGCGTCTAACATAAGTACTGTACATTCGTTATACATTATATTTTGTGAGAACAACACAGCGAATACCTATACTTAATAACTTAATTTTATAACTTGACTAATGCTAGTCAAGTTTAGTCCATCGAAGCGACGGTGCTTATTTGCAGCCGAACTGACATTACCCACTCAGATGAAAAACTTCTAAGAAACTTTAACGGTGCGCTTCTTTTAGTACTATACTGATGAAGAATAGTACTAGGTACTCCGAAGAGGATCAAATTAAATAAGAGTCTGCTAAAATAAAAGTAGTTGCAATAGTTTATTTAAGCCTTACTTTGGTAAACCACTGGTATTTTCAGACTGATGAAAGAAAAAAACTGTACATTTCCCGGCTCTTCTCTCAACGCAACTTGTAAAAGTCGACTGGAAAAATAGGTCGCTTTATTTTTGCGGCCCAGGCTAGTACCTGACACTGCTTTGCTATATTAGTAATTAAAGCCTACCGTTGTTTAATTGTGTTTGGACGACAGCCATGTTTACCCTTGTGCGACGAAGTTTATGGGATTAGAGAGGTAGATTTAATTATAATATTCTAAACAAGATTCTAAGCAAGCTTCACAATATTAGAATCTTCACAGTCCCTAATGAGTTCATTCCAAACGTAGCAAACGAAAGGACACTCAAATCGAACTTGTCAATGAATCTAATAACGAATCTCTAACGAATTTCAATGGATACCAAACCTATATCAGTATATGCATTGTATTTTCCTCACAAAATATCATGTAAAACGAGAATGCAGACCCTTTCTGTTTTTCACCTATTTGTATAGTCGCTAATCGCTAAATAGTTATAAGTATCTCAAAATTACAAACATTCAGACAAATGACGTTCCTGTGGCAAAGTTAATAGGTCCCTCCGTGACCTTGTGACCTCTTTGGGTTAGGGAATCGAAAAGCCACGTAGTCAGCTTTTATTTAAATAAACTTTGACTTTACTCGCTACTAAATAAATTAACTAAGAGGGGTTTATCAGGCAAAACTTGTCACCCCTAACGTAGTTTTAAATTAAGAGATCTTATCTCACTAATATTATAAATGTGAAAGTTTGTGAGGATGGATGGATGTTTGTTACTCTTTCACGCAAAAACTACTGAACGGATCTGGATAAAATTTGGCACAGAGATAGATTATAGTCTGGAATAACACATAGGCTACTATTTATCCCGGTAAAATCTATGGTTCCCGTGGGATAGCGGGCGAAGCCGCTGGCGGAAAGCTAGTACGTAAATAAATTGACAAAGTATTTCATTGAATAAACTCTGTGAGCATTACGAATTGGATTACCTAAATTTGCATATATGTGTAGACAATGTTCACATTCGAGTCATGCTGCATACAAACACTTGCTACTACGTACAATGATTTTTGATTTTCGTTGATCTACGGCTAGGGTTAGTGCCTAGAAAGCGAGAAGTTATGGATGCGAGGATACATAGAATTTGTCGAGCCTCCTAATAGTGAAAAGTATTCCCAATACTAGGAATTTATAAAAGAATACTGGTAATAAATGTTACTTGTTGTTCACATACGTTACTGTGTCGTAGCATTTCGCTTCGAATACAAAACAAATTTGCATTCGGAAAGCATAAACCTTAAAAATATATTGTGCACGTCGGAATGGTTTCTCATTACTTTATATCTGTACAATTTGAAGATCTCACTGCCTCGTGAAACATAAAATATTATACGGTCGAAGTAAAACTTTTTTTCAGCCACATTACTACAATGTTCACGGAGCTGAAACTTTGAAAACTAAGTAAATAAGCAGTGAACGACAACACGATTACAAAGTCTTTCGGCGTATGTTTCTTTATACCTACGGCTTGAAACTTTTCCCTTACCTAATACTGACATATGTTAACATTATATTTCCTGGTACGTATTACACCTGGTGGCATTGGGGCTGTCAACATCTGATACAGGGAACTAAAGGTAAAATAACACGTTTATTGATAGCTGATGTTTCCGATATACACCATTATGCCAAACCTTTTCCCGACTGTTTATACGAACGGCTCCTTTTTATATACTTAATAGATAGTACTGACTAAGGGCGTATGGCTTGACGCGATCTCACTTTATTATCACGGAATTTTACCTATTCGAGGACCGCAAAAATGCTTACCTAATTTTACTTCGCGCCGGTCGCGGCGCCGCACATTTTGGGGCTTGTATATTTTTATTTCGTTACATACGTAACTACCTTCAGCACGAGTTTTATCATACCCACATTTTTGAGAACATTTCTTTTTAATTACCATTTAAAGTAAAGGTTACATGAAGTAAAATATAAAAAACAATATTATTTTTCTTGTATAAAAGTTAATATATTTTTAAAGCATTCAAGGCCTTACTTTATTTGGTAAAGGAAAAAAGAATGTTCCTTTTATTATTTGCTTCAAAGATTTCAGTTGAGAAAGATTCCACAGTTTTCATTTTGATGTTTCCGCAGCAACGTTAAGATCCAATGAAGTTTAATTCGTATATTTTATTATGAGGGACTAGGGACTTATGCGATACTTTTTCATAAAAAGTATGTAGATTATAAAGCTAAAATATTTTATTGGGAAAGGGTATATTAGGTAAACTCATGTTTTTGATTCTGTTAGAATTATAACCAATAAAAAAAAAACTATATTAAAGATGAAACAATATGCGTTAAGGAGAAATCTTGGAGAATGTAGACAGACAGAGGTTTTTGAAGCAGTGGCTAGGGTATTTATACCTAAGTCCAATATTTATTTCATTGGTACTTTACGCATACTAGAAATAAAATACGCATTAGAAGGTCAATGTTAGAGTTTTTGTTGTTGTCTTATTTTCGTGACTAGAAGAAAGGATTGCATCCAATCATGTCAGATCTCACAAAAGTTTTTTAAAGAATTAATATTCTAGGATTAAATTAGATTATAAAAAGAAAGTGGTGGTGGTGGTGTGGACTATATTGTGAATATTAACTCATTCAGTATGTAAGTTACACAATCCCAAAAAAATCTACACAACTACCAACATCTGGAAATTAATTAGTAGTTCAAATTTTTCTATATTTCTCGCCCGAATGGGGTCTGGTTATCACATTATTTTCCCGTTTAAGTTACAGAAAGGTATAATAAAATCTGTATGGTAGGATTCATGAATAAGCCCATTATCCACGGACGTGAGTTGACGTTGTGTCGGAGTCACGTGTGGGTGCGATGACGCCTGTTGGTGACGGCCTTTGTTCAGGGATTGGCGTTGCGATACTGTCGCTTAAACCGGTGTGACCTGAGCCCGTAACGACAAAACGTTGCGGTACGGCTGCCACACTAGTATAGCTTTACCGCTTTACAAAATCCAGCTGTTATTGTATGTGGTATAAACTTTGGGAACAAAATTAAGATAACTGCCTAATTAGTCTAGTTAGTGGTCGTAAGCGCGACTGCTACTCTAGAGGTCCTGTTTCTGCTATAACATGGGACCAAAACAGCGGTAAACTGTGAGTGTACTTATGTACACCTCTAATACAGGCTCACGCCAGATGTAAGTAAAATTAAGATCATTAACATCCAACCATAACTTTACAAATGGATTGGGGTAACGAGTTAGTTGTTAAAGAGACCTACGTTCATGAAATCTGTATATTTTTGCTAATTGGAGGTCTAGACATGTTATATATACCGATTATATGTACTTATAGATATAACCCTAGGGTTAAGCGGGTTTAATTAGTCAAATAAAGGTACGTATATCTTTGTGTATATGACGACTTTGGGATGCGGTGAAAAGTCACAGGTTCAAAGTCAAAAGTTTATTCCTAATAGACCATATAAAAAAAGGGTCTTTTGGAGAAGAGACGGCAAGAAACTCTATAGACGATCCTTATCAATCTCAATCAATTCTTCTTCTCTGACCATACTATATCACAGGAAAGCTCACAGAGTCATCTCCGTGACCATGAAAGGAACATCGTGAGATTTTGCGGCGTAACCCTGTTTCTTTACGTACGTACTATTTACCTACAAATCAATATTGCAAATACCACGTTTTTATAACTAAACCGTTACTGGTTAACAGTTCATAAGATTGCAAATCATGAAGCCCCTTTTTGATAGTCAAATATTTCTCAACAACAAAAGTAGCCTCACTATAATTATGTATACGATATCAACAGTATTGTTTGATTTTCTATAGAAGATAGGGTATGTGTGTAGATAGCTATAGTTAGCCTAAAAGTATTACATTATAAATGTAAAGCCTTTTCGCCGTTTACAACAATATCATTTCCCCTTCTCCACCAATATGTTTATTTATGACAAAACAATACCTCTTTATTGCTTCAGCAAATGTTTTCTTTAAACCCGTAATCGTCTACTGCTGAATTGATGACAAATAAATAAAAGACAGGGAAACTGCAATATAAAGCACGTTTGATAGACAAATAAGAGATCGCAGTTTGTTTTTAATAGCAGGGAAAGACGCTCCTGCTTATTTTCACAGCTATTGTCTTGTCGTAACTCTTCAGCCACTTTTTACGACTAGAGAAAGCGGATATTCTTTGAAGAAACCGAACTGCTATGTTTTTTATTTATAGGCAATGACCATTATATATGGTTATATAGGTATATCAACTGCAATACATATTTAATTATTAGATAAGGAATTAAATTGATAATCACAATAATGCCGATATGTATGATCATATTCATATATGGGCAGTATATGAATATGCTCATTTCAGGTCCCTACACGCAACATATACTCGGTATAACATCAGCGTTTTAATTTATTAGAGAAACCGTGACCCTCCAGAGGGTGGACACAATTATTATTCTATTGTGTCTGCTAATTGAACTTTGTTAGGTTAAAAAACATATTAATAAATAGAAAACGAAAAAGTTAGGAAGCAAAAATGAATGAAGGCCTGAATAGTTATTTGTTATACAAGAGTGCAAAGTTGCTTTTTAACCGCGTGCTCAATTTTGATGACCGAGCAAGCGAAGGATTCTAAAATATTCTAACTTTTTTTTAATTTGTTAAAAACTCAGACTTGGAACCTTCCCTAGGTTCCGAGTCTAAACGCAACAAAGTATCGATATATGACGTATCGATATTTTTTGAAAATATCAGTATCGATACTGATATTTTTATTTAAAAATATCGATACATGGGCGATATATCTTAAAAACAAAATCATAAAACAGCAAATCAAGTCGACCAAAAACAAAAAATGCATTAAATATAATTTGTTAAAAAGATGTTAGTATAAAAAAAAAAAAGTATTCCTTTTTGGGATTTTATAATCTTAAAACTTATACTTAAATGTTTATTGGTCTGTAAAAAATATAGATTTTTATACCTTTTCGATACTTTAAATTTTATATTGATGCATCGATATATCGAAATATTAAATATCGCTCAAAAATATCGATACATTAAAAAAATAATATCGATATGTCGATGTATCGATATTTTTTCAACAAGCCTATCGGAACTTTCTTGGTGTACTTTTTAAGTCATTAACACCAACATTACAATACCTAACAAAAATATTACACTCAAGTAATTGTAGCAACGTTACTTTCAATTTCTCTTAATTATACCTAGTATTATTTGTTATAATTTAAAGAATATTCTGTAAAACTTACCTATCACATAGTATTTAATACCTAACTGAAATAAAAGTATCTTGTAAATGTTTTTTTTAGTCATTTCCTCGCTGAGGTGGGATGAAAAGTTACGTGTTGCACTCGAGTGCAAAGATTTTTCACCTTGTGCTCTTTTAATTCCCTCGCTGACGCTCAGGATTCTAATTTTAGAATCCTTCGCTTGCTCGGTCATCAAAATTGAGCACGCGGTTAAAAAGCAACTTTGCACTCTTGTATAACAAATAACTATTATATTTATTCGTAATGTTTAGATATTTCGAAGCAATAGTTTTACAGATATGTCCGCACCGCTTTTGCGGTGTGAGTGAATAAACAATCGACGAAAATAAATCACAGTAGGTAATTTATGATATTGTGTCTTAAAAAATTGTATTGTAGGTAATCCGACATATTTTACGAGCAAAGTTAAATCAAGGCAGGGAGTACCAAAGCCTCATACATTATGTGACTATATATAAGCGCCATTCAATTGTTCAAAACTTCAGTTTCCAAAAAATAAATGTCTATGTGATATTCAGAAATTCGCCTGAGAATGCGTAGTGGATTACAGGGCTGTAATCCTAGTACCCTTGGGGAAGAGGCCATAATCCCAAGGGTGGGCTGATGGATGAGTATATATTATGTACAGAACGCCTATTAATTCCATCCTATTCATTTTACAGCGTTGACTATGCCTGTAGTTAGTACTAGTAGCGGCTGTTCCTCGTAGCAACTGATAATAATTAATTATTTATCATTACTTATGTAGAATAACATTAATAATATATTTGTTTCTCTTTTTTAATCTGCTAATTAATTTAATTGTTACTGTATAAATTATGTCAATAATAAAATAAATAATTGCGATTCCTGAATTCCAATAAATCTATTTACATATAATGTATAGGCAGTTTAATCAGATAATAGATATTGTTTCAGTTCAATCCTGCATGTACAATGGACGGCCGAATATTCAACCACAATTCGGAGAGTTGTAGCGTGTAGCACGGAGCGCCATACTCGATTGTATTGGAAGGCAAATACATGAATATACTGAATATATCAGGGATGTTAAAAAACAATTAGCCGATCGCGGATTGTTTATTTAAATAACATCGCCAACTTTAAAAGTAGTAAAATAATAAAATGAACAACATCGATAAGCAAAGCATACCGTGGACTTTTTATTCTTATTCTTTATTATTATGTATCTTGGTGCATATTATCTGCGAAGCTAAATCTAGACTGTTCCTTCAAATACCTAATTACTAGGTTAACGGACTAAAGCTCTAAGGCTAAGCTTTCTTTCATAAGTTTCAAATATCTTCAGTTCACGTAGGGCGAACACGGACTAACACTATAAGTCTTTCATAGTCACATCGTATGGGGTCTTAATACATTGATAATTAAATAGCAGCACCGTTTATTAACTACAATATGTTACCTAATCAAATATAAACTTGTTTTGTCAAGTGCTTTGAAATCCTAATTAAATACATAAGCCTACACAAATATTATAAAGAAAAAAGCTTTGTGTTTATGTTTGTAATGATTAAACTCAAAAAATGTTACATTCTTTCACCAGCAGAATGCTATGACGTGATCACTGAATAATATAGGCTATATTTTCTATAAAATTCTATAATATATTTTAGCATAGCTTTAACCCTCAGCTTTACACTTTAGCGAGTATCGTGATAACAACGTAAGGCTGTCTTGTATATCATAGTATATTGAAGAAGAAAATCCTTTTATATTTGAGCCACCGTTTTCCTCAGTTCCTTTCACATTTACTCGCCAGCTTGGAGCTTGCCATTGTTTTCTATCTCATGACCTCGTAATCTGTGATTGGTGCAAATGGTGCAAACCACAGTGTTAGAATCTGCGTGCAGAATTCGATAATCTTGGTCGACGTGTTGCTAGTAATTGCGATCCATACGCTCCTGTTTCAACCGCCATCGACTATCGACCATGCGGTTACAGGCTTGGCAGATATTGTAGGCACGCTGAATTGGTAAATTCGTTGATGCCTAGCGACGATACGATTTTCGACACGGCTTTAAAAGCTTCAGCCATCTGGACAATTACTCTCGTGATATATTAAATTTGCTAGCATTTCAATAGAAAAGGTTTTTTAAAGTAAGTAAATGATTTGGTGGATATTTTCATAATATGATTTGTTATTTGAATGTTTTCGAAGTTATCCTCGACCGTAAATATTGAAATAAGTATTTTCTAATGATTTTCAAAAGCAAAGTAGTGTGTTAAAATAGTGTTGTTTCCACAAGGTTTTATAATAATAGTTCCTTTCGAAGTTATCTTTAATTAAACCCAAATAAAATTATAATTATGGATCTAAAACAATAGATCAAAAATAAAAAAAAGCCCTAAATTTTAATTTGAAAGCATTCTAGAACTTCAAACTTCAAATCTGCAATCTCATAAATTAAATTAAAATATAACTAAAAATTCACAGCATTAAATAAGGTTTGATATCAAGCCAATTTAGGCAGTGTTTACATAAGATTTCATTAAGATGGATGCACATATATCACATTTAGTTACTATTGACATAGATTCTTATTGCAGAGAGATATAAGATTATGTGTTAATATAATTCGTATATTTATTATATCATAGGAAATTATTAAGTATGTACCTATGGGTAGGTGGTATGTAGCTATGGGTATTGGGTAGCTATTTCTTTATACATATTGGTAAGAATATTTTTAGGCCCGTAGTACACAAAAGTGGACTTCTTTCGCACAAGAGAAAAATGTGACATAAGGCCGACCTCAATGATTGATTAGCATCTTCCCTGATAAACGATGGTTAATAAGAGAACGCTGAGAGAACGAAGAGCATTTTATTTAATTAAGGTGCATGAGAATTATTATGTCCCCTCAATATTTAAGTGATAACTTTAAGAGCTTACACAATACTATCATACGTGATACATTACAGACAGAAATAATGAATTGTAGGTAATTATCTCAACAAAAGACTTGTGAGGATTACGGCCACGGAAGGAAGATTGAATAAATATCGAAAGAAATACATTCCTTTTATGCGGGTGATTTATGGGATCTGATTTGAAATACATAAGGAGGGAGACAGAGGGGCGCCCAGCCAGGGTAGCTTCTGGGGGAGAAGGTGCAAATACGACACTTTCTATATTATATGCCTATTATTATCAGCACAGGCTAATTCATTCTGTGCTCATGTAAAATAAAACTGGGTTTAAGGGCTGAGGCGTTAATCAAATTTTATTTAAATTCCAAATGCGGGGCGTAAGTGCAAGCCAGGTATGCATTCACTCTACAGCTTCTACTGTCTCCGATGTAGGTCAGGCTGCTGGCTTTGCATAAATTTAGGTAGAGTAAATGATTAGACAGGTTGGGGATGCAGCCAGCCTGTGGTCACTGGAGGATACATGAAAACACTTACAACATCTATAAGCTGACTGAGTTTGAGCTTGATGCAGACTCGGAGCACATCGGTGGTGTTGACGACGGGCCGGACGAGTTTGTTGTAGTTGGAGAGGAGGTCATCGTAGAGCCGCTTGGCGTCGGGGTTGCCGGCGGTGGCGGCGCGCAGCAGGCAGGTGGCCGCCAGCCACCACACGATCGCGGCCATCAGCTCGGCGCGGGCATCGTTACGTAAAGCTCGGGTATACGGGCGGGTGGCCCGGGCGCGGCGCGTCGCTGACTGCCGCCCTGCGCGCCCCGACGCTCCCCCGCGCTCCCCCTAAATGACACAGATTATTAAAGTACGCAGAACTGATACTAGTCTGCTTTGTGTTGTAGCTAAACTGCAAGGAAACTGTTTTTTTACGTAGGTTCAAGTATAAAAAAACAAAATAAACACTTATAAAATAAATTAATTTGGTGCTCAGGTAAAGTAAAAACTATTTATTACATGTGATCTAAATAAACTGTGTGTGTACGGTCACGGTCATAAGTCAATTTTACAAAACTATCGCATGTAACAAGTTTTACTTACGACCTTTTTCTGTAACCAACATTTTACAGACATAGACGATCTCGTATAGCGTACTCTTTCATAATTACGTCTAGTCGGAAAGAGAGCGAGAGTAATGATCATTCAGTGCTGTGATGTCGCGTCGGCGTATTAAGATAGTGGTATTAAATTTCAAATCAATAAGTATTAGTAATAAGACTAATGTCACACCAGCCGCTTGCATATACACCTATGCCACGGTATCAGTTGATAATACTTTTGAATTTATGCTTCATATTCTTTGTTTCATATATAATGTGTAGCAACAAGAAATTGCAAGTGTGTGAGTGGACAACGGGTTATTGTAAAGCTAACACTAGTAAATAGGCGAAGTAATGAACGCATTGAGTTTACGCACACCAAGATCTACGTTGGTGTGCCCTGTAAACCGATCTATTTTGTTTTGTGTACACGCACAGTAACGTGCAGGCAAATACGATCCTCGACATGATAATGGACCTATGGCCTCTTACTGTATTGTTACACATTGTTTCTGGTACTACTCTGCCTAGCTTATCGGGAAGGCGTGAGGTGGAGTTGGTGATAGAAAGGCGTAGTATGTTGCTTTGTAAAAGAAAAAAAAATCAAGTCGATTACATTTTTTATATGGGCAATGTAAAAATCTATAAACACAGGGTAGGCATGGATTTACCTACATAAGAAGTTTCATTGGCATATAATAAAAAATACTTTATCCTTTCTGAATTCTAAATCTATGATATTTAAAGTATAAGTGTAAAGAATGTTTGGTGCAAATATTTCGGGTACGCGTGACGGCGCGTGTATATATCTGATCTGTGTTCACATCCCGCAGCCTCCCTCTACGAGTATAAATAGGCGAGTCGATAGCGCATCGCATTCATCTGACCGGTGTTCTCAACGCTTACAACACAAACCTTTTACCACTTAAGTAACAAACTACTTCGGAAATTGCGGGTTCACTTAAAGCACTAGGTATCTACAAACTACACATATTCCAAAGTTTACCTTCTTACTCCAAACTTCGCGGTGACTGCAACTAAGTCCGGTGCATAGGTAGGTACTAGGTACTCAACTACAACACTAAAATTAAGATCATCAATCGATCTGATCAAGTCTGTTAGCTAATCCTCAGAACAATATGGGAACTTAAACTGACCGCTACGCTGTTAGCAAATGTAAACAATCTACAATATCTCTGCTGCTGATGCTTATTGCTTCGATATTTAATTACTTGAAACCGGAAGATGACGTTGAGCGATAGAAATATCATATTTATGAAAAGCGGCGGGGTGGTATTACGACGGGTTATGATAAACGTGTAATTCGCCGCGGAAATTATGAGATGGAGGTGCGTGCTTTAGTCGACGTCGCTCCAACGTTAAATACCCTATAATAAATATATTATACCTACGAAAACACCATTTTTAATCCTTACAAAAGTAAAACCACTTCTTCCTATGATATTAATATTTCCAAGTAATCTGCTATTAAAACATTAATTTGATTAGAAAGTGGAAATGATGAGATGATTACTTTTTTTTTCAATTTGCAGTCTTCAAAGGAACCGCAAGAGATTGATTAGAAAAGGAATTCAATAAAGTTGCCTTCATTAATGTACGGGCCGATGGTTGGGGAGTAGTTACAACTAATATTCTAAGAAATAAAGAAGTCTTCATTCGTTAAGGATTTTCTGTAATTATTATTGACTTTAGACAAAGAGATTTAATACATTTTAGATAAAACCATTTATCAAATGCCACTTTAACAATACCTACAACGTCATTATTTGTATTATCATATGCCATACACGTATATAACTCTGAACGTCACTCATAATCTTCAGTTTTTGTGGAAAGTAAAAAGGGTCTTCAAATTTGCGGATCCTTTGGATCCCGCCTCCCGAGCATAAATCAAAATTACATGAAAAACATCTTAGATTCATAACCACAGTCTCCCGTTCGGAAGAAGAAAGTTTTCACTTCGTACGGTATATAATCTCAAGTGTAAACGAAAATGTATGGATACATGTAGTACGTTGATACGATTAAACCAGATGACGCGAAATTGAAGGCTCGCTAGCCTAATAAAGTTAGACTGGGCAACGGAAGTTGTAGCTACCTAGGGATAATACTATTATTGGATGATCAAAGCATTTACTGCACTGGTGCACTGCAACAACTTCTAACTTTTCTTTCCCATGAAACCACGATAGAATATTGTTCTAAAAACCTACAACACACTAAGAGGAAAACCATTAACTTAATGATACCAACTTAATTAAATGTAATTTTCTGATATTCATTTACATTCCTTTAGAAATCAGCGTAACTTAACAAATAATTTTCGAGTTCATTATTTAAATTTTATGTCACTTTTCGAACCCTTTACAATGCCTGTCCGCGAGATAGGAAAGGAAATACCAAAAGTTAAAATGGCGACGGTTGTCTATACAATACATACTTTAAATAAAAATAAATGCTGCGATACCTACAGTAAGTCCCTTTGTGTGCAGTATAGAACTCAAATGAATACAATATGATGAAACGAATACCTGAAAACGAGTGCGCTCTGCTGTTTGTTGGCGCACATTTTTATCAGTGTTATGTTATATAAAATTGTATTCTACCACGCACACTCATACATGGTAGTGGTAGCGTCGCATTATAAATTTACAGTAAATTTACAGTACCAAATCACTTTTAAAACACTTGTTTCTAGTTTTAACTTGCCCCTATTACATGGGACCTGAAACATACCGGCGAAATGTGGGTGTGTACATTAGTACACCTCTGCCCACCACCTCGGGGAATACAGGCGTAATGGTATGCTTCTAGTTTTATTTGGCTACCTCAGAGTATAAGTATCACAGAAACATATTTTGATGATGAGGATTAAATTCTGATTGATAGATTTGTCTCTAAAATTTTAAGCCATTTTCTTATTTCATTACTATACGATGGAGCGCTTACTCTCGTCACAATCAGGATGGGTAAAGCAAAAGCATTTGATAAGAGGGTAGGAGCTGAGGGGTTCTGAGAGCCCTATAAAGAGTCAAAGCGTTTTTCTACTCGTGTGCCTATAGACATATATGTACAGTATAAACATGTTATGTGTGCTCAAGCGTCAAGCTATAGCGCTTTAGGTAAATTGAATTGAAGAAAGTACCTGTATAAAAATATAATGGTTTGGTATATGAGGCAACAATGTCTTTCTTTCTTGGCATTACTCTTTTTCATTACGTCGCGCTTGGCTTAAGAGCTTTCACCTATTGCAATTTGTTTTATCTAGTAGGACATGCCGAGGACTTCCATGTCAAGGTCGTTTGAGCGTCGCCGTGTCTGTTTTCCCAAGTCAATTTTCCTCTTTCAAAGTGTATGTAGTATAAATAACGATAGCATAGCTATCAGGTTTCTAAGGGCATAACCAATACCATGCCAGCTGTAAATAATAAACAATGTTTATTAACAAAAGTGCACGTGCTAAATTATAATTTAGCACGTGCACTTTTGTTAAGTACAAGTATGAATACTATGAACTATAGTTCATAGTATTCATACTTGTTTATTTTATTATACGTACGAGTACTGAAATGACTCTACGAGGTTATTTATTTACATTACTTTATTAATAACTGTGTAAACTTAAGAAGAAATGTACTTATAGCTGTTATTGAAAACATAATTTAATTATTGTGCATTAAAGCCTCACAGTTGGCTTGGATGAATATCTACAGTTATAACGAACATGTTTATCATTTATTATTTTCAATGGAAGACTTGATTTTCCATTTTAACAAATAAAAAACAAAGAGCTACACGATCTTTTGAGTAATTGTTATAATTACATATAATGGACATTGTGATTTTTAATAACGGAAAAGATAGATAATTCATAAGGTCATTTAGATGAAAGACTTAAGTTATTATTATAGAAATGTCATAGAGTAATTATCTAACAGAAGACGAAAGATAGAAAATGAGATTGGATTCGTAAAAATAATAAACTTCTTAGACTTATTGCTTCTCGTGTGGAGGGAAACTTTTACATACGTATAGGTACTGGCTGCACAAGGAAAAGTAAACAACAACGTAACAATATTAATTATACAATCATGCGCAAAAACATATAAATACTCTAAAGAAATAAAATTTCGAAAGAAAGTAAGTAGATTTGTTGTAAATATAATTATGTATTTATATCAATTATCATAATATAAGTATAATTTATAATATAAAATTGAATCCAAAGGAATCTTAAAAAAAATCATTTCAAAGATATTCTAGCATTTGTTCATTAATACAAAGTCCAAAGGAATTATTAAATGAGGATTACAGAAAAATAGCTTACAGTGGTCTTTTTAGCCCTGAAAATTAGCCTAATGATTTTTCATTGCCATGACGCCTAAAAACTTATAGACTACCCAAATTACTGATTTTTCAAAAAATCTAATTAATATTAATTATTAACGCGCAATTTAACTCTAATACTAAAATTAGAACTTTATATATTATCAAAGTGGTTCTCAAGTAACCCAAAAGGATCAGTGAGGACAAAAACAAACGTTGCTAATTCCAAAGCGGCTTTCCCCGATGTGTTTTGTACATTAAGCTTGAAAGGAGAGGAAATTCACAAATTAATAATGATCATTCATTCATAACATTATAATGGCGGAAAAACACATTAGACATCAAAGCACAACAATTTTAACCCCGCATTGTTTTAATAAACAAAATAATTGATGTCAAATTATTCTTTTTTAAATAATATCTACTTATCTAGTTTATATTTATTTGTACGGAAAAAAAATGTTTTATTCTTAATAATATGTAATTTTGAATCAAGTTTGTATCTGGAAGTTTTATTTTCGCCAATTAATGGTTAATTGTGGTGGTATATTTTCAATTCAATTCAATTCAATTCTTTATTGCATTCCATAATGTATAAAGTTGTTGTTAGTTACAGTAAGTGTCAATTATGGACCCTGTCGGGCACAGCAAAGTTTTAGTAAAGTAGAAGAGAGGAGGAGCGTTTCTTTTTTTGAAATTAATTAAAATTCGATGGATGATAGATGGATGGTGTGTTATATTTTATTTAAAATATTTTAACGTCATTGCCCTCACATCGAATTACTGATTAATTGAGTTATAATTCTAGTATTTCAATATTCAAAGTCACTAAAGTCCGTTTTTTAATCTCGGAGACTAGATTGACACATGCAACTGTCAAAATTACAAATAATGATACCAGCTTTTTTGTATAGGGTTGTACCTACGATACCGGTTTGTTGAATGGTAACTTTTAGACGATTAGCTTAAAAATTTTCTATTCCAAATCGTATAATTAAAGCCCAAATTAATTAAAATTGACCGAATGCACAATAAAGTCTATGAAAGGTAAGTCGTCGTAGAGTTTTAAGTACCAAATGAGGTAAAATCACCTACCAAAAAAAAACTAAGAAAGGACTTTAATAATTTAGTCTTATGTTCCAACGAGGTAAAAAAGTATTAGAAAACTATATCAATCGCTGTAAAAAAGTTTTAGATAAACTATGTTGATTTTGCTGTCATTATTTAGTCCTTCAAAACTCTACCTAATCCGACTCATGATTATTACGTTTTAAATAAGACCTACTATTTATTTCAGGATAACTTAATTTAAAAAACCGACACTTCAATTTATAAGCGATAATTTTCGATAGAGGCACATTACTATTTAAGAAATGCAAAAAACTGGTATCCCAAGTAATGTCACTTTAGTCTCTGAGATTAAAAAACAGACTATAATTCATTCACAGCTATGACAATTGTGTACAAGCCCGCCTTACAATGATATTTGAATAGCACCTCTATATTTTATAGCAAATCCTCCTTTGTCTTACAGAGGCCGGTTGAAACGAGTAATCGATATTCCCGACACTTAAGAATAGACACTGACACAGCGCATTGTACAATATATTCGGTATTCACGAACAAGCAATGACATTGTATAGTTAAATAATTGGTTAAATATAATAATTTATCATTGCAGCTACACAAATATTTTACATGACTTTTTTCTCAGCCTTACGTTTTTATATGTACCTAAACACTGTTTCTGTTCTATGTTAGCAACCATCAAATAAGTTGAACTAATAATTACTGTAATTTTACAAGTAAATACTTTCGTGGACTAAGTCTGATTTTTTTAATTGATCTATGAGTGACATCGTTGTATTATAAAAATAATAACAAACATTAAAGACATTTCTTAATAAAACTTTCTCCATCATTATAAAATACTTCAATCGCGATCATACTATAATAAATATAAAATACTAACTAAGTATAATAAATATAAAACCCTTGTCCTTTTTGGTCGGTTAAAACAGATATAAAAAACACACATACGTAAATACATACACTCACTCATGCATTTTTTCCATATGTATAGGGGTAGGTAGAAACTACAAAAAGTTAGATATGTGCAGAGAAAAGATAATTTTATATCCAGTGATTTGATTACGACTAAATAACTTCATCACATTTTCAAACAATGGATCTACAGTTTCACACCAGCACCACCTCTCTAGAAAATAATGAATCACATTAAGCAGTAATGAACGGGCTAACGTGACGTCAGTCATCTCTTAACTTTGTGCAGGAAGTGATAAGGTGTTCTGTTCACAATTCACGAGCCACGGCATAGAACTAATTAAATTAACGTCAGACGAAGCGTGGGTAGTTTGCAAAACTTGTTCGAATTATCTGACCTAAATTGTGGATATGAAGAATGAACGTTTTTATTATTTTTCTAAGAGATCAAGATCCTCAAGCCTATATACCTCAAAAGGTAAGGCAGAAATTTAGGGACAGTCGACAAGAGTAAATCAGCAACCTCTTGACTTAGATTTTGCTATAAATAATATTATGAACCAGAGGGCTTGGGAAGGCAACGTGACGTTGACACCTGCGTTTTGATACATTGCGTGACACATAAAATATGTATTTAAAAATAAAACTAAAAAATGTGTTGCCACAGTAGCTTTTGACGTCGTTTTAAACTATAAAAGCATGACACGACATGGTGCTGACGTTTTAGCTCGAGCGCAACGTCAGCGTCACTTGTGCAAAGGTTCCCTTTACAGCTTTTATTTTCGCGTACCAAACACGAAACATGACAAAAGCTGTATTTTAGAAGTTTTTCTGTGCACGTGATAAATATTGTCACATTAGGGCCTCCTTGTGTACTTCAGTGTACTCAGTACACCTCTCCTTAACCCTTCGGTGATGCAGAGCTGATTTTACAATCATGAATAGTTTAATTTAAAACGATTAGCACCTCGTACGAAATGATAAACACAAGTTGCACAGGACAAACTGACAGAGACGAATAATTTGTACCGATTTAATTATTTATCCACAACTGTGTGACATTCAGTTTAACAACGGAACCAACCAGAGTTATTCAGATATTTATAGGATTGAGTAAGTAGTTCAAACACGAGCTTGGGGTGAATAAGCAATATCGTATATATCCCACTTACTTACAGCTTCACACTTACATTAAAACAATAATATTAAACAATAATATTACCCACTTATGATTAAATAATATTTTTTTATTTATTTATTACAAAAACATAATAAATACCTCGCCAAACTTTTACATTTAATGGCGAGACACGCTCATTTACTAAGGTACATATACATTATTCATTATTTATCATGCAAATATATATACCTAACACCTAACACTAGCTTACCCGCGAAATCGGTTAAGTATTACCGATTCCAATTGTATTTCAAAATAAAAAATAATTAAGTAGTCAATAGCACTCAGGGATACTTTTTAAGAATTTTCAAAATCGGATCAGTAGTACCGGAGATTACCCCGAACACTAAACTCACAATTTTACCTCTGTATACTCGTATATAGAGGTAAAATTAGGTATTATTATCTTATCTTGCTTCTTACTAATATTATAAATGTGAAAGTTTGTGAGGATGGATGGATGTTTGTTACTCTTTCACGCAAAAACTACTGAACGTATCTGAATGAAATTTGGCACAGAGATAGATTATAGTCTGGAATAGCACATAGGCTACTTTTTATCCCGGTAAAATGTATGGTTCCCTTGGGATAGCGGGCGAAGCCGCTGGCGGAAAGCTAGTTATTATATATTTTGTATACCGCGTAAGTGGTTTGATTGAATTGAATTAACTGTGAATACCACCTTTTAAGGGATCAGGAATTATGAATAGGTAATATTATAAAATAGACATAGTATAATCCACCTGTCCAGATTACTACCATCGTAATGCGATTACAAAATAATTGCCAATTGATCGCTTGAAGGACGACGTAATAATGACCAATCAAAATTTAGTAGTCACGTTGAAAAAACTATGAGGTACCGTTTAGATCACAGTACTTACGATTGCGTGCAGTCGTTAACCTAGATAATGGCGATGATACAGAATCCCTTTATTTTAGCAATTACTTATATTTATTTGAGCTGAACGGCCTAATCTAATACTCTTTGTTGGCAGCAAACATCACTTATAGCGCTCATATTAAGATAGACTATCAGGGAAATAAACATGGATGTATCGCTATAATATACATTATATTGTTATCGTAACTTTTTAATAGGTACCTACATACGCATAATCTTAACATACAAACTTCTATGTAATATCTGAGCATAATTTTACGGTGAAGGTAAATTGAGACTTAAACTAGTTATGAGTTCGGCGAATAATGAAACTTTAGGTACCGAACATTTAATTGGGTAGTACCCATTTAGGAGAAATAGTTGGCTCCGGGTCTTCATACCATTAAAAACAATAGCGGTTGGATTTACAATGTAATGTAACTTTAGGGTTGTAGAGGCACTTTTAAAGTCCGGATGCACGTAAACAGTTTTTCCTCCTTCATTGTCAGTTTTATGTGCAGAGCCTTACCAGGTACTACTTACCTTTTGTTTAAAAATTCACGCCGTCTTTGAATTTACGCCCCAGGATTAGTTCGTGGCCTTCCAATGTAGTAAGAATTTACGTTGCCAGTTAAAATAAAGCTCAAACAAAAATCGTCGGTATTATTGCTTCCAAATTACAGTTTAGCGTCTACACCCGCCATTTCTGCCAAATTTCTTTACTCAAATTATTCAGTTTACTCGGGACGCTCTTTTTTACTAGGTCGCCACCCCATTATGATTTCAATCCATCGCTCATTGTCTGAATTTTTATTATTCTCTGTTGCATATTTACTTATTAAAATAAGCTGTTGTACAAAAGAATTGATTGTAATGCAAAACTAATTGCTTGAAGAACCCTCAGGCAGACATCGCAAAGAAAAGGATGGTCCTATTGTAAAGGAATGTTGGAATCCAAGATAACGATCAAGTTTCCACTTAATTAAATTATTCAATTATTGAGCTACAATCTGCGAAGTAAATACATTCGCAAATCGAATTACTAAAGACCAATAGTTGCATAATGAAATTGAAACAATCCAGGAAAACAATGCTTTGTGTTTTTATAATTAAAATACATTGAAGTATTTTGAATTACCAATTCCGTTTTCCGTTTCTTTTTTTGTTTTCACTGTTGGGAATTATGAAAATAAACTGATGAGTTTACATTAATTTGTATGTTGAAACTCTTTAAAAATATAATATTAGTAGGTACAGTCAGCAACGAAAGTCGATGTACACAAACAATGTTTAAAAACATCAATGTACTAAAACTATTCATTAGATTTTGACAAAAGTAAATCATATAATTGTACTCTAATAAGAGAACTTGTACTACCTTCTAGGGTCAGAAAATACTGAATATTAAAGCTGTTTAAGCATTTTGAAGATTTCATTGTGTTCAGCGACTTTCGTTGCTGACTGTACTTAGTTAACACAAAAAACAAACGAATAATATGAGCAATTCGTAACTGTTTAAGATAGGTTCTTGTAGATAATGACAGATATTTAGCTTAAACCAACTTCATAAAATGATTTAAAAAATATATCTAATAGACATAATTGCACAAATGTACACTGTATTCGTAATTATAATTTACATACATCTCACCAGTGGATAGCCTACTGTATGTAGGTAGATAGCGTATTCTACGAAATAAATCAACCTTAACTAAAAGATGCTTATTGATTGCAACACCTCCATAAAAAAAAACACGAAGTAATTATGAAAAGTATGAACATAACAATAAAATGATTTCAATCTTGAAGCCGGTCCGTTTCGGGGCAACAAATTAATATTTAAATTGGTGTTTTAAACGGCATTAAGCTGCGCTGCGTTTTATTTCCCCGTTTATGTGCACTTAACGCGTCTATTGGGGTACCATAAAATATGTATAGTCTGTCTGGCCTTCTATCTTAACTGCTGCCTGTCAGCTAACTCTACATCATTATTTGTACAAGTGCTGTAATAACCTCAAACAGAATGAGTTTTCATTAGTCTAGCCGACTGAAATCGGTAACCTTTGTTGAGCAGTATCAACAGAGTGATAACATCAAAGTAATAATAATAATTTGTATTATTATTGTAAGATATAATAATTATGTACCCTGTATGTAGGAATAATAATTGTATTTGACAGCAATAACTGTACACTTTTTTTTAAAACGTTTATAGACACGAAACGTTCTCACAAACACCCATATCCGAAAGAATTGTATGTAGGCCATAAAAATATTGTGCCGGGCGAGCCCGCGATTTTTAGTACAGTTCAGTTAAATTCATTAAGTACTTAATACCTAAATAGTATCAACTAAGGTTAGATAAGAGTACTGTAAGTATTTAAGAATTCAAGGTTAGGTAATTATCGCTGATGCTAGAGCCGTTTATTTGCGCATTAGTCCTCCAATTCTTTCTACTCCATGTCATCCAATTTAGATACGGAGTGATATCCAGTTACCTCTGACAAGACATTGAATTTTTATGTGACTTCACAATTTCAGATGATTATCTTTCCGCACCGACCCGAGTTCCGTGAATATATGGTCCGTGAGTTTTATGGACACAGTTACTTCTCTAGCTGAATCACCCCTTTTGTCATATGTATAAAGAACATCTATATAAATTGAACAAAACTTTATACGATGAAAATGATGTATAATCGTACGATTGCCAAAAAAGTTTACGTAAACTTATTCATTCCGGTAAGTGAAAAATCGATATTTAGAATAGGCCGCCTCATTACTTCACGAAGTGGAATTAAGAGACGATTAACATAATTATTTAATTTGCAGCGTTTAAGCCACGGCCGCTTGTTAAATTCGCCCGCATAAAGTCATTAGGCTCTTGTAAAGTAAACTTACACGCACACAATAATTACACACCATTACACCTGTATCCCCCGAAGGGTTAGGCACATGTGTACTAATATTTTTTTTATTTAACCGGTATTATGTATGGACGTTAGAAGGAAGCGATCCTGTTGCTACAAACCGGCACAAGTTCCCAGTTCCCTGCTACTTGATCTGAGAATCAAATTTAAGATCACACGAATAGCAGCCGTAATTTGCGCGAGCCGCGACCCCTATAACCGACGATAACGTTATCATATTTGTTATATTTTTTTATTTTAAAGCTTCTAAATTGACCGTAAGAAAGTAATTAGGCACTTTTTAAATGAAACTGACAATTCTTGATCGAACGTTTCTACGGAGCGCTATCGCTATGTATTTCTATAAAAAGCTCATCCGTCTTTTCAAAGCTTTTGCACGTTTGTAACACAAGAAAATAGTCTTTACAATTCTACGTACAAAGAAATGAATCAACACCACGAATAACCTTATTCCTACTCACTGTTTATACAGATTTATTTCCAAATGGATTTCTATTTGTCAAAAGGACACATTGGAAGCATCTATGTCGGTATATAACAATACCCGTGGGGAAAACAAAAACAAAGTTACCTACATTATATATCTCTATGCAAATGATTTCCCATTTTCAAATAAAAGTTGTACTGTTTGTACGTACGTTACAATAACTCGCCGGACGCCGGGAACCCTTTTGTCTCGCGCCCGCCAAATGAAACGAAAAGCAGTACCGACTCATATTTATGTAGGGGTGTAACGTAACCTAAACCAGATAATGATCTTGGGAAAAGAACATTGCAAAATCCGAATGTTCATCCTTGTTTCTAAAGGCGGTTAGGAATGACGCAGCATTTGAATGTATCCATTAGTATTTCTCTGCATCACCATTGATTCTTGCCTGACGGGCTAAATGACTCATTCTGTTTGAGTTTGTATGTTTGGGACACAGTGTAAGGACATTATGACGCAGGCAGTCGTTAAGAAAGGATTAGTTTTGAAAAATTAGATTATATTTTTATCCTTAGCAATTATGAGATTCATCGACAGCGGACTTTTTAGCCGGATTATACGGATATTACTTAAAAACTTAAGAGAATTTATACAGTTATCATCCTCCCATAGTTGCAAAAGCTGTTTTATACACGGTGTTACAATATGATAAAACAATTCAATGCGTATATTAAGTTACATAATCTTTATGTTAAATTTTATCAAACATAAATGACCCGCATAAATTCATGTAGACAGCATAATCTCTACCCTCGGCATGCCACTTGGTAATGAGATAAAATGCTAATGCAATATACACGTATAAATCCACGCTTTACTAACGTTTATTCTATCGTATACATGTACCTATAGAAAATACAAGCGACGAACAAACATAATTTATATTTATTTTCTATAGGTACATGTAGCAACCGATTAAGATAAAAATAAAGGTTTCTGCTAATTTGACGACGTCTGTAGTCTAGTGGTTCGAGTACCGGACTGCTGATCACGAGGTCGTGGGTTCGATTCCCACAAGACACAAACATTTATGTGATGAACTTAGGTGTTTGTGTTTGTCTGGGTGTTTCTTATATATTATAAGTATGTATTTACAAAAAAAAAGTATATAAGTATTATATCCATTGTCTAGTACCCATAGTACAAGCTCTGCTTAGTTTGGGACTAGATGGTGCTGTGTAAAAATGTCCCAGGATATTTATTATTTATTTTATTTATTATTTTATTTTGAACAGAATAAAATCCTTACTAATGTCTCGCTTCGTCTGTCGCGCTTTCACGCCAAAACTACTGAACCGATTTAAATAAAATTTGGTACACAGATAGTCTAGCGCCTGAGAAAGGACATTTTAATGCGAAAAAGGGCTGTAAGGGGTTAAATAGGGGATGAAACTTATAAGAAATACCCACACCACGCGGGCGAAGCCGCTGGTGGAAAGCTAGTAGGTATACAATAAAACTCTTTAAACAAAAATTTTGACGCTTACCAATAGACTTGCCTTGTACTTAAAGTGAACATTCATACCGATACATTGTTTTACAACTTTTCCTTTTGAAGCAAAGCAATAAATAACGACCCACGTTTCACATTTCTTTGAAAATTACACACCGTGTTTACAATTACATTCATTTCGAGTATATATTTTGCGGCCCTCGTGGTCACGGGAGTAAAATTAATTAAATAATGTGTGTTAACATTCAGTAATCTACAATGTTAATTACATTTTCAGGAATATGTAATAATTACACGAGCACGGATCTAAATTACCTACGAGTATTACATATTTACTTTAACAGAACACTTGCTAAACTCTAATTGATTTTTATACTTAGTCAGATAAATTGACAAATAATAAAGATACCCAAACCTATTTTACGCCGCATTGCCTGCGTACCAGCTTCTCCGAAAGATTTAAAAAGAAAAATCTTTCATAGCAACTTTGTCCAAAAATTGACACAACTAAAATTATAAGCCATATCTATCGAGGTGATTATCTTTACACATACGTCAATTGATTTGTATTTAAGTACATACATGTTGTACAACCCCGCATTCAAATGAAGAGAAACAAATATAAATAGTTACTTTTGCACTTTGGCATTCCCATAGTCCTAACGAGGTCCTGGAGGGCCTCTCTATCTTAATGTATCTCGACGAAGTTAGTTGAATAGAGACATCAGTAGGGGCAGGATGACGTAACAGTTTCATTTTTGTATTTACCTACTTAGATTTCTTCCTTTGAATTTGTCCTAAAGGCACGTCCTTCTTAAATAAATAAAAAATTGGTACGTACTTAGTAATATCCATAACTAAAGATCTCCTTCCACACAAACTTGCTACATTTACAAACAAACAATCATGAGCGATGATACTTGGTGTTTGCACTAAATTGTTATCGAAACAAGGACTTCGATCGGTATGTTCGCAAACAAATTCGGGCCCGCCCATTCGCTGCTTGTCTTTCTAAATCTAAATAATGGCTGTCTCTCGCAGACTGCGGGTCGTATCACATTCTATTGAACAAATTTCATCCAAGGAGATTATCTTCAATGACAACAAATTACACAGTGTTGTCAAACTAACAAAACAAACGTTAAATATGATCTCAAGTATCCTCCTTAGCTGTACATTTGATAACGACTAACGACGATGAAACCAAGTTATTATAATAACTTTACGACTGTTAGAATTTCAAACTAATGTTATGTATAATATTATATACTACATACCAGTGCTACTCAGTTATATAAAGTTGGTAAGTGCTCATGGCCCGCCCTCAAGTTGAATGCAAAAGTGCCGAGGGTTTTCGTTAGACTACCAAAGTTGGGAAAATGAGTAAGTACCTACTATTTGTCTCATTGTCAGATTTTGAAACAAAAATGTAGGAATAAAATTTAAGTCACTAACCTTTGGTCCAGGTCGATCGGTTATTTTACGACGATGATACAAAAAACTAAAAGGATCATGTAGTTATTTTTTTTTAATTGAAGTAGGTACGTAACCATACTTTGTATGCTAATTTCATGCTAATTACTTAAAAGCCAGTTAAAGAATTTTAATAGTTTTCAGCGACCCAGCTCCAAAACTGCAACATAAAAGCAATGTGGGAATGTTTGCGAGCGATAAAATTTTAATGTCCGTCGCTTTTTCCACACTATGTAGATTTTATTGACCGAAACGTTGAGAGTAATAAATGTTTCGTTTAACACGATAAATCATAGTAAGGCCTCGCCAATAAACTGGGCGCAATCTCGCTGAGCAAATCTCGAGGGCACTTCACTCGTTTTTGTCAAATCAAGAGCAATGCCCTTTCCATTTTACGCTCGACACATTCATGACATTTTTGCGTCTTTGTTCTTTTTTTAAAATACATTGCTCAAAGTTTAATTCTAGTACCTTTCAGTTTGTATTTTTTTATGGAAATGTAATAAATAAAGCAAGTCACTCTTGCTTGCTGTGCAACACACTGTCTGAATAGTTTCTTATGGCAGCAGTGTCCTCTATTAATCATTCAAATGGAACCATGTGAACTTTGAATAATTTCAATCACATTTATACTCGAATGTACACCACCTTCAATAGTTCACTTTGAAAGGAATTCTATCAGTGTTCAGTGTGAGGCATTTCACTGTAAGCGCGATATATGAAATTCCTAGCCTTTGACAGCCTTTCAGAATTTCCAAGTCTTTCACAAAATCATTCAACATTTGCAGTCCTAGGATATTTGTTTCTAAGTTTTTTTTTCAAAGGGTTTCTCTTAAGCCTTAAACACTAGAGATAGAAAAAAGAAATTTAGTTAGTGTTAGTGATTTATAAACAAGTTAATAGTAATTATACTACTACAGAAAAAAATACAAGGGTGGATATTGTTTACATATTGAAATAGTTAAACTAATATGTTCATAGAAATAATAATAATAATTTATTCTATTAGTATGCAAGGCATTTTTTTTTAAATTTTTTCTTAGGTAACATAACGAACAAAATTCCTTTTATACGGTTTCCGTTATGCAAATAATAACTTACTTTTAACTCGACTTAAATTCACCAATTCAATCTTTGTAACAAATATAAAAACGTTATTACATTACATTATGTCTCTGTTTAAAGGAGATGCCTCGTAAAAAATATTTTACTGCGCCGAGAAACTCATTTTGAATTAATTCGATAATACGCACCAATTTATTCCTCGTCGGGTTTTTCATGCGGCTTTGTCAGGATTTATTATTATTTTTAAACTGCTTTTATGAAGTGTATTAATCTTATACATTCATTAAAGAAATCGGGACCCTCTAGAGGGGTTGAAACAATTGTTTTTCTATTGTGGCAGCTAACAGAGTAGTATAACAGGTACCTAAAATAATTTTGTTTTTATTATAAAGGTACGTGTAGAAACGTATAGTATAGTTGAACACTGGTACCCAAGGTAAGATTAAACTTGTGTTTTTAACTTGAAATGTTCTATTAATACAAAGTACAACTAATGTGAGTTTTATAATATATAATAACTTCATAGTCAAGCTGTTTGCAACAATAATTTTAAAGCGATGCAATGATGAAAATCTGATATTATCCCATGAACTCTACGCTCTCGTCTAATTAGTGGTAGGCAATATCAATTATTTGATGGATTACATTCGTGTTTGTCCACTACCAATCAATATTAATACAATATTAATTGGAAAGTGTGAACTAAGCCGATAGATCAATAAAGCGCACATGATATAGAACATATTTTCTTTTATTTGTATGTGTTACTGGAAATAGTCCGTAGTAACTGGAAACCAGTGCAGTTCCAATCGTTCGGCTTTGGTATTTGCTTTTGCTCGCCTGCGCCACGAATGCCTCAGGCAGATGTAGTATATGACAGACTAAAAATAGACAGTGCAGTCCTACAGCTTGTTTACGGAGAAAGACTATACTCACCGTTGCATTCTTTATAGAATAAAGTGAACCTTTGACTGCCTCATTAGTAGAAGCGTAGTAGCCGCACTTGGGACGACTACGTCCTCAGTTCGACTACTACGCTTGAGTGGATTTCCAGGGTTTGATTCCCAGGTGGAGCTAATGATTTTTCTATGAATTTCTCAGTTACAGCCAGCCAGCCAGTTCTATACCAGCGGCAACGAACTGTAGGTGTACCAATGTACGTCTCTGCAAAACCCTTCGAGGAGTACAGGCGGGATGATACGCTATGTTATGTTATGTAAAGTGAAGACACTGGATCGCTACGAATGTATCTGTAACAAATTAGTATGGTAATGCTTCCGAACATTCGATAACACTGTATTTAACGACCGATGCCATAACGATTCTTAAAAACAGTGTCTCAGTTATACCGAAGTCTCAGTTCTCAGTACTCAGTTAACAGAGATACCGATTACAAACAGAAAATTGCTGTATCGAAAATATAATTAACGCCCTAACAATATTAAGTAAGTATATCTACGTATAATAATAAGTAATCCCTCTTATAATGCTCTCAGTATGCCCAGCAGTGGGAGAGTTAAAAGATTGATGATGATGATGATATCTACGTAGAATGCATATTTATCAAACTACCCACTAAAAAAATATGAACCAAGACTTTCTATTTTTTCAACTACAACGTCTTTGAGGCAATAAAAATAATAGCACATAACATTATGGTATGGTATGTGAACGTGTACCATCTAGCCAAAATACTCGGCTTGTCCCCCGTGTCACTTGTCCGATTATGATTAAGATTTGTGCTGTCGCGAAAACACGGAAATGACAAATGTTTGGTATGTGACGTGAGAACACGTACGCGTGTTTAGTTCTGTAAAGAATAGCTGAAACATATGTAAAAAATACTACTTATAGTACGGGCATTAGTACAATTCATGTTTCTTTTTTTTAATGATTTGTGTCGGCAAACGGGCAGACGAGCCATCTACAATACCAGAGATGTTGCTGATGCGTTGCTGAACCCTAAAAACTCCAACTGACTGCAAAGCAATCGCGAGAGGAACTGGTTCTTACGCACAAAAGTCGGAATAAAAGAAAGTTGCTTTACGACAGACACCGACATAAGGGTGGTCGCTAGCTGGTCCTACCACAGAGCAAATTAGATCTTTTCTCGCTTCTTAGTAGCTAGATGCCGATCCTGTAAAATGTTAAGATTTTTAAGTTTTACTAAAAGTACCTACTTGAGAAGAAATATAGTGCCGTAAAGTTAAATTAATGAATACCATCGGAAACTAAACTTTAATTATTTTAATAACCTAAGTAAGGTCTTGAATGTTCGTGCCCTGCCATATATTATACACGAGGCGTACAGTACGCGAGACCCATAATAAATCGGGAGGAATACTGATAGCTAATTAGTTCTCGCACTGCGGTAAAGGTAAGAACTTCATACGATGGGATAGTCTTCATATCTATAAAACAATAATAGGTAAGTATAAAAAACCCAGTTCCTCAAGTAACCGCGAGAGGTCCTATAGATTTTCCATACCAGCTAAAAAAGCTAAAGGGGTAATATGGCCTCGTTTGTATATTTTTTTAAATCACCATGTAAATTTTGAGCACGATGCGATGCCGTACACCGTACTTTTACTTGAACGTAGGGGCTGTTCTGGCATTATAAAGGCTTTTCGTATGCTGAAAAGTCAGCTGCACCTGCAGCCTCTTGAACGAGTTTCATATTATGATTAATCAAAAGTGGCCTTTTTAGCCCCCCAGGTCGTATAAAATATCGCCGTGTTAGATATGCAAATCGATCGGTCATCGTTTAAATATTAACCCCACCGGCAGGCACGGGTAGCTGTTATTGCGAACACTGTAACATCATGAGTGGTATCAACCTCATTTTTTATTCATTCGGACCGTTAAGGATTTGGTAAAATTGTTTTATTTACGCATTCCATTCGAGTTGATTTACTTAATGTTGAGATATACGTGACGACCGAGAGTTTCTACATATATGTGTGTCTTTCCAACGTGATAGGGAAGTTTGTTTGTTACATTTATTTCATTATTTTGATTTTGACTTAATAAATATCTAAAATATGTCTTAATAATTTCTAAATAAAACATACATTTTACTGCATAAGTGTTATTTACAATTCCGTCGAGCTGACGACAACGCAACGGAAACTTACGGTCGCGCACTGCGGACGCCTCTAGTAAAAATGTCGTAGCAAAGTAATGTGCTACGGCGTAGCAGCCGTAGATCTTCGCTACGCCTCAGGCTACGCGAAGCTATAAGCACACTCGACGAGCTGTATTACATAGATAATTATTATTATTAATTTATTGAAATAATTTGATCTGCCAGAATAAAAAAATAATCCAATTGAATTTCATTTCCTGCACATAAATAATAAATGTAGTCATAGTGTTATTGTCATGTACTAATGCAAGATGACCCGACAAGTTTCTCATGAATTTATAAAAAAAACTATGTTACATACAGTACCTACGTGTATGTGGCATTTAGAATTCCCTCGGCGCTCAGGTTAATATTTGGATCATTGTATCCAACAACATAAATAACGGTTGCCGTAATATTGGGTCAATTTGCATCTACTAACGACCAGAGCAATAGCTCGTGGAAGTTTAGGCTTGGGAATCTCTCTAGTAAATTTAACAACAGGTTGTCAGAACACGAATCTGAAAATGTTTACGAGAGCTGTCCAAACTAACGGATGTAGTCAAAAGTTACTGTGGCACCTAGTACTTAGTAGTTTTCATTTGTTTAACGGCATTAACGAAGATTGTTTGTTGGTTTGGTAGTAGTGGGAAAGTGTTAAGTTTTGGGTTCGATTCCCAGATTAAGCGCTATTGGTGTTTGCATTCGTTCCCGGTTAAAGAGAATACGATGACCCCCTATTAAATAAAAAAGTAATAAAGTAACAAACGAAACAAATCTAGAACTTCTCGAACAATGGCCGATAAAAGTGTAAGCCAAAGAATAGCCAGACACTCCTGAAACAGTTCATAGTATCGTATACTATATAAAACCCTGTATATCACAGACATATAAAATATATCAGGTAAGTGTATATATATAGCACACCTCATCCAATCAAAGTTGAAATGTTCTATAAGTTATAGTCGTAATTTTTTATGTTACTTTTATCTTATCTGAGAGTTAATTAATCATGTTGTTTTTCTAGGGCGGCTTGTGGACCTGGCATTGATTTTGGGCTGATAAACAAACTTTGATTTCATGACAAAGACATGAGAAAGATATATATTACGTCACAAACTCACAAGCATAGGCTGAATTCTACGAAACAGAATAATTTCAAAGCCACACTGCAAAACAATTCTAAACTCAAATTGAGTTCTAAACCTCAGAAGAACTAACACGAGGTTTAATATAATCTCTTTGTTGTGGTGTAGAGAATATAATATCTATTTTGTATTAAATAACCATCTAGTCCTTGAGAACTATACTCCTTGTTAATTTGATTTGTTGTATGCTTTTATAAACATGTTAAAATGTTTATTTAATAATCCTTGACTACAGATATTTTCGATTATTGCTCACTGTAGTGATATTACTGTATTTTTTTAATCTACATTCTTCTAGATAACTTGCAAATAACTTCTCTCTTATTTTCATTTTAAAATAGGTTTCCTACAAATATGTCAACATATTATGCTTGTTACCCGTGCAAGACGTTTCGAAACGGTCAAAGATGCTTTAGGATTAGTATTCTTTCTATGTTCAACAAAGAAAATCTAATTTTCTTCAGTGTAGAAACCCGGGTCGGCTTTGCTTTGACGGTAATGCTCTTAAAATATATAAAAACATTTTCGTATTAACTAAAACAGATTAGTAGTAGACGACTATTCAAATACCAATGTTCAACAGAACTAAAAAGTGCATCATAACACTTGATTTAGAACATGATGTTATATCTTTAATGAAACACACGGTCTGTCGTTTTAGATCCTATGTAATAATTTATTTATTTATAGACAAGAACTTCGGGCTGCAATTGAGAAATAGATTATAGATTATTAGATATTTTTAATGTGTTGGGTTTTTCTGTTAGAACAGAAAAACCCAACACATTAAAAATATCTAAATTCAAACAAAAAATCAAATCTGTCCTCTTTATAATGTAATATAAGTTTACATAGGCGAAAAGCATTTGAAGGATTTGAAACAATAATTTGCAACAAAAATGTAAATACATGATTTACTCTAATATTGGAGCTTGAACATTTTATATTCATTTTTATTTCGTTTCAATATAATTCATTGTTCGTTTTAAATCGTTAACGTTTTAAATCATGTTTAATTTAAAACGTTCAACTGTTTACTTTACAGCATGATTATTAGAAATAATTTTAGGAAACCATGTTAGAAGCTGTGTGCTTCATAAATACCAGTGAATGGAAATTGAAATCGTCATTCCTGGAATAGACGGCACATCTGCGTTGTGGGAAGTTATCGCACAAATGTGATACGGCGCCCTCACACATGAGGTATTTTCGCAATTTGCGAGAAATGTTCTGATTTCAAATCTGCATTAATTAGTGTTCATTAATGCCGATGTAGTTAACATTATATTATAGCATCGTTTTGGATCCGCTTCACATAATCTATGCCTATCTGATAATACTGACTAATTGCAAAATCTCTAACAATAAGCCTAATTGGAATTATATTCCAAATCCTATCCTAATCCTGGCCCAGCCGAGCCGCAATCTTTAGTTCGGATCGACAAACGAATAGAACGAAAAAGTATGGAAAATGACATTAGTGACAGGCGACAGACAGCCCGATTTGTAGAGACTTTATGTCATTTTCATACATTTTGTTTCTATTCGTTCGTCGATCCAAACTATAGATTGAAACTTGGCTAGACCCGCAGGCTTCTTTTAAACCCGACAAGAAAATTTGTAATTTGAACATTTGAACATTTTGGCCCTGTGAAAGTTTCCACAGCAAGCAAAATATTAGTTTTGGTAAGCCTGCTGGGACTAATACTGAAGCTTAATTAAAGTTTGCTACGCAAACCGGAGGTGGCAATGGTTTTGCTGGTATTATTAAATAAATAAAAAGTGCTGCAATTTCATTTCGTCACGATGTAATCCGCTCAATGAAAGGAATAATTTGATTGCTTTTTATTGCCGCAATCGCTGAGCAATGTAGTTTTTGCCTGTGGGTCAAGGGTTCAACACCCGCAAGCAAAAATATTTATATCACCTATCCTACATGTGAGATATATCCTTGTCAGCGCACAGCGCAACTGCGACAAAAGAGGAAGATCACATCACAGTCATTTATATAACAGATGATTAAAAAAAAGTATAATTATATAGATATAACAGAGTAGATTTACGTAAATTGAAATTACCTTACTAATATGAATTACTTATTAGAAGCAGATGTTTTTGAAGCTTTCCGAAACATTAAATAAAAATATTCGTTGTTCTTGAACCGCAGCTATAACATTAATTCGTTTCAAAATTACCCTGCTAAATAAATAACTTCGAAATATAACTCTCTGACCCTTGACCCAGCCCCTGAAAAATATAATTTATTACAGGTTGAATTACCCAATTATGAGTCGGACTTTAATTACTCAAATTTGAACGAGTACTCTTAACAAAAAAATGTTTCCTGTTCCTTATATACTTTCTAGTGTACACGTTGTCGTCAATTTGCTTTCAGTAAAATTTACATAAAATGTAAGCACCGATCCAATTGTGGTCGGAGTGTGTGGGGCTGCGGGTCCCGCACACGTATGTAGCATAAATTAACATAAAGCTAGAGGATTCGGGGTAGCAAAAAGGGGTTCAAGCAGTCAACGGGTTTTATGGTTTAGTTAACGCCATTTATATCACGCTGTTACACAATTACATTTCAAATAATTCTTACATATGCGATTTTTAAAGGCTTTAGGAGTTTTACGGTAACTGCTTATAATAAAATAACTGCAAAAAGAAGCAGGTCATGTTACAAATAAAACACTATTAGCAATGATCACACAAAGATTCGTTTGATGATATGATGAACTTCACACAACGACTAGAGGCAAAATGTCTAAGGGCTTGTTTTTTAGATAGCCGCTAACTACCGAATCCGAAAAAATGAAACAAAATTTTATGAAATTATCTGCCATATAATTTAATGGGAACTTAGTGTGAGATGGTGAAACGTGCTCTTAGCATACCTTTTATACACTGTGATGTATGTAAATAGAAGATAGTCGTGAAAAACTAATCAGTTTCTGTACCTACTAAGTACCCCTTTGCACTTTTGCACAATAACAGATGCATATACATCAATTCATTCAATAGCCACTATTAAATGAGGCACAGCCGGACAAACCTACAAATCCTACAATGACATTCGATTTCTGTTTCAGAATTGCAGGAAGAAAGGAAATCGCCACGTAATAATGGAATAGCATTTTTGTTTTCCCAGATTTTCACCGCATACCGGTGGTCCATTATGCAAAGCAGACCCCGACAATAGAACGGAAAACAATCAGATGATAAGAAGAAAACAGAATAATTGAAGTTAATTAAAATCACAATAGAAAGTTATATCAACAAACAATCTGAATACTGTACAGCGTATAATCCACAATATTCTATATAGTGAAACCTATGTTCCACATTTGATTATTTAGTGAGGGCGGAATACATATATCCGACTATGCTCTAAATAATAGACTATCTGAAAATTACTTTATATTATTTTTTATGTAGGTACTGTTCTTTTAATCATGGCTTTCTCGCTGCTAAAATAAACTCACTAGCTCAGTTGTGCAAAATGATATTCACGTTTCTGTTTAGGTTGATCGAAATTCGACAAACAAAACAACTCGGTATGATAGCATAATGCTACTGTACCACACTATCGTTTAGGTACTAACTACATAATAACACGTTGAATTGGGGCACCGCAATTACGCACACGGTAGTTATGCAATGCCTTAATTCGATGATGAACACTCATGGTAGATACACGGATACTTTTCTGCCAGAGAGGTTAATACAAAATGTTTTGTTTACGACTAATAATTTAATCAGGAACAATAATTACAATCCTACTCCTACTAATATTATAAATGTGAAAGTTTGGATGGATGGATGGATGTTTGTTACACTTTCACGCAAAAATTTATGAACGGATCTGGATGAAATTTGGCACAGAGATAGATTATAGTCTGGAATAGCACAAAGGCTTTTTATCCCCGTAAAATGTACTGTATCCATGGGATAATTTGTTTTAGGAAGATGACAATTACATCGTCAACATAGAATAATTTATAAGAAATACAAACCACACGGGTGAAGCCGCTGGCGAAAAGCTAGTAGTAAAATAATTACTTGAATTAATTACTTGAAAAAGAAAAAGTTTGAAAAGAAAGTAAATATGTATATTAAGGATGAATTATAATTTATTTACTCTGCACATACAAACAATTTACCAGCCTCCACATAACATAGAACTTCATCTAAAAATATCTCTGTTTTTTAAATTGTCTGTCTACGTAAGAGGATTTACCGTCGTAGTCTCTCGTACTAAATTGTAATATCCGTGGTCGGATTATTTCGTATCCGCAGATCGGATACATCTGATCCGAGGATTTGCGGATGCGGTGCTTTAAGCGATCTAGCACATCACTGTTTTATTTTATGCCTCATAATAACGGAATGATTCGACTACGTGGACTAAAGTATAAATTCATTATTTGGGGACAGTTATATAGTACATATTTCATCATTATGAAATTAATCCCTACAGATAGTTATAACGGGACTGGGTGGTGTGAATGTGTATTTTTTACATAAAAAAAGTTATCTACTCATACATATTATAAAATTGTAACAGGCCGACATCTGTGAATTAGGATTATTAGAGCAATACAATAGTTTTTAGATTTTTTGTCTGTCTGTACGTTTGTACTCGCATCACGCAAAAACTACTGCATGGTATTGTATGCAGTTTTCACCGATGTATTGCTAGAGGTCTAAGTTTAAATATAAGGCTCCGTAAAAAATAAAATAATAGTACCCGGAGGACCGAGGGCGGGTCGCTAGTCTTCAATAAATCTGAAATTCTGTAAATGCAATATTGATGAAAAGCCATTGTTCTTAAGAGCCTTAATTGTTATATTACCTATATACGCACGTTAATAAATTAAAAATACTTAATTGAATTAATATTAAAAGACAAAGTACAAACACAAGTGCTGTTACGCCATTCCTCTAGAGAGGATACAAGTTTCTTTGGCGTCACGCGATTTCGGTCACGCGACCAATACGCCCCTTAAATGAAACGATCCTTTGTTCTATATAATAATCAACTGAAGTGGATCATTCGAAAATTGAAAACAATTAACTGAACACGGTATTTTCAAGGAGTCTGCGCCGAAGTGTGTTTTTGGATATTTTTTGATATACGTATAACGTTTTGTTTGCACCCAAAATATAAATCCACTTCTTTCCTTATACCGTCTTCAGTCCAATCTTTTTTCATACTACCACTTTTATTTATTTAATTATGGTTTTTCTAATATAAGTATAGATGTGCTACCTACTGTAGCCACAAACTGTATGATAATTATATCAATACCTACTTTTTATTTGTACCTTACGTACCTTATTTGACAAATCAAATCAAATCAAATCATTTATTTGCTTACTAAGTGTACAAATAGGTCTTATTACTCAATAGTGGTGCTTAGAACTTAGAACTACATACCATGAATGTAAAATATTTCTGTTAATACAGTAAATTAACCCAATATGAAAGTTCAGCTTTATGTTCATAAGGATTCCTCTATTTCTGTCGTCGCTGCAAAGTAATAAAAATAATATAAGGATTCTGGATTATGGAATAAACTTGGCGAAGTCCCCGGGGGCATCGAGGCGGGGTGCACATACTTTATGTCCTATAGGTACAGTGGTCGTTTTTATATGCGAGTATTTTTCGACTAAGTAGTTGATTTTATTATTAGATTGACAACGCATTATCTGTAACCGCGTTGGTGTATACGAACAGCTGTATCTACGAACAGCTGTACTATATTTCTAATATCTAGAAGGAAGGATGCCTAACGCGACGTAAAACTTATTCATATGACTAGAACTTACACCAATAATTGTTTGGGATCTGCTGTTCATACACTAGAGATTTGCGATTGTAAATGCGGCCAGGACCAGACATCATAGACACGTACATGTGAACATCATAGACACGTACATAAGTACATGTGAAGTCTTGATAAAGGGCAATGATTTTGTTTTACGGAAAAAAAATTGTCGCCATTCTGTACCGGGCTGTCGGTCGGGCTTTCCGGGAACGCCACTTTAGTATAATTAGGGGTGAAGCTATTGTTAAAGAAGAATTATTTTTTATTTAGAGCCTATTTTACCCACTCTAGATACTGGATAGCCGCTAATCGCCGGATAAATTAAAAAATCCTACAAAATTTGTATGAAATTATCTACCAAGTTAACTTAAAGTTAGTTATTTTTAAGGAAGGAATTTTTAAAAAGGATTCTTAGCATGGAAAATGCTTAAAAAAATGTAAAAAGATAGTTAAACTTAGTTGTTACTTAATTTAAGGGGAACTTACTGTGACATAGTGAAACAGGCCCTTAATATCGTACATTCCAAATAAAAATACTTCTAAATTAAAAAATATTCATCCCTTAACTTTTTACTTATACTCTACTCTAAATAAAAAGTTATGGTTAGAATGTTATGCCCTATTTCTCATAACATTGTGATAACAATTCCTGGAAACGTTTCTTGAATCTACACTCAGTGTGCCATTATAACGTTTATTATGTCTTTGTATAACTTAGTAATAGTTTTTCTATGAAGTAGGTAACATATATTATCATGTTCAACATGGAAAGTTCCACTAGTATCATGCTCATTTTACTTTCATACTTTATTATGTTTCTTTGTATTTCGTACCTACTGTACTTAAAACCTACATAGTCCATGATTATATTCGGTATGATTCTCTTCTGCAAAGCCTCCGCCCTCCTTGCATGTTAAAAAAGATTGTAAGGTTCAATAAAACATGAATTCACATTGTTGATTATAGGTAAGTATCTAAATCTACTCATGCCACGACTGCCTCGTTGGTCTAGTGGTTCCAAGCGCGGCTGCTACGCTAGAGGGTTTGAATCCCGGGTCGAGCAAAGCGTTGTTGGGTTTTTCCGTGAAAATCCAATAGCAGCTCGGAGTCTGGATTTGTGCCCGGTTGATGGCAATAGGCTCGCCCCCTATTACATGGGACTACTACAAACTAGCAGTGTGGGTGTACACTGGTACGCTTCTGCCTACTCCTTCGGGGAATACAGGCGTGATGGTATGTATGTAAATTACTCAGAAATGTCTAAGGTACATTTCTGACCACAAACCCTTTCAATGTGTATTATGTGTAGGTGTAGATAGCTATATCGTAATTATTCGTAAAGGAATAAAGAAATAAAATAAAAGAGTATTTTTCAACATTTCTGCACGAAATTGTAAGCCTGGCTTTTAACAGATATTTTAAATTTACCATGATGCATTTTAAATTGTTTTTGCCATCGCAGCGGGCGTGCAAATTGCACTCCGAGCAATATTACTTTTCAATATTGAGGGTGTAGTGTAGCTTCAACATTGTTGCATATACGTACATACACCTACTTTTTAATACCTGAGTACATGACTAGTAGTATTATAGGGATTTATTTTAAACCCCCCAGCCGTTTTGTCTTTTGTTGCCCGAACTTATTACGTTATGCTAAAAACTACGAATATTCAATAAAAATAACTGGCTATCGTGTTGTGTGGTGGAAATGACATAACTGACTTTCTACGAATTGTATGCACCGTTTTATTGAGTGGCGGTTACCCCTCTGATGTCTTTGCTTAGGGCTTTCAGACTGGGCTTTTTTATTTTGTACAAGTATGCAACGTATGTATGTGAAATATATCTTCACATTACTAGGTTTTTTTATTGTTTTGTTCGCGGCTCTCGTGTCACATCGACCCTGATGGGTCTATTGTGATCGCCGCTCGATGAAATTTAGAGTTCACCGCTAAATCCTGCGGCTGACACAAACTGCAGGACTTGCTTAGGGGTAACCTCCTTTATTTCATCAGGGCTTAGAGTGTGTTTCCCTAGTTGACCACTGCTTATTACATTGCTAGGTTGCGTCAAATGTTAATTAATCCCTTTAAATCAAAAACTTTACCTACATATTTTACGTATAACATTATAGAAAAATACCCGTGTTGTATAATTCAAACTAGGTTTGTTTCAAACACAAACCGATTCGGTCAGTCCTATAGCCACGTCAACATTAAATTGAATTAAATTAACACATAATGAAGGCGGTAAAGGCACATACTCGTACGCAAACAGTAGCTGGTTCGTTGTATATAAGACCTGTCGTGTCAAGCAAAGTTAATTGCTAGAATAATAAATAATAGAAAAAAAAAATTTACACAGCACCATCTAGTCCCAAATTAAGTGTAGCTTGTACTATAGGTACTAGACAATGGATATAGAAGCGTCGACACTTGTCTTTTATGACGTATTTAATGTAAGTTTACATGATTTTAGTATTCAGTTCAGCGCTCGAACAGATAAAATACACGTAGCTACGTGACATTGACAATGTTACAGATTAAATTTGGTGGCGTTGCACTGTTACTGTTTCGCACGAAGGTAGTCTGTGGGGATTAAATGTTTGCTTCACCCTTTACATTCATTTAAATATGGAATCATAATATTTAATATACTTATTTTAAATAGAGTAACGTTAACATTGACCTTTTTAGTAATTTACCGTATTAAATGACCATGATAAGGTTACTGTATGCGCAGTAGTTAGGAACGCTCAACGCTAAAACTGGTCACAAGGCTAACTGGTAAGCTACAATAAATTGTATAAAGTAGATCCAGGCTTACAACCCGATAAAAAATGATTAATAAGGCTATGAAATGGATAAATGAAGAATACTAAGAAGGATACTTCTAAGATAATAGGCAGTTTATTTTTTATGGGTCGTGTATTTTATATTGCGGCTACAGACTGAAAATTGAATAAATTAATCAAAAGATTAACGAGTGCTCATTAAGCTTTTACAAATTGGAAATATTGGGATAATAGGATCAAGTGGTACCCAATTGAAGAAGTTAATTCGGGATTATTGTTAATTTGGACTATGTTCCGATAATTAATTGGCAAATATTGGGCTCTTTGGTTGTTGTTTTAAGATTAACAGCGAATTTTCTGTTTGACAGTGCCGAACGGGGGTCACAAGGGTCTGACCTTTCGACCTGAAAATTAAGATAAAAAGACCTTTTATTAAGATGAAATTCTTTAATGTAGAGTTATTTGATATAATTTAACTTCAATATTTACTTTATTAATAGGAGTGTATTGAGCTTTAAAACAAGTTTAAGCTTAAAACTTTTATTTTGTTAGCCTTTCCACTATAATTTCCTCGCAATTAGATCAAAAGCACTTTTAGTAGCAAGATTTAAATAACCGTTTTGTTTCTAAGAAAAATAAAATGTTCATGTCGCATAAAAATGAAATTTAATATTTTTTTAGCAATCACCTATTAGTATTTCTGTCTCATTGTTCTGGTTGGGTCCTAAACGTGTGGTTCTTATGCCCAGCAAAGTATTATCGAGATTTCTATTAGCACAACAGTTGCGGGTCGGCTTTTACCTGGTTATGGTGGTGTGGTGACGAACCTCGGTGAACTGTCAATAAATAAACCTCTGCCTAACCCTTCGGATTTAACAGGCATCATTATGATGCTTGTTATATCCTTGCATGATTCACTAGTAGAAAGCATAGAAAGGAATAAGCTACTAACTTGTGACCAATATACATATGATTTACCCTGACGCCGCTGTATGCCATCCTGATTCATGTTTTGTTTCCTTACGAGTTGTTTATCCAACACTAAAACAGTAAACAGGAAAATACAGCCTCTATGCATATGACTCAATAGACAAGATGAGTATGAGTGATGACGAGATAAAATTGACTATATAAAAAGAAATACTTGTAAAATCGATGTTGTCTCCAGTTTAAGGTGCTTGGTAAACAAAGATTCGGGCTAAATTCATCTATATGAAGTGGGTCGGAGCTGTGTCAATAACCAGTACGTGCTAGGTTAGGGATGTAGCCAAATACAGTTAGGAGTTACCAGCTGAATGTGAGCTAACCTGCTGAATGTCGATAAGTCAAGAAGATTGTCTGCGACTCGTGTTTATTTATTTATAAAAATCACAAATTTAATATCGACGGCTCCTTTCGCACGGTGACTTATCGTTTAGCTCCTGCCTTTCTATTTTTGATTTATTAAGCTAATGATGTCACTATATTAAAGTTATTGTAGTAACTAACAAAATAGTTTTTTTTTATAGGAATGAAATGAATATGAATAAAATTACAGAAAAAATCGGGCTCACGAACGTAGAACAAGAACAGACCATACGTTTCATAATGTATGCTCATGACAACTCTATCAGTTTACCGATCAACCTAATAACGTCTTTATCGACCGGCAATTGTATACAGATTTTACTAAAAGCAAGCTACTTTAATCCACTTAAGCATCAATTCACAACGGTCCCCGGGGAATGTCGGCTAAGCATCCAGTGTCTTTAGGCCACCGGCGGCGACACAAATAGACCTGATTGCTCCTTGTAAAACACTGCAAGATTTCATACGGACGACACGTCGCGAACCATATAAACTTACTAAAATGAAATTAAGTTTTTTAGTGGCAGTTATTTCCATAGTCGTAAAATGCTACTGTGATTTAACGAACCAGTTCCCAAATCTAATTCGAGTAGAAAATGAATTCGAGAAAAGTTATTCAGGAAAAGGTCACAAGTTATGGAATTATGAAAGCGGAACGAAAGTTCTTAAAATGCAATTAGATAGAGAAAAACGGTCAGCAAACAAATCGGAAGTTGAAATGGCATATAGAATAGCGGAATCGCTCGAATCGAGAAACCTTAGCGATTCAGCCAACACTTCGACTGTGAACAGGCACGCTTTATTACTCGCAAATTTCAAGCGACTTTGGCCCGTATCGAGATGGAAACAATACGGATTTTTCTCTGATGACTACCTGGATTTGATCAACGAACACTGGTTACAATTTCCACCCCCTAGTGAATCGTTGCAGAAGATTTTAGGCAGCTTTTATGTTTTGTTTACTACGATCGGATGTTGGGGAAACATTATTGTTTTGGTGATGTATCTCAGGTAAGAAAATTAATTTGCACGCATTATAAAAAGCATAGGTAGCCCAGTTCCGCTGCATTGCTTTTAGCTTATTCTTGTTTACTAAAAATCTATAGGACTCTATTTATTAATATGAAAAAAAAAATTTATATGAATCGAAAATAATTGAATTCGATTCAAATTAATTGAATTCCGATCAAAAGAGCCACCGCAAAAATACAAAGAACAGAGACAGGCAATCAAGATGAAGTGTAAAATACTGACTAAAATGTCGGGTACAAAATTTGGTAGAATTTATAGAAGGTTTTTTCAATTATTTTATATTCTATAGTTATATACCTTTTTTTTCTTAAAAATATTCCATATATATTTATAAGTAGGTTTATATTTCCTATTTATATGGAATGGGAACAGTATCTACAGATTTACTTGTGTTCTATGATGTCAAATTTCGAAAGTAATGCAATTGTAGAGCTGTGATTCGATATTAAAATGGTCACGTCTTTATAAAATCTTTGAAGTCTACGTCTTTATAAAATCTCTGAAGTCAGTACGTGTGTCGTACTGATTTATATATTACCTGCACTATGTGCGACCATGCAGTTATAAATGAAGCGGCGGCTTAAATTTTACTGAAGTACCTGTTTGCCATTATACATAGTAGTGCATCTAAAAATAACGTATGAGCGACAGTTTATATTTCCGCATTAGTGTTCCTTACAACAATTCCACACTGGGAAAGTTTAGAGATTAGTCGGGTACGGGCAATAGTATACCGCATCCTTACCGGGACACATTTCGGATCTGTGTAGCGGCCTCGGTACATTTTGTCTCAGAAACCATCGTGAGCGGTTGTGTCCTATTAATTTTGAGACACAACTACTCTGCCAAAGAACGTAAACATTATGTTGAACATATTAATTATTGCGCTGGTTGCGGCTTCAAATATAGTTTATTGTATGAATTTTGATGCGACAACACGTCGAGTGATATTTAACAGTGATATAGTTCAAACGCGAAATGTCAAAAATAAGTGCTTATATTGTGGAATTAAAACAAAAATAGTGGCATTGAAACCATTTAAGTGTCATAACGATTTTTTGTGGCGTTGTTTGGATGATTTAAAACAGTGGAAAAGACGAAGAAGAAGTTCTGATCGCTTCAAACTGGAACTGAATGACGAAAGCAGTAGATTGAAAGTGACAGATGGTGCGGTCAATGACTTGGCCTCTTCTCGTGAAAATAGTTTAGTTATTGTAGAGACGACAGCCCTGAGTGTGTCTGAAAATAAGTTAGGTTTGATTGCTAAGTTCATAGAACGGTGGCCTGTGGAGAGTTGGCGCAGATACGGATTGTTTACGGATGAGTACCTGCTGCTTATCAACAGTTACTGGCTGCAGTTTCCTCCCCCTGACTCCTGGATACAGTATACCTTCGGCAGCACATACGTACTGCTGGCGGGCATCGGTGCCTTTGGTAACGTGCTTGTACTACTTATGTACATGAGGTTAGTTAAGCTAGATAAAGTTCTTTATCCCTACGTACCTATTATACGATCTCCTTATGTCATTTGGTATGCAAAAGCAATATCTGTAAATAATGTTACGCTTCCCTATTACGCACGTGTTATGACACAACTATGAATAAATGGTTTCATGTCGTGTCTTATTCCATAAGTGTCGTAGGGGATGGTTATTATGTGGACGATCAGTCTACTTAGTGACTACTTCAGTCACTCAGAGTTTTACTAGACACAGGCACAGAAATAGCCTAGAAATAAAATATATGAGATATGACTAATAGCCGTGTACATATTGATCACAAATCAATCAGTTTTGTGAGTGTCATAAGCGTGGCAATGAGCCAACAACACGTAGAGTTGCCTGTGTGTGCATGAACGTATATTATTTTATCCCAACATGTTTACTCACGCCGTGAATTAGGTACGTCTTAAATTATCAAAATAACATTTCTATTTGTATCAAAGTGCAGAAATATCTCTAGTGATTTTAATCGGTTTTCCAAATGTGTCTCACTGACCTCGTTCTTAAACTATGTGATCTAAACTTAGGGTATAAACAATGATTTAACTATACGGATTTCACGGCACTGCAACCATACCTAATTGCATAACACGTTCTCACGTTATAATTATACAAAAAGTTACCTGATAATAAAGTAATTTTCATTATCAGGAGGGACGGCAATATCTGTAGTTCTGTACGGATTAATAAGCAAAATCAATTACACAGTAAAATAAACATAATACTCGTTATTCGCCCCTTTACAAATAAACACCTAATCTACTTGCTGCCTATAAATAAAATACCTACATTAGAGCTCGGGTAGTTTTTGTTTTGAATACCTTGGCTGAACTTATTTTAAATATGTTTGAGAAAAACGTCAATATCACCAAAAATAAGGAAAGTAAAAACTTCACATGACTTATTCAACAATGTTCTGAAAAACATCTCTGAAACGCCGTATCCGTATTTTGGTAAAAATTAATCAAAGACCTCATTTTAATATTAAGGATACGTACACCATTTTCTGTCGATTTTCCTCTCCAACGAACACGAATAGATGTAGACCTTTCCTTTTTGTAAAGTGGATGACAGTCCTTTATTACCTACGCTGAAAGCGGACCGATGAACTTATAACTGAATGAGCGAAACCTAATACCAGCTCATGCCCGCGGTTTCACTCGCGTCCAATTTTCTTTTTGCTCGGCTCCTAAGAGTCGTAGCGTGATGTTAAATAGCCTATATATTAGCTCAAGATATGGCTATCAAAGTAAAAAGCCTATTTCAAATCGCATTGGTAGTTTTACAGATTAGCGCGTTCAAAAGTCCAAGCTGCTTCTGAGAATTTCCTAGAAAAACCCAATAACGCGACTACTTGACTTGGGAACCGAACTCAAGATCGAGCGTAGCTGTCACACTTAGGACCAGTAGTCTAATGAGACAGTTCGTAATTAAATTTAATAACACGTTACAGAATAATCGATATAAATTATAATCATTTTCATTAGTTTATGGTAGGTAAATATTGATTCAGCCCGCTTTGCCCGTGTGTTTCTAAATTAAAGCCTATTTCAGCTTTCCAACGGTTAAAAAAATTTACAAATCGGTCCAATAGTTTCAGAGCCTAATCAAATCAAACAAACAAAAAATCAAATCTTTCCTCTTTATATTAGTATTAAGGATAGATTAAAATAACTATAAGACTTTGATCACCGGTGAATCCCTCAAATGTGTTGTGAGGTTGAAGCTACAGGGTGGCCATCCTTTGAAATGACTTACGTCAATATTGTGTGTACCTTTCTCTACCTCTACCTCGCTTGTTTTCAATCTTCAGTAAGAAAAATAATCAGGAGATATGGTTATAATCCCGACGGCAAGTTAATTGGTGTAATAACAATGTTATTCATTTGAGAAGGTGATTTAAAATTGTGTGGGAAGCTGAAAAAATTTTTTTTTAATAATATTTTATAGTAATCCGTATAAGAATTTGATAACACAGATAAAATTAACCTGAGCAAAACGTATCTGTATAACAGTATAACAAGTTGCGGTTTACCACTGAAAATTAATACTGTGACCTACGTTAGAAAACAAAATTAAATACTTAAATGTATTGTATGCCCGCCTCTATGGGAAAATTAAGATGCGAGTTTATAAGTATTCCTCTTCTCTTACCATACCTTCTCTTACTATAACCTTTACCGGTTTGCTAAATATGGCAGACAGTCTTTTCCGTTACGCTTGAGGTCCTAGGTTCGATTCCCAACTTGAACAGTGTTGTGTTTTTCTATATAATGGTCAATGGCAGCCCGGAGCAAGATTTGTGCCTGGTTACTGGCACCTAAATATACCGCGAATTGTGAGTGTACATTAGTAGGCCTCTATCGTATAGTACCCTTCGTGGAATTCAGGTGTAATGGACTATTATCTAGAGTTACCTATTTTCAGGATTTTCAGTCTTGTTCGTAGACTAGTGTCAGTCTTTGAGGTTGATGTACCTTCACGTAGTCTTTAAAGCATCAACCCCGAAAAGAATGTTAAGAAAACTACTTTTACGAGTGTAGTGACCTTTTTCTGGTCCAATGACCAAAAGGACGCACAAAAAACACGAAGCAGTCTAGTGGATAAAACATCAGGTCAAGTTATTACCAACGTCTGTCCAAATGCTCGTAGTTCGACCCTTTTTCACAAAAGTGATGGTCACATAATATCTATTTAAATTAAACTAGCGTAATATAATATATGAATGATTAAGGTGTGGTTCTGGCAATAAAAATAGCAACAAAACTCAGAACTCCTTCATTAATTTGTTTCCTAATGTTTTAGATCCATCATCTCAGTGACAAGAAAGTTTAAAGTAAATCTGTCGTTTGAAATTTCAAAGGTAAACTTAGTTAATGGTTTGGAAAAGAGCGGTTGGAATTAAATCCGAAACTTAATCACTATAGCGAGGTGATCTTAATATCGATTCGCATAACATTATAATGTTTAATTCTAAATATAAATCAGTAGGTACCTATCTATTTACTCGATTAATAGGGAAACGATGAAAAAGACAATAGCTTTGTATTTTCCTTTTGAACACTCTTGATGGTTTTAATTAGTAATTATCTGGTACTTTTATTCAGTAGATAATGAATCCCGGTCCTTTAGCTCGAGCTAGTAGCCGATCATTGTTCAATTAAAGAACTCGTATATTATGTATAGGTATAGAACGGGCGTGGGCGTAGTAACTATAATACCTACACGATTTATGATTTACACAGACATTTAAATATTACTAGCGATGGATAGGAACATCACTGGAAATAGATGCATTTTACATTCTACTATGCGTAGTTGTAACAAAAAACACTTTTGCACCCAACACATTTACTGGTTTTGCTAAAATTCAATGACATTATAATTATAAGTAGTAAATAAACAAATAAATTAAAAAAAAACATCATTGCCATATAAACCAATCCAATATTTTCAATATTTTTGGATGATAAAATACATGCTACGAGGTTTAATCCCCTAGCAAAAAAAAACCCTTAAGCCTCTGAAAAACGGAAAGGCACTTAACATTATTTTTTCATCTCTTTATCTGGCAACGTCATAAGCTCGGGTGTCGTGCATTTTGGCGATAAAGCGAGGAACCCAGCTAATAAATCGAAAAGGTCATCTGAATATCAAACAAGAGCCAGCCTCCTGAGCTCATTCATTATCTCAGTTCAAGCGTGCCACAAATCCCAGATTCTTTATCTATTTGCACATTCACGGAACTTTAACTTGTAAAATGATACAGGATGGCCGGAGAAGTGACGTCCAAAATCAAAATTTAGCTACTTACCTCTTATCAAGGGGTATCCGAAACACCCCCATGTATATTCCGCGATTTTCAGTCGTTTAGAAGTTATCATGATTTCAATGATTTTTTAATAATTTCTATCTGACATTGGTTTTTGTGTTTTTTCTTTTACTGTTGTATGATTATAAATGTTTTTTTTATGGTAAGGGATAACTATAATGTCAACTACTTCCCCTAAAAAAATGGTACACCTAGGCCTGGCGGAACATGACAAAAATATTTATTTCCTTTTATATCCATGCCTATAGCAGCTGTCTACAATATTTCTTATACCTTCCCCAAAGGCTTCCAAATTAAGCTGTCTGGGGCGACACGAGGGCTGGCAAACCACTTGGTATTTCAGCGCAACGCAGGCGTAATTTTGTAACGACATCCTTTATACTCAAATCGTGACACTTGACAACATCTGTCTACACAAGTGACCTCAGACCAATTTGGGTTGATGGATTTTTTTATGAATGTTCGCTTTACATATTAAATTAAAACAAGGATTTCTATTTATTTGGAATGAACTATTCCCAATCGTGTAAGAGTGACTCAGCTTTCAGCTCTAGATAAAACCGTCGATTAATGATTTTCCTCCCTACAAAAAAGGACTATTTTACCAAGATAAAAATATCTAATTTATAATTTGCGCTGCGCTGCAGGCATAGCTACATGTGACGTGCACACACACCCTGACTGGAACCAGTGTCTGTAGGTCATACAGTTCTTTAAAAACATCTATACTACGATTATTATGGCATTATTACTTATTATTAGTTTCTCCCGCACTGTAAACCTACAAGTCTACAGTATAGTCTGCTGTTCTCAGTGTCAGTATATAATGTCACTGTAAAATATGCAGTGCGTTAATAAACTTGGCATGTTATCATGGCGCTATATGTGAATCAGAGAAGTTGCATCAGCTCACTTACACTAAACAGTATAGTTAATGCAAATGGCATAAACTGCCTTATTTATTATGATTATACGAAGATAACCACCTCTATATACACAGTGGTTACAAAATTATATGGTTTATCAACTTTGAAGTTAATAAAATCCCGTGTTTAGTTGTGACGACGCGACGCCTCCACAACAGCAAAAACAACAAACAACTTTAAATGGGTGTATTATGTAAATACACCCATTTAAAGTAGTAATGATGATGATATACTTATATACGCCGTATACGCATATATTATAGTTGGATTTTCCAAGTCAAGAAGCACCAAACCTAGTGTGTTCAGACTTCAGAGATCCCGTCGGCTGGACACTCGGTTTTTTAGTACAGAGTACTACGGTGTTAATCCATATCTCTCTTTCATGCTGTCTCCACGACTGCCATCCTTTCAATACTGTTTAATAAGATTCAACTTAAATGTAGTTGAAAGCTAACCTTAATTATTTTTTAGCTAGCGAAAACGGAGTCAAATAGTCATGTATAATAAAGGTAGTTATACCCTTAAAAGTACATTTACCTCAATCAGGCGTGTTATGGTGATTAGCGTAGCTCTATTTGCATCTTGCGAACTTCTCGTTACATCTGTGTCGGGCGATATGTTTAGTTTAACATGTCAAACAAAAACTATCCGCCAACTGTCATATATTTAGGAAACTTCACAAGTTAGTCGATTGATAGTCGCTAGAATTTTGACATTATTTCATTTGTATGGTTATTATGTTATGTTAAAAATAAGTCCCCTAGTGAGCAAATTTATCGGCAGATTGAATATAGGACCCGGCCGTAAATGGATATAGGTAATATCTTATGCGGAAAATCCTCTTGGAAACCTGCCACCTAGGGCAGGGTATGTCGGTCTTATACCGACTAGGTAATTTCAAATTTGCCATCCCTTGCCATAAAAGTCATGGCCCTGTGATCAGTTACATTCACCACGAACATGACGGGATATAAATAATATCTGCTGCGCAAACTAATTAATAAAATGTATGTAAAATGTACTTATAAGTACTGGCTATAAATCTTTCTTTGCCGCAAACCGCAAGAAACTTCCTACGAAGCAAGCAGAACGGGGACAAACTAAACTTTGTAAATTTTTGGGGGATTTGCAAATATTTGTGGGCATGAGAATCTTCAGTTTTTATGGTTTTGCACACGGAGACTAAAAAGACATCAACACGTCACGGGGTCGCTATTTTGTTAACTTTCAAATAATTTATCAAAGTAGAGTACCGACACTGTATTACCGACTTTTTAATAGTTATAAGTACCTACCTAATCAAAAAGATTACAAAGGGCAAATAATGCTCAAATTCTACTTAATTAAATTTTCATACTTACAGCGGAGTTTTATAATTGTAGACCAAAAAATAATACTTGTGACAAAGTACGGCGCAACCCGTAGAGTGCAAAATATGTTATCTGTACCGTTTTGAAGACGGGGAAATTAATTCAATTCTTATCTCAACCCTTTCGCTGTGTATTATAGATTTAACTACGTCGAAAACTGAAAACGCCAAAAGTTGCAAACTGATTTTGTATTAATTCAATTTAGTTATAACAAAAAATCATTAAAAAAGCGCGACCCCCTAGAGGGTGGTAGGTAGCAACTGTTTTTCTATTGTCGTATTGTCTAATTGGTGCTTGATAGGTTACGTTATTTATAACCATTAGTCAATCTTAAATTAGTTAGTTCCTTTGGAATCTCTTTCAACCAAGATAATCACAAATTCACATCCTATTATTAGGATGTTCAATATCTGAAAAGATAAGGATAATATATATCCTTATGTGGCTGAACTAAGAAGGACCCACAAAGCGGTCGTCGGTTGCGAAATTGGAGCACGTTTCTATTTTAATTAACTTTCCATGTAAGTAGCTCGTGGTGGATAAAAGATCAAAGTGAGATGATTAATGCGTTTCAGATGCCGCACGCTGCGAACTCCCGGGAACATCCTGGTGGCCAACCTAGCGCTCAGCGACTTCTTGATGCTTGCCAAAACACCGATATTCATTTTCAATTCGTTTAACCTCGGCCCTGCGCTTGGGAAAACAGGTATTGATTTGATACAATTTATTATCTATCTAGAAACTTATTCTATTATCTAACCTTTGTGATTTTTCATGAATAAAGTTGTACTTATACAACTTTCTTAAATACTACACCTACATGTTCGAAATTTCAAGTATCTGGCTGTAGTATGATGTCTCAATTTGTTCCACACAAAGAAAGAAGTCACAATGAGTTTTTTGTTTGAAATTTTCTAAGCTGCGTGCTTAAAAAGCACCCCACGCTTTTTAAAATACCTAGTTATTTCTTTTTAGTTTTATTTTCACAGAAACGTTACTCGTTTTTTTACTATTATTTAATTTCTACTTTTTAATTTGATTACCTACAAAGACAAACTAACTATACAAATTATTGCATTACACACATTATTAAAATCACGTCCAAAAATTCTGTTACCCCCTTGACTGTCGATCGGCCCCTAACTGTCGATCAGCCTTTTAAAGGTTAATTGTTTCCGGTTTCATATATACATAGCAAGATAATAAAAGCGTTATATAAAAGCACGTTTAGCACTTCTAGAGCTGAGATGTGAGGCTGTACCGTGTACAGTACGACGGACGTAAACATGGGTAGACGTTGCCATGGAAAGGCACTGTGTGCCTATTCTTAACCCAGAGAGGGAGAGGAGGGGGCTATGTAACGCTTGTTAGGATACATCCCTGAGGTAACTGTGAGGTTTCTCTCATGTGTAAAAGTAACCAAACCAAAATCTAAAAAGTTTAGGCACGTTAAACTATCTAGAAATGAGAAATGACAGTGTTTGGAAAATGATATACTAATGAACTACTAAATACTAAAAGCTTTTATATCCTAATGTAAAATAAAATAATATTCCAGGTTGTGTGATCTACGGCTTCGTGGGTGGTTTAACTGGCACCACATCAATCGCCACGCTGTCAGCCATCGCGCTAGACCGCTACTGGGCAGTTGTGCGACCTCTGGAGCCACTCCGTGCTCTCACCGCAATCCGCGCTCGGTTACTAGCGATTGGGGCATGGCTATACGCATGTCTCTTCGCAGTCATCCCAGCACTAAACATCGGCTATGGGCGCTATGTTCCAGAAGGCTACTTAACAAGTTGTAGTTTTGATTACCTCACCGAAGATTTCTCGCCTCGCTGTTACATATTTGTTTTCTTCTGTGCAGCATGGCTCGCACCTTTCTGCACTATTACGTTTTGTTATATAAGTATATTTCGTGTTGTAGCTTGCAACACAAGCATGTCCTACAGTAACCAAGATCAGAGGCTATCATCTAGACATGTGAAAGAACGCACCAAACGGAAAGCTGAAATAAAACTAGCATTTCTAGTCATGGCTGTTATAGCTCTATTTTTTATATCGTGGACACCGTACGCAGTCGTCGCTCTGTTGGGTATAACAGGAAGAAAGGACCTCTTAACTCCAATAACTTCAATGGTGCCAGCGCTATTCTGCAAAACGGCTGCATGCATAAATCCATTTATTTATATAATTACACATCCAAAATTTCGTAAAGAATTTAAAAAGATGTTATACAGGGATAAGTCGAGACGCATGAGTGGAACTTTAAAAACAATAGGTTATTGTACTGATACGACTAGAATGCACAGACCCAGCAAGGATTTGAGCGATACAGAAGTTGAAATAGTTGAAATGAAGGATATTCCCTATCAAACTGAAGAGAAACGTGCCGTGAAAGTAAAGACGATATCGTCAAGGGTAGCAGAGCGTCAGGATTCACAAACAAGTATAAGTATGAAGAGTTTCGAAGAAACCATCGTAAGTCCGCCGTCTTGGTATACAAAACCTCAGTTTACCAAAAAGAAAAGCTTCCACCGACGTTCTACACGTAGTGTTATATCACAAAATACTGATCCAGATCCCACCGTGTAACTGTTTTCTCAAACGTACACTGCAGTATATTTACGCTATTTTCTTTTCTGGATCTGAATTAGAATAACAATTGACCTTTAATTTGGATTTTTTAGATTTGGAAATTTAATAAAATAAAATTAGAAGGTTTACGGCAACTCAGCAAGTATCACTCTTCCTCTCTTCTAGAATACATCTCTAGACTAGTCTAGCTAGAGTAGGTAATACCAAATTAAGCTACATATTCGTATACTTAGAAATGTACCAGACTTAGGAATTAACGTTCACGAACAATAGTGCTTTTTACATATTAGTCAATGAGTACCTAAATAATTACATATTATGCCAGGTCATAAATGAGGCCTAGACGTAGAAACTTGAAATTAGCTGCATATATGTTGTCCTCAATACATTCCCGCCCCATTGGATAGTAGGTAGGTACCTAGCTAGGTATATAGAGTTACGACTTTACGACTGTATATTAATTATTAAAGGCAAGGCAAGCAACCTTTAAAACCGTTTTTGAAATCATCATTTATTAAGTATTCAAAAACTACTTGTAAAGAAGGAACACCGGCAAAAAATAAAAATTTTCGGTATTAGACCAATATAATAAGTACCTAGTTAGTTTCACTGTCTACGGTAGGTATCTAAGTAATTATATTTATGTGTACCTACATTGATATAATTTTTTTACTGTATAACCGATTTGTTTAGCTCTGTCCTTCGATCGATAATTATTGAACGAAGGCTCTGTCACTAATAAAATAAGTGTTTTCGGGATAGGTAGGCAAGTATAGTGTAACTATAATCCACCCTAGTATTCTAACTACACCTCCGCCTAACTTCTTTACCTACTAAGTCATATTTTTTTTTATGTATTGTTATTTGAAATCAGTTCATCCCTGTACTCTGTACCCATCCATCTGTCGAGTATACATATTTGGATAAATACTTATATAATAAAAATAAACTTGTCTGATTACTTATATTTGAATTGCTTATTTATTCGACCACCCACCCTGTTCAATCTATCGCAATCCGTATTTTACAGAAATAATTTCAGATAAGAAAATACTAAGTAGGTAGGTATTCTAGATGGTTTCTTTGTGGGTCCACCCGATTTGAAATGTGCGATTCCGCTAAGTAATAAAACAAATCTATTAAGAGTTAATTTAATTTGAATAATCGAAAGACTGATTTATGTTATTAACAAGTTTTAACCGATGAAAAATCGTAGATTATTGATTCTGATGGATGTTTATGGCCATTAAGCCATAAACATACATCGGAACCTGATCTCCTCTCAGTGTGAGAGGGATTACCGAGGGATTACCCTCTCATACTGAGAGGAGATCCGTGCCCAGCAGTACCTAATGGGTTGTTGATGATGTTTATGTATGATCGCCAATTTCTCCGTCAATGTGGATTTTGTCTGTCCGACGATTTTTAAAACTACCTACTGAAGTGGTCCGCCGGTACTGAAGTGAACCGACGCGCGGCGCTTATAATATTGACGCCTATAATATCGACGCTTAAAATATCGATGACTATAATATCGACGCTTACAATATTGACGACTATAACATAGACACTTAAAATATCGACGCATAAGTGGTGTTTGATGGTTTCTTCAAACGAGGCGTAAAAAGAGCTCTCTACCATACACAGTAGACGGCGGCTCAGCTCTGCCCCTGGCGTTGCTGATGTCAATGGGCGGTGGTTACCACTTATCATCAGGTGGGCCACTCGTCTAATAAAAAAAGGTATGTCGACGCCCATTATATCGACGCCTTTTATACCGATGCTATAATATTGACGGTAATAATATCGATGCAAATAATATTTACGCATATAAATCGTGTATAGTTAGTTGTTAGTTTCATAAATTGGCCGTTCGTCCGTCCATTGGCCATAGACATATATAATCTAGTTTATCTAGCTCTTTGCCATTGGCTGATATGTTGGCAGAACGTGATAAATGTCAACTGACAGTGACACCTGACACTGACAGCTAACTAACATAACTGACGTTTTGTTATTGTTGACATTGTTGTGCTTGTGATTGTGTTGGTGTTGGTAATATGATTCCTAACCTATCATCTCACTTTATAAAAACAGTTTATAAAAGAAATAAACTATTTGTGAAGCAATATTCTACTTCAAAATCATACAAACTTCTTTTCTTTGGATCAGACGGCATCGCACTTAGCAGTTTAAGAAAAATTAATGAATTCAGGTAAGATTGAGTACTCCACGAAAGACCCTTACTTTATTTTAGCTAATCAATGATATCGATCCAGTAAAACTATATATTATCACCGCTTTAATTAAATGTATATTATTTCTTTTAGAAAAAAGGAAATCCATCTGATTGATCAGTTGGACTTGGTCACTACTACTAAACATAAAACAGATATCATAAAATATGCCGAAGAAGAAAATATAAATACAATAACATGGCCCTTACAGCAGCTACGTGTTGCAGAGTACGACTTAGGTTTAATTGTTGCCTTTGGCCACCTGATTAAAGAAGATCTCCTCAATAAATTCCCACTGTAAGTTGTAAAAGATCTTGGACAATATTGATATACTACTACTTTCGACACTACAGCTTTTATACGGTAGCAAACGGTACTTAACCTGTCAAGAAACAATTTGATTAGCAGACACTAGAAAAATAATAAAATTGTTACAAACTGTTGGTGGGTCACACAAGGTTTGGTTAGTTAGTTGGTTGTAGCTGTTCTCAAATGTCACCATAGTACTCTTCCTATGCTTTAGAGTGACCTATATCCAACAATTGTTTCCTGCAGAGGTATGGTCAATGTTCACCCGAGTCTATTACCTCGATGGCGAGGTGCTGCCCCCATTATCCACACGTTACTTCATGGAGACCAAGTCACAGGTGTCACACTTATGAAAATCAAAGCAGATGTATTTGATGTGGGTAAGCATATCTTTATCATCAGAACAATACCACACTATAGATAGACTGATATTTTCTCGCAAACCAATGTTTCCCAAAGTGTAAGTGTCATTACCCAACTAGGGTAGTGAAAGTGGTGGTGCCAAGATCATACAAGTGGAAATCTAGTCTCTGCCTATCCCTATGGGAAACAGGCGTGAAGCTATGTATTTATGTATGTATGTATTACAAACTTACCAATTGTCTTCACATCAACTAATAATAAAATGTGTACATAATATAAATAGTTTTAATGTAATTATATTTTTTATTTAATATTCCAGGTGAAATAATAAGTCAAGTAAAAGTGCCAATATCCAATGATATAAAATTGCCAGAGCTAACAGAACAGCTATCTGAAATTGGCGCTGAAATGCTGGTAGAATGCATAAGAACCTTACCACAAAGTTTAGAAAAAGCACAACCCCAAAGTAAAGAAGGGGTAACTTATGGTATGTATTTGCAAAATCCACAAGCTAAGGCAGTCAGCCGTGAATTCAGTTTGTTGCCCAAAGGCCACTCTTATGGCTACTGGATGATATTTAGCTCTACCAGCTGTCCACCTAATCCGCTCAGACATACAAACATATTGTTCATACAAACTTTCGTCCCTTATTTCAATCCCATCCAAGACTGCTACAAAAGGTTGCTAAGTCCTTCTCCAAGGTCTAATCTACCTTTGTACCAAACTTCATCAAAATTAGTTAAGCAGTTTAGGGGTGAAAGCGTAATACAGACAGACTGTTACTTTCACATTTATAATATTAAGTAGGGTTATCATCTGGTGCTGCAAAAACACACCTTAGCATCTGTATCCACCAGTTAAGCAGAGGTGTGCTAGTGTACACCCACACCTACAGTTTAATTTTAGGTTCCATATAAGAGAACCCTATAACACTTTGCTCAACCTGGGAATCAAACACAGGACTTGGAGTGTATCAGTCGCACTTAGGTCAACTAAGCTAATGAGGAAGTTGTTGTAGGAACATTATGTTTTGTACTTACATATTACTTATTCCTTTTACTTACATATCCATAAATAGTCCAACCCAATGATTCATAATGTGTTGAATGTGTCTTCTTGTACTACATAGGTGAAAAGTTGCCTTTTTGGGTTCTAGGTGAGATATTGGTGTTCATCCATAAATCTATGTGACGCCCATTTTCTACGATAGGGAATTACCGTCAAATAGTTTTTTTATAAATTCTATCTTAATATTACCAGAATATCGCCATTGAATGTTGAAAAAAAAAATAGATGGATGTCCGTCAAAAATATGAAATAGTTTGTAACTAGTAGGTAGGTATTACAGAAGAAATAAGAATAAATGAAGTTCCCTGCTTTGTGTCCAAAAAAGTATATTTTATTTTAATAAATTAATACCCTGTAACTAATGATTATAACTAGTTCATTTTCATTTCAGCTAAGAAAATTTCAAAAAATGTAAGTGTTGTTACATGGTCACAAATGACAGCCATTGAAGTATACAACCTGTACCGAGCTTTATATGGCATTTACGTCCTCACCACTGCATTTAAAGACAAACAAATGAAACTTTATGATGCATTCATCCATGATCCTGATATGATTGACCATAGTGATAAACAGGTTGGAACATTAGAATATTGTAATGCAACAAATGCAATCAAGATATTGTGCAAAGATCGAAGGTATATTTATTTTAAATCAGTTAGAATAGTAGGCAAGCGAAAAATATCTGCACTCGATTTTTATAATGGCTACATAAAAAATGTGTCAGCAGAAAAACGGCGGTGTACAGTTTTTGGAAAACAATAAATAGATAAGTTTGAAAATGTTATTGTCCCTTGTGCTATATAAATAATAATGAACGATAAATCAGACATGTACATGAAGAGGTATAGTAAAAAAATCTTTTAAAATCCATTTGTAGTTTGTTCATTATATTAAATACATAAAAATATACATATATAGAAAAAGGTTAAAGAATCCTATCAGGCGCTGCAATACGCGCAGATATAGAGTAAGGATGAAGGTATAAATAAATAAATAATGTGTTAAATTTAAAATGTATATTATACTCTTACAAAGTTTATAGGTAGGTACTAAGGTAAATCTATATGTATACATAAAATAAATATATAAATTTTTGTTAGTATACTTGTAGGTCGTTGGTTTGTAGTGGAAAATTGTGTTAATTTCGGAAAAACTATATTTTTTTTAATTACCTAAGTATCCCATTTTGTTTCAACATTTAATATAAATATGGACGTACCTATCTACAACGGTTCACTGCATTGCAGGAACCAAACAGACACAAAATAAATTACATATACTAAATGGCACATAGTGCTTCACAAGTGGGTGATGATTTTAGTTATCCTATTTCATTTATTCAATCTATTTCTAGCAGAAAACTATGTTGATACTTCATCAAACCCTTACCCTGAAAAATAAAAAGATATCAATCAGTTTTACCTCATGACTTTCACGATGGTTGGACGATTCAGCCGACATGGCGCCTGAGAAATTACTATATATAGTACATTAGACCAGGGAGACAAAATCGCCACTTTTGATGAACTTATAGAAAATTAATGATTCACAAGCGGTAAGTTATTTCGTTTTCCTGTTACTATCATCGATTATCGAACAACGAAATGGCCACATTTCACCACACCCTATCTCGGGAAGAAAAGCTATTGGATTTATCTGAAATCTTGTGTTATCAATGAGCATATTATAAACCTATTTACCAGTGTTAATAAACTATTCTAAGTGAGTTGCAAACCGAAGCTGTTTGTCACACTATTACTAAAAAAGTTTGTGTAAATATATATATTATGAACCATGAAAATATTATTATGATATACCAGATGGTGATGAAGTTTCGCTGAATGAGAACTATCTATTGATAATAGCACTGTTAGATCTGAATAATGTCCGATTGAATTAAATAATACAAAAATCTTGCAAATGCACTGTATTTCGGTAAAACATATAATATGTACATGTAAAGGAACTACAAACTATCATAAAAACAGAAGCCTTCTACCTTACCTCATGCAATTTTTTAGGATATACAGCAATGAGATTTTTGTGTGTTTCTAACTATCCGTATCCTGAAAAAAATAAATGTAATGTACCCCAAAGCAGTAGTTGGTTTGTCTAGACCCGATAATAATAAAGGCTTCTGTTTTTCTCAACAATTCCAATGAATTGATGTAAGTACTTAATTAATTGCTCGATAATGAGACGCCGAAGGTGCGGTTGATAGTTCGATTTGAACCATTGCTATAGAAGATTGGGAATGGGATGGATATGGGTCATGAGGATATGTACAAGTTCATCTTAAAAATAAAGTTAATTAATATGGAATTACAACTTCAACCCAAAAAAACATTGGAAAATAAAAAACATAAAAACATCTTTTAAAATAGAACTAGTACAGACTAGATGCATAATGGCTTGCCGCTGGGAATATTCCTTAAAAACTTATGTCCGATCCATTAATTAAAGCTTAACTCAAGAACTCTAGAAATCTTTTAAGATACCTATTCTTAAAAGCTGCTACAGAATATTATCTAGTTTTTACGGTAGATAAGTCACTCAAATGGAACATAAGTAAAGTACTGACACACTTGAATTTAACATCCAGTGTGTATCGATAATTTTAAAAGCTTTCCATGTCACTGATAGATTTTTTATCTTGTAGCATGATAAAACAATACAATTTTAATTTACTAGCAGTCCGCATGCAATCTTTCGAATACAATATGCAATTTCATGTAAAGCCATCAAAATCGCTCGCTGTTTATTTTTAACAAACGTAACTAGTCAACATACAAAAATGTATCCAGGAACTTGTGATTTATGACGCAATGAGAATTAAGCGGACTACTAGAAACAAAATAAAAAATGCAACATACAAGTTTTGTTATGCAGAGTTGATGCGACACGAATACATTCTATTTTCGTGATGTTTACTCCTTGACAATTTTATTCAGACAATATTTAACTTGAATTATTTGTCACCACAATCGAGTCCGAGAGTATTCGCATTGTCAATCCGGCATTACACATGTCACGACAAAACAATGATTGTCAATTTGTCATGCATTAATGATGTGAAGATTTTTTTCCAATTAGATACATGACGCTAAAATAGCTGATCATAGATAGGATTACTTTTTACTTTTTCCTGACATTTTTTATTATTATTATCACAATCTCTGGGACTTAAAATCGTATGTGATCAATCCCCGCTCGTAAACTTGCACGTTCTAATTGGAAAACATATATGTGCGAATGTTGTGAAAAATTATGCTGGTGTGGCGGACGACAAATACAAGTTTCAAGTGGACGATGGACACTGAAGAAGCACCTCAGTTTGATCACAGAGAACATTTGGGCGCCGGCTGTTTCCTAAAATATTAGTGTAAAAATATGTTATTTCATCTAAAAATATCGTGATGATAACTAACGAGTTAAATTCATCCAAAGTTAAAGCAGGTCAGTCAAAAGTTTGAACATGGTGTATTATTTTTTATTATTTTATCAGTGAGCTTGCGCCTTTAAATTAATGATCAACTGAATTGAATGAACAATTAAATTAACTGTAACATAAAGACAGCCATTCTCAAGTAAAAATATTTTATTAGAAATAATAAACAATAACATGCAAAAAACATGCACAAAGTAAAACAAAAACCATGATTTTAGGACACAACAACATGCATAAACATAAATACAAATATGTAGTAAACCAGATTAGTAAGTAAAGATTTATTTTCAGAATGGCACTCAGTAAATACTAATATTCTTGGGAGCAAATCTGAAAAATTCAATTATCGTGATTAATTAACAATGCATGAAATAGTTAAATAAACCCAGATATATTAACACCACAGAGATAGATCCAACGAAACCAGGAACAAATGTATAAGACAAACAACAAGAAACCAATAAACGTTAGAAGGTTAATGAAAGGGAAAAAACATTTCTAAATATGATATTTAATTTTTATTCAACAATATTTACGCTTATTATAATCAACCATTTCGATACAAATAAACTATCGTTAGAACTAACGTGCAATATAAAAAAATGATATGGGTTAATAGAAAAGATAACTAGTGATATATAACATTATACTCGGTACATAAAGTAACGTTACGCAGTACATATAGTTTAAGTTATTTGTACTTAGCGCCTACACTGAACTTCACAACATCAATAAACGTTATCTGAACAACAACCACTCGAATATGTTCATTTATTCTGTAGCTACTAGCCTAAACGTCGATAACAGATCCGTGCCGGCGATATTTGTTAGCTTATTTGACAGATAATACATCAGAAAAGATAATCATTATTAGCAACGTGTTATAGTAACAATAGAAGTTTATACAGCTATAGGCTTACTACATGCTTTATTTGTTACATACAATTGATGAACTGTATGGCTGCACCTTGTTTACCACAGACCTCGTGGATATAAAATCATATCTTTATCAGCTAAGTTCATGTACGATAACCGTAATTATATTGATTTCTGTCATTACCTACTACGTAAGTCGCTAATGATGAATAATGATTACCTATTTTCTTAGTCTTCCGATCTCATTGTTATTTTGATTAAAATATAATAGCAAGCCTATTGCGTTAATTAAAAAAACAATGCTTTGATTAAAGGTGCAGACAAACAATACATCGTTATGCTATACGAATAAATGTTTTAATCATATCTAAGTACTAGCACCCTGTAAAATAAACATACATATACATATCATGTTATGTACACAATAAGTTAAACGGCTCTATTCTACATACATTGTTATGCTCTAATTATCTAATTTAGAAGCTACACAAAGAAGGAAGCGGATGCAAGTGATGTGTCTTACATGTGTTCTGGATGACTGCGGATGCAGTTAATGAAGTCACTGGGCTTGAGTTCGCCTCGACAGATGCGGAATACGGCGGTGAACAACGGGAACCTGGAAACAAATGCGAATCATTCGTCCTTGTTCAATTAACTCACGAGTCTTATTCAAGGAAGTGAATTATTCTAAAAGTCAATACTTATTTGTTTAACTTTTCTTATTACGATTTAAACGTGGAATGCTATTTTACAGGTTACTGCAGACGCTTGTCGGAAATCTGTTCTTAGTTAGGATTACCTAATATCGTATAAAGGCCATTTTGTTATTCCATTGCCATTAGCAGTCACTACCCGTCGTCGGCCTCACTTATTTAGGCTAGCTGAATAAATGTCTTCCTACAAAATGACAGACTAACAAATGTATGCAGTTATCACGGCAAGCCAAATACCAATTTTTAGATAGTTGGCTACTTGTCAATGTTTATGTTCGGGTAACTCAAACAAAATCAGTTCGACTTTGACATTGAATTACATTTTGTAAACAATAGGTATGTAGGTACATGCATAACAAGTTGTTTACAGAAAGTAATGCAATATAATCTATTTATACTATACTAGCGACCCGCGCGCAGCTTCGCCTGCGCCTGCCCCTGTTTTTACTTGTATCCTCATAATTTTTAAGTTTTTTCTCTCCATAAGTACCTTCCCCAGCCTTCATCAAACACAACAAAAAGAAATCAGCTAAATCGTTCTCGAGTTTTGCGCTTAGCAACATATTATTGTAATTCATTTTTATTTATATAGAAAATTTCGGGCAACGAGGCATGAATATCAGTCAAAACTCATAGCTAAATGCTACAGAAATGCAATATCGTAATTTCATGCACCATTGACCTCAAGTGACAAGTGGATTCAAGCCAAGACGAACTATTTTAGTTCAGCCTACGATATCTACGATTATATCACCTACAGAACAGATTATAAACGTCTGGTCGTTATCTCTATCACGCGTCGACATTAACACTTCCGTGTGTTTTGCAAACTGCTCAATTGTTCCACAGTAATTTGAGCTATAAATACTTTAATGCTTTGTGCGCTATTCTTCATTTAAACGTGTATTTAAATTCACTTTATGGCCAACTTTATCAGCTGCATCGATGTCGTTAATACCTATGTAATGCTGCGTAAGAATGTTACGAGCGACCGCGGCATCAGAAAATCTATACAATTTTGCGCCGCAGCGCTTAGCAGTCTTCCATACAAAATAATATAATATTATTATAGTTAGTCTTACTTATTCTCCATGTTTTTGTTGGCAAGCATGTGGTTGACTTCCTCTGCTGTGATAGGTCCTTGAAGTTTCTGTCCATTCAGCATCTCGTCTTCTAGCTCCTTTATGGATCTGCCAGACTTCACAAAGGCTTCCGCTACGCGCCTGTTCCTACCACCTATAATAAAAAATAAGAAACCATAAAAAAATAATTGCTGAGTCAGTATACCTCTAAATCCTTTAGGGTGGCATTGCAACTATAAGTGGTAATTTAATAATACTAGTGTTTCCGTAAGCTGACCGGAAAAAATGGTCAAAAGGAATTTCCTACTTTATTGCGGTCTTGGGGGTCGAACCATTATTATCGTAATTGTAAATTAGGTACACACTGTGGTTTATATAAACAATAATATAAACGATCACTATACCAAGTATGTCGTTCAGGTCGGCCTTACGTAGGCGGTATATTTTTCAGATGGTTTGCGAAACTAGTTACGCTTGACAGCGGGCAAAAAACTTTTGCCATTTTCTATTGTCCTCGCACTATTCATTGCAATTTAGCAAAGCAAAAGGAAACTATTTCTCAGAATGTGTAATATCGCAGTGTTCAATGATCGCGGCCTTTGCTGCCATTACATATACTATGACTCATTATAAATGGCATATAACTATTGAACTGAACGTATCCAATTACTTTATTTACTTCGCAATAAGTGACTAAAGTAAGATACTTACAATCTATATGAACTCAACTCATTACTAAATCATACATATTATAAAGCCCTCCGGCGGCGCTCTCAAATTCTATTTGTTCGGACTTATCTCGGAAACGTCTGTACGAATTTTTATACAGATTTCACCAATAGAAAAGGAGATGGTCTAGGAAGGATAGGCTATAATTTATGAAACCGTGCAAACCTAGGGCGGGTCGCTAGTTTAATTTTATTTCTACCCAGATTTACCCATTCACGGCTGCCAAAGAACTACAAATCTCATTATAATTTCTCCTTTCTCCATTATAAAAACTACGATATAAAAAAAGATAATTTGGCAAGTTTTCCGATACATCACCCCGATCGATCGCCGTATGCCGTACGCACCTGATAAGAATAATATATAAAAAATAGATTATCCTTCATCTATCCATCGGCGATAGTCATTATATAACGGCACGAGTAGTTACACCGAATTAGGAAGTACTAGGCAGGTATCGAACAGCTTATCCAGTAGGTACCAGTTCCCAAGATAACATCGAATTACATTGCGATAACGATAACAGACGCGGATAAAGCTTATAAGAGATCGAGATGTCAGTTAATAATGCTCAGACAGTCAGTTAAAAAAATGGAATGCAGCTCAAAAAAATCAATTGCATTTTTTTAATTAGCTTTTTGACAGAGAATCATATTAGTTTGTTCAAAATCCTTATACAAAAAATACTTTAACTATAGATTAACCATGGATGACTTCGCTCAATAAATTGTTTTGTCAGGTATTTTGATTTTGAGACTTCGGTAGTAAGTTTTGTTTGATAAATTTGCAATTTTGTAGGTATATTTTTTTTTACTGTTGTGTTCCTAAATGCTACGAGTGCACAACTGATAATTTTACATAGCCATTACATAATGATCCCGACCCTGTTAATTTTGCGCACATTACTCTAATAAATTTCATGTAAGATAATAAATTTAAATTATTTAATCTGGCCTCGTTAGACGAAATTGTTTTACTACATATTAATGACATAGTTTGTAATATATTTTGACCTCTTCTGAAAAATAGGTACATTGTGTATTTTTGTAAATTATCTTACACCTTGCTTCCGCTACGATCTATTGAAAACCTTTATACCTAGGTACCTTACTTTGTTTAGATCTAACAGTAGACACACTACTTGCACGTGATAACAACACAATAAAACCGCGCTAAACTGGTTAATGATAAATACTCGTACATCACAATTGTTTATACGCTGCCACATCTGACAGGAATACTGCATCGACTAAGAGATGCAATTATAAAGCACAAACAAATGCAATTGCATTTAGGTACAGCTGGCTTAGTGAAAAACTATTTATTTTCATTTAAAATGTAAAAGTACGAGAGCCAACTGGAAGCGATAATTACAATTAAAGATTTACGCATATTTGAACTACAATACCTATTGACCATAGACAAATTAAAAAACACTTATCATCTCTATCTTATCTTTAAAATTCTTATAAATTCATTAGCCTCATTATAAACGGCCCTTGAAGTAAAGAATTTACCACAAAATTTTCGTAGGCATTAGCTACATTGTTATGCGCATTATTTACCTATGTGATGATGAATAATTCCGTGTACTGTAATTAAAGCAAAAGCAAAGGTAACTAACCGTAGCAGGTAGTAATAAGGTCAGCAACGCCGCAAGACTCAAAGAAAGTGCTGAGTTTGCTGCCCGGGTAGAACACGTCGACGAACTTAATCATTTCCATAAGACCTAAACGGATCACAGCCGCTTTAGTGTTGTCACCGAAGCCAAGCCCATCTACGAAACCAGCTCCCACGGCAACGATGTTCTACACATAAAAATAAATAATTAGTATATAATTCACCATGAGGAACATAAAATGCGTTTCTTATCTCATTCTTACCTTCAGGGCTCCACAAATTTCCACAGCATCTTCGTCGTCAACAACAACTACCCTGAAGTATTCAGTCTGAATAATGTCTCGCATCATCGGTGCTAGCATTACGTCCCGGCATCCGATTGTAGTCTCACAGAATTTCTCATCAGCCACCTATGAATGACAGTGCTTTGTGGTAATCATGAGTGTGAAATGAAAACCCAGATCCTCAATAATGTAAGAGGTACGTACGGGCCATGGCACGGCACTAGACTCGACTTATAAGTCTATGGTCATATAGCACTACCCCTTTTTTGCGTGTGGAGAATCCTCAAATGCTCATGGATCCTTGACACTTGGGGAGGCGATATGTCGGACTCATACCGACTTCAAACTGCACTTGCCTTCCCTTGCTCTATAAGTCATGGCCATGGAATCCGAAACATTTACCATTACCACGACGGGTCATTTCACTAGTCTACCGCGACACAAAAATTTTATTTTATTTTACAAACCAAGCATATTTTTTATTATTATTATAGTTGCAGTTTCTGCTTGAATGGAATATTAAAAAACATTTTACGTTAATGTAGTGTACCAGCAGAGTGGCAGTGTGCCAGATACATTGTTGCTAAGTGAGTTTGAGCTGTGAATAAGTGAGCTACCTTGAAACAGGCAGTTGTGTCTATTTAATAAAGGTTTTATGAATTTTGAATCATTTGAAATTTGCTGGTCTCATTATTATCGTATTAATTCTTATGAAGCCACTTTTGTTTCGATTTTAGCTTCTGACCTTTCGAATGGTGAAAGGAAACATGATGCAACCTGCTCACCTACAGTAATAGCAACACTTCATAAAATTCTTAAAGGCGGCTAATGCTGGTTAAGCCAGCAATCGGCTAATATGGATGTGGTGGTGAAACAATCATCTGTCAGTGACTATACCCAGTACTGCACTGGGACATCAATAATTTGAACTATTATAACAAGTAATCAAGTACTTTGCACAAAATTAGGAATAATTATTATTCAATTTCTCCAGTCTCTACCAGACACAGGCATACACTTCATAACAAAATAAAATACACACCTCAGAAGCAATGTTTGCTCCCATTAGAACAGCACATGGGATTTTCAGACATCTTGTAATAATGTGTGATATTAAGTCAATGCCACCACCTTCTGCAATATCAAAGCCCTGTGAAATAAATAATATAGGATAATTATATTTTTACCTAATAGATGTGTAGGAACTAATAATGCAATTATTGCCAACATGTATACCTTTATCAAGGAAAGTGCAGCTGCCGTCGGTTTTATCTTTCCTAAGAGTGTGGAGCAAATAGTTCGGACAAACTGGTGGGGTACTACGAAAATAAGAAGGTCGGCGTCCTTCGCTGCTTCAACTACATCCGGAATTGCAACCTGCATAAAAAAAAAACAAGTCAATAATTAAATATAGTCAACTTGTTAGGTAATTGAAATTTTAACTCTGTGACAATATATGTGTGAATATATATAGTTTATTTGTGCCATTGGCATATTATGAGTTAATGTGAGATAAAATGACAATACCTAGCTTAAGTAAGTACCTATATTTTCTTACATATTAAATATGATTAAGTAACACCATATAGTCCTACACACATGGTTAAAGCCTTCAGAGAGGTTTCGAAACAAAATAAAACTAAAAGCTTTTATCATTTTTTTTTTATAACTGTAGTAAGTTTAAAGGAAGAGATGTCTTTGAAATTGAGAGATTTTATTAATAAATTATTTTAAATGTCACATTTGTAGTTTTTCAATTTCATAATATAAAATAGTAAATTAGTAAATAATATTAAGAAGTTTTATTAAGAAAACTTAAAAAATACATTGTTTACGCGTGTAAGAACACAGCTCTAAGTATATTTATGTATCTAGCATCTAGCATTATATAATGACCTACACCTACTGATATAACAGTCAGTTAATTAATGCCAAGGTCAAGAGAAACTGCAAAATCTTAGTGAGCATAATATTCTTTTGTTCAGATAAAGTTACAACTAAATTATTTACTATTAGTTATGAAAAATATAAACACTAGTTTGAATAATACACAACATAATGTTTGAGTAATAAAACTAAAACCAAATGTGGTAGAAATGTGTAAAATAGCAATGAAGTTTTATTTATAGAATCATTGAAATGAAACGGAAAATTACAGATATCTCTTAGCAAGTGACAGTCAAGCCACAGGTCAAACAATACTTTAAAAATAGACAGTGTACTTTTGTTTGATAAGAGTATGGAGACAAATATTTGATAATAAATGTTTTTATTATGCACATCACAATGCACCTTCACCTCAATATCTTTGTGTTATTGTCTGCTCATAACCATTGTAAACATTTTTTGCTCTATAAATAAGCCATAGGTATTTTGCTAAGGTCAACCAGTTGTAAACAATATAATGAAAGTAAGAAAACATCCATTAATAGTTATAATCTGATATTATGAATGTTACTAGACTCATAATGTACCTGATATTAAAATACCATTTCCAATCCAATCTATAATGATAAAATTCAATTCTACATTCAAATAAAAATTACAGAAGTACTGTTATGCTATTTGAAATTGGTTTAGTGACCAAATACTTAGGTAGTTTATATTCTGATATAATTAAAATTAGCAGTAATGTCTTTGACAGCAGAGGTTGTGAGATAACATTGGCATTGAATTGCTGCCATAGCAAACTGCTACCGAAATAGAATGAACATGTGTTACTCACATGGGAAGTGTCAAGAATAAATACAACACTGCTCAACTGTGTCTATATGGATATCTTCATTATTTTATGTGGGTTATTATTCCTACTACTGTTACTGTTATGTTACTATCTATGGTATGCAATTAATGTATTGATTAATTACTGACAAAAAATAATATAATTTTATCTAAATAATAATTTTAATGAAGCCCAGAATGGGCTGACTTACAGGAGGCCTTTCCCCAGTAGTGGGACACAAAAGAGGCTACTTAAAAAATATTATAATAATGTTTTACTCACAACATTAGACGGAAGTTTATGCCCAGGCAAATATTTTACATTTTCATGGGTCTCATTAATTATCTCAGTTAACTTTTTCCCTTCAATCATTTCTTCATATACCCACATGGTAACTCGGTCTTCAAAGTTAGGGAGACGCGCAGCATTGCGTCCAACAATTTTAGCAATTGCAGATCCCCTGGGTAGAAAATAAATACATTATGGTTAGAGCATTGGAGTCGCCTTGGTTGTCATAGGGGCCAATAATTTTAGTATGCAAAAAGCGAGATTTATGAATGGATAAGTTTATAGTGAGTATAAGCTGTGATAGCAAGTATAGTTATGTCATCCTTCCAATAAACATCGGCGTCGTTCAGCACCCATCGGTTTACCATACAATACGCACTTAACTATTGCATTACTCGCACGCTAAATTATTAAAAACAAAACATCTTACCAGTTACCAGAACCTATAATGCAAACTCTGTTCTTCAGTATTTTTTCAGCCATTATTACTGTCACAAAACGAAAGTACAGGAACTAAATAATGGTAGACGACAACTCAACAATGAAGTAAACTTGAGACTAAAGTCGACGGTCGGTCCGAGCGCAGTTATCCGAGTTATCTGCCTGCTGAGTGCTGATATGTAGTGGTGCTATACTAAGCTATCGAGTAACGCAAATCGCAAAACTCAGCGCAAGGCAAGTAGCGCAACTCCGGCCTCCACGGCCGCACCGCACACCTCAAGCTGATGTGCAGACCAGGGTTGAATTCGGGTATGTTCAAATTTCAAAACGATAGTACAAAAAATTTAAAAGGATAGTATTTGTACAAAAAATATAGTTATTTTTTTTTTTTATTTCAGCCGCGATCGTCCCACTGCAGGGCAAAGAAAATTATAGTACACATTATTAATTCTAATCAATAGTCATTAAAATCAATACCAATTTATACAAAATTTACCTCTTCCAAGTTTATTAGTTATTCAATATTTGTTTGATCCTTAATAAGAATAAAATTAGCACAATTACCACTTTGCGCTACCACCTATGAATTGTGTTGCCAGTTTGGGTCTTATCTTAGGTTTATTTACTGAATATTCAGACTTTTCGAAGGTCACTTGAGGTGTGAGCGAGTGATGAAATTATGTAATTTACTTTTTAATTTTGTGGTTTTTAAATATTGGTAGTAAATGTTTTTGTATTAGTCATTAATGCAAGGTACTGAAATTATAGTATTTTTCGTACTATCCTTAGATAAGGATAGTTTATAGTACGAAGCTTGAAATTATAGTACAAATACTATAACTAGTACGAAATCCAACTCTGGTGCAGACGTGACACAGCAGCTGATTTGACAGTTGACATAACACTCAGACGTCACACGTCAGAAATCACCAACTGTCACGTCACTGTCAGACACTGACAGTGACGTGACAGTTGGTGACGTCAGTCAGTTACCAATGTTACCATATTATATAAAAACTAGCTGACCCAGCAAACGTTGTTTTGCCATATAGGGGTGGGTCATTTTAGGGGGATGAAAAATAGATGTTGGCCGATTCTCATAGATACCGAATAAGCACACAAAATTTCATACAAATCGGTCCAGCCGTTTCGGAGGAGTCTGGCAACTAAAACTTTGACACGAGAATTTTATATATTAGATAGGTACTTACAAAACGCGATCTAAAAAAAGGTCACTCAAAAACTATGCTAAAAAAGGACAGAGCGGGAGGTGTTTTACGGGAATGTTATGGAAGTTGGTCTCTATCTATTGTTAAATTTCATTGAATTTTCTGTCAATAATTGAGTACAACAAAAAATTACTTCTATTTATCAAGGTTACGAATTATGTAGTTTATGGAGTTCTGGGCTTTCTTAATTAATAATCTGAAATCAGATTATGAAAATTCCGGATGTGTGTGGCCGGCCTTACAGAATGGCACTCTCCCGCCCCTCCCTAATGACAGATATGTGACAGATACTGCAGTCCCCTCGCACATTGCCATTACGCCAAAGCATAGATTTTTTTTTTTTTTTTTTTTTTCTCTCTTGGCAATAGATTGTACTTTTTGCCAGTGTCAAGTTAAAAGTTAGGGAAACATTTATTTTATCATAAACATGTTATTTTCGGAATTTGGAAAATGAATCAGAGGAGTTGGGTAGGATTAAAGAGGATTACACATTTAAAATATACTTACATAATAATATAATATAAAAGATACATACAAGTTAACTTTATATTTTTAAATTATTGTCAGAAATAAAAGCTGATAGGACATTATAAAACTTACATGGATTTAATAGTAAGCAGGATAAACGGGTAGGAAATGGAACTTTCAAGGTTATAAGGTTATAATAGAAACAGGAACGATCATACAATGGGCAGGAAAAGAAAAGGTGATCCAAATCTCCCACATCTGTTCCACATTCACACATATTGGAATCTACAATATGCAGTCTGAATAGGTGGGCAGGTGTGCACACATGACCTAATCGCATGCGCGTTATTATGCTAGAAGAGGTTCTACTACAGTCTATTTTAGTGAACCAAGGTTTATTTGGGATGTTGGGTTGCACTTTAAAATAATGTTTACCTTTCAATAGACTACTTTCGGCTAAAAGGTTTTTCCAAGAATCAATAAGGAAAGATCTAGGTAGTGAGATTAAATCATGACAATAATTAATGTACGGGTACATGTCTCCACATGTTACTGCTTCTTTAGCTAATAGATCAGCTTTTTCATTTCCTTTTATCCCTTGATGACTAGGAACCCATGCTAAAGTTACCACATAGTTACGAGATTGACATTCTAAAAGCTTTTTCCGTATGTAACAAATAATGGGATAGCATGGTTTCATATTCAAAGGGTATTTTTGGATTGCTTGTAGGGAACTTTTTGAGTCGGTAAAGATCACAGTTTTCTGAAGTTTCATTATAAGTATATATTCTAAAGCTTTAAATATGCCAAAACATTCTCCTGTGAATACCGACGCTTCAGGAGGAAGTTTGATTTTCTCAACTATATTATATTGGCAGTGAAAAACACCTACGCCTACATTACCAGTATCACATTTTGATGAGTCAGTAAAAATATAGTGAAAGCCTAGCCAGTTACTGTCTCTGCTATAATTAAACAATGTATTTGCTTCTATAACATTCTTATCAATACCTATATTATCATAAACATTCGGATTTAAGCAAAGAGTTTCATAAGTAAAATTAAAAATAGGTAAATTAGGCGACCTGTATATGGGAACATTAAGGGCAATAATTTTTCTGTAACTAATGATGAGTGGATAGGGAGGTTTGTGATACCAATATTTGTTATTAGATTGCATATTTTCATCAAGAAGTTTCAGTTTATAAAAGATGGGATGATTGGAAAACTGATAAGCTTTGAATAAAAAGTTATCACTTAGAAACTGTCTCCTTAAGCTAAGAGGAGGTTCTAAGCACTCAACTTGCATAGCATTCACAGGTGATGATTTCATGGCACCTAGGATAAGCCTTAATGCCTTATATTGGACAGCATCAAATTTTTTAAATGCAGTTATGTTACCGCCTTGTAATAAAAATGAACCATAATCAAGTAAGCTTCTTATAAGGGCATTATAGATTAATTTAAGTGAAGTGGGATGGGCGCCCCACCAAACACCACACAGACATCTCATAATATTTAGTACTTTTTCACACTTGGACACGACAAAATCGCAGTGCTCATTACCGGTAAGTTTAGAGTCTAATATAACACCAAGAAATTTTGTATGAGGTTTGATAGGAATAGGTGTGTTATCATAAATTATATGAAAAGATGGCAACACACGTTTTCTCGTGAAAACCACTACCGCACTTTTTTCTACCGATAGTTCTAAACCGTTATCATCCAACCAGCATTTCAATAAAGTTAAAGAGTGATTTAAAATATTACAAGCAGTCGTAATGGAATGATGAGTGGAGTATAACAGTAAATCATCTGCATATTGAAGAATACTTATGTTATTTAGAGAGTGTTCTAAATCATAAGCATATATGTTATAAAGAAGAGGACTTAATACAGATCCTTGTGGTAATCCTTTTCTCACAACTCTAGTTGATCTGATACCATCCTTCGTGTCTAAGTGTATATACCTCTCTGTAAGCATGGCAGATATAAATTTCACAAGGTTTTCAGGAACATCAAGCTGTATGAGCTTATCTAAAAGTTTTGATATAATTACGTTATCATATGCACCATGAATGTCCAGAAAAGAAGCTACAACAAAATCGTTTCTTGAGTAAGCTAAACGGATATCTGTCACTAGAATGCCAATACTGTCTATTGTGCCCTTTCCTCTTCTAAATCCATACTGACTATGGGATAATTTATTGTATCTTTCAATATGCCACTCCAACCGGTTTTTAACCAAATGTTCAGCCAACTTAGCTAAAATAGAGCTTAAGGCTATTGGACGAAATGATAAGGGATCAGAAGAAGGTTTACCTGATTTTAATATGGGAATAATCACCTGTGACCGCCATGATATAGGAACTTCGCCAGATTGTACGATTTTGTTAACCAAATTCAAGTAATAAGTCAAAGTCGTATCACTAGAATTTACAAAAAATGAATAGGGGATTCCATCATCTCCAGGCGAGCTATCTTTAACCTTATCTAGTACTCCTTTTAATTCCCTAAGCGTAAATGGGGAATTAAGATATTCATCTATCACCTGTTGATTTATAAATATTTTATATGGTGGTTCTGTTACAGATGGAGGGGCTAGATTGTCTAAAAAGGCGTTAGCCATAGAAGGAGGGAATGAGGAATGAGATGAGATGGTAAACGCTGAACGAAAACGTTTAATATTACGCCAAACCTCAGAAGGATTGGTTTTGGGCGCAAGCGATGTACAAAAAGAAATCCATCCATTTCGTTTCTTTTGTTTTAGAAGTTTTCTAGTGCTATTTACAGTTATACGAAGTTGATCGTAGTTTTCAGAAGACATACATAGTTTGTACTTTTTCTCAGCTTCCTTACGTTTTTTAACAGCTTCCGTGCATTCTCGGTCCCACCAAGGGGGAGAAGGAATTTTACCATTAAAACTTCCTTTGATAGGAAAGGTTTGATCAGCAGCTTCTAGTAAACAATTCGACAAGGCTTCAGAACAATTTTCATTCTGAATAATTTCCGGTAAATTAGAAATTTTCAAATCAACTAAATTTTTAAACTTATCCCAATCTGCTTGTGATAATCTATATTTGAGACGCGGTTTATGGACAGATTCATTAGACTTTTTTATTGGGGTGGATAAAAATAACGGGAAATGATCACTACCATAGCTCGAGGCTAATGTAGTCCAAGTTATTTCTGCAGCTAGTCCAGGATTAGTAATAGAAAGGTCCACAGCACTTACTTTTTCATTAGGCTTAGTAAGACGAGTAGGTGCCCCTGTATTTAAGACACATAAATTATGGGACTCTATGATTTGAAGCAAACCTTCACCATTACTGTTTGTAATTTCACTTCCCCATGAGCGATGATGACAATTGAAATCACCAAGTAGAAGAAAAGGACTAGATAAAGAAGAAATAAGTTGGTCAACTTCATTTTGTAAAATTAAAGATGATGCATGTGGAATATAAACTGAAATAATTGAAATGTTATTATATAATTTTATACCTACCATATTTACATTATTTACATTATGTGGAGGTAAAATTAGTTGTACATAGGAAATTGTATTATGTACAAGGATGGCTACTCCACCATAACCATCTGGTCTGTCCTCTCTCAGACAGGTGAAGCCTGGAATTCTAAAAAGAATTTCAGTCTTCAACCATGTTTCTGACAAGACTATAATTGAAGGATTATATTTATTTACAATATGAATTAACTCAGACTTTTTAGATAGTGCACTCTGGCAGTTCCATTGTAGAACCCTTAGATCCATTATTATTTGATATTAAATTATTAAACATTTCAATTATGACAGCAACGTTGGACGGTTTCAATGTGGTATTTGATAACAAAGTGTTAAGTAATGAAATTATTGTTTCAGTTATTTTATCATTTTCTACAGTTTCATTTACATTCTGTTTAAAGCCACAACCATTTGCTGATGTTGAAGGCATATCATAGTCTCTAATCATGTTATTGTGAGCAAATTTGTCATATCCTTGAGTTACTTTTGGAGGTGAACGTTGCTTAAGAAAAATAGTTTTTTTATATGAGATATTTTGAGAATTTTTAAGAGGGCTATTGTATGTGGTGGTGTCAACAGGATTATGATTTCTTGCAACATCAGCATATGGTTTTGAAATTGGTGGATGAAGTTTGCAAGCCTCCATATATGAGATACTACTCTGGGACATAGTTAGTTTTATTTCTTTCTGACGATTGAATTCAGGGCAATTTTTATTGGTAGCATAATGATACCCTCTGCACATTATACATACTGCACTGCTTTCTTCAACATTGCAGTTTTCACCATTGTGTTCATTAGAACATTTAAAGCATCTAGGACGAGAGCGACAAAGAAGTTTGGTGTGTCCATACCGGCAACAATTAAAACATTGAATTGTCGGATAGGTATAAAGTTCCACAGATAAAGCATTATAGCAAATAAATATTCTCTTAGGAAGTACTTGCCCATCAAACGTAAAAACCACTGATTGCGATGGTTTCCATACTACGGCACCATCAATATGAACCTTATAATTTAATCGTCTTATTTTAATAATTTGTCCACATCCAATTGGAACTGAAACATTACTTTTTATTTCCTCTAGTGACCATTCAGGTGGTACACCACGTACTATTCCTAAGCGAGTGATATTATATGTAGGAATGAATGCCCGAAATTTATTTTCTTCTAATTTATGATGACAAATAAAATCATTAGCATCCTGAAATGCTGAAAAAGATACAGTGCATCTATTACGCCCAATTCGTTTGACACTGCCAGTAATAATATTCTTAAAATTATTTTTTTTCAAAAAGTTCCCAAAAGTAATTGGGTGCAGGTATGAGCCATCACTAGGTGAAACCTCAATCCTTTGCACATGCACGACATATGGAGACGCATCAGTAGAAAGATATGCTTTACGACCTGCCTCACCTAATTGAATGACTTGGGGAACAGAGTGTTTATCTTTTGATGAACGATCGGTATGTGGAACCATGGTAGGCTCTTTAAAAGGTTGTTCAGCGAGTTTTTCATCTAATTTATCACATTTACAGTCATGTTCACTATTGCCATTTATTTTACTAAGATGAGAGTTCCTCTTTCTCTTCTTATTGCAATGCTTGCAAACTTTGTTTGTTCTTAATCTTTTACGAGTGCTAGAGCCATCTACACTACTTAACGACGCATCAGTATCCATTTCATTATCATTAGATGCTATAACTACATTTAAGCCCACGGGGGGACCCAGGCTAGAGCCCAAGTCCCCCGACAAAACACTGGGGTCGGGGGGCTCGCTCATGAAGCTCCCATGTATAAAATATTTACAAAACTTACCACGTAAACAGCAAAATATACACAAATACTATTATTTGACACTAACTACTAAAATATTTACACTCTACACAACTCAACTGACGAAATTTTCAATTAAAAATTAAAATTAAAATTTCCGTAGGAAAAAATATGACCGCCCTGTTCTAATTTTCCCGCGCTTTTAAAAAGCATAGATTAGAATACCCCGCCAAAGTGGAAAGCAAGTGTAAAACATAGATTAGAATAGTGTAAAAGTCGTAGCCGACTTCACTTCCACGAGTTCCACCCAACGAAACTATTAGCATAATTCAAATATTGTCTTAACATCATGCTCTGTACCACATCATAAAAGTTAACTTAACTATGGTTGCTCGGAATATGAAGCGTGTTGCTGCACAATAATGAATTTATGTGATAGCGGGGGTGACAGGTGGGGTATAAAAATGATTATGATTATGATTAGCTGAATCGTACTGTAGGTAATTTCAAATTGGAATAAAGTTATCACATCACATAATCCATGGCAGGCTCATCGGTGATGACGCACTTTGCAATGCCAAACTATCGGCGCAAAGTTGCATGTATATCAGTCTTATCGGTTACATTTCGGAGTGTGTGTGTGTGCATGGGAAATTTGGAACTACATGACAAAGTTCCCCCATCCCCCTTCCACTATCGGACGAGCAGAGCTACGCAAAGTGCCTAAATATCGCACAGTGAGCGTTTTGCCTCGACATCTATCTATATTGCGAACTGTTCTATTCTATATTGTGGAACTCGCTACTGGAAACTTTCTTCCCAAAGCTTATAATTTGGGTGTCTTCCAGACAAGAGTAAATAGGTTTCTTCTAGGCAAGCGCGCTCCATCGTAGACGACGTCGTTGCTTAACATCGGGCGAGTTGTGGTCAAGCGCAAGCCTATCTAAGATAAAAAAAATGGGATCTGCGTGATCCTTTTTCCATATTATGTGGTCATGTTTTATCGGGCCGGAGGGCTTCTCGGCCGGGGCCCATGTCAATCGTGACCTATTGTTGGCGGGCTGGGGTCTGGTACTACAACTAGCCTCCATCAAGGCAAGGCCTCTTCCTGTTCGTATAGTAGTAGCACATTAAGGTACACCAAAAAAAACGTAAACAAATAATTAAGTAAATCTGGCTGTTGCAGCCGGTGATAAGCTGTTCATTCAGTCTATATTATAAGCAATACTGAATTATAAGAAGAATTGTTTCTTTGCTTGTCCGCCTGCAATACCTTTTTCAACATCCCAAAGCTTGTTTATTTACAGATTTTAGTTAGGCATTACCATTTATTTTATTAATTTAGTCTGAACGAAAGCTTGTCGCCGCCTGCAATACATTTTCCAACATTCAAGACTTTTTTTAGTTAGTACTTTTAACACAATCGATTTTTTTGTTTCATTGAATAGGTACCTAATTTATTTTATTTCATACTTTTTAGTTTTAATGATCTAAACTAATCATTTTCAAAGATTTTTTCACCCCGAATATTAAAGTGCATATAATCCGCTATTTTGATTTTATAAGAATGAATTACGCCATTAATAACAAGTAACACTCATGGCATCAAGATGAATCTAATGACGTACCTACCGTACCTGCATACATACAGGTCAAAGTTCAAACACATAAGCTGTTAACAGTCCGGCTTTATGTATTCTTATTCATATTGGTGTTCAAATTTCTTCGAATGTTATCACAAAAATTATTCTCCTTACATGGACTCTCAAAATTCTAGTGCAAAACAGTATGGGGAATTTTTAACTGCACCTCTATTTAGAAATTTAAGCAAACAAAATTTCTCCACTAATAAACCTACTGCATATCAAATAAATGACTGTACCTACTACAAATTAACTACTTGATTACCTAAACATGTTGTACAAAAAATGTTTAAAATTCATCAAAATCTGATGGCTTTTTTATTACTCACCGTAAAACAAAAATACTGATTTGCACACAAATTATTCAATATTACAACGGAATTTCCAAAATTATTTTCTAAAACTGCATTATAAATATTTTTTTTAGTTTAGGTTAGGTTAGAACTGCGACCACAACGCACGAGCCGAGCGAGCGAAGCAAGCGTTCCGCGGCAGCGGCCGGCGAAGTGCCAGAAGCCCAGAACCAAATCGGTCGGAAAAAGTAGAACGTTATTTATGCTGGTAGAAAAGTATTAAGATTTACTTTTAGTTAACAGATAGTCATTCAGTAAAACAGTTAAGCTTTAAAGATCTAACAGTATAGTATAATTGATTTATTTGATGAGCAGATTTTGTGTGCAATTCAGTATTTTTAATGCTAATTTTGAATATTTTGATTGAAAAAAGGGGATTTACAGATAACGTATTAAATACCACCCAAACATTATTCGAGCCTCGTTACAATCAAACAAGACTCGTTTGTAATTTTGCATCACGGATGAATGTCGATGCCAATGTGAAACTATGCCTTTTTCTTACTACGATTAACAATGCTTTTAAAAATTCAACTCGTGTTATCTGATTTAAGGTTCATTATCGTTTGTCTTACGCCGCGTTGGCCTTGCGTCATCAATCAGCGTCAGACAGAATAGGAAGTGAGGAACTAGTGATGTCCAATTTTGAGCATTCAATCGATTCTTTCGATTTCAGTCAATTGCATCATATTATTATAATATAATTAAAAAGCACAAGATGCATGCAAAATTATTTAATTCAAACAAATATACAACGTTAGTTTTTGTTTACACTGAAGCCGAAACAAGTCAACTTCATTTTGATTATATAGGCAAGAAAACTATACAAAATAAAAGAAATTGGTTAAAACTTACGCGGTGACGAGCTCCGAAAGTTAGTAACCCCCCGGTGCACCGCGGGCAGGGGGCGGTCTGCGCACGCACGGATGGGCCCAAAGTATCTACGGGCGAGTGAGTGACTTCCCTGTTTGGTTTTTGCGCCGATTTTTGTAATAAAAATGGGTGTCCCAATTGAATAGTTTTACCAAAAAAAATGGTTAAAAACCATTTCAATCGATTCTGTTACTGATTCTGAACAAACTACTTTCCGCTTTCGCATAAACAAAAAATAACCTAGGTATCTCTGTACAAAGAATGTTACGTTACGGACGTATCACGTACGTACACTTCGCGGCTTGATATTGGCACTAGCTAACTTTAACTCGGCCGTAAACGTCGGCCGTGGACACCCACCCAGTGAGTGTCCAGTATTATGCAACTAGAGAAAACAGGCATTCTGAAGGAATCAATGTTGCAACAATTGTTGATACTTGAATGCCAAGTAGCTTAAATTCGGCCAAATAGCAGTCCTTGTATGTGACCCAATAGCCGAATCCATCGCGCTCCAATCACACGCAGCAGGAGTGCGATTCAAGAATCACAGAACTGAGAACCATTTCTTTGGAATCGGAACACGTATGGTCTGGTATGGATCCGGTTAATTAATAAGCTATTGGATCATTTGGATCTGCTTGTCTACCAAACGTCTCGGATGAAGTTTAGGTCTTAGTTCTAGACGTTCTAGTTGATCCAATTTTTTCATACGATCTTTAGGTATATTATACTATTCCCTATAGCTGTACAAAGATCGCATCATGATGAATCGATTCAAAAGATTAGTAGATGTAAGACTATGAATCGACTCCTGGAAGATCGACTCAGAGCAGGCGTTATCCATCCCTACGCACTATGGAAGTTTCTCGAATGTGCTTTCCATGTTTCCATCGACTCTACCAACAGTCCCTTTCGTCTCTGGGTTTCGTACTTGCGTTCGATCAAACGTCATTCATTTGAAAGAATCTCGTGTGCTGAAGTGATCGTACGGACAGCGTGTCTTTTTCTGTGCTCGCTTGAAAGTGCTCGTGAATAGAAATCAGAGTTCTGAAACTTAGATTTGTGCTGAAATCCTGTATTTGAAAAGCAATACAAGGTGAGTTTATTCAAAAATGCCTTCTTTTGTTCCATCTAATTCTATTGGGTAACGAAATGTGGCATGGCGTTTCCGACTTGGTCAATTTCCATTCTAATAATCTGATAAATATTAATTCGTGTCTGATTAAAAAGATCAGAAACAATTATTTGTCTAGACATCCGACATTCTTTGACGTCTGGGTCCATGTCTAGATTCCACATTCCGCTTTTCCCTATACAAATTACGTTGCCAATTGGTCAAAATGTTGAGTATTGATTTTGCACTCTGTTAAACAAAACTCATTATTCTTGCTTGTGATTAGTTTTGATGGTTTATAATTTATTCACAACTGTAAAGCTAGATACGTACTACTTACTTAAATAAGTACTAGAAATTTCGGTCAGGTCCTATTAGCGGCAGCGTGAATTTTCTACAGTATCTACTAAATAATACAGCTATTTATGTTTCTAATAGGTATAAAAAATGGTGAAGGAAACAACATACTATGATATTTTGGGTGTGAAACCCAATTGCACCACAGATGAATTGAAAAAAGCATACAGAAAGCTAGCTCTGAAGTACCACCCAGACAAAAACCCTAATGAAGGAGAGAGATTTAAACAGATTTCACAAGCCTATGAAGTGCTGTCAAATCCCGACAAAAGGCGTATTTATGACCAAGGTATGTATATATATTTAGTATTCTGACATGGATCTCTATGGGTCTTAGAGAATATTATAGTTGCTGTAAAGATCCTGTGAACAAGGCTATTTATCATATTACTAGCTGTCTTGGTTTGCTTTTTGGTTGCTGTATCCATGTAAACAACTCCATGTACAGGCTAGTTATCATATTACTAGCTGTTGCTTAGTTTTAATAACATCCCAGGCTCAGGCTAGGCTAGGCTAATTCTTTCCACCAGAATATTTATCAAAATACCATCAAAACCGAATATAATGACATTATTGTAGGGACCGTGTAGCTTCAAATGTTATGTTGGATAGTCATTATTTATTTTATTATTTAGTTCAAGGACTACTTACAACTTACAGCAATAGACATGTGAACACTTAAACAAAAGGATAACCAAACATATTAACGGATCAAATAGGTACCTAATCCATACCATGTATGTAGGTACCTACCATCTTAGTAAGCTACTAGGCAAGTAGAAAAATCGGACGTATCAAATGCCTACAAATACGATTATTTCATGGAGTATTATAGAACTTACATTTAGTAATAGAACATAAATACTTACGTAAACAATATGAAATAAAATAATATTATTCCTCTTTGTACAACATATATATCGTTAAGGTATGATTTCAGTCAGTGAAATAGAAGACAGGATATTAAAATAATAAAACAACAAGTTTTTACGACATATTTTTCAAGTAGGGGTATGTTATAACCTACAAAAAATTTGAGGCTTAACCAAGCTTATTCGTTATAAGCAACATAACATAAGAAATGTTGCTTATTATACACAAGAATTTAGTCATATAAATGGTCATAATTATTGTGTATGTTTAGATTAATTAATATTGAGTATGTAGTATGGGTATAGGTTATGTATGAACTTGCTTTCCAATAAAATGTTGTTAAAAGATAAAAATGGTTCTGAAAAAAAATTGTTATGTGCGGTATGTTTTCTTAGTGGTTTAATAGGGATTTGTCTGGGATGTTTCCATTAGGTCGTAATAACATCTGTCATTATAATCATTGTTATCTCTATCCATTGGTGAGGTAACAAATATTTTTTTACATATTTGTTGGTGATTTTGATAAGGTACCTAATTATTTTTAATACTGATGGTCATATTATACAGGTGGTGAACAAGCATTGAAAGAGGGGGGTGTTGGAGCTAGTGGCTTCTCCTCACCCATGGACCTCTTTGATATGTTCTTTGGTGGAGGATTCAGCGGTGGTCGTAGACGTGGTCGTGAACGAAAGGGCAAAGATGTTATTCATCAGCTGTCTGTGACACTAGAAGAGTTATATCGTGGTGCTGTCAGAAAGCTAGCTTTACAGAAGAATGTTATCTGTGAAAAATGTGAAGGACGTGGAGGCAAAAAGGTGTGTTATCATGCCTTCTAGTTGCTATAAATTAAACTATTTAATGTTAAAAAATAAGTGAAATGATTTTCCTACGGTGTTCGAACATAGACATGAATCTTTGCATTGATTTTGGATATTTATTGTTTGTTTCAGGGTGCAGTACAAACTTGTCCCACTTGTAGAGGCACAGGCATGCAAGTGCAGATCCAGCAGTTAGCACCAGGCATGATTCACCAAATCCAAACTGTGTGCAGTGAATGCCGTGGACAGAGAGAGATCATTGATCCTAAAGACCGCTGCAAAGTTTGTCAGGTACATAGCCAGTTCAGATGATGCTGTATTTTTATTCATCAAATTTTATTTATTTATTAATCATAATTCTATCATTAAACAATTATAATTTTATTCATTAATCATCAATCGCCATGTATTCATAAGTACATTTTTTTGCACTTACATTGTTGTTGACCACCAGGTCAACACCAGTGCATTAACCTAGGGTATTCACAAGTTGCTTGCCACTTCTCCCTGGGGCATTTTCAATGGCAATCATGTCTATAACTGTACTAAAGGACATTATCTAGCTGATTGATCTACATTTCAATTTTCAACATTGGAAGAGAATCCCTATTATAAAATTGTGTATCTCCACTGAACTGACAAATGTCAGTTTTACATAATTATGAACTAATTAAAGAAATAAAGTTTTTGTGTCTCAATGGTTTTACAGGGACGCAAGACTGTTCGTGACCGCAAAATCCTTGAAGTCCATGTAGACAAAGGCATGACTGATGGCCAGAAGATTGTCTTTGGTGGAGAGGGTGATCAAGAACCGGAGCTTGAGCCTGGTGATCTTGTCATAGTTTTAGATGAGAAAGAACATGATGTAGGTTTATTTTAATTTAATGAAGTATTTTTTTACTCATTTACGCACAATACTATTATAATAAATTTATTATTTAATGCTATTTTTAGATATTCAAACGTTCCGGCAATGATCTCATAATTCGTTTAAATATTGAGCTTGTGGAAGCCCTATGTGGTTTCCAGAAAGTCATTCGGACCCTAGATGCCAGGGACATTGTCATAACTGTCCTGCCCGGTGAAGTTACTAAGCATGGTGATGTAAAGTGTGTGTTGAATGAAGGTATGCATAAAATTATTTTCTTGAATGCAAATCTATCAGTTACTTTCATATCCAGTTTTGATTTTTATTCTTAGTGGGGGATTTTTGGAACATAAATAAACTGTTTATTTGTTACAGGTATGCCGATGTACAAAAATCCGTTTGAAAAGGGGCAGCTTATTATACAATTTTTAGTTAACTTTCCCACTCGCATTCCACCTGAAGTCATTCCTGCCCTTGAGAACTGCCTGCCTCCACGACCTAGAGTAAGTAATAACTGCATCTATATTAAAATATGTCATGTCCATATTAACACAATCACATCAAAATATAGTATTTGCCTATGTAATTTTATTTGTGTCATATAAACACTAATTCAAGTGGCATGTATTATTTACCCAAATAGGTATAAAGTAATTTTATGCCAATATCGATGTAGGTTTAGTAGGTACATTTGAAATTAGTTGTAAATTTTTCCATGTCATGCAAATGTAAATTAAATTATATGCTATACCTTAGTCAAATCTAATGAATAGTTTTGGTACATTGATGTTTTTAAATATTGCTTGTGTTTATCGACTTTCGTTGTTGACCGTACATCCAAGTTTTTTAAATAAATTTTATTTTATTTATTTGTGTAGATTGTTATTCATTAAGGATTAACTATTATTAACACGCAAGGTAACATTGTACTTGAACTTAGTTAAAAATTAAGGATTTAAATGAAATTATGGTATTGGTATTTTGTTGACACTACTAAGTTACTTTTCAAATGAGAAACTAAAAAAATAAAAAAATCTTCACTTGTATATTATATATGATTAAATATCATCCGTCATCATCATTCATCAAAGATGTACTCAACCCTGGATCTGGGGGGAAGTCGAAGTTCTAGATCCGGGGCTATGTACTAAAGTATATACAAATTTCGCCACCGATATGTTTTGTCCCAACTACCATGTAATAAAGGGCGACCTTGTTGCCATTAACTTGGGTCGAATCCAAACTGCTATCGAGAAAACTGGGAATTAAATCCAGTACCGCAAACGTAACATTCATCTCAATTGTCAAGTCATATTTAATAAACTTGTGTTCGTATTATATTACAGATTGAAATTCCCGAACTGGCTGAAGAGTGTCAGCTTATTGACCTGGACCCAGAACAAGAGTCGCGCAGGCGACGAGCACATCACGGTAACGCTTACGAAGAAGACGACGAGCATCCTGGTATGAATAGGGTCCAATGCGCCACTAGCTAGACGACACCACGTACTCGCCAAACAAACGCCAGCGATGGACCTAAGCCAATAAAGTACCTTCTTAATAAATTACCACTGATTGAAATATTATTAGTAATTATTCTGAAATTGCCGAACACTAAGTTAAACGCGACTGAATAAGATACAACATAATAATAATTATTATTAGGTTGTTTTACTACATTTGTAACTTAATTGATGTTTTCTTTAATTTATTATGTTAACATGAATTGCATAATATTCAAATTGAGAATTTTTCTGTTTTAGCATTCACGTCTTTTGTGCAATGTGCAATAAATATTTTACTCCCATGTGGTCAATAATATTAATTGTGATTTATTGCTATTTATATTTCGTCAGTCGTAAAGCATTATTAACTTTTATAGAAAGTTATTTATGTTACACTGGACACATTAGTTTTCTATTCAAGTTAGCATTCTAATAAGATATTGTCTGCAAATAGCTTTCCAGGAGGAGTAGCATATTAGGACTAGTTGTACTCACTTAAAAAACGTTGTAGCTGCATAACCAATATACTGGTATTGTATTATGTTGAATCCTGCCTTTAAATATTAAGCTAAGATAAAATAGTCACATTATAGGTCCATTGTTTTAGGTGAAGAGTTTTATTGGTGTGTTGACGTTGACGTAATCATCACTGTGATTTTGTTTTGCTAATTCTTTTAGACAATTTATGTATTCTGGAGGTTATCATTCGACATGGGTATCCAAATATCCATCATAATATTAATTTATGCAAATATGCATTTGTTTTTAACATATTCAGTGCCACCAATAAATAAATCCCTATAGATTAGTGAGACTTTTTATTTCTTATGTAACAGATATTAGCAGAAAGAAATACTAGATAGTAAAATTGATGCACAGAATACTAAATAGTTCAAGATGAGCGTTGATTTGGCTGGTTGCTTATAAATAAGTACCTCCTATATCCATTTACCTCAATCATGAGTTCTATTGAATTGCTTTCGTTAGATTTTTTTAACACTGTAATCTCAGCCGATTTTAGTTTCTTGCGTAACCGCTAGAGGCGTTGGAGGGTTTTCCATACAAATATTGTACGGCGTGGCCAGCGAGTTTAGTGAGAAAATCTCATGGTCGAGGTACTGTTCATTAAATTAGTCATCCTCTTAACTTGGTCCTGATATATTCAGCACAGCATATTATTTTTTATATTCATCCCTGTCAATCGTCACATCATTATTCACTCTATTTTCAATCTCTTCATTGGTCTCCCTGTTCGTCACTATCCCTGCTATATATTCAGATGTATACCTACTAAGTAGTAGGTATAGGCTATAGGTGTACTTGTACTGTACTTAGTAATCATGGTATATAAATATATCCTTTTTTTATTGGGTGGGGAAATGCTCCTTGTGCATGCCACCCCGCTTGGGGATGCGTGACGCTTATGTCGGACTCTCCGGCCAGTTGACCAGCAGTCCAGCATACCGTCTAAAACTACTACCTTCCGCTTAGTGCCGGGATCGCGGGAAATGCTTCGCGATCCCACCGCTGACGTCCGCTTACGGACCCTTCCCGAGGGCCAGTTCCAATGGCAGACTGATGACCCCAGAGTCCGTCGCCCAAGTACCTCTTTGCGACGGGACAGATATTTGGCCCCGCGGCCGACCACACCTCGGCCGCAGATAGCAGGGAGGTGCACTCTTCTCCCGCCGCGGCTCTGTAAATCTTCAGCCGCAGTGTCACACTGCACAACACTTCTCGCCTCAGTTGTGGTGCCTCCCATACGACACAGACAGCAAAACAGCAGCGGGATTCCTGGGCCAAGCCCTCCTGGGGTTCTTGTTAGCTTCATTGTGGATTACGGTTAGGGAGTTTGTTTTACGATTACCCCTTGAGGGGGAAATATACACCTTGGCTAGCAAAGGACCCCCTTCCGAATTTCGGAGCTTATTAAGTGTATTAAAATTTATCATTATTATAAAGGACTAAAGACTAAGACTAAGGACTTGGCGGTCTTTGGAGGAGGCCTACGTTCAGCAGTGGATGGCAATGGCCTGATATTATATGATAAAGGACTAGCTCCCGCCAGCGGCTTGGCCCGCGTGGTCTTAGATAACTATTTTCCCCCGTTTTTGCAACATTTTTCATTGCTACTCTGCTCCTATTAGTCGTAACGTGATGGTGCCTATAGCCTTTCCCGATAAATGGGCTATCTAACACTGCAAGAATTTTTCAAATCGGTCCAGTAATTTCGGAGCCTATTCAATACAAACAAACAAACATACAATAAAAGTCTTTCCTCTTTATAATATTAGTATAGATTGAACATCGAAGCGTGTGCGTTCGCGCAGCGGAATGTTGTTGAATTTAAAGATTTTAATTATGCAGATATTTAGTGTATGACGTCGTATAATTGTGTATGGTAAAAAAAAATTTGTGCACGCAGCCATTGTTGAGAAATTCACCAAAAACTGATTCCACTGGGCGAACGTTGTCCTGGCGGAACTCTTTTTAATCCATAGACTTTAGAAGAAAAAAGATGTGTCCAAAAATTAGTGTGTATTTGTGTGTAATTGTGTATGTATGAATAAAATTAGTGCATGCATAAACTTCGGAGAAATTCAAGTTTCCGCTACGCGAACGTTTGGCCATTAGCTAGTTTTCATATAAAGCGCTTACATAGAGAGCTGTAAATTTTTACATACATTGTTTTGAATTTGTGTATATTTGTTTAAAAAACAGATTTAGAAAAAAACGTAGGGCTTAAAAGATAAAAATATGAACGTAAAATACGCTGATTAGGTCTTAGTTCTTAAAGTATGCACTTTGGGGTCTAGATTTTCACGTTTATACAAACCTTGTAAGTGTCTGCAACATGTTGCCAAGTATCAATGATGTTCCGTTAGTAATTAAAGAGTTATAGGACAATTTACCATGAATAGATCACTGTTTACAAAGCAGTCAAATATCACGACGTTCTAAGGGAATTGCATGGTAAAATGTATGCCAATAATTAGTGTATTCATTCAACTATTCACATGCAAAATTTCATGTAATTAAATTCAGTAATTAAAGAAAAACAATTATAATACTGACGAAGCATCGAAAACCTACATAACCCGACCAAGTTCAGATGGCTACAAAAAAGCGGCCGTGCAATATATTTAGGTAACATCCCAAAATTTACAGTATAATACCGGTATTGAATTGGTACAGGTGATAACACAATTGTTGTTTCGATATAATTTATAGGTAATTTATTTTTGTACACCTACTTTTTTAAATGTATTTGACTATGACAGAAAGTAGGTACTATTTACGTAGGTACTTTATTTAAGTAGGTATGCGCTTGAGACTTGAGATATAATCTAGATATATTATTTAAGACAAATAAAATTCATACAGCTAATTTCTATTAAAGATTTCACGGATCAGGATTCTAACTATAGACCCCTTAGGGAAATTAAATAATTACCACATGTAAGTACTACTGTTTAGGTAAATATTTATCATATTGTAGCTTATTACACTATTTTTATCGTAGATAGTGGCGTTATTATTAAAAAAATATTTTTCATTCAAGAAATGCAATTGTTTTCTTTTTTCCTACCGCTTGTGTACGCAACTGTACCATATTAACAAATACTATACTGGAAGGTTAAGAACGTTTCTTAGATATATGGCACGGCCGCTTTTTTGTAGCCATCTGAACTTGGTCGGGTTATGTAGGTTTTCGATGCTTCGTCAGTATTATAATTGTTTTTCTTTAATTACTGAATTTAATGACATGAAATTTTGCATGTGAATAGATGAATGAATACACTAATTATTGGCATACATTTTACCATGCAATTCCCTTAGAACGTCGTGATATTTGACTGCTTTGTAAACAGTGATCTATTCATGGTAAATTGTCCTATAACTCTTTAATTACTAACGGAACATCATTGATACTTGGCAACATGTTGCAGACACTTACAAGGTTTGTATAAACGTGAAAATCTAGACCCCAAAGTGCATACTTTAAGAACTAAGACCTAATCAGCGTATTTTACGTTTATATTTTTATCTTTTAAGCCCTACGTTTTTTTCTAAATCTGTTTTTTAAACAAATATACACAAATTCAAAACAATGTATGTAAAAATTTACAGCTCTCTATGTAAGCGCTTTATATGAAAACTAGCTAATGGCCAAACGTTCGCGTAGCGGAAACTTGAATTTCTCCGAAGTTTATGCATGCACTAATTTTATTCATACATACACAATTACACACAAATACACACTAATTTTTGGACACATCTTTTTTCTTCTAAAGTCTATGGATTAAAAAGAGTTCCGCCAGGACAACGTTCGCCCAGCGGAATCAGTTTTTGGTGAATTTCTCAACAATGGCTGCGTGCACAAATTTTTTTTTACCATACACAATTATACGACGTCATACACTAAATATCTGCATAATTAAAATCTTTAAATTCAACAACATTCCGCTGCGCGAACGCACACCATCGAAGCTGTAAAATGGCACTGAAAATGTTTCACTATGTAAATACATATAAACTTCAAAATAAATAATTATGATGCATGCTGCTATATTTATGTTGTATGATCTATACCTCATGGTGTTGTGTAGGTATTTCTGTAATTGGTATGAAATGGATTTTTCGGCGAGGATTTTCAGATATTATAGCTAAATGAAGTTTTGTTTTAAAATAAACTTCTTATCCCACAGATGATGTATTATTTAAAAAACCTGTCCAAGCTCGGAATAATGAATTTTCTCTTATAAAATCTGTATGTCCAGGAGTAAGTAGTATTCATCGATGGATTAAAGTGTTCACTTTGTTTGTAGTTGTAGATTACCTACCTACTTGACTAATCTTTGTCTTTATAATACCTATATTAGGTGGCTAAAAATAAGCAGTGACAATTGTTATAATGTTAAACTTCACACATCGTGTTTTTTTCGGTGAAATATCTGTGTATTTCCTAGTGTTGGGTAGAGGTCTACTAATGTATACAATTCGTCGGCATATGTTTAGGTTGTATGTAATAGGCGGGGAGGCAGGATATAATCCAAATTTAAAAAGAAAAAAAGTAATTACAACAAGAAATTAAAGAAATATTTTATTAATAGTTTTTATAATGCTTAAGCCTATACAAGTATGCACATCCCTTATTGTTCCCCAGTGCCATATAACCACTGTTAGGTGAAAAATTAACTGCATCAACTTGATAAATATTTACATTTGGGATGGGGAAATTAGCAAATACATGGTAAGATGGAATATGTACGAGTTTGACAGCATTGGGATAATATGCAGAGGATGCTGAAAGTATTTCAGTTGTTGCATTAAATTTAAGATTAGTTATTTTAGTTGTTAAGTTTGAAATTACTTTTAATGGGATTGGCTCAGAGGTAGTCAAGTTTTCTGTTTGGTATATGTTAACTATACCTTCTCCACTACCTGTAGCTAGTAATTTACCGCAGGGACTTGTGGTTACACATGATGCAGTGACACAGCCATGATCATAGAATTTTTTTAATGGTTTGTATGTTGATAGATCCCATATTGTAATTTCTCCTTCAATACCATAGCAGTATATTTGTGTACAGTCATGACTAAATGTTACAGAAGCCACATTAGTGTTGTGTTTTAAAGATTTTAACAATTCTTTAGATGCAGAACATATCAAGTACACTTCTTCAAATCCATCACTTGTTGCAATATATTTACCATCACTTGATAGTTTGAAAATTATAGGTTTCTTCACAATGTGTGGTAATTGAATCAGTTTAGGTACTGCCTTTATAAGATTGTATACACAGTATGAGTGGTTAATTTTTGAGGCAATGAATGCCTCTGACCCATCAGGTGTGAACTGTGCAGCAGTAATACGCCACTTTTTCAATTCAAAGCTGTGTATTTTGTTATTTACATCACCACCAATGGAAAACAATGATACAACTCCGGACTGTCCAGCCACGAGAGCCGCACTGATTTTTGGATGAAACTCAACACATGATATAATTGAGCCTTCATTTTTTGTTGTAGAATTGATATGTGGAAACCTTTTCATCTCTATAAAATCTTTTGGAAGATGATGAGATTGCTTCTTATGTAGATGACCTACAGTTCTTAATATTTCATGGCTATCCTCATCATCTTTTAGCATTTTCTTGTTTAGGCTAGCCCAGCTTGGAGTACCCATTAAAGTCTCATATTTTAGTTTTAATTTTTCTGTGTAAAGGCTTGTACTTTTTACATTTGGTATAATATTAGCAGAAAAGTTTTCATCATCTTCATCAACCCATGCTGGTTTCAAGTCGGCACCCACCTCTTCATTAGGCTTTGTATTCAATTTTTCCATGAATTTCTTGGATTTATTGAACAACAATTCTGAAACCCTGCAATATAAATAACAAAATGATAGTTTATAAATTTATTACTTATTACCTGTTATTAACAGATATAATATGGAAGACAATTTTGATATGGTAGTCTTGTTTTGTTTGAAAAAAGACTTATTGCTGCCTCTGGTAGAATCTTGTAATATATAAAACAATGTTGGGTTTGTTACAACACTTCAAATTTTCATGATCTTTGAGTTGTTCAATTTGTCTCCACCCCAATATAACAAAATAACTATCAAAACATCAGAAATGGGTGTAACGAGGTTCAAAGTTGACACGAGTGAAGCTGCCAGAAAAGTTATTACAAATATAAAAAAAGTAAATTAGCTAACAATGTATTCAAATAGAGGAGGACTGGAAGGAAGTTAGGAGGCCTTTGCCCTGCAGTGGGATAAACCAGGCTGATTATCATAATAATGTATTCAGATTTCTTTTAGTAAATGTATGAAGTTAGTTTCTTAGGGTACCTACAGAACATTATTCACTGATACGAAGACACATACCTTGCTTCTTCATCATGTACAGCTGAAAAATTACGTTTCATTTTTCAAAATAATTATGTAAGTATTTATTTTAGGTTAACTTATTCACAGGTCACCCTTCTTCGTCCTTTCTTTTGCGACTATATCTCGCTCAACTCTATTCGGTTTTGATATACAATAATCACATGGTATTATACCATCAGAGGGTGTCTGGGTGTGTGATTTCCTTCGTTATAACAACACGTGTAGACTGTAGATAAATGTTTATATAATATACTTGTTCAATGCAATTCATCTATCCCTTGGCTTCTGTTCTTCTCTATTCCTTGTGGCAATTTACTCGATGGTCATAGCGACTATATTATCAGTTTCATGAAACAATAACAATTGAAATATTTTGATTTTTGAATTTCTATTTGCTATTTCGAACACCGCCAGGACAGAGTATCACAGATTACTATATTGTAGCATAGTATTCACAGTCAATAACAATATGACAGTCAATGATATTTATAGATGTCAATGTCAAATGTGAAGTTACATTGTCTTTGGTGTTTTGGTTTGGCCATGGTTTGGCGACTAAGGCTGAGATGCAGAGAAGAGACTCAGCATGAACTTACGCTTCCGTATGTCAAATTGTCATACAAATGTGACATACGGAAGCATAAGTTCATGTTGAGTCTCGTTTCTGAATATTTGGCGTGGTTTGGGTTTGGCGTAGTAGTACCACAGATTATTATACAATAGGGTACTGTCAAGACTCAAGATTGTTCAAGATCCAACACCTTTGGCTTAAAACAAAATCTACTACGTACAATACAATCACTAGTTCGATGAAATGGAACAAGTGCAGTCCACAAGGCAAACTGAAAGTTTCAATAGTTTGATGCAATTTATTATATTCTATGGTTTGATGGGTTTGATGGGCCGTCGTCAAGTTGTCAGAAGACCAAGTCTTTACAATACTCGTGACCAGTGGCAATACTGCAAAGAGTATAATAATATACTGCATTCATTATTCTGGGTTGTTCTGTGCATTTCTGGGCACTATAACTTACCAGAACCAGATGACAGCGATAAGAGTACTTTGACCGGAAATATAGGGTTGTTTTGTATTTATTGAATTTGTATACTAAATAAATAAATAATTATGTGAATAATATTCGAATCACTGCGTGTCAGAGATACATACATTATTATCCTATGATTTTCAATAATTACACGCCGCGTCGTTAAATTTCCTTACGAGAATATCATCTGCATCGTGTCGGTAAAACAGTAAATGTTAGTGTTTTGGATATTTTTTTAATAGATGTCACTATTATTTTATATTGCATCCTTTTTCCTCCAATAGCAACGTAATATGAGAAAAGAAAGAAAGAAAGAAGCGAATGAGTTGTGATTTCATTTAGAGTATACCTATCATCGTGTATCGTCTTTGATCGTTTGTGTGCAAGTCCTTTTCTTTCATTCGTTATTTGCAGTGTTTCACTTTGTAAGCATCAGATTCTGATTGTGAGATTCTATTCTTGTTTTAGATTATCTCTTTTGTGTAAGCAGACTTACTATTAGGATTAGGATACTTAAAGAAATATGTGATTTGTGAAGAAACTCAGAATTGCGAAAGACGTGTGTATTTAGAAGATGAAGTGAACACATTCTGTGACCTTTTTGCATCCTCGAAGTGTGTCAATATGTGTAATAAACCAATGAGAATACAAAAACAGTAGTCAGGTTAAAATTTACCTGTTTTATTGCGGGTTCCGTAAATTTACAATGGGGCCCAAAGGGGCTCCGCCATAAAGTTATTAGTCGGTTGTTAGTTTATCATAAAACAAGATATAAAAGATTGATGACTCTGGCACATAATAAAGTAACAGTCGATGATGGTCCAGGAGCTCCAGGTGATAAGGCGGCCACCGAGCGATGATTGTAGGCTGGTTGCAAGCGATGCCAGGTGGAGTCACGTCTGTAGATCGCGTCACGGCGCGCTCAGCTAGTGAGCAGCCAAGTTACGCGGCGTGTGATGTTTGTGCGCAATGTCAGGCAAGCCCGCGAGTGTGGGCGCGTCGCGAGCGGGCGTGCCGGGCACTCCGCGCGTGGTGGTGTACGTGGCGGACCCGCGCCAGCTAGAGCCCGGCGCCGCGGGACCGGACCCGCCGCCCGTCGCGCCCACTGCGTCGTCTGCGCCCGCAGGTGCTCCGCCGCCGGTCGACACCCTGTACATCCCTGAAAACATACATCACCAAGTGAATTTGCCGAGAAACACAGTGTACAGAACTCAAATTGACAGAAATGATCCAAGAAATTTGCCTGGTACTATTTACTATAAACAGTTTGATAATGAGGGAAAAGTGAATGTTTATGGCACTGCTGATAATGCTTCACAAAGAAAAGAGTTTTATCCAGTTTCACAGCAGTATGTCAAGGAAACATTTTCTAAGGGTGAGGATAGTAGGAGTGATCGATCTGGAAAATCTAGAGTGAAACAAGACTGTCCTGAACAAGTAGGTACAGAACATGGTAATGTTGAAACTTTCCCTTCGAGAATACCAGTAGAAACAGTTGATTTGGCAACTTATCAGGCAAGATGCTCTGGCTCCATCGGCTCAGATAATACTATGACATCTATACATCCAGCTGCAATATGTCATGGGCAGAATCAATATAGTGACAATGTAACAGTCCAGGGTGGTGGTGAGGGATCAAATTGTAGTGAACGAGAGTTATCTGTGTGTAAAAGTTTTGTGAACTATCAATTCTTAGAACAGAGTGTATCTCATCAGTCTATAGTGAATCAAAGTATAAGTATATTAAATCAACAAGTAGGAGTGAGCAGAGGAGTCAGTGAAGGTGACACTGGGAATGCACCACAACTGGTGAGAACTGCAGACGGTGTAGTTTTGGCTGTGCTCCCAGCACCTGTCCTTTCCCACCCACCTGACAATCCAGAGCTAAGCTCTAGGACAGTGGTGCAGAGTGATATTCCACAGACTATAACAGTGCCCCTGGGTTGGAAGAGGATTGTTAGCGGCATCTCAGTACTCTATGTTAGGTAAGTAATATTCAAAATGAGATTTTAGTTTCAGAAAGTCTGAATAATTTACTACATTTGAACCTTGTACAGACTCAAGACACTAGATTTGAGTTTGGCAGACCTGCAAATGCTTTTAGATAATTGGTTTACTATTTCATAAATGGTTTACATTTGCTCAAGGCAAAGTCTGTCAACCAATGGTGTAATTATATAGATTAACAAAATATACTTGTTTTAGGTGTATCATCCATCTGAATGTATAGTACTTTTTCTTTCACCCCAAACTAAAAGGTGAAAGAGTTGCTGTAGTGTTTAGTGCTACAATACTAGGGACGGTAATTTTTCACTAGTTTTATGTATAATAAGTTTGGTAGATATAGATATTGTAGGATGGCTAGGTTATTAATTTAATAACAAATACTTTTCTGAAAACTGCATCAAAATCAGTTCAATCAAACGCAAGATAATCATGGACCAACATACATAGAAGTCAAACTGAGAACCTCCTGTTTTTAAAGTCTGTTTAAAATACCTTAATAACAACCATTACATAGAAAATAGATAGAATTTTCTTTATAGAACACCAAAAAACGTGACATATTTATGTTTATTTGGCCAGCCTGGGCATAATAATGTAACAAAATTTCCCTAAATCCACAAAAGAAACCTACCATGACAAGTAAAGGGAGTGTTATTTTGTGCTTTATTTGAGAGTAACTGGAAATTCAACATATTCCTTAAAAGGGATGAGGAACTACTATTGTTTACAACATTACCTAGGACAATAATTATAATACACATTTGCCCTGTATCCCATTGGGGTTGGCAGAAACTATAGAATTTCATTTCCATTTGCTACACTCCTGGCATACCACTTTGCTTCATCTATGTTCACCAACCTCTTGATGCATGCTCATTTAGGGTGCTCTTTTGCCTTTTTTGAGGACATCCACAAGTTGGTTGTGGTATGTTTGCCGAGGTTGACCCCTTCCAACACTCCCATTCGTACTCGCCATGTAGTATACATGGCAAGTATGAATGTTTCGTCAATCTTCGTTCATCCATCCTCTTTACATGTCCAAACCATCTAAAACTACCTTTCTTCTCAAAGCTTTCTTTACGGCATTTATTTCATAATAATTTATCTTATTATTGCCGTTACAAAACTTCTACATTGCTCTCTAGCACACGACTCTGCGCGTCATTTACATCTTGTGTACTCCATCTTCATAAGCCCCTTCCATTGTTTCTCATCATTTTTAGTATCGCCGACCACTACGTAAATAGCAAACTCGGGCGATCGGTCGTAACATTTTCACTTGTCCTTTTATTTACATACATACATACCATCACGCCTCTACTCCTCTGATGGGTTAGACAGAGGCGTACTAACGTACACCTAGTTCTCCGATCAATTTAAATAATACAACTTGACCTTTATCATTCATTGTTGTGCGATCAACACACATTGCGTGCAATCCCTTTATTACTGAACGCAACCTCCAGTTTGAGATAGGTACCTTAGTGATAGGTGATAGTCCATCTGGTTTAGGGCGCCCTGTTGCATTTGCAAGTTACACCGGAATATACCTACCTACTTATATATATTACGTAGGTATGTTATATTCGCTGTGGGAAATGTATTTTTAGTAAGTAAATACTGGATCATAGTATTTTGCATGTACCTACAGGACAAAAAGAAGGGCTATTTTGAGAAGTATTAAATAAAACGTAACTATTGTAACAGCATTGTTATCCGTTTCAAATAAGATTGTTTAACGATCAGTTTTCGAGATGGTTGAGTGGTAATGAAGTATGGGTGGAATACAGCGGCGAGAGCACCGCGGATCGTGTGTTAACGTTAAATCAATCCGGGACAAGTGGACAAACCAGTCCGGCAGCTGTGCAGACGTTCTCGATGTAAGTGAAGAAAGTTACTTTACACCAATAAAACAGCATTGGGACCAAACAGCTAAAGTCCCTTATTTGCAAATCGTATAATCGCATCTGCTAAACATTTGCATTAAAATGGCATTTTAGAAACTTGAACTTCAAACATGCAAGTATGTAATATTATAACAAGAAATCGTTAACATTTTAATATTGGCTATCAATACTCATTCTTTACTAGGTATTTTGCAATACTTCAGCTTTATATTTTGCGGCTTCCTGCCGTAAGACGTAAGTAACCCCCTAGTTCTGATTCAGAATTTTTCGCTGTGAAATACAAATTGCGATACAGGATTATAAAGTAAAATTTAAATATCTTTGGTTTAATTGACTATTTTAATTTAATACTTACATTGTTAACTCTGCAAATAATTCTTGAATAAAGAAATAGGTAAGTACTAAACAATAAAGAAAATCTTTGCAGTGGTCATAATCTTTCAATATTTATACTGAACAGCTGTATAATATTGCTGTCATAACTACCTAGTAAATTCGACTGTCGGAAAATAGGTCATCATGAATGCATGATACTTAGTGTACCGTTTTTTCACCTGTCTCCCATTTCCCACTTACTAGGTACGATCTTAGCACTTTGTTGCACCACTTTCGCCTCATATACGGTTATAAATTAGCTTTTTCATGTACGATCATCGGATAGGCATCCTATGCTATTGACCTGAGCTTTTTTGAGAACGTATTTGATTGTATACTTTTGTGTAAGTATTATTAATCTAAAAAGTGGCACCACTTTACTTTTACACAAAATTACTGTTTGAACTATTCGAACTGATTTTTGCTCGCCAAGTGTACTTGATGCATTCACAATACTTGCGTCTGTTATCAATACCGAATATCATTTTTCACTTTCATAAGGAAAGAATATACCTACATCAAAGTTCAAAACTACTACAAAGCTCCAAGGTACCTCCTAGCTACTACGCTAACGCGAAGCGCGAGATCTGAAATATTTAGTGAATATTAAAAACAATTCCTTTCATAAGTGACGTTCTTTTACATTTGAAGACTGGGGCTTTGGCGATCGTCGTAAAAATGACAGTCAAATGTATCTTCTGAAAACTCTACTTAAATGACAAAATATGATTCAAGAGAAGGTATTTATTATTAACTGCCTATCGATGTGTATAAATCTCTTTATTGTCCTAACTCCGTCTAACTCCGTCCTAACTTGTCTTGAGCACAAATCGCTAATTTGTACTCAAGAGATTCTATTATAAAATCTTACATTATCGTCTATATCAGCGCTTCCATTTCCCTTATCTGTCATTGCAGCAGGGCACAATGCTCGAGAAACCGAACAATAATGTTACAAGCACCCAGTGCCATAAACCTCTATTTAATGGGTTTGAGGTCAAGCTTCCTTGTAACTGCATTTTTTTCTTTATTACAAGTAATTTTGCCGTCTGAGTCACTATTCTTACAAATTTCTGTAGTTTTAAGTGCTTATACTAGTAATAGTTGCTTTTAATAATAATAAGGTTCCCGATACCGGTAGACTACTATAGGTATCTATATATCTCTATAAATAAAAATGAATTGCCGAAATGTTTGTACGCGCATAACTTCTAAACGACTGCATTAAATTGGATAGTTATTTTGTTGCTGTGTTCGTTATTGTCAGGACAAGGTTTGTGTGTAAGATTTATTTTTTAAACCACCGGAAAACGCAGGCACAGCTCCGCACGGGCCGCTAGTATTTACTATTTTTAAATGTTTTTATATTTTCCGTTTTTTTTAATATTTAAAAATGTACTCGATATATTTTGAAAGGAATAAAGGAGATATTAATAATGAAACCCTTTTATTCAGATCAGCTTACTATTACTCTAACTACATAACTATTCTAGTACATGGAGATTAAAACTAGTTTAGCCTAATATTCGATTTTTGATTACACCGCCAGTCTAGGCAAAGGCAAAGGCCTCCTCCAACCTTTTCTATTCAATACTTGCTTCACTATTTAAATATATTTTAAATAGGAAGTAAAATATATTAAATTATTAACAAAACATTGCTATCACGTTGAGAGATAACGGGGCTAAATATGTTAATTACGTACTTAACGGGATTCTTGGATATTAAAGAATCGGTAATTCGATCGATAAACAATCGTGATGCACGTGATGAGAAGCCCGGATGAAACGCATGTGACTAAAAGAGCGATGGATATGCATGTGGATGGATGGAAAGGAAGAGGGACCAAGGAAAAGATGGGTGGACTTAATTTGGAACTGTTTCTACAAGGACGTAGGTAACAGCTAAACAGATGTCCCAGCCATGGTCGTAAATCGTACAACAAGAAACAATAAAAAGCTTATTCATCCACTTTTCTTTGTGTCAATTGTCAGTGCGCTTATGGACGTTCCTTGGGACTTAATATTGCTCAACTGATTTATAGCTGCCATCATAAGTGAGGTAAAGAACAACCGTCTTTTTTTCGAAAGTAGCATTGTGTACGTGTGCGGCGATTTCTCTGACCGTTTTGTGAGGTATTGCACAATGTTGGGATTGTCCGTCTGCATCTCATGCGGCTCGTCTTTATTGTATGGATAGGTTTGACAGGCGTCACCAACCCTGGCGCTTTGGTCTGTTTTGTAATTCGTTCCGACTTTCTTTTTAATAGTTATACAGTGTACTAAGACTAAGATTTAAATATCTATCGTTTTGATTAAGTTCACACAAAGTAAATTAAAACGAATTGTTAAAATGTAATTTAGAGAAAAGAACAGAAGAAAATAACCCATTTATTCAAGAACATCGTTCAGTATCCGTTGACATGCATTAATTCAGTCATTTCACGTTATTGGGATCTTTCAGATATAATTTGTGTTGCTGGGCATTTTCCGCATTTAGGGACGGTTTCACAGCTTACTGACGGTCCCGTTAAATTGGTAAGCAGGTAATATTATAAACATTTTGTTCCATTTTAAATTTATCCTGCGGTTAGCGGCTATCCGGGGGTGGTTAAACAGGCCCTTAGCCTCTTGATTGGGCCATTGTGCGGGTCTCCTTAGTTGTTGTTGTTGTAAAGTTGTAAAGTTAGCAGCCTATCATATCTAAGATACTAATATTATAAAGCTGAAGAGTTTGTTTGTTTACTTGGTTAAACGCGCTAATCTCAGGAACTGCTGGTCCGATTTAAAAAAATCTTTCAGTGTTAGATAGCCTGTTTAACGTGGAAGGCCATAGCTATATATTATCACGCTACGACCAATAGGAGAGGAGTAGCAATTAAAAATGTTGCAAAAACGGGGGAAAAATTCAATTTCTACGGGAACGAAGTCGCGGGTAAAGGCTAGTCTTTCATATATGGATGGAGCTGGGCCAGGAACGGCTCCTGTAGTATTGGGGATTATTATTAATATTATCATGATTATGACTATGTACTTTTTCTCCACAATGCTATAGATACGTGACAATTTATATAAGTAGGTGTTGAAATAATATAAATTTACCTATTTATGTTGGTAGTCTAATGCTCAGTCACCATGATCATCAGACCGGTTTTTGTTAGTATGTTATAGGTAGGTAATATTTTGTAATAAGAATAATAATTAAATAGAAGAAACATGTTTTGTTATGTATGAGCAAGGTCACGATAAAATGTAGGTACGGTCTATCATCGAGAAAAGATGGATTTAATTAAAGTAGCGTGAAGAAGCGTTATATCAGTTTTATTATTTAAATTGGCACCTTATAAAGATATTCGGTCAAAGGTTTATGGTATTTACAATGAGGCTGAGGGGGCGAGATCATACGCGCATTGACCTCCGCATTGGCTTCGACGCGGAAATAATATGGATTACGTAAGCACAGTCGAACATTTTTTATTGCTCCATTAAATGAGGCACGCCGCCGACTCTGGGTGGAGAGCGTCTCAACAACAAATAAACGAATTTAACATCCATGATACGGCCATTAGTCTCACTATTCTTAATTGCTAAAGTTAAATCTGGACTGTTTGATCGTCGTGACATGTAATTATTCAAAACTTAGTGTAACTAACAACTTAAAGCATGTTTTTAGCTCTAGTGTCTTACCTACTTCAACTGCACCTACTTTCTTGTCCAAATAGGAAATCCCCGGTAACGGGTGTCGGCTAGCTAACTAATAACTACCTATATGTTTTTCTCCAACCTATTGGTTTTGTCATTTTTTAAAAAGTTTATTCACATTTAATCGTACAGTATATATGTGCCATTTTGTTCGGTGACTTTCTGCCATCTTGTAGTAATGTAGATAGTGAAAGAAGAAGATAGAAGTTTGTTGCTGTGAAAATTGTGGGACTTCTGATTAAAAAAACGCGGCAAGTAGTTTTGGCAGTCCTTTCTTGATGTTAACCTGCACTGCCTAAAGGATTCTGAAGAGACCTTTGACTACGACCTTTTTCGCACGTTCTTGTCGAACGTGATCCACTTTTCATCACCAGGAATCAATCTCTCCAAAAACGGTTCGGGTTCATTATATCTCAATACATAATCGCAAATGAGTACACGGTTCATCAGTGGGCTCGTTTGGCACCCAAATGTCGAGCTTTTTTTTCAAATGGATCAAAACTGTTTCGGAGTCAATTTTCAGTTCTTTAGCTCTGTCGTAACTATTGATATGCCTCCATGATGTTGCTCCAATTTTTCAATAATGGTGTCCATTTTATCCGTAACAGGGCGACCAGAGCAAGGTGCATCTTTGACATCAAGATTGAAAAACCAACTTTGTGCTACTCTTACTGACACTGCATTAGGCCCATAAACGTCACATATTTTAGAATGTATCGATCTATAAATATGAAAAGTAACACTAAAAAATTGAAAGGTTTGTCATTTGTTATTTAATTTGACTGGTTGTTACACGTCCTATGATAGTCGGTGCACAAGATAGCCTTCAGAAAGTACGTAGTTTCACAATTATACAAAAATAACTGTTATAGAAAAAAAAGTGTTTTGTCTGTATAAGTAAAATTGTCTTCCCTTTTGTGATGTGATAGGTGAAATTAGTAAAGACCATCCTTACAACGACCCTACCAGGAAAAAAAATAGTTGTTTAAAAAAATAAATAATGAAATTGTAAAGTTAACAAAGCTATAGGTAGGTATTGTAAACACGGACGTCGATGAGCGGTGTACGCAGTACGACCCATGCGTGAAGTCCGCCGGATGCGTCAGCTCACATGGGCTCCAGACGGACAAGTAAATGAAATGTGTTCTCAATCGTTCCCACAGAAGCGTAACCGAGAGGATCGAGTCAAGGTTGCCATGCGAATCTAAGAAAAACTGTTTGAAATATGCCTTGCAAAAACTAGGCGGCGTAACATACATGTCTTGCAGTATTCAAGTGAATTTATTTGCTTTTCGATGCGGCGCTTGGCTTCGCTTGGCATGTGGCAGGTGTTACCTGCAAACCTGAACTTGACTGGACAACATTTTATTCACCTGTGATATCGTTTTATTTTAATGTGTAATTATGTATCTATGCCTATGTGTGCTGTACTGGCTCGAGAGCTGAGGTATCTTGTTGAATTATTATTATTCGCTAAAAGTAATATCTTTTTACGTTAAAACGACGTAAATAAATAGTTACGGTGATAATGCTTACCAATAAATATAAGATAGTTGAGTACCTATAATACCTATTCTTATGTTTGTTAAGAACAAAAACACTGGTTATTGTGTTTTCTTTCTTGTCAACTCAACATAATATCAATTCTAAATTGTGGGTGTACACTGTACATGGCCTAAAGGACTTAAAGACTGAAAATTTATTTAATTGCTTATAAAGTCATGATACAAGTCTTGTACGTATTTGTAAAACAACGTTAGTACTTGTCGCAACCGTTGGGCCATTCACCCTATCATCTAGAGTTTTACTATTCCATATTACTAATATTATAGACTTAGCTACATTATACAGTTGAAACTTTTTTATAGCTAAATAATTTTTCAAGACTGGAAGCTCATAAGTCCATTTTTAGAAGTGAATGTTATCAACTCATGATGTATATCGATTAAATAGACTTTTCTGGGTAAAATAACACGTCTTTGGTGTAGCTATACCCAAAAGTTATGATGACCTAAAGATGAAATTTCGGGTGACTAACAAAGAAAACGAATAAAATCTTAACAACCGGGACACTTAGGGCTTAGCATCTTTGGCGGAAAACTAGGAAATGACCCCCCCTTATCTCCCAAAAAATTGTGTCGGTTCATGTGCCAAACATCCTGTAATACAAACAGCCATATCATTTAGTTATTTCTATGTAGGTAATTCAATCGTGTTTAGTTTAGGACAGTAATTTTATTTTATTCTTGACAGTTCATCATATAGAATTTATAATAAAATAAATACCACGCATTTACAACTTTGCATCACTTTCAATATTTATAATATTTTTTATTAAAAAAATAAAAAAAATACATAATATTAAATAAACAATAAATAAAGTAACTTTTCATCAGATCTCTAACTTTGGACGTAAGCCAATTGCAACTTGCAATTGCAATCCCAACATAAAGTTATTTGGTAAGTATTTATTTTTGCTAAGGAAATTTTGACTGTTTGACATAGATAAACCAATCCCCATCCCCTATGAAGCGGCCTCGACCCATTTCTACCTCGTCCCCCTCACATGAATAAATAAAAGCTTAATTTGTAACTTACTCGTTCAGTAACTTATCGATACCCATGCCAGTACCTCAACCATGAAGTTCTATCGAATGGCTTTCGATAAGTTTTTTACGCATCGAAACGCTGTAATCTCATAGCAGATTTTAGTTCCTTACGTAACCGCTAGAGGCGCTGCGAGGGTTTTCCATACAAATATTTTACAGCGTCGTTAGCGAGTCTAGTGAGAAAAACTCATGGTTGAGGCACTGCTTGGTACTTGTTTGACCATTAAGTTGCCATGAGTGGATGAATTGCAAAAAATATTCCGACCCTATTTTTTTTCTAAGCATTTAATAAACTGACGATTAGTTTTTAAGAATTAAAAAAGTTTAAATTATTTTTCACTTTAGTTACTATTTTTGTCGGTAATTTTTTTTGTTACACTAATAATAAGTAGTCTAACGTTCTTATTTTATTCCTTTTTAGAAAAGCTTCCTTTCTAATTACAATTGCAAGATAATCAAGCTTTTCATCGATACAAAGATAATGACTCCAAACACGAGGTAGGTAACTGCTTTAAATCGTTTTGGGGTTCCTTCGGCTGACTTTCGACTCCACCATCAGATCAACTCTAGGTCTTTATTATGTCGTAAGGTCACAACAATCGGTTCACATGTGAAAATTTAGTAGTTAAAAATTTAAAATTCCATATTTTATGACTGTATAATAAAATATGGAATTTTAAATTTTTGGATGGAATTTTTCCACATTTTAGGGAATCTAAGAGTATGGTTTTTTGGAAACGGTTCATTATTGACGAAGAAGTCGCAAAATACATTCCTACAACTTAACATAATGAAAATCAATGTAAAATGGGTTTTGGGTAACAATCCAAAGAAATGTTAAAATTATCATAACTAGGAAACAACTTATTTTTGACCCTTAATCCCTTTCAATCCCCGTCTAATCAAATTATATTGGTAGGTAATAAGTACTAACATAAGCTAAATAATTATCCTATGAACTTATTGTTTGAACGTTATTAAACACCATAGAACTATAGAGTTAATTCTTATAATATGCGTAAATGCCCTTAAATTAACTTAAAGAATAATTAGGTTGAGTCAGGTCGCCAATGAGTCATTTAGGGAAACCCTTTCGTGACTGAACTCGTTATCGACTGTAGGCATTGAGTCGACACTCACCCGGTTTTATTGATAAAGCGCTTGTTGCCACAACCGCAATTGAAATGTTATTTGAAAACAGTTGTATGTGTGTACTTCCTTTTTGTAAAGCGCCACTTGTATTTTTATTATACTAGTAGATACATAGCACCAATGATAAGAAAAAACTAGAAACTTTATAGCACAGTCAGTGGTGGGTGACTAGTAGTTACAACCTAGTCACTGACTAGGTTGAAAGCTGATGCGTAGCGTTTATTAGCGTTGATTAGGTTCGATACGTAATAAATGTTGTAATCGGCAAATTAAATTGCGAGTTCAGTTAATTTTAATAATTTAGATGATTACACATAAAATAATAGACGATCAGCTTCAATTGTTAAATGATAACGTCGACTTTTATAATATACAGCAATACTAACAAGCAATTCTTGCTGATAATTTCAAGCAATTTTCAATTCGGATGTAAATTTTTAGTGGCACAAATTGTCGTCGTGTTTTGTGTGGCAGCGTACATTGGCTTGACGCCAGAATATTTCACCCATTATACATTGCCCCGGCGGTCACAAAGGAAATGAGATCAATCACAATACACGGGGCCTATAATATTATAATACCCATATCTCGTAAAGATGTTATACAGGTATCGAAGTAATCTTTATATTCGTTCTGTTTTCAAAGTATGTTGGCAACATTGGTTATGTATTAGGGTTTGCTTACACTTTTGATGAAGTCCTACACTATAATCCTCAATAAATAATAGTTAAAAAAAACACACACGCTTTTATATAAAATCAATCTAAAAAGTAATTGAATTAAATTGCAAATTATTTTGCAATAAATTGAATAGTGTGATTATCAAAAAATGGCGCGGGGTGCTTGATGCCAATTGTTATAAAAAAATATTGACAGATATTGGTAGAAGTACCCAGTCATGCAAATGATTTGTTCCTGTTTTGCCCCAGGTTTTCGTCTCACATTCCTAAAAAATCCTGTTTCGTCCCACGTTGTTTTTTATTCCTGTTTCGGGTCACTTTTTAAAATGCTACTTTAGTAGAGTCAGAAAAAAAAGTCAATTACAGCAATCTTATAAATACATAACGATAGCTTAGCCGAGGTTAAAAAATGGAATGAAAGGAGTTCATAAACCTTGAAATTGCGGTACAACTATCTCAGGCTGTCTCAAAAATAGAACGATAAAACTGTCCTTGGGAAACATACCATAAACGGACTACTTAGTAAAATTATCTTGAATCTATGTTCATACATCAAGCTAAAGGTGGAGGAAGCGGCAGGTAAATATTGGAATTGGATGTATAAATAAAATTGTATAACCATTACATAATAAAGTCTTAAATGCTAAATCTTAATCAGAATCACAGATCAGTTACATTAATTATAATGGTTAAAATATAAAACCAGGCCCACTTTCTGTAAAGATCTTTTATTAATATTTTTTTTTGTGTATTCATATCCATCGTATAAGATAATAGGTTCGTCTCTTTTGGACCGTATAAAATTTTAATTAATTTTAGTAATGGATGGTAAGCAAATGTTATCTGATTCTTCCATAGTATAAAGAACGCGCTACCCTGAAAGTAATAAATAATGCTCTATTAGGAGAGAAATTTTAAAATTAATGTTTGTAACTAACAAAATGGTAATAACATTTTACTTTAGTAATATATATATATAACAATCTAAATTATAATAAAACACTTTGCGATCTCTTACTTAAGACGTCATACTTCCACAAACACTTATTTTATGTGGTAATTGCTCGTCACCATAATATTACTGTAAATGATAATGCAATGACATGATTGGTCAGCTTGTTGGGTTTGAGCTAAAAGCGTTGCGGTTCGCAAATCCTATTCTTTTATTTCAGGTTTATGACTTTACCTGCTTGTCTAGCAGGCACACACTTTGATGTTTTTTTAAGATAATATTGAGTTGAGTTTTAAAACCAATAATATTAAAAGTTGTGTAAGTAGTCATATTTAGTTTTTATAAATGTATGTGATTCTAAATTAAACCAAATAAATATGACCAAAGCTATAGATAGTTGGTGTTGGTATACTGGGTATAACTAGTAAGTCTAACAACAATAGTATGCAAAAATAATATAAACGTTATGCTAAAGTAGTAGGGTAAAAATAGGCTCCCATTGCCTTTAATTAAGTATCTAGTATTACAAAACATGTTGAGTTCATAAAACATTGATAAAAATAAGATTAGTTAAAATATGTGTAATGATTTCTATGCTGTCTGTACAAAACATGTTATAAAATACATGAATTACTACTCGAGGCAAATCAAGAACAAAAAGTGGGACAAAACGAGCATAAAATAATATTTTATTCAAAAATATTATTTTCGAGACGAAACGGGAATAAAATCTAGGTCAAAATAGGAATTTTTGAGTGGGACGAAAGTCTGTGGGGCAAAACAGGAACAAATCATGCAAATATACATATTAAATAACACCTCACGCATTTTTACAACAAAATTAATTTTTGTGTTAATCACACTACTTATCATTAATTTGAATCTATTGAAAAATTGTGTACTTTTTAGTTTTATTTTTTAAACTATTGTTTATTTTCTACTTGTTAGTTCAAAATTAGTTCTTAAGACTAATAAGGGTCTATTTTTACTTTTCTGTTTCTTTTTCGTCAGTTATTTTTTTGTTTAAAAGTAGCTCAATTTCGTCAGGTCTAAAGTTCTCATGAAGTTGAATGAAATAAGCCCAAACACGAAGTAGCTGCTGTAAACCGTTGAGGGTTTCCTTTGACTGTCTCCCGTCTGCTTCATCAGATCAACTCTGTGTCCATTATGTTGTAGGGTCATCAGAACTACATATCTGTGCAAAGTTTTAAATTAATCCGTCGTTTTGAAAGGGGGTGAAAATCACGTTGAAAAATTCCATTACACAGATTTATAGATACATACCAAGCTAATAAAAGCGTATTAAAGAATAGCTTGTGCGGAGTTCTAAACGTGGTTGAAATTTTATATAGGTTTGATTAGTAGGCCGCGGCTATGAGTTATGCGGGTATGAGTATGACTGAGCTGTATTATGGGACTCGCCACAATAAATAAGTTTAATTTTTGTATGACGTTCCCAACTGCTGCATCTATTACAAATTTACGACGAATAGAAAAGGACTCGCTGCGCCGACACGATGATGACGATTAATATTACATACTAAAAATGCAACGATATTATGATTGTTCATCGGGTATTTGTCCAGAGGTTATTTCGTAGTAGTGACATTCATACGCAAAAAACAACGCACAATAGAATTTGCGAATGGATTTAGAAAGTTTCAAAACCGTTTCGTACTAGAATTTTTCTGTGAAAAGTCTACTTCTAATGTTTGTCAAATGAGGATAAATTGTGCAGCAACTACGATTAGTCATAAATAAGTATTTGTCAAGGCTACGAAAGACGACTGTCTGCATAATAACACTGACTTGTGTGACTTGTTTTCGTGGAACGATTTGTGACACATTGACTTTAATAAGATTTAATGCTCGATTTGTCTAAAATTTTTATTAGGTACTAGTTCTTATTTATTGTATCATCTCAATAAGCAAATGGTGTCTATGCTATCGAATTAATTTGTGTTACATGGTAACGTCGGTAAACTGAAATAATGAGCGTAACACAACTGTACTTATAATATTTTAATTACAATAAAATCAAAATTTTAATTACTTGAATAAATTACCCCATAATTCATCTAACCCGATTAGAAACCAAAGACGTAATGTTAGACAGAAATGCTATGACTATGTGTAGAATTTGGTTTTTTACATCAAAAGGAAAAAACGAATAGGATCACTTGGTTATCCGTCTGTCTGTCCATCTGTCAGTTAGCACTCTTTTATCAGGAATGCGTGGAGATAGTTGAAACTAATACTAAATACTATTATATAATAATAAACGAGGTGTTCCCCTGGTGCTGTAAAAAAATCAAGCTTATAAGTCATCGCAAAAATACGTAAAATAAATCGCCATTTTGCCTAAGTTACTCCATACAATATTAGCTACCTACGAGTGAAAGTCCCGCCAAAATCAGTCCAGCCGTTTCACAGATTTGCCGGAACAAACAGACAGACAGACAAAAATTTCAAACATTGTTTTTTTGATGTAATAACCGTATATTTTCGTATGAGTTTAGTGAAAAGCTGTTACTTAATTTGAAATTACAGACACTTCAATTTTATTTATTTGAATAGATGATTGAAACCTCCATGGTCTTTTAATACAGTGGCTCAGTTTATTTGGAAATCAATACCTTGATTACCTTTCAGAATCGATTGCCTTGATATTTATAGACAAACTATTTACCTTTAAGTTTGTACGGTAGCCTCGGTGTGCAAGTAAGACTGGTTTAAAATGTTTATTTTCGGAAAATGTTTAGGTATGACACTAGAAATAAAAATGGAATTTGGAACCTGTGGTACCCAAGTGTACTTAAAAGTATTAAATTGGAACAGTACTAATACCAGCAAAATCCTAGGTGATAGATAAGGCGGCTAAGGTAGTTTAGAAGGGATGGTAACTTTTAACTGCAACAATCGATATCCGCAAATGAAACTGCAGGCGAGCCGGAATATTTTTTGGTAGGTAATGGATTAAATTTATGATCATGCTACGGGTTTTTCATGTTATTCTCATTAAGGCTTTACTGAATTGATTTTATACAATTAAATAGGATAGGAGCGGTTGCAAGGTGCGAAAGGTTTTGCGTGTTGAGCAATTATTATCGGCAGCTGTCTACACGCTCCCCCAAACATGCACTCGATCGCAAAAAACGAATTTCCCCGTTTACTCTATCCGACCGCGAACACCCTGTATAGTGGTCAAAGCCGCAGACTCTGCGCATGAATAAAAAGCGGGTAAACAAAAATCTTTTTTTGCGGTTGCGGTTTACCTTTACCAAGTGTACCAGACCGTGAACAATCGGCGTGAATTATCACGTGGAGCATTTATGAAAGAGGCTGTTTGTAAAGCGAATCGAGGTGTAATAATGCCGGCAAGCTATGCTCTGGACTGTCATCGTAAAAGGATTGTGTTGTTTGCAAATTGTTCGTAATAGTAGCCCCTTGGGTTATTGCGTGGCGTGGTTGCTATCTCGTTTTTAAACCACAATATGCAGTGATATCTAGTTTTTAATTCTCACCAAGGAACTGTACTTTGAAAACTTTGGAAAAAGTTGGAGGAGGTCTAAGCCTGAGAATGGGGTCCCGATCCCTTTTTATTATTATGACGAGCAACAGCAATAATAGCTTATAAAGCAAATAAATGTATATTTTTAGTTCTAATTCATTACATAATATTTATCAGAAAGAACATCACCCACTTTGACATTTTAATATATTTAAAATGCATATATTAATAATTTGTGGATTGGAAATAAATGGGCATTATTATTATTATTATTAAGTACTTTGACGATCAATTAAAAAAAAATCTGTCAATATTTGCACTCTGAATGTTTAGAAATTAAAAATGGTTTGGGGGTCGTCGATCTACAATCGATATTTAATTTCTGAGTCTACTAAATCATTAGCTGCTTGATTAACCCGCTCATGCTCAAGTTGGGGTGCGATCACGTTTGACTAGCTTTCCAATCGTGAAGTTGCAAGTTGCAACAAATATACTTGATCTTCATGAATTGATTTACATGAATCACTGCTTCCCCTTTTCCATTCATTCACATAGCTTTTGGTAAGATTAAAAAGATTTGTATGTTTGCTATTGTTTTGGAAGCGTGCGTTTGCAATTTATTCGGCTTGATTGACTGATAGAGTCATAGTCCAAGCTTATAATCTGCGCACCACATTGTATAACCGGTGAAATTTGATGCTTAATTAACAAATCAATGTATTAAGCGATTTGCCATTAGTCACGATGCCACCCTTTATTTAAAACTTCGTAGATAATAAACACGGTATTCACACTTTCTGTATACTACTGCTATTTAAATACTTCTAAAGATTTTAATCTAACATTTATATTTTTTGTTGCAGTCCTAGCGGCACAGCATTGAGTACTCTTCCACAGTTACGTGATTACCTTCAGACAGCTGGAACTTGTAAGTGTGGACTTCCATGTCCATTGAGACCAGAAACAGCCTTCAGCTTTGATCCTAAGGTAATAAAATAATATATTATTATTGTTGTATTTACAGAAAACTGGTTATAATGTTTACGGGAATTATAATTATCATCAGAAATAGTGATGACTTAGCTGCGATGAGGTTCATCGATACATTCCATAAAACAATTCATTGGCAAAAGGAATGCCTGTTGTCGAGCCGTTCCACTTTTTCTGCTCTGGGAATGTTTCGATCGCAGCCGGTTACCGAGTTGCGTTAAAACTTTTTACGCCCCGTTGACGATCTTACCAAGCGAAAATGTGTCATTTATATCCATATGTATATTTTATTTTTAAATGTGTATGGTTCAACTACAGTAAAAAGAACCAATCATTCTAGAAATAATATCTGCCAAATGTGTGTTCCTTAGCGTAATCATAAATTAATATAAAGTGAAAATAATGAGACTGCCTCATTGGTTTAGTGGTCCCCAGCGAAACTGCAACGCAAGGTTCGAATCCTGGGTCGAGCAGTGTTGTTTTGTTTTTCTGTGAAATTCCCAGTCGGAGTCTGGAGTCAGGATTTCTGCCCGGTTGATCGCCACAGGCTCGCCCCATATTACATGGGACCTAAACATACTGGCGAAATTTTATTGTGGTTGTACATTAGTACACCTCTGCCGAACCCTTCAGGGAATACAGGCGTTATGGTTTGTTATGTATGTACTGAGATGAAATATTAAATAAACCCACAACATTATGTTATGCCATCTGAAGCAACAATTTATCGTTTTAGTTACTATTGTTTTACGTCTGTATAACTCAAGTTTTTTTAATAAACATATTATATTATGTCAGATTTATGTCAGACGAATTGAGAACCTCCTCTCAGAAATCAGTAAAAATAAATCATGTATGTATCTCATGTTGTTATACATGTATTTAGGTATAAATAATAATAAACGTGGTGATAATAATAAGTGAAGGGCCGACTTCGCACAGAAGGCGAGGCGGGATGTTAATAAATTAGGGCAATTATCATGTCAGTGTCACCTTGACATACAACGAGGACGATAAAATGTGAGTAATGATTGTTCCATTTAATATGTCGCAGCTTGACTTAGACATTAAAAATCAGTGCTTAATTAAACGAGATAAATATTGTATCTGCGCATAAAATGTAGATTAGATTAGTAGATACTATGGAGATAATATCATTGCTGTTTAAAAGACTGACGATATAAATATTCGATAGTATGGAGATAATATCATTGCTGTTTAAAAGACTGACGATATAAATATTCGATCTACTTATGTAATAAAAATTTAATACCTTATTTATTGCTACTGGTACGTAATCGTATTTTATTTTACTATACTACACTTAAATAACGAACATTGGTACGCCAACCGTAAGTACTTAGGATTAGAAGTCAGATATTGTAAGTCTGTGCCGATCAGACGAATGTAGCTGTCTATTTTATTTTGCAATAAAAATGTTATTCACTTGACGTTGTACCACTCGGTATCTAACCATTATCATTAAATAACATTTGTGTACACAGGAAATATAAGTGTAAAATAACTTGTGTTTGACTGTTTGATCACTTAAATTAATTTTAGCAAGAATCTGTATCGTTTCGTGTTGGGAAAAATATTACTCATCGTAGTGGACCTTTTCATTGTCTAACCATGTAGGTAACAACTGAGCGATTTTTTTTTAAATCTTAGTCACGGGAAGCTGAAAAAGTATTTATTACTCAAACTACTTCTGACTAAGGTCTATCTAAATTGGTCAATTAGATTGCCATATATTAGTTAAAATTGATTAAATAATAGAGTTGTCTAAGTCTATAATAGTAATAATAGAGTTGTCTAAGTAATTAGTGATGTACACACACTGATGTACTCGTGTCAAGTTTCGCGCCAGTAAGGTCGTGTTCCAAGAAGCTAGCGTAACTTATGTATGGATATTCAATTGATAAACACGTTGAAAAATTAAAAGGGCACAAAAAAGGTTGTTTACTTGTATTAAATTAATGTTTTATTTAAGTATAGAAAACTTGTTACCCATTGTTCTACGGGAAATCCTTAAAAGACTTTTTGAACCTGTTTATAAATAAGTTTTTCACAGTTAACGCTGTTGATTTAAGAATAATCAATTAATCATTAAACGCTGTTGATTTAAGAATAATCATTATTCTCTTTGATATAAAAATATGGCTCCGTTTTTAGTTAAAGGTATTTAATTCAAGTGAAGTGCCATGCGGTAACAATTCTAATAAATATTGTGGTGCATCATAATAATGGTGATGTTTTATTAGCGACTGTCTGTGTGCCCATAATGTGTATGCTATTCAGTAGACATACACGAAGACCCTAATCCACGTGCTTCCGATTACAAGAAGAGCATTATACTGTAGTCGAGTGGCCACATAAAATTTATTCAGAGCACACTGCTATTGCCTAACAAGTGACTCGTTATTTTACTCTAGTTTGTCCTACTTTGTTTACAATGACCTTGTTGAGCAAATTTGGCTATTTGCATTACTTGCGTTATTTTTTTCTAATTATCTTATGAAGAACAACAGATTTACATATAGCTTTATAGTCGCCATCGCCAAAGTCTTGAGTAGGCCCAAATCAATTCTTAAAATCATTATGCTTGTGGTAAAATAAAAAATTAATGGTAAGGGGCTGTAAAGTGTATGTCTCTAAAATTCAGCCTAGTTTGTACCGGTGATCCAATAAAGGTTGTTGCAGTTGTGCGATGGACAAGTTAATACTGTCAAAGCTTGCTGCGACCTTCTAGCATCGCCTTTGTATGCACTTGAAATGTACAAATTGCACCGCGGCCCTTGGGGGTGGGGGGGAGGTCGCTGCACTCGACTGTATCCCCACACTCCCGCACTCTCATCGATTCCTCTTTGTTCCATGCATTCGTCTTGAGATACAGACGGCGAGATCTCGATTTCACATCCAGTTAAAGCACTGATCTATTCATGTACGCATTGGCTGATCGCTATTCGAGCCTTAGTCTCTAATATGACTGGAAACTCAATTGTCCAAAGAATCAAATTAACGTCATAACTGGGTTTTTGAGTATATGACCATGAACTGTTAAGTTTGTATTTCTGAACTTTCTGAAATTCTAATTTCTGGTGGACATAATATACAACCTGGTGGCCTTACCCCTCTCATTCTAAGCCTGTGCCTAGCTGAAGGGACAAGGCAGGATCAGCATCTGAAGCTGTTTTTATGAGCTACGAGACTGCAGTGCGATAAACACTCATTTTATTTTATTGTTTATCTGTGCTTCCAGTTTAATTTGTTCTCTATTTATTTCCGCCGTCAAAACATCTTTGACGGCCAACCTTTAATAGTGATGTGATCAAATTATGCCAAGGCACGTCTACTCTTTGTTTTACGTACTATGTAACATCTGTTGGCTTCGGCTTGCTTGGGTTATTTTGTTATGTGCTGCTCGATTACTGTTTGAATCTTGTAGTAAAAATAATTATACCAGAAACATTGTTTAAGCAGATAGTTACCATTAGTTAAAATTATGCTGCTACTCTCAATTAACCTATGAAGGAATATTAAAACACTGCTGTGACTATCTTCTCTTTTAATATCTAAAATTTTGGAAACAAGAAGAAACAAGCTATGCTATGTTTGTTAAATTCTTAAACAACAGATTTCAGATTTTTTGTCTGTCTGTTCGGAATTGAATGTAGAAGTAATTACTAGAGGTGTAAGTTAAAAAATATAAGTCCCCTGTGTGTAGAAAGAAGAAGTATACTATTGGTAGAAGTATAGTCATTTTGAAAGTATCTTATAAAGCACCCCACGCTTTTTTACAAGTACAAGTAACAGGTTTTTTTAACTAAGTATTATTTGCTTTTTACTTTGGATATCTACAAAACTATACAAATTATTGCATTTTGTCATCGGTCCTTGATAAGTGTGTAATGCAATCATTGCATGATGCAATCAATCCTACGGTCTTTTTGAAAGGGGGTGAAAATCACGTTCAAAGATTTCGTTTCGTAGATACTTCAACATACCAAGGTAATAAAATAAAGGTGTGCTGTTAAGTCTAAGTACATGAAGTCCCGGGACTAAATAGCTAGTTTTTTTTCACCTTTCCTTTCTTTTCATCCTTCTTTCGTTTCTTTACAATTCCCTGATCTGCGTCTGCGAATATCCAGATATAGCAATATTTATGATAACTACCTAGTAGTGGCTCTCCATCGTGACGTTATGTCGCGGTTCCCGCCAGTCGTGAAGTACACAATGACCCTCCGGCACTGACAACGATCCTATCGCGACCACACTTTCATGCTAAGACGTTTATAAACTACATATTTTGTCCCGGCGATTTGAAGCATAAATTCCAAATTATTATATTAGTATTAGATGCCTACTATACTTGGTAAGTTCAGTTTATTTTGCCCATGACATTTTAATGTGCGGTTATATTTACTACTCTTAAACTCCATCACCTTGGATAAGCTGATAAAGTATCTTAATTATTTGGAAAGGTTCGTAGCGTTGCAATATCTCATTGTTCTGGCTTGTCTTCATCCGAGAACAAAGAGAATACGGCTCTTCCGCGTAGCAACCGCTTCAAGTGACATTTAAGTAAGCAATCGATCGAGGTCGTGATCCTTATGTTCAATGTTATTTAAGTATTCGTTTTAAACGACAACTTTCAATCAGATAGTTGTATATATTTTATTTGAGCGTTGTTGCGAATGGCAAATCATGTATGTTATTATATTTTACTAACCAAATTTATTTAAAACTTGTATCAGTAATAAATTGAGGTGAGGATAAAGAAAAACATATTACGTTTGAAATTAAATAGGTGCTTAATTATGGGAAAATATATTATTTTATTCTGCTCCAGCGTATTAATGCAACATGTTTTTGTTAGAGGAGGCCGAGTAAAATAGATATTCCGTTTTTGCCCGATTCCCGAGCTTCAGTTATATTTGTTATGGTACATTAGGTTTCTTTAAAGATAAGCTTGTAGAGACCGCAAAGCAAGGGTGGCGGTCAACGTAACATTTAATACCTAATTACAATTAGTACATAAACCACAACCTCTTACCTCGGCAATAGCCGAAGATCCAGGTCACAAAAAAAAATTAATAATACTACAAGGTCACAGACTGATAAAATTTCCAAGTCATCTTGGCTCAATTGGAAATTACCAGAAATAAAAAAAAAACTCAAATTCTTATGAATACAAAACACAGCTGCACAGATTAATAATTTTGATTTATTGTAGCAACATTTAATTTCAACAGCTAACACCACCATTAAAATTTGTTGTTGTCATAACATTTCTTTAATTTATTTATATTGCATTGCAAGATTTTTATGTACTTAATAAAAATACACCTTAATTATTATATAAGAAACAAAATTTCATCATTTGAATAAGTAGGACACTTTTAGGTGGTCATAATTTAGTCAAGATTTCGTAATTATTCTTTGTTAATGAATGCTTACATAAATTAGTATTTAACTATTGATCTGCATAAAGCTATTATGTGAAATTGTAAAAGGCACCAATGCACATTGTGCGAGCAAGTTTTAATAAACGTTTAGTCAGTCTCTAATGCTGCCAACTTTCCAACAGTGAGGTGAAAGTGGCGACCGTGCAGGGCTGTACGTAACATTCCGATCCGATAGGAACCTCGTTTGAAATAAAGCGAGAGCTAGAACATTAAATAAATTGTATGGTTACTGTCTTCTGTGATACTGTATTATACGTTTATTTTTTCACCTCAATTTTTTATCCAAACTATTGGGCGGTTCTTAATGGTTACTATCTATAATTGCAACTTTATCATTTGTAGAAAAGAAGAATTGAATACTGCTAATCGGGAACAATTAACTTTAGCGTAGTTAATATAAATGTGTAAAACTTTATTTATGAACGTAATAATGTCAGCAGGGTTATTTCTAAACATCACGCTGGATTTATGTGAATGTGAGTTAGCATGCGTGCATATGGGACAATAAAATGTATTCACCGACAGTCGTAAGCGACACGCTTGGCTGCCCCGATCGCGATGGTGAGATACGACTAGCTAGCCACCGAAGCCGGCATTGTCTGAGTCTACGAGCTTTGTTTATTGACCATTGTAAACCCAGGGATCAGCTCTCAGTACAGAATGGAGTCATATACTATGATGACAGTGTCTGTGTTGTCCATCTTAAATTTTAATCTATTTTAGGTAATAATTTCTTTTTAATACTTAGTTTACTGACAAATTAACTTACGAAATTAGACGTAACTTCTACACTTTTTTACGTAATGCTATCCCTTAAAACTATTTAACTAGATTACTTGCAAATTAACTTCCACTTAATTAACAAAATAAATGTTTAATGATGTGTTGAGTGAGGGGATTGTAGCAACCCCCTGTTTTGATATCGAGGTCAAGGCTATCGATATTCTATACACATACGAAGATACATATACGATAATACGAGCACTTCCCTCACCCCATTTGGTGAATACCGTCTGTTGTTATATTTGATTGTAGTGATTCAATGATAGTTAATAGAAGCGAGTACTCAAATACTTAAATGTCCCCCTGCTTAGTAGATGTAATTGATCTTTTTAAGTTGAGATCGCCTATATCGATCAATTAAGTTAATAAAGTTCGTTTTTTATATTTTTCACAACTGCAAAAGTTTTTTTGTTAGGTAGTCCTGCGTATATTTATCTGTTTTGACAAGAGTTTGACCCAAATTACGGAAGGGTAAATCCTCCAGAATGAGTCCATTAATTTACTTTTACGACCGCTCACCTACCGTTCAACGACAAGATAACGACTCTCAAAGCTCGTGTAGTGACTTGTCTTCTTATATTATATGCAAATCAGATTCATTTATGCTGTAATTTCTTTACTTTATTTTATGCATTTATTCTTTACTCTTTAATTAACAATTTAATAGAGACAATGTACATAGAAGGGCTAAATATAAAAATTCAATTCGGAATACAAAATACTAATAATTGGAGGGGTTGTTTAAATGTAATTTATAGGAGTTGACGTTAACAGTAATTTTATATAGAATGCATTGCTGCCGCAGTAGGGGTGTGGAAATTGGAGAGTCGTGTTGTACCGATACAGGCAAGTTTGGTAGCCGTAAATGTCCCCGTTAATTAGTGGCGAGCTCCCGACGATACAGCGACAAATTACTTGACAGATTGCACTACCACACGCAAATGAGATTATATTACTGCCAACTTCTTTTTACTGTTAATGTTGTTTTTCTTTTTACTGTTCTTCATCAAAACAATTTCCTGTCAAGGCATGCCACTACAACCAACCCTTTTTACTCTTGAAAAGTTTTAAGACCTCAAGAAACTAAGGCCTAAGTAAACGTCAAAATCATAATCAAAGAAATAAACAAGATATGACCGTTTTGTAAATCTTTATTTAAGTATTATCGATTAAATACCCATTATTGCAGCGTTCAACATTTTAAATTAGTTCTCCGCGCACCATTTTCACCTTTTCCACTATAAGCAGTAGGAAAATATAAGTCATTAAGAAAGGTTTAATAGATGAACTATTAACAAAAGGATACTTCTTTATTCTTTCGCATACTCATAAAAGCTATTCGCGCTGCATGTACTAAAATAATAAAACAGTAGTAGTATCTTTGTGTTGAAGCTACTGTTACTGTTAATGCATCAGCTCTTATTGGATATTGAGTCAAATAATGCATTCAGCTGCGATACGTAGCTATAGCTATTAATTATAGTCCAGTCATTAGTTAGCGCACCATGTTTTCAACTCGGGACGCGTGTGTCACAGCGATGTAGCCCGTCTATCACGTTGATTGGTTTCATATTGTAATGACCCCGCATTGCAGCACACTTATCTCAACAATAGTGCTAATATTTTTATCCAGAATTATTGAAAAAAGGTCCTACTAGTTTTGGAAAAATATTTATTTATTTGTTTAATAGTTTACTACTATTTGGCCCATACATAATATATGTAGACGGAGATGCGATAAAGGTGGATGTGCTATTACCTAATCAGCGATGCACTGAGACAAACAATTCCAATGAAATCTCTAAGTAATGCGTACCACGTAATGGTAGGTACGTTACACACTATTATTTATTAAACAATGCAATAATGTAACCATTTGGGTCGTAAGTACTTATTAAAACGTTTAGCGTTCCAATAGGTATTTGAATTTAAATAAGCTTCCTAACGTGTAGGGGACATTATAGTCTTAATTTATTTTTGAAGTGCTAGTAAAGACGTCATTAATGTAATAACATAGCCTGCAAGTAGGTAATTACTAATTTGTAACGTACACTATCTGTCTTTGGTGGTACTTGAAGTAAACGTATTATTATTAAAACGTATATTTTTTTTATACAGTTTTGTATCTAGTCTATTTAGTGCCGGTTTTGTGGGATAGCATGAGCCCAAGACCCTAGTATTAATAGTGAATAACTGATGATGATAATTATGATAGTGTGTTGTGAACTTGTGATGAGTGTGTGTTTGATTGTATCGTGATGGTGTAGTGACTGATGTTGGAGTGTGTGTGGTGTGGTCATTATTATTACAATAACTGAATTAATAAAGCTATTTTAATAATTTATTTAGGTGCGTGTATCAATTTATTAGCATGAAGTTTGAGGGGTACCTATGGTTTCGATGTTTATCGCAGATCGTCCCACTCATTTAACAGATAAAACACTGTTATTTTTCAACCAAATTAATTTAATTGAAGAATTTAACTACTTTAAAGGAGTAATCAATTACTTTGCAGTTAAGTCTAGGTACATACTTTATTTATTAGATCTGCTTATCATGATAATTATGAACACGTTAAGTCTATCGGAACATTGACATCTTCTTTTCTAATATATTAAATTATTAAAATTATCTTTTTATATTTTTTAAACATTTTCCATACTAAGATAACCATTTTTTTTATAAAGAAAAAAAATTGGGCTGGAAAATAGGATGATTTCGATCTGGCTCGCAGGGCTCGCGGTGGCTTAGCGGTCATAGCGTCTGGTGTATCGAACCAGAAGACGCAGGTTCCAATCCTGCCCGCCAGCCGATTTTTTCCTTCATTAAAAATAATTGTTAAATTCTCAATATACATATACCTTTGTTACCCACGCTATTACACTGTTATATACCTTAGAACTGGAGCTTAAAATTAAAAAGTCCAATGAAACAATTTTTTCGTATATTCAATGCGAACGGTGCTGTACGGTGGTCAGTCGTGCGCGTCTACAAACAACTATAATTTCATAAGTCATAATTTGACGTTTAGCAGCAAATGTGATTGCACGCTAACTGGTACAAGGACAGCCACGACCTTCTGTTTGCTCCGCATGAAGGTACTGTCTTGTTTATGTTAATTAAAAACCAGACAAGCGTGTGTTTAATATCTCTTCAAATTCAAAGGGTACATTCAAGCAATGCTTTTGGGTAGTAATACACCAAAAAAAAACGGTGAATGATTTTCCTATTCTCTGTACTATTCTACTGCTGGGCTGTGTCTTCTCTGATCGAGAGAGCTATTAGTCCACTAGGCTGGTCTGGTGCGGCTTGGCAGACTTCAAACATCTTGTAAGTCTTAATTGTTTAGCTACATTACTTAAACTTAGCGCTTAGCCGCCAGATTACCATTACCATTGTTCTGATTTTCCACTATAGCCTTTTAAATAACCTAAAGATGACCAAATACCTTGGACTTAGGTTCTGTTTCACCAGCTTTAGATAGCTGTTACCGCCTGATAAATTCGAAATTATTAGCTAGGTAATTTAGCGGGAAATTATCAGGGGGTGGTAAAACAGACCCGTAAATTTTTTGTATATTTTATTAAACTCTTTATTCTAATATTTCCTACATACGTTTACAATTTTAAAAATGTGCCAGAGTCTCAGCATTTTTATCCTCGTTACCACAGTAGTGCTAATACACCAGTTACTTAGAGCCGCGGGAACGACAGTTTCCTCGTTTTGTACAAACATTGAGTACAAGTCGTGTGCAGCTGTGTCAGCGGGCGAGCGTGGAGCAATTTGCGTGTGCAACCGTGCACAGTGGGCGTCCGTCCATAATGAATGGCGGACGTGTTCGCAGATCGGGCACAATATTATCGCAACCTAACTGTACTCAATGCATACTCTGTTGCATTGTGAACACAGCTTAAATCGAACAATGACCACATACAGTCGAACGTGATTACAAAACATGGTGATAGATTAATGACACTCGTCTGCAGTCAGTCAGAAACAGATAAATGCAACGCGTAATTTGGATTTACTACAATATCTTAAATATAGGTTGTAGATTCTTGTATAGGAAAGACTGCGTGCTATTAAAGCACGGAACCTCATAACATTTGAGATTATTTGTACCTGGGACTGTTTAATGTACTTATTTTACTTTGTGTCCATTGTATCGCTTAAATTTCCTGATTTTTTATTGGCTTTGATTAGAAGACAGACGACATAATATTAAAATGTTTTCCTTTTAAACTAACCTGTTCTTGATAATCGTTTAAAATACTTACGTTCGATCCCATGCGTCCCGTGACATTACGTTTAAAACGCAAGCCAAACATGTATATAAAATGTTTAACGTGTTTTTTTACATTTTACACGACACCGTTTAGTCACAAACTAAGCAGAGCTTGTACACAAAGGTAGGTAGATGGATATAATACTTAAAGAAAGAAAGAAATATATTTATTTGGACAATGCTCAGAAAAACACAATGTACATGGCTTAAATACTAGAAAGCATGGATATCAACTAATAACACGTGTCTCCCAGGCAAGCTCAAAAAGGCATCCAGGAGCAGTTTATTGTCAAGCACATTTAAGTACTAGACGCTGTTTTTCACCTGGACCCTGTTTACTTATAATATTTAAGAAACACCAAGACGAGCACAAACACTTAGGTTAATACATTTGTGTGTTGGGTGTATGGAACCCACGAGCTCGTGATCAGCAGTCCGATACTCGAACCACTAGACCACAGACCTCACGTCTGTTTTTCAAGGTTACTGATTTCTCAGATACTTTTGAGAAGTAGATGAATTCGTATGACAGGAGGGAGTCAGCACGCAGTAAATTGGATGTGTAAAGAACGCGTAGTATCTTAGCAGAGAAATGCGTTGAGCCTAAATAACAATCATTATGTAGGTCCAACCTCATTCACTTTAAACTAATTGTTATTATTAAAGAAACCAAGATGTTAACTGTGAATTAATAATGAAACGTGAACAAAGCATTGTTTACGTACATTATTAAGTGACTTATTAGCATGCAGAAATCTAAGGTGTTATGTTAGATCTACGATCTAGCTCGTAACTAGCGGTTTGTTGGCGTGAAATCAGGAAATGCAACGCTCTATGATTGGTTGCACTCACTAGCGGTGCTGAAAGTAGCCTAGTTCCAATCAATTCCGGTTATTATGAACACGTTATGAAAATTAAATTAAATCCCGATCATTATTATTAAAATTGTTCTTGTGATCAATGTCTTGAGTCTGTATAGATTTAGGACAAGACACATGATCATTTTTTAGATAGGTTAATTTTTTTCTACTAAGTATGTTACTACATATTTGATTTTTATACATAACATACGTGTATTAATTATGATTCTATTAATTTTAAACAATATAATGTCAATAACTATTTTAAACCTGTAAGAACTAAAACTACTTTTAGTAATTATGTAATGTTTTATAATTCTTCAGGTGGTGAGCAGACCGTACCAAGCGGCGTCGGGCGCAGAACTGACTAAGCTGTGTAACCACAAGCGGAAACTACTGAACACGCTACAAGCGCGTGCGCAGTCTCCTGCAACGCCACCCCCACAGAACATCGAACAGAAAAAAGGTACGTACAGCTTATACCGACACCCTCATACATTATATTATCCTTTCCCAGGTATCGGATTTCAGTCTAGTGATAAACAACACCTCTAGTAACAAAACAAGCTAAGCAAGTCTAATGATTGGTGACTCATTACATGATTAGCTTGTTTTTAAGACTAGAGGCGTACCTTATGCAGTTAAAGTTAAAATAACTCGTGAGAAGCACAATTATTATTTTGTTGAAACTATGACTGAATTATCACATAAATATTTTTTAATCGCTCTGTTTATAAAAGTTAAGTTTCGCATAAAATGTGGGCTTCGTCACAGAATAGGTAATTGGCTTCGTCGTTTACAGCGCAAAATGTGCTACCACCCTCTCGGGGCATTTACCTACCTGTAAATTAAAAGCTTTTGTGTTATAAATTATACTCGCGTTGACTAACTCGGTACTAAATGAACCAAATTTATAAACTCTAAAAAGTTTGTATGTAAAGTGTAAAACGTACGTTTTTAAATTGAACATACCTACCATGGTTTATAGTGAATGTGCTTAAAGTTTAGTGTAACAGTGGGTTCATCGGGGGCATTATTATCCGATTAGCGGGCGGGCGTTCCGGGCGCAATCTCGGAGCTCGGCTCTCCTTCATCCAATTACATGAGTGTGAACCGAATGGGATTACCCGGGAAACCTCCGTTTCGCACGTTACAGGCCCATCTTTAATAGAAGATGGCACATTGATATTAACTACATTTACGATTTCTTGGCTTATTGTACTTTACATAGAAATGTGGGAACTGTTATAGGTAATCACCTAATCACTTATTAAAGAATTACATCATACATATCAAAGTTGTGCACGTAACATTGTCATAATTATATATGGTTTTCTTATGAATTAAAGGCCTGTTTCACCACCTCGGTTAGCTGCCAACCATCGGATAAATTAAAAAATGGATCATTTTTTTTATGAAATTATCTAACAAGTAATTTAACGGTAACTAATCAGGACTTCAGGAGGTAGTGCAACAGACCCAAAGTATTTCTTAAAATGTTGTGAACAATTGAACATTCACGATGGACTTGTAAATGGGAATCAGTTTTGTGACACTAATTTTACTTTGGACTTGGTTATTTAAAAATAATCTATACTGTACTAAATCACCTATAATTTATAAATTAGGTAATCTTTGAAAGTCGATATTTCTATCCCCTCCTATATGTAAGCAGCTCGTAAATGAATTTATGTGCAAAGATAAGTAATTTTGGTTTTCTAATAACAGAAGACGAGTGCGCAATGTCATTATACGTCGGCACTAGCTATCATAGTATGCAAAGGACTAAACTAACACTGAAAAGTGGTTGTTCGTAGGACGGAGTTGTTTCTTGTAACAAAGAGGGTAGAAGCGGTCTCTTTGTTGTTAAGTGGCAGCAAGTGGGAGGGGCGCGGGGGTGCATTTAGTGTGGCATGAATAGCGGGTAACTGCACTTCGTCAGCCGTCCGTCCGGGAGTAACAACCTGCAGAACGCCCGACACCCCCTCGCAATTCACAGTCTTATCTCCACCTGTGTTTCTATCATTGCAATTATCATATTTTTAATGGTGATATCATGATATGCAATAATCCCTGTCTTTTAATTAATTTCTAAGATAATTATAATAATTTCCATTTCATAATAGAATAAGGCTAATAATCAGAGACGTTACTAACGACTTTACGGTTAATGTCGTCTCTAAATATTAGGCTAAGTCAAGCAATGTTTTCCCAATCTAAATAGAATACGAAACGATATCATTATGAGGCATCGTAAAACATTCCCTTCATAAAAAAATGATTTTGCAACAGTACGGTAATGTTCTCATAATCACACCATTAACTGCATTGGAAGTGAATCGGGAAATCTGTATAGCTCGCCGCAGAATGCGTAATTACCGTAAAGGAAGTCAGTCGTTTAGAGCAAACAAAAACTCGGGCGACTCGATCAGTGGCGGGAACAAAGGCGGGTGTAATTTGAAACAATCGGCGGTGGTGCAGAACGGCCGGTGGCGTGGGCCCGCGCCCCTCCGACTATTGATCTGACGAGTCGCGCCACCCTGCGGCCCGCCGCGCCTGGCCGGCACCCGCCCCGTTCTACTGCACCCTGCCGCTCGCGCTGAGGAGACCACCCTCGACTCGCCGAGAGCCGCACACAACCCGTATTTTAATTGCAAATCTGCCAGATAATGTGCAAATAGATAACGGTATTATAGCCGGCTTGATAACTAATTATGAAACACTATCGAATTACGAGACGGTCTATTACAAAAACTGAAACTATCGCTAAAGTAGGTATGCTGAATATATGTTAACGTAACAATGCGTCATTTAAAGCCTTCCGACTGTTCTGTAATAGTTAAATAGTGACGTCATAATCCACTTCAATTATACACTGTTAGTATTTTGTAGACACTAGATATTGATTGAAAGTTCCGTTATAAATTTTTTTAAATAAAAAAAATGTGGTTTTCCTTTCATTCATTAACATATTCACATTTAGTTTAGCCTTTTGATTAGCCTTATGTATAAATAAATCGTTCCTAAATCGTTCAGAACTGATAGCGGGGTATTAATTTGACTGTCTTATGAAATACTTGTTTTTTTATTATTATGTTCGCTTCTTCGTTCTATGTCAAATAAGGACCGAATTTTAAAAATCTTTTTTTTGCGTTTTGAAAAATCCGCTCCTAAAGGGCAGAAAAATATGGGATGATTGATTTTTTGTACTGAATGTGATCCAATAATAAAACTTGGCACCCATATGTAGTTCTGATGTCCCTACAACACACTGGACACCTAAAGTTGATCTCATGACGGAGACGGGAGACAAACGATGGAAACCCTCAACGGTTTACAGCAGCTATCTCGTGTTTTGGCTTATTTAACTTCATAAGAACTTAAGGCTGACTTAGTCAAAGTAAGCCAAATAAATGACTTACCTTTTTACTAGCCACAAAAAAAATAACACATTTTAACAAGAAATAAAAACACACGAAGAAATAACTGAAAAGCGAAAAATAAACCTTTTTTAGTCTACAACAAATTTTGAGTTGGTGTCAAATAAAATAGGATCTTCGTTGATTGATTGTTTGTTGATTATACATATAAGTTTTTGAAAAAAAAAAATACACATTCGAATCGAGAACCTTCCAGTTTTTGTTCGTCGGTTAAAAATACTGCAAGACTTCACTCATTAATTCATCAATATAAAAAAAACTGTTTGAATTGTTGTATGTATAACACAGACTTGTTCATCTTTTAATCAATATGATAGAATCAATTCATGCAGCAATTCGGCTGTGAAACTTACTTTTTATTGTATAATATATTGTTTAAAATTATTAGGTCGTCTGGAGAGCAGCTCAAAGTCACCCAGTCGGTCTCGCACACCTCACCTCTTTCAATGACTTTGCGTACAATGTTAGTCGTATTCTTCTATTCGGTTCTATATAAACGAATCTCTTTGTCAATATTCAAACATTCAAGTTTTTTTTTCCTGTAAAAGTGTAAATACGTCTAGCAGTATTAGGTAGTAAGATAGTTTAGAAGTAGAGTAATAGTATTTGATGGTTTAATTTTTTAAATAAAAATTCACTGGATGCTTTAACTGATGTTTTAATTTGTTTTGTGATTATTGCATTGTATCACTGATTAGGATTAGACATCATAAGAAGACCAAGTAACACTTCCAAACTGATTTACTGTAAAATTATTTTCAGTTACGGGGTCAGAGGGACTCGCCCTAAAGAAAAAGACGAAAAAACGAGGTGGGTTCCCTGCAAACGTGAGCGTGTCACAATTGATGGTGCAGAGGGAACGACCGCTCAACGAGTTCAAGGTACGTGTATTATTAAGTATTCATAGCCATGATAAGAGCTGAACTGTTGCCAGCGGTATTACCTATCTGAGGCTATTCCTTATTTTTATTGCGCAAGTTGTCGACGTATACATGACGGTTTATAAGAGAGTTTATTTGTTTTATACTTTTTTTAGATAGTAGAGGGCTAATATAATACTCTTTATGGTTTCTCAAATTTTACAGACCCATGAATCAGAACTCAATCGAGAAACCGCAGCAGGAATGGGACCCCATCGAGCCACCAACCTTCAGCATTGTTTGCCTTTATATCCACCATCGCAACAAAATAACACAGACACTGATTTAAAACAAGAGACGCACGTACAAAGAAGTTCTCATTATCTAACTGTCAATAGTGGCTGGATATCACAACATTCACAACATTTAGAAAACCTCGATGCGCAAGGTGGACAAAAACAGAATCCTCCAAGTGGGTCTAATACCACTCCTCTCAGTGTAGGGTTGCCGGTTTTAGGTACTAACGGCCAAATAATCGGCGTTAACACCGGGCATAAACAATCAACAAACTATAAAAATATTTCTGGCATGGCACAAAATGTGTCTGAACCAGATATAAAGGAAGAAAAAAAAGATCTATCAATTATGCAGCAAAACCTTCAGGGGAAATACCCTTTCAAAGAAGAAGAATCACAAATGTTTTGCGGCTTAAATCAAGCTTTAACACCTGAAGTGATGCAGAAAATTAATGAACAACAGCAGATATTCATACAACAGAATCAAAAACAGATTGAAATGGCTATGAAAGGATATAGAACACAATTAGCAGAAAATATGAACCAAAATAAGTCCCAGGGTCAGTATGTTCCTCAGGGACAGTTAGTAATACAAAATGGTACAGTGATGAAAACGAATCCTGCTAAAACGCCACCTTGGCAAGTAAAGCGTAACGAATCTACTGCCTGTTTGACTAGTCCTAGTCCAAAACTCCAGAAAAATGAAAACGATTTTGAAGAGTCAAATACAAGCATATCAGAAGACTCTTCTTCGTCTTACAGTTCTTTTTCGAGCAATGAACAAGTCAATCAAGGTATGTGCTCTCGTGTGCCGCCATTGCCGCAGCACTACAACATGATGGGGCAACAGTGGCCAGTCTTAGAAACCAATAAGAAGAAGCCAAAGGTCAACAATAAAGGTGGTAAAAAGAAAAATAATGCTGAGAGTAAGGTGCTTACGTACGGCAACAACGGAATGAGAATGATACAAGACCTAAAGGGTATGAACGATGAAGTACAAATTAATAATGTTCCATCATTTATGGAAGATCCTAGTGGTTATTTAGCACAACAAACAGTTTTGTTAAACAATACTATATCGAAACAAGTAGGGATAAACTCTAATTATGAAGCTAATCATTACGAAAATTCTAATTCAACAAATTGTTCTGTTATGCAAAACCAAATTGAGAAACTGAAATCAATCTCTAAACCAGGGGAAATGCCGAATGCGTACAGAAATAACGTGTCAAATCCACCAAATTCGCCCACGAGCACACCAGATAGTAGTGTTTTGTCAGAGAAATCCGTAGATAATACGATTGCACAATGTTGTAAAGGCTGTAATGTATCAACAAAAAGTAATAGTCCAGATTACTCCGACAATCAAATGCGGATTAAATATATGAAACATCAGATGTATAAAATGGAACTAGAGAGTAATTCAACGACGTCAAGTCCCAAACATTCATTTGAAGATAATCCGGTGACGTCGTCTACGTTCATCGAGAGAAGTCCCATGGTGAATGATAACTGTGGGCCAATTCAAGCCGCGACGGTAAGCACTAGCAATGTGTCACTTACAGAAACCTTACAGCCCCCTGAACCGTCCCCGACGTTATCGAACAGTTCACGTAGTACTGATACTCCACATAGTAATGGCAGCAATAACTCACAAATGCAATCAAATTGCACTTACCCAATGCCCAGTCCAGCTTATTCAAACTCTGGGTCTTGCAGGGATAACTTGAGTAATCCTTCAACACCGGGGAGTAACCAAATATTTCCTTATAACTCTCCCGGGCCGCCGAACAACAGTCAGTCTGTGACTGGTACTCAGGTAATGCATTTCATATCAAATCACAATGTCAATAAAAATCTCATGGAAGTTGATAACATATCGATGGTTGGTGTAAAACCTAGTTTAAAACCGACACAAGAATTGTATAGATTGGAGCCAAGAAGAAGAATAGAAAATACCATGCCGGGATACTGCCCACCTCCTCATTTGGGCGGTGGTCCAGCTCATACATTAATACAAGCTTGTTATGTGCAGACGTTTGTCACTACTATGGCGAGCGGGTTTTCAGTTACTCGGGATACAGTCACCTCTGTTTTAGCAGGAAAAGCTAACACTGCCACTACATCCATCAATGCATCTCAAGCTAATTTCATAAGACCACCTCCGCCGCCAAGTATCAATCTTGCTACAACTTATGCCATCCCAAATAATCAGCCAGATCCATTTATTAATTCTGTTAATTTACCAACGAGCTACCCATTGCATATTGCGGGCACAACGGCTCAGAATATGATTTCTAAATCACCACTTGAAATGGTACAGAATGTAATTGGTAGTTTACCTTCCAAAATAGAAACGAGCAGTACGCAAACAATGTCTCTATCCCAGTTAAATAGAAGAGCATGTTCAACAACGCCTGGACAAATATTGATATCGTCAACTGGCCAGATTATGGTATCAAATAATCAAATGCCACCTCCTCCACCTAAAACATCGACCACAATGGCTTCGATACAGGGAAATATGACAAATGTGACGACATCCGTGACGCAAGTGGTACCAGCCGTAGGAGGGATGCAGCCAATGGTGAACCAACCCACTGTTGTAGTCAACACATTACCAGCCCCATTTGTTATACAGCCACCCATGATGGCGGTTGATGGACAAGTAGTCCAACAAAATACAATGTTACCACAAATAGTTGCGGGAGGTATTATGTCAGGACAGTCACCAAATGACAACTCTCGTCAAATAGATATGAAAAATCAGCAAAGTTTCGTCCAGGGTGTGGCAATGTTATCACCAGAAAGTTTGAAAAAGAGAAGTAAGAAAAAGAAGAGTCCAGCCAATATCACTAACGTTTTACAAATAACTGCTCCGCAGCAAAATCCTAATAATATAATGGTTCATCATTCTTCACCTCAACATAATACTAGCCCCCAATTTTCACCGCGTGGTTTTCAATTATCTCCAAATAATAACATATCACCTACACCCATGCTGCAAGCATTGACTATAGTTCCGGGAAAATCGGGAACACCAGCCCATATAGTAATGAATGGACAAGGGAATACAAACAACTTTGGGTCTCAACAAATAATTACAAACACTTCGCCATCACAGCAAATTAATCTACTTCAACCTGTCAATTTGATAAACAATGCTAGTGGTGTAGTGCCAAATTTTCCCGCGTTTCAACAATTCATCGTCCCTAACCTTGGCGGCATGATGATGACGGCAGACGGCACTGCTATAATTCCAGATAACTCTTCAGGAATGCCTATGCAATTACAATTACAAACAGTCAATGGTCAAAACGTTTTGACTCCTGTACAGAATGCTGGAGTATTCGCAGCGAGCAATAATGGCGGAATGGTCTTACGAGCTCAAAATCAGCAAGGCAAAATAATACAATCGCAGCATAGCCCGGGGGCCCAATTCATATCCCCCAACAGTCAGGTGATGATGAACAGTCCAAACTTTAACGGTCAACTCAGTCCGCTGCTTGCTAATTTGAGTCCAACTAATGTAGCATTCAATAACCCTCAAGTGAGGTCGGGCAATGTACAAACCCAAGAGTTTATACAGACCAATCAGATCGGACAAGCTCTAATGGTTCCGCTTTCCCCGAAACAAGTTTCTCTATCCTCCTCATCGAGCAACCGAAGCAACACTTTCGTCCACCAGAACACCACGATAGTGCAACAGCAAACGACATTGGTGTCGAACTCCCATAATACTCAGATGTCATCTATAACGACCAATCTGCAGAGTGACAACGCGTCCAGACTCAGTATAGATCCAAACATGTTGCTCGCCAATAAGCCAATGACAAACCTAAAGGGGAGAAATATCATGGAGTCACCGCCAGGAAGTACTCAAGAGGACGGGAGGGAGGACCGAAATCGAGTTGGTGCATTCTGTCGTGGCCAGGGAGATAGTGAGGCGAGAGCTGAGGCTGACGGGTACATGAAGTTCATGAGCTCGTTCCCGCTGGCGGCGGGGGCAGGGGTGGGGGCAGGGGCGGGCGCAGGCTCGCTCCCGCACGTGCGCCACTCCGTGTCGACACAGACGCTGGTCAACCAGCAGCGCGGCAAGTCTCCCAGCGCACACGCCGTCGGCAGCCCGCCCGACACCACCACACACAGGTATGTATTACATTTTATCATACCTATTCTGTAATTTAACACCAATTAAGAGGGGTAATGCGACGAAAAATTATAATATGCATGACTTTTTCAGAATTGTGATACCTGAAAAATTTAGGACCGAGAAAGTATTAGAACGGTTAACCCCTAATTACCTAACCTACCTAACCCTAAATTAGAACGGCGTTCCTCAAGGTATTAACCTTGAGGAACGCCGTTCTTTTATTTTTATATCACTGACAATATCATCAATCCTGATACACTAGGAGCGGTTTGAAAGATAAACCGTAAAAAGATTTAATGGTAGACCATGTATTCTTATATTCTATCATGCAGTTTTTTGTATAAGTATAGGAACAGAGACTGTGTCAAATGCTTTAGACATGTCCACAAATATACCCAAACACTTCCTCCTGCAATATAAATGATCCGTAACAGTATCAGCAATGTGATTATGTGTACCGTGCGCAGTCCGCTGGGCGCGCTGGAGGCGGCGGGCAGCCCGCGGCTGTACGCGGCGCAGGCGCAGTACGCCGACACCACGACCAAGTCGCCCGAGCCTGCGGACGCCAGCTCTTCGGTAACACTATTTAGTTCTATCTTTTTATGTTTTCTAGTCACCTATCTTAAGGTAATCCAAACCACTAAATACTAAAGGATGTCGCCAAACTCTGCCCAAATGATGTACCAAGGTACTTATTGGAAAAAAATACCCTATATACTGTATGACGCTGGTTAAAATTCTAGCCATACTTTTTTTATGCTGACTGGGGGAAGAGAAGAAATAATTTTTAATTAGAAAAAAAAAACTCCCCACCCTTTTGGCACACTAATATCAGTTTCATAGTGATTTCATAGTAAAACTTGTCAACTTAACAGCGGTCTGTAGTCAGTGTCGACCAACGGAATGACATTTATCAATAAATCTTGTTAATGTTCTTTTTTGCGTTTTGATACATATTTTTGACTAGGTGTTCCCTGCGGTGGTACTCGCGTTCATATATCTTTCCCAATTCCATGGGAATTTCCCAAAATCCTTTCTTAGTCGATAGCTACGTCATAATAACTATCTGTATGCTAATTTCAGCCCAATCCGCTCAGTGGTTTGAGCTGTGCGTTGATACATCAGTAAATCACCTGTATACAGATTATTATAGTTTAAATTATTAGATACTAGCTTCCCGCCAGCGGCTTCGCCCGCGTGGTCTTATAATTTTTTCCCCGTTTTTGCTACATTTTTCATTACTACTCCGCTCCTATTAGTCGTAGCGTGATGATATATAGCCTATGTTAATCGGGGATAATGTAGCTTTCCAAAGGTGAAAGAATTTTTGAAATCGGTCCAGTAGTTTCGGAGCCTATTCATTACAAACAAACAAACAAACAAACAAACAAATCTTTCCTCTTTATAATATTAGTATAGATTATTTTATATTTTGTTTTTATAATCATAATTTAAACTAAGGTTATGTTTTTTAACATTTATAATAATTAAGTTTAAATTATTGAAATTAAAATATTTTTTTAAACTACAGAAGTCTGAAATTAAACGCAATTGAGCACCTAATAATGTTGCCACATGATTTAATTGTACTACAGGTTATTAAACATTTTAACTATTTTTTTATATAGTTTTGTGTGATTTCAGTATGATTCTGATTTTTCTCTAGAATCTGGTATACACATATGGGCTGAGTTCTGTGGGCTTTTGGTGACCCACTTAAAACAATTAGTTGTGCTATTGTATATTTTAAACAATTGTTTTCAGGCTATGGTGCAATGCGTGTCTAGTAGTGAACAAGATATGGCGGAGTCCCGTGAGCATGCGTGGCCCGGGACACGAAACGACTTCAACTCGGACACAGACACGCAGAGTGAGTTATACACTGCACATCACCATCCATTAATACAGTCACAAGCATAAATATGTATACATCAGGCAAAATTCAAAAGCGATTTTCTCCTCCAGTACTGATAGAAGAAATTTTGTGGTATTACTAACCTGGTATTTACGAACAAATACTATAGTGAATCTAATCTGTATTCCCCGAAAGGTTAGGCAGAGGTGTACTAATGTACACCCACATTTCGCCGGTATGTTAAGGTCCCATGCAATAGGGAGCAAGCCTATTGGCATCAACCGGGTACAAATGACAGACTCCGAGCTGCTACTAGGAATTTCACAGATCCCAACAACACTTTGCTCCATAAAAAAACAACATCAAGTGTTTTACATCAATATAGAAACAAAAACAAGACAATAATAATTTATTTGAAACCTTTTGGCTTATAATATAGTGTTAATCTAAACTGTAATTATTATTTACTTGTGATTGTAAACGGTTTATCGATTTTAAACCTAAGAATAAATATTAATGAAATATTAAATGTTTTGAGCCAATTCCAAATTTTCTTACTTCCAGATATGATTTCGAACACGCCTATGATGCGTCAAAGCCGCTCACACAATCCTGTCGAATCTACCGACATGCACTTCAGCCAAAATAGTGGGACATCGCCTTTGAATAACCAACAAGTCATACCAATGACTTCTAACTATTATGAAAGGACTCAGACGTATAAGAGAAAAAATGACTTTGGCGATGCATCCACATACAGACCGGACAAGCTGATGAGGACAACTAACTATAATATGGTACATGGACTTCAAAAGGATCCTGATTATGAACCTATGGGTATGAGTTCTCCAGATAAAACACAATCAAGACATTTCCCCCTTTCTGGCACGAGTTCAGACTCGTCTGCTCTACCGAAAGTATTTGATAGGCATAATTTGGGTTCCGGCGATGGTAAGTGAACTTTTTCTAAACCATTTCTTTGCTAAGCTTTGGACTCTTTGCTAAATGTTTAAAATGATGCACTTTCCGGGGTAATAATGTTTGTTAGCTTCAGTGTGCTCAATCATTTGTCTCATTTAGAATTTTTATAAATGATCTAAAATATAAAATTAATTGCGTTCATTTAATACAATTGTTGTGATGTGTTTATTATTTTTTAAGTAAAACACTTTTCTTTATTACCAGTCGTAAAGATCGAATTAAAAATTGAACTGTTTGGAGTGTCATTGTAATTTTCATGTCCTACAAAAATATTGTGATTAATATTGATAAATATTCTGCAAAACAATAACTGGTGAATTTGTATATACCCATGCTTTTTTGAACTATTTTTTAAAGTTGTTTATAAGAGACTTGATCTTACTTAAGTTTTCTTTCCACCTTTCGTGCGGCCATCAATTTGATTGCCTCTACTAATATGTCCAGAACCATCTCACGCTTTAGTCACAGCTAACAAAATTCAAAATTTACCATAATGTTGTGTCTTGTATTGGTTTTGGATTGACTCTCTGCAAGCGGATTTACTAAATTGTTTGTTTGTAGAGCGTTTGTCAGCGAATACGTCATAATGAAGTGTATTGTGGTATATTTCAGCTTCTACATAATGCGATACTATCGGTCATTGGTTTTCTTTTGGTTGGGTTAATACAAGATACAGCTGTTAATAAAGGGTGTACTGGAAACTAATCAGAATAAATCAGTGATGTGCAGTGTTCAAACGTTCTCACCCGGCTTTCTGTCGCTTTCCATTGCACCACACTCGAAGTAACAAATTGGCTCACAAATTGGGATTCCATTACTAACGCATCATTGTAAAGCCATCATTTCATCTGTTCATCATTGTAAGTAAAGCACACGTTCTCATTATTACGATAAGTATTTTTTTCGGGTGTTGGGAAAAGGTACAATCCGCGATAACTTTATCCTTACTAGAAATAAATGTATACTATAATTTTTTCAACGCTCGCTTATGTTAAATTATTTTACATTTTAATCGCTAGCTATGTGTGCAACATTATCGAATATTTCTCACAAGTCCTCGCCGCTACTTTCACGCAACCGCAGCGCACGGTTAACTAGACTTGTCTGAGAAGCTTATAAAATCTCACCCAACACAACTGTCGGTGGCGGACGCTCGGTGGAGGTTCTGTCCTCCGCTACGCATCGGACGCCGGCTAAACAGGTGTGATCGGTCGGTAGATGCCAAGAGCTCGGATGAGTCGGGGGCGGCGGGGGCGGCGGGGGCGGGGCGCGCGCGCACGTTCGCGGTGGGCGACGTGGTGTGGGGCCCCGCGAAGGGCTACGCGTCGTGGCCCGGCAAGCTGCGCGCGCGCCTGGCGCCGGCCAGCTGGGCCGTGCGCTGGTTCGGCGCCGCGCGCGGGGACGCGGCCGCCGCCGTGCCGCAGGCGCGCCTGCTCACGCTGTCCGAGGGGCTGGACCAGCACCACGCCGCGCGCACCAAGCATCGGAAGTGAGTCACACAGCCCACACAACACCCCAACGAACTTGGACCCCTACGCCTAACTACTCGTTACACCTCCCCGTACTACAACCCTTAGCTCTCTTTAGTTTTATGTACATTTTGTTAGAGTTGCGCTATTCGGCATCATATTCGTTCATTTTTAAATTACTCTTTGAGCCAACATTTGTTATATTAACCCAACCTAGAGCTCTTTTCCGTAAAATATCACCGCGCGGTGAGGCTGTAAATATCCACAATACGTTTCCCTCGTGCTCAAATCACTAAATCGTTACCGTTTACCACAACAGGAGTAGAAAATTGAATACCTTACTCGAGAACGCGATTCAGGAAGCGATGGCGGAACTCGATAAGAAAAGCGATAGCGCGGGCGAGCGTGACAGTACTGAACTGACCGGAGAAGATGACGACGACGCCGACGCACCGCGCCGCACTAAGAAACTCGACAAGACGCGGAGTAGAGACAAGCATCACAAGAAAAATCCGGCAAAAATAGCGCCAAATCTGAACACGTCGAGCGACAGCGCGAGGCTTCGCAGCTCACGATGACGACAAAATCTTGGACCTGCATTAAAGCTGCTTTCTTCTAAATAGGGTGATCTGAATAATTCATTTTTACACAAAGCTAATGTTGCTAGTGATAATATGGAATGTCGATTTGATTGTTCAGTGCGCCTCTTTAATTCGGTATAGGAATGTGGTACAGAGTCCGCCTTATTGAGACGTTATGTAGATTAAAATATTATAAATAAAGTATATTAAAACACGATATCTAAGTTTGAGACTTGCTACTTCGGCATGATGTAACAAGTATCATACAAATGAAGTGATGTTATTTTCAAATTTACTTTTCATTTCATAAAATACATCACAACGACGTTTATTTTACAATTTTAATTTTTAGACACTAGTTAGAACAATGATGTTGAGATTCATTATATTAAAGACTTGATGTTTTATTCCCAGCTTGTATATTTAATATACCGTTCAGTGATTATATACCATTCCGTATAAACTATCGTTTAATTGGGATCACTGTATATAAGTTCATAAAGTTTGTGTTCGACGTGTCACCTTTTGGATCAAAATTTCTCGTAGATATTAGATGTTCCTAAAATATGCAAATTATTATATTTCCAATCTAATGACGACATACGCAGTGATTTGTCACAGTTATATATTATATATATTATAAAATAAAATTATAAATTATAAATGTGTATTGTTTAGGTGTTGCAATCATGATTTAAAATCATTGTTGTTTCACGTTATATGTATTAGAATAAGTAAAGTTTATACTTTAAGTAGGTTTCTCTCGATATTAAAAAAAATGAAATTCCACACCTGTCATCGATGTATTGTACAATTTTAGTAAACTGTAAATTGATAAGAAATTATGCTATATATCCTGTAAATTTTATGTGTTTTGTTAGAAAATAATAAGTATAACATGATTTCTAGTCAAAATATTGAGCATATTAAAATGTAGATATTATAGATGAGATAATTGACAATAACACAGGCCTGGCGAGTGTCGGCGCGCGCCGCGTCGACATTGTTTCGGTTGAATAATGAATAAGTACAGTACATTATAATTTTGACATTGTGCTAATTGTTTGCGTTAATAATTTTATACTTTTGTTAATATTTTAGTAATAGTAAAATGAAATCATTATTTAAATGGGAAACTACAAAACATTTTTGATAAGAAATAGTCAGATTTTATATCTTTAAATAATATTGCTATGTCGTGTCGTAGAAAAAAATACACCAGCCATATTTATACAGTTTTGTATACAATTTTATAAACTATATAATAATTATCTTGGAATTAGTAGGCCTACGTAATTTTACGAACATAGTTATCATGTAATGAATGGCATCCAACGTTTTGTTTACATCCATACTAGACATCACAGCGACATTTTTAAAGTGTTAGCACACCTTTAGAAACTAATCTCATCGTCTCATGATTTTTCTGTTTTGTTTATATAAATTTAAGATATTTCTAAGTGTCGCTTAATTGATAAACGATTTGATTTGTGGTACAAGGGAGATTATTTTAAATCATTAATAAAATGCTTTTTGATCACAATAATTTTTAGATAAGAAATAGTAAAAAAAATCTAGGTAATGTTAACTAATAGGTCATGCCATGAGTACATTTGGATAGGTAATTTGTTATCAACAGTCTTTGTTAGATTTATCAATGTGCAAAATTACTTTATGGGATCTTTGGATGTCCGACGAGTATATCAATGAATTATCATAGCTTACTGTTTTACATACCTATCGTATTTTATCGTAATTTAGTGATTCCACTTAAATTTTTCCTAATAAATGTGACTCCAAATATCGACATAGTATTTGAATGTTAAATGGATATTGTTTATTATATAATAGTCTGATAGCACTTCCCTGTGAGATGGTATTATGTACATAATCTTAATGTAGTTATGTATAGTATTTTATTTCAATGAAATTAATGTTTTATAGACTAATATACAATATAAGATTATTTATTTGTTTTGCTGTGTACATATTTTTTTCAATAAAATGTACCTGTTTTATTTAAAAGGTTATTTATTTTATTTATTCTTGTCGCTACTAAGAACACCACTCATGTATTGAACCTACGCTTACTATTAGACAAGGACAACTGAGAATGGTAGGTTAGAATATTTGACTTACAAAATACTTTTCGTATGAAATAGCACTTTTGCTCTTAGAACGTGAAATACGAGAACTCCAGCAGCACCATACCAAAATATTTATCCACAATTTACTATTTCTATTGTGAACAATTTCCCAGATGTTGTCATAACCTGGCTGAACTAAACTTAGCCGTCTGAATGTGCAATGTATTGCCTATAGGCCAACTTCAGTCCGGCCAGGGTATGCTGCACGTACTGTAGTTGTGCTTTCGTGCGTCTAATGGGACACTGGACATATATGAGATACGATCGTTTTCTACGACTACGTGTCTGTGTTAGCTTTTGAAATAGAGTAGAATATAATTAGGAAATGGATTTTGGTCTATGCCATGCAGACGCCGGGACGCATGCTTACACGTAAATACATGCAAAGGAATCAGTAGGTAAATGAGCAAGCAAGTATGCAAGCGAGTATGCAGATTATGCATTCCGGGGTGCTACGGAAAGAGCATTTTTTACCAGTTTAAGGTAGGATAGGCATAATGTTAAATGTTAACTGACAATGCACAGGCGAGCCGTTTGGATCGTAAACGATTTGTCAAAGAAGCTGGTGGAATGTGTTTGATTTTTCAATTTCTTGCTGAGAATCTTCTATTATGAGTGCTGTCTCCAGTGGCATAGAAACTCAAAGTGATTTTAAGGTAGAGTGTGGTGGAAGTATTAAATAGAACGTTTAATAAAGAATAAGAGCATTTCGGCCAAGGCGAATAGGCAGACCATTTGACCTTAGTACGAAATTTAGACACGATCATATTTTCGCAAACTAAATATAAAATGCGTAAGTTTCAGTCTCTCCAGCTTATTAAACTGTTCCTCGGTTAAATCAAGATAGCTGGCAGCATAGTCGAGGATAGGAAGGAGAAGAGATTGTGCTAGAGCAGTTTTGGTGGCAATTGGAAGAAAATTTCTAAGACGCTGCGCGCTGGTGGAAACATCTTCTTGATCTCATGATCCGACATAATATTGACAACGATGTAATTTTTCCATCTTGATATTTATTAATTTATACATTATGTAGGTACATAAAATGGTACACAAGGCCGACTTAATATTTATTTGCCTATATTGGTATCAATCATAAAATTAAATAACTTTGTTGTTGAAATGTAGACATAGTTACTTACTTAAATAGAAAAAAAAAACGCATTTCCACGTTTTGAAAATATTCGCAGCACAGCAAAGATCATAGATTAGAATACCCTGCAAAGATACTACTATAGCAGTCCGCTTTACTCAATTCGTACATCCTACCTACCTACATATTTTTGTTTGTCGCCGGCTACACCGCGGCTTTCCTGTTCAGTGCCGTTGGTTGTACCATAGTGTAATATGGTTGTAATAGTACCTAGTTATTCTGTGTCAGTGCTACGCGAATTCATACGATAAACAAACAACATTCCGTGAGCGAGCTAAAAAACATGCCGCATGGCAGCAGAGCGCCTGCAATATGTTCGGATTATAACAAATAATCTTTTGCCACTATCCGGACCCTTTATTAACGAATGTTTCGTTTAGTAACTGTATAAATACCGTCATTTTAATGAAAAATGTTACTTGAGAGTTCTATATCAACAGCAAGCTTTGATTTAAATATTTGTGACTACAGTTGACAGACTACAGACTACAGTTGACTACAGTCGTAGAGTTCAACTACGAAAATGTGAAGGTAGATTTGAAAAAATAATTGATTATTAATAATAAATTGACTTCGTTGTTCCGTGAACTACGAGTATTTGTTAAATTATCTTTATTGAAAATGTAAACGCATATACGAAACGAAGGTAATCCCGATATGTAGGTAGGTACTGAAATCAGAATGTATCCCACAACTTCACTAGCAAGTGTGCGTACTTGCGTAGTTCAAGTTTTGTCTCACAGATGACGTTATTTTTTCTAAAACGCTTCTGAGATTGTTTCGTAGGTTGAAACCATAGATTAGGAAAACACAGTATCTACGGACTATCTACTATCTATCTATCGGACGTTTTTAAGACGCTTAACTGGAAAGGACGAGGCATAAATATTAACGGTCAGTACATTTCGCACCTCCGATTCGCGGATGACATTGTCATCATGGCAGAGTCTCTGCAGGAGCTGGAAGTGATGCTGAACAGCCTTGGCGATTCTTCAATGCGGGTGGGTCTCGGGATGAACCTGGATAAAACCAAAGTCATGTACAATGATCATGTCACCCCGGGACCTGTTTGCGTAAATGGCGCTGCCCTCGAGGTTGTGCAAGAATACATATATCTTGGCCAAACTATACAACTGGGGCGGCACAACTTCGAGAAGGAGGCGAACAGAAGAATACGCTTGGGCTGGGCGGCATTCGGGAAGCTACGAAATATCTTTGAATCGTCGATTCCACAATCCCTAAAGACAAGGGTCTTTAACCAGTGCGTCCTACCCGTGATGACTTTCAGGTCCATAAACTCAAGGTTGCTCAGCGTGCAATGGAGAGAGCAATGCTTGGAGTTTCTTTGGTGGATAGGATTCGAAACGAGGTTATTCGCCAAAGAACTAAAGTCACCGACATTGCGCGAAGAATAAGCACGCTGAAGTGGAAGTGGGCCGGCCATGTCTGCAGACGGACAGACGGTCGATGGAGCAGACAAGTGCTAGAGTGGAGACCACGTTTAGGCAAGCGTAGTGTAGGACGCCCTGCGACACGATGGACCGACGATTTAAAGAAGGTGGCTGGCAGCGGATGGATGCGAGCTGCCCAAGACCGGGATGGTTGGCGCTCTTTGGGGGAGGCCTACGTTCAGCAGTGGACGGCAATAGGCTGATATGAAGTATCTACACAGGTATCCAGGTTGGTACCAGTTAGTAGGTAGGTAGTTAGGTAGTAGGCTAACGGTTGAAGTTCGCTCATTGGCTTCAACTTCAAGCCGGACCATAAGTTTGGCGAGAAGCCGAGATTTAGCTACTTATTGTTTTCTATAAGATATTGTTTTCTATGTGAAAGAAAGAAAGAAACGTATCTTATTTTACACCAAGTAGACAAAAAATATGCTCGTTTTGTTTCTAGGCAAGAAGGTACCAGGTACAAATAACCCAGTATTATTCTCAACAAACTTTTCTAGGACAATGCAACCTATCTCTGCACATTGCAACTGCGCTAACTGGAAAGCTATGTACGTTCACTGTAGAACTTATCTACGTTGCACGCTTTAGCAATAGGTCCGTCCCCTAGTACCTACCTATATGGGATCTAAACTTACCGGCAACTTGTGGCTGTAGGTACTTACATTAGCACGTCTGCCTAACACTTCAGGGAATACAGGAGCGATAATAATTATGATGGGTAATGGTACTTAAACCTTTATAGATAGGTCTACACTCTACCTACATGTATCACTACCACATTTCCTTTCTCATAGGCTCTGCCGAGAACAGAAAATCGGATCGCCATTAATCTATCGGGAGGCCGCGCGTGGCCGCACCGATCGCAAATGAATGGTCATTGAAATGAAGACGTATGGACCAAACATATCACTCGGACATTTTATTTCATTTGCCATCTGCTACCCGTCCCGGATCCTTACAAAAGACGTTTGTTTAGTTTAAGTTAAAACTACTTTCCAGCTTTCCGAGAGGCTAATTCTAAACTTCCTAGTTTCTACCTTCAAACATTTTTCTTCTTAGTAATTGCACGAAATGGTTGGAAAGTTGGCGTAAGTGTAAAGCGTGAGCGCGCGAAAATGTTCTCTAACGTGATAAGTTTACCTAACTAGGTACATGTTGGTACCTATGCAGTTGATCTCTAGAGTACCTATCAGGTCGTTCTTAACATAGTTTTGATTTTACTAGACTGCCTCAGATGGTGGTTCATATTATAAGAGCTATAACAGGTACTTAGGGATAGGAATTTGGATGCAGGTATTTGTAATTCTTTTTTTTTTGGTTTTTTTGATTGTTTACGTGATGATGGGACAGTTCAGCTAAATTTTCAAAATAATTATTATGTGTCTGCCTAGAATAAAAAAAAGTTACCTAATTCATCAATTAAAAGTTTATGAAGAGGTATTGGATGTGAAGCCTGTAGACACTATACATATAGGTACATAGGTACATATCGAGGGTGTGAAAATAGAGAAAATGAATTTTGTCATATATGAGACCTAGCTAGATCGATTTTTTGCCCTCGTATATCACAAACTACTGATACTATATGAATCATACTTAGTAATTTCAATCAATCGTTTATGGGAATACTTCCGCAAACTGATATGTGAATAAAGAATATGAATTTTGTGCGTTTGGTCGATGGGTAGACATAATTATAAGACATAGCAATTTCCGAAAGTACACCGCAGCATAATAGGCATACAGAAATATACCTACATATTACTATATTGTTAGGATGCATTAGTGAACTGGAATAATTAGTTAACGAATGTGTATTTGCCGATATAGTCTATATACCTACCTAATACTCTATATACCTACCTAAAGCAATATTGTCGTCGAAGTTAATCTAGTCTATACTAATATTATAAAGAGGAAAGATTTGTTTGTTTGTTTGTTTGTTTGTTTGTAATGAATAGGCTCCGAAACTACTGGACCGATTTCAAAAATTCTTTCACCTTTGGAAAGCTACATTATCCCCGAGTAACATAGGCTATATATCATCACGCTACGACTAATAGGAGTGGAGTAGTAATGAAAAATGTTGCAAAAACGGGGGAAAAAATTATAAGACCACGCGGGCGAAGCCGCTGGCGGGAAGCTAGTAGTTTATATAACTAAACAAACAAACAAATCTTTCCTCTTTATAATATTAGTATAGACTAGCTTCCCGCCAGCGGCTTCGCCCACGTGGTCTTATAATTTTTTCCCCCGTTTTTGCAACATTTTTCATTACTACTCCACTCCTATTAGTCGTAGCGTGATGATATATAGCCTATGTTACTATGTAGCTTTCCAAAGGTGAAAGAATTTTTGAAATCGGTCCAGTAGTTTCGGAGCCTATTCATTACAAACAAACAAACAAACAAACAAACAAATCTTTCCTCTTTATAATATTAGTATAGATAGGTAATTTCGTTTAGATAAATGTTAGGTATATAAACTAAATTACCTATAGGTAAGTAGAAAATAATATTAATTATGTAAACACTAATTAATAGAACTTATTACAATATATCAATTAAATAGATATTTACCTTCTAATAGTTTCTGTTATGTTTTCGGCTCTAGTGCTCTTCAATCAACTAGGTACTTACCTACTCACTCTATAAAAGTAAGTAGGCTGTTTATTTGGCGTCTGGTGAGTGGGTATATAATATACCTAATACCTACAGATTATTATTTGTATAAAGTAGTATGTGAGGGCTAGTATAGTAAGATATGCCACTTCAAACTGCTATATATCATAATTAATTTATTTATTGCTCAAAAAATTTAGTCTTATTTGGTGTACTTAGGTACAATGTACAGCGGTGTCTGCACTAAGCTCGAGGCTTGTATCGCACGTTACAATAATTTATTCTATTGCAGTACTGCGATAATTTAAGTGGCTATCACAGCAGTGTCATGTCAGGTTATACAGTGTGTTAGCCCAGTGAAGGACGGGGCGTCGCGCCACAAACCGACTGCACGATAAATGGCATTGATGCTGATCGAACGACCGCTTGTACAACTATGCACTGTAAAATACGATGCAGCGTTGGAGAATCGACGATCAATAGTACCTATTGGTCTTTAGTGCTATTAACCTATATCACTGGTGCAGTCGTTTAAAATTAGAGATCCATAAGCAAGTTTCAGATCTAGCCGGGATTTAGTATTGCTTACATAATTGTAGCTACTTTTTATATTACACCTCTTCCTCCTAGCCTTTTCTCGACCATGTTAGGGTCGGCTTCCAGTCTAACCAGGATGCGGCTGAATAAATAAATAATAAATAATAAATAAATATCTTTGGACATTTTACACAGCACCATCTAGTCCCAAACTAAGCAGAGCTTGTACTATGGGTACTAGACAATGGATATAATACTTATATACTTTTTTTTTTGTAAATACATACTTATTATACATAGGAAACACCCAGACAAACACAAATACTTATATTCATCACATAAATATTTGTGTCCTGTGGGAATCGAACCCACGACCTCGTGATCAGCAGTCCGGTACTCGAACCACTAGACCACAGACGTCGTCATGAATCACGTCACGAATGTCAGTATTTTACACGGAGCGACTGCCATCAGACGTCCGCAACCCAATTTCTGGGCAATACCGATATTCGAAGGAAAGACTGGTTGTCAGGCTTTTTGGGTTTCTGACTACCACTCACGATTGTCATAGGAGTTCGTATGACAACCGGGACCGACGGCTTTACGTGCTCTCCGAGGCACGGAGGGATCTCGATATGTTAAGAATGGTCATTGGTCACCCATCTACAGACTGACCGCGGCAAGTGTAGCTTAACCTTGCAGATAGGTTGATCAGCGTAGTTACAACTTGGACACGAGCCCCTCCTTTTTATATTATATTACACCATGGTATATTTAGTAATATTGTCTTATTTGTTTTAAAAATGTGAAATCGTAATGTATGGTCGTCGAAATCAAATGTTTGTAGCAGTGCTACGAATACTACGAGTGCTACGAACCGTAGCAGTACAGGCGCTGAAAATTGTCCTGCAATCTTTCTGTTCTCCTGAAGTCCCTGATGGGTTAGGCAAAGTGGTACTGATGATGTACACATACAATAAATTCGTCGGTATGTTTTAGGTCCACGTAGGGGGGGACCTAAAACATACCAACCGACCTTATTTCCACTAACGAAGTACAAATCCAAACACCGGGGCGGCTACTGCTGCTACTAGGAAATTTTAAAGAAAAAAAACCATACCATAGCAGTCGAGCTTATCGACTACTAGAATGATATGCACTTATGTTTGGATACTGTAATTATCCATGTGAAAAGTTCACCCACGCCTGTATACCGTGATTATGGCCTCCAAGAGACCTCCATGTTGAGAAAATCAATCTTCTGTTATCATAACTTCTAAAACGTACATTTATACGTAAATACATTCGTCGTGTAGATGCGTCGTTCTTCCTGGGGTGGGATGTTATATCAGTAGACATTAGTTTGGCCCCTAATGTGGTGTTGCGCTGGTAGTTGGTTGGCAAGCGCACCGCTGTCGATGTCGCCGTCCGAGATTTATCTCCCGGACCCGCCCCCGAACGTGGGGCTCGAGGCTCACTCGCTTCGACTTCATTTCAACACAGACGATAGAGTTTCATTTTTCTTTTTCCTTCGAAAACTGTTATAGACAGATAAATTCAACGATGGGAGGCTTGTGGTACACCAGAAACGTTAAGAAATAGAACGAATTAAAACGGGCGCTTTCAATTTGGAAATGAAATTCGTAATGTTTTCCGATATTGCTGCAAAACAGCGAGAGCGCGAGCCGTTGCAAAATTAATGCGACCAGAGGGAAATATTTCACGATAGCATCTCTTTTAAACTACAAGTTTTTCTTTTCCAGGTAATTTCCATTTGAAAGTTAGAAGAGAAAAACTCGTGAAAGTGGAAGATTTTATGGTTGTCTGTGCAAGCAGCTAGTCTTGTATAACGTCATGAAAAAGTCGTAAATGTTGCGTACTGGCGTGTACGAGTGAAATTTTCTACTTGAGCAGACGCTCGATCTACGGAACATGCAAAATTTTATGAGCCTTGCCTCAACTCCCGAGTCTATCCTACCTACGGTTTGTATTTTATGACTGAAACTGTTAAAGTTATGGCTACGTGAGGTGAGAATCGAATTTTAGCAAATGTCGTAGTGAATACGCCATTTTATAAATTGCTTGCACATATAGAAACGATGCTACCTATTAATAAATACAGATCGACTCTTTAGTAGTTGTTCGAGACGTAGGCACATACATTATGTGCATACAGTATTCATAAATAATATATTTAGTGAAGAATGCACAATTTTCGGCGTAGTATATTTGTTGTATAAAACAGCGGAACAAAAACTATCAATTAAAAGTACTTAGACCGAATCGCTAACCTACGTATCTCGTAGGTAGAGGCTTACCTACATGTAGGTAGGTATGTTTATTGTGCCGTACAAGGCTTCAATAATAAAGGAAAAAGCAGATTCGGCAAAATATTGTTTTGCTTTAATTTCTCGGACTCGGACTCGTTATTAAGCACCGCGCAATATTTTTCTTGGATTCTATAATCATACTGTGAAGTAGCTAAAGGAATATCAGTGGACGCCCAAGAACGACACGCATTGACCTTATTGGTGAGGAACACTTCAATTTAAAAATATCAGATGCTTACTTACTATCGTGTATATAACAAGATGCATAGACGATTGGACGTAGCAAAACTAGAACTTAGTATGCAATAAACGTAGCACGTCACAACGTAATTTCGGCCGACCCTTATGAGAATAGTGAGTGTATTTATGTAGGTAAAGGTATATAGTTGCAACACAGGTGCACATCATATAGGAAAAAACTGATATTACAAAAAAATAATACAGTAATATAATATTAGAATTCGTTTTTTTATGTGCTACAATATTAGTATCTAGCTCTATACCTAATTAAAGTTATTTGTCATTTTAATAAAAAATAGAATTTTCATTGGTATTAAAAAGCTGTCGTAGTTTTAAAACTTTAAAACAATAGTTAAAACATTCAATAATTAAAAAAAGAAATTGACACGTTTTAATAATATGCTCGACAGTCCAGTTAGCAGGTAGTATTCCTGCTCTGGCGCTTACCTAGGGAGAATGTCTAACTTAAAACTAACTGGGTTAAATGTCTAATCTAAATCCGAATAATCAGGGAATTGGCACGAAAAACTTGTGAAACGGCCAGTTCATTTTAGAATTTCCTAAAATTAAATAGGTATATAAAATATTTATAATGTTATGTAACTATACAATTTTAAATTTTAGAAATTCTTGTTTCCTCATGAAAAAGATGAGGTATTTGCGCTTATCATAAAGCTATTATGGCCCAAAAATCGATCTTCGTTTGATAGGCGCCACGATGCCGCCAATGATGCAGTTCATTGATTAGAGAAACAATATCAATTAATATACAATTTTATTAGTTTGAGCACTCCTATGGTACCTTTACCTACATTGTACAGTATTTGTTAATTTATTTTGTAGTTTGGTACTTATAGTTGGGTAACTACGCCCTGGAGCGATAACAACAGTTAACTATTATTTTGTAGAGGCATATGTGACTCAATATATATTTATTAACAGCACTGTAAACATTAATTATGAACAAAGTTATACTAATATAAATATCTTCGTAATCCTTGGACTGCAGCTAAGTGAAAACTATTCAGTTGGGCAGAGTGCCACTCAAATATAAAAAAAATGCGCCAGAAATAATAGCAGTTGGATGTCCAGGATGCGCATATAGCTCGTAAAGGTACCACCATATTTAAAAATATTGTTTATTCTACTGTTAGCTAAGCAGTGATGTGCTAATGTCCACGTCCACAGCTGGGCAGGGCGCAATCGGCTCGCCCCTATTACACGGGACCTAAACATACTGGCAAAATGTGGGTGTACATTATTAGTGTGTCTCTGCCTAACCCTACAGGGAATACTTCAGGCAGTGTTGGTCTATATAAAAAACCCTAATAAAATTTCAGTGCGTAGGTAAAACTATAGGCCCAGTTATATTGTCAAACGGACGCTTAGTGTCGGAGAGGACTATTGTGTCCATATTATCGGCACATATCAGGCGCCATGTGTTTCTGCAACAGCCGATCAATAGCATTGCTACGTGCTACTTTCCTCGAAACGTATCGAATTCATGAACCACTCTGTAGGTATGAACTAGATTTCGCTACACGCTCAAGTGCCTAATTACATACTCGTAACGTTCCTGAAAATTTATTGTAGAACTAAATCTTTCTGATTTACTGCTAATTACATTTCTCATGGTAGTGTGAGACTGTCAATATACCGAGGCCTTTGTACTAGCAACTATTCTTAATTGAACTAATATTTGGTGTCGAATGACGTAATTAGGATTGTTAGCGTATTATAATTTAGTTATTAGCTGTTTTTTGTTACAAGAAGTTTCCTTTTTTACTTTTTCGTGTAAAATAGAAGATTTTGGTTTCTAATCTTTAACTTCTGCCGAAGTTTCTATTTATATTTAGTTTATTTAAGATTATTGCTCTTATCAGTGTTGCACCTAATGACATTAGTAATCAATTGCATAATTAGAAATCTATTTCTTAAATATCTAAATAGAATATTCAAATTCAGGTCATTTTATACAAACGATTGAAATTATGATTAACTTTTTGTGTACATGTAACAGTGTAATTACTGAATTTCATCACCGCAAAGTGCATCAAGTATTTTTTAAGTAGATGCAAACATCATTATTACATTCGATACAAACCTAGATGTTACAGGATTAGAAAACTGAAGTCGTACTGAAGATTACGTGCTTGCATTGAAAACCGAGACACGATTTTCAATAAAATAAGTTTCCTTTTTTCAATAAGAAGTATCTTCTATATCAAATATTTACTGTTCCATGTTTTACATTAAGAGATAACATGAACAGTAGTCAACAATCTTAGTAATTCACTAAGTAGTAAATTAGCAAATCACTACTACTAAGTAGGTACCTCACTAATTTGGTTATTGTTCCCGTTCAGGGTGGGCGTATTCACGTATTGTCTTTGATATAGCTCTATCATTTTGCGATATATCATCATAAATCTTGTTGAACGCTGTGCTGGACTGGGGTGTAGTGACAGCGTCTGTGCATGCCCTCAATTTGAGTAGTTCAAACTTGCGGCAGGCGGAGATATCCCGCCTTGTCCCAGATATTATGTTAAATACGCGATTGATTTGTTTACTTAGGCCCATTCGCCTAACTATATCGAACATTATGTAAAGTTTATGATGTCACAAGATAGGTAACGAGTTAATCTTAAATATCCCCATTCCATGTGCGATTGCTTCAATGAGACATTAGTCTATTGGTCGTAAGCGCTACTATATTACACTAGACGACTTCCCAATTCGATTCCCAGGCAGAGCAGTGCTATTGAGTTTTTATCGAAAACTACTAGGTGTTAAATAGTAACAGATAGACAGAGTTACTTTTGAATTTATAATGTAGATATGAGGTACCTATGGATTAATTTCTTTTGAAACACAAATGATAAAATGATTTTATTTTTTCCTATAAACAGCGATGTATGTTTGAGATAAAACGACCTCATAGATGTGTGAACGTGCTATATTTTAAATGTAATGGTTCGGCCGTTTGGTGCGAATTGTAATAAATTACCTTACATTTATCCCACACTCGGTTCAATTAATTGGCTGTGTGTGGATACCAAGCTCTATATTTAAGTTGTATTGGAACAATTTTATCAATTTGGCAAATATATTGGAACAATATTTAAAACATACTTCATAGAGTTCGAGGTAGGTAATAATTTGATTGATTGTTGATGCGAAATGTAGCTTGTAGAGAATTTGGGCTTATTTATATCACGACGATTCATATAATCCATTCATTTATTTTTATGAGGCTTTATTCCCTATCCATGATATAAAAGTGGTCTTAAAAGTTTACGAATAGTACCCATAAATAACAATAAAAAAGTAATATTAAAATAGTGAAGAGTCACAGATAAATGTATCTTTTCCCGACGTCGCATTTCGTAAAGTTGTGCCATAGCGAAACCCAATTGACTCAGCGTTTTTATATTCCCCTTATCGGTGATTTAGCTCAGGCTCTTTTCGGCTGTTAAATATAAATCTAACTTACGGATGTTGAAAAATCATTCTTCGCGTCATAAATTGTGCCGTACCAGCAGGGGTGGGCAACAGTGAAAAATTGCACGCGCTGTGTAATCGCTGTGTCGAAGTAGAGGGTGCTAATGTTGCAAGTTAAATTTATCTTGTAAACATTTATTACAGCCGAAACTACACTCGCGACAGTGACTCAGCCCATTCAGCTGACGAAACCAACAATGCTTTATGAATATAATTGCGACATTAATTATAAGGCAAAGTAAATAACGATCGCTTTATATGTCGGAGTCGGACAGATTTTTGCCGTTGTCGCTGGAAAGATTGTAAATTTTTACAGAGTCAAGGTAGGTAAAATAGCGACCTACAGCCAAAGTATTAATTTTTGAAGGTAAAAGAAAATTATTATTATTCCTATAATAAAAATATAGATCAGATAGGTATTCATTATTACAGGTTTTAAAATTTATTTAATAAAAGGATAACCGAAAATTTACGTACAAAATAAAGAACACCAATTATTATTTAACACAAATGTTAAAAAAACAACATTTCTGGCCTGCACATCAATTAACTACCTGTGCTACAGGCGAACACGATAAAGCCAATTAAATTTCACAACAATAGTCTTCTCATTTCAAACAAAATATCAACGATACTTATAAATACCTAACATGCCTAGTCTAATTTATGGTTAATTTTGAGTTAAATTTGATCAAGCAAAATTAGCTTCTAATTATTTAATTACATTATAGTAACAGTTTATAATTTCCCTTGGTCTCCTCATCTTGTCTATTTTATTTACAAGGCCTGACAGGACGAACCCAGAGGAATCCTTCAGACATGTGGGCGCTTCTCTGTCGCCTACCCTTTGCGGTCTTACCCTCAAGCGAATTATAAGCCTACTTCCTCGGAATACTAAGAGGGACGGATAAAAATTCACCCCTTAGGTAGCCACATTTAAGCCGACAGATAACTTCGCCTTGCAAGCACGAGACAAGGATGAAATCCTTAAGGAACAAATCAATCCCTTGTCTGAAGGATTGGGAGATCAAGCGAACAGGTAAACAAAAGTGGTGTACGGACGAGCCGGATTGTTTATCCTCAACTAACAATACATTGCTGTCAAAATTATTTGTAATTTTACTATGGTAGTGAACTGACTGAAATAATGTACGTAGGTACTTACCTACCAACGTTTGTTTGTTGTCCCAAACACAATGAATGTTAGCTTTAGGTAAGGACCTAAGTAGGTTTAGTTGAGTGTAATATTTCAAGTAAATAGTAAATGAAAATGATAAAACATACCGGGCGAATTGTGGGTGCACATTCGGACACCTCTGCCTAATCCTTTGGGGAATACAGATGTTATGGTATTTTTGAATAAACCTTTCAGGAAGCGCTTGAAATCGCAGGAAACAGCTACTTAATTAACTAACCTAACCTAAATGAAAAATTTTGAAAACCCCGATACGAAATGTAATTTGCCATTTTGTGGTGGCGGCCATCTTGGATTTGAAATTTTTATAAATATAGTATTCTCCTAGTTAAGCCCTTTCATTTGATACCCATATTGAGGGAGTTGTGAAAAAATATGTAATCCGCTATTTTGTGGCGGTGACCATCTTGGACAGATTTTCATCAAACAAGGCCAAGGACACGCCCGACTAATTCACCTTTCAAATAAAAAGAACTAAATCAAAATCGGTTCATCCGTTCGGGAGCTACGATGCCACAGACAGACACACACACATACGCACACACACAGACACGTCAAACTTATAACACCCCGTCGTTTTTGCGTCGGGGGTTAAAAATACAACGGTAAACTGGCTTTAAGTAGGTATGATGTAAATTGCCTAATGACTGCTCCTTTGTTATAGCTAGATAGCTAGCTACGTAGATGTGGGTATGTTTTGGTTCAAATTACGTGCAACTCGCGGCCTATTTCCCGTCACGTAGACAAGGCGCAAACGAGTAGACACAGTAAACGAGCCGAGTGTCGCAGCGAGTTGTCGCGCGTGTCGGCACTCGGCACAGGCGACATCACAACACCGCATGTGAACGTAATTAATATAAACTCAGATTTTGTTGATGAGGCCTTAACATAAAGAGTAGATTTGGCTCTTATTATTTTGACAGAGCTTGTCTTCAATTTAATTCGTAAAGAATTACAGATAAGTACAATAGATTTTTTGTTAATTACTTTTTTGTTATTGGGCGTCGCAATTAGTATATTCTATGAAGCGAATTCCCTTCTGTGTCTAATGACATAGCATAGTACTTAATATCGCACTTTTACCTCATAAAATCTCGAAACGTTTAGTAAGAATACGCCCTACATCTACATTGAGTGAAAAGGACGAATTTATCTCTAGGAATTTATACATACTACGCAAAACTACTACAGCAATACTATGTAGCTTTAGTTTTAGATTAGCCTTACAGTTTACCTTCATCATACCTGTTTTCCCACTGACTGACACAATTTTTTTGCAAAACATCTCTTTTATGCAGTGGCAACACATGAAAATACGAAACAGGAATTTTAAGATGCGCCTGGAATATTTTTTTAGTTAAATTTCCCGCCAACTTGGACGTACATGTACATCTAAGTTGAATACCTACGCTAAAAACTTTAAAATGTGCAATATTTTTCAACAAAATTTCCCTCTCTCTGGCTACAATTTGAGATAAATTCTCCGTCCTTTCAGCAATCCTTTGTCGTGTGCCTATAACCATGAGACAGTGAGTTACAAAATATAATTTAATTCAATAGTTCAGGGTTATCATAGCATGTATTTTTTCAGGAAATATGTTTTTGAGCTGAAATTTGACTATATAAGTACCCAATATCTTGTTCCTTTTAAAAAATAAGAAGGATGAATATTCACTTAGGGAATGAGTAATCAGTATTCTTGATGCGCTTGCACAGAACTAATTAGCTCGTGTAACTAGGTACAACAAAATAAAAACCATTAGGTGCATCGCTTTGCTGCCACGCAGGACTAGTGTTGTCCGAATATCATAACTCATTGGAGAATTAATTTAATGTAAAAATGGTAATAGTTCGAATTTTTATGAGTTATTAATTACATTTAGTTAACCTAATATTAAAGTGGTGAAGTGTAAACAAGGTAGGTGAGGCATAACTCAAATAAAGTAAATGTTGGGAGTAGGCAACACGATTCAGGCGGCTCTTACCGGGATTACCAGTGTCGTATTAGTGAGTGATCGATAGTGTATCGTAAGCTGCAGGCCGCAGCACTAGCCGAGGCGGCCATCTTGTCGGTCAGTCCTATCACGTACGTAACGAATGAAGGATCTCTGCAGCGACCCCGACCCCCGGCTGCTTGTCCGATTCCTTACACCGTATTTAAAGTGTACGTTCTAAGTGTGCAAGGTAAGACAGGAAGACACACTGTAAGGGGCGCAGTATTTTTTTTTAGATGTAGTTGGACTACTTATACTTAAGAGTAGGTATTCCTTAGACAGGCTAGTTCTCTATTAAGGCATAGGTTTAATGTTAGTTACTATTTCTTAGACCCTAGTCAACCGGTAGCAGGGACTGATTTCATAAGCTCTTGACATTGATTAATAACACGAAAGGGTTCCCCAATTTATTTCGTGCAAAACCTGGTGAACAAGATTGCAGATATTTGGGACGGTTCACTTGTCATGACGTCTCTTAGAGAAATGAGTTTCAAAGTTCTTCATTAACGTTACTATAACAGCTGTTGTGTAAGAACTATTAATCTCAAATAAAGTAAGTTGCGCTATCCACAAATTTACTGTAGGTATTTTGAACAGTAAGTTACTTAAACTTCTCCAAGAAAGTCAGTTTATCAGGACCGTTCTATATTATAACGTAGCTGTAGGTATATAATATGTACATTGTACAAAGTTATGAAACTCGCACATATACACACGCGTATGATTAGCATGGATTATTAACATGTAGGTACGCCGTACGGACATCCCTCATAGTTAGGTGTATACATGCAAGGGACACAGAAAATCACTTGAGACGGGACGAACCCGGTCCTACAATAACGTTAATCAGAATTCAATGGGTAATCACTGAATATGCAAGCGTGTATTACATTGTAGGTATATATTCAGTGTAGACATTGTACTGTTAGATGGTTGCCGCCCATTTAATTAGCGCGGTCCATTAGTGTTGGTCGTCCGTACAAATAAAAGTCGTATTATGAATAGCGGCCGAGTTGGAACTGTCACTATTAACGTGATTGCTCCCCTGAATGACGCGTTTCGTATAGGTACCCCTCATATGATATTCGGTTTTGTGTTTATCCCATGTTTGTTTGCGTTAGGCGCTCAAAAAGTATTACTTTTCCTATGTAAACATTAGTTGGAACTAAACTCAAGTTATTCATGTTATTTTATTGTTTGTTAGGACCCAACGCTAGGTGAATATAGATTGGCTCCGGTTTCCTCGTGTCTAACTTCTTTATTTTCTAGGCAAAGTACAAGGATTGACGCTACTCGCATCGCATACTTTGGAAGACATTTCAAGAAAAGTGGTTAGTTAAAAAATATGTGCCGCCGCGTCGTAGGCATGTTGTGTAGTGGACAACAAGCACGTCGGCGTCGTCACAAGTACAACATTAACCCATTTCTCTGAGATGACTCTTACGCGAGATAACGAGCGACTGAAATATTACTTTTATCTCACGTAAGAACCCTACTACCTACTAGGTACCCAATATCTCCAGTTTCAAGCAACCAAGAGTCTTACGTCACAAGAAATATCTAGCACTCCCAATGAAAATCCAACAAAAGAATATGTTTTATTGAAGCCGTAGAGACCTAGTTACGATAATGTCCCAATTTTCCCCATCATTGATTCTCAATAGTGAGTGTACTATTTGTCATAGGATCTTATCTAGTTTAAAATATTGTGTTTTTTACGTTCGGGAAACCTCCGATCTTAAATCATGAGATAGCATTTTTAGACTGCTATTTAATTTCAAAGGCAAAGCGATAACGAAAGGAGATGTCTAAAGAATATATTAGTTTCAAAAAATCTCCAGGGACGACTTGATTGTGAAATAAACCTTGAAAACACAAGAGCTCTTGCGGAGATCGTTTCGAACTAAATAGCCCAAGTTGACGTCGAGCCGTAGAAGTCGAGGGAATAGAAGCCCCTCTGCTAGCTTACGAGCCAGTAAGAGTATTTTGCCAGAAAAATACTTCTGTTGCACGGTCCTCGAAGACAGTATTGCGCACATAAGAATAAGAAATATTAATAAAGGTGCATTCGTTCTCGAGTTTTCGTAATGGCATAGGTACAGATGGACCGCGTCACTGCGCTGGATTAAATAAATATTAGTTTATGTACGCTTTACCTATGAGATTATTTCATAGCTTTATAGGTAAAATTACCACTACTACTATTGAGTAACGACGTGTTTAACTACTGTTACAAATAACCCCAAATTCAATATATATAAATATATTTTTATTTTATTTTACAAATAGTAACAAAATGTGAAACAACAGAGAAACTAACGGCAATTGTAAAATGTTTTTCACGATAGCTTGATTTCCGGGAAACAGTCCCCGGGGAGCGGCGTGCGAGCGACGGAAAAGCTGTGCCTGTATGTACCTCATATCACTTTATAACCGGTATTGGTTGTGAATTTTGAACGCAGCAATTTATTGTTTTAAAATCTCTTTGCGTATTACCGTGAAAACCATAAAGATTGAAAAATAATGCGGATTAAATATAAATATGGCACAATATAAATATGGCGTAGTAGGTACAGCTAGTTTTGTTTTTCGTAGCATGTTAGTGGAGTTATTCTATTTACGAAGACGGTTGATGTGTACGAACAATAGAGTTGCAACCTAACCGAGCACGGTGAGCACACAGGCTACGCTAGCTGAAATCTTTTGAGCTCCCGTCAGACGGAATAGACACGAGGTTTCGTGTGCAAACTCTACTTGTTGTGCCAAGTGCTTACAAGTGCCTAATTTCGACGCAGGCACATAGAAATGGTTAGATTGTTTTAGATGTTTATTTTTGCAAGGAAACACCCAATGTATTATTTTTATAAAGAAGAGATATTACCATTCCTAATGAATTGTTTACTGTTGGTTTTTTTTCCACTGCGCGCTTTTATATTTATGCAAGGAAGAATAAATTAAAAAAAATGTAATTTTCATTTTGATAAAATATGGATTTTCCGGCGGCGTTTTATGGAGTTAGGAACACTTCGTAATCTACCTTTGCGGGGATTAACGTAAAATCGACGGCAGCTAAAAATATTCTGCTCTGTATCGACGCGGCGCGGTGGTTAATTACTCTTGAATATTTATTGGTCGTTTGAATAAATCGCTCGCGGCGGATAAGCCTTTAACTTGTATTATATTCACTTTTCCTGACGCTAATTTTTGGTTCCTCTTTGAACCAGTTTTTCCTGACAGATTCATAGGAACAGATTTCTAAAATAATGTTAGGTACCTACTAAAATAAATATTTTACACCGTTTTATGTAGGTTGAAGCGATTTTAGTAAAGTTTATGCCATCGGCATCTGTTGCCCTGTTCGCGTAGACGCTTAACGTGAGAGCCTGTAACGGGTTGGTATTGTAAATAACCCCTGTTTAGCAAAGTCAGAGAAGGGAATTACTTTCGCTGATCCCCGGAAAAGTTTCACTATTACGGAGCGCAAGTGTGATCCCTTTCGTATTACTTTTATGAGTACGCCAGCAGTTGACGGGACCTATGCAAATGTTATTGCGTTCACTAAGGAAACAGCCACAGGACTTGAGTACTTTGGATACTGAGAAATATGAATGTAACGCTTCCACGAATGAAAACTTACAAACCAACCAATTTTTCGTTTAAGAATAATTTAATAAGGGCTTTTTGTAGGACTTCCTAAAAATATTATGAAATTTAAGTACTGACAAAGTTCAAATTGCTTCTAGCAACTAGGTATAAACTGTATTATTATGGTTATGAAACGGCAGTAGCAAATTATGAATCTGGAAATAATTGCAATATTTATTGGTGAACTACAAGTTTGGAATCCCTCATAAAATACATTCTCAGTCAATGATTATATGAATGTATGAGAGTGGTGGTGGGCTGCGCGGCGGAGATAACTCGTAATATTGTGGAATACTTGGTGCTCGGTGCCGACAGAGAAAGAGGTTCGCGCCCACTACTAATGAATCAACTTCGGAGCCTGGCGCGCTGCCCGCCGAATTCAACTTTTAATTGATTTGACATTATTCCGTTTGTGGGCCCAGAGCGATTGCGCTGCGCCCCTTCAATTATAACTCATCTCCCAATGAAATGATCAAATGAAAATTAATTTATGAAAGTTAAATTAAGTTATTAAAACCCGCGGGAAGATGTCGTTCAAAATATCAATTGAATCAAGATTAAAAAAATTACGCAGGTCTTTAGACAGTCTAAAATGGCAAAAAATAGTAATTTATACTTACAACTTTTTGAAGACAATCAGTTACATTTTCTTCAAGACCTACTGTCATGTAAAATGTGCTGAACGCTCTAAGTGGAACAACTCAGTCTAGTAGTCTGCCATTACATGTTCTACATATCGTGAATGAGTGGAAATTGCAAAGTTGCTGCGATAGCTCGCGAGGTTCGCTCCAAACTTGCAAATGAAAAGTTAATGCACAACTTTCTGACAGGCGCGGTCGCTCTTCGACCTCCTCACCGCTCAAATGAATTTAAAACTTTTTAATTATTTGAAACGACAAGACCCAGATTTGTCGTCACCGTTGGGTACTCAGCCATGATATAACGCTGAATCACTTGTTAGTCAAGTCAAGAAAAGAATTTTTATGAGAATATATTGTACATATAATTGTCTATATTCTCATTATACACTTGGAAAAAGTGATTGTCGACAAATCGTCTTTATAGCTCTATCTGGGCCCAGTAACTTTCACGAATGTCGGGCTACGTGTGACAGAAATTTATACTTGCGAATAAGCACTTCAACTTTCACGTGAGCCTTGGAAAAGACAAATAGTTTTTATTTTCTCGCACAAAAAGTATAATATTAACTTTATTTTTGATATTTCATATTAACCAGATTAGAAGAAAAATCGAATGTTAGAGTGAATGTGAAACCTATCGCGGCAATAAATGATTTAAGCGTGTGGATAATTAGGTACTTAGGGCTTATGTTCTGTTGTTAAGTGTCCAATAATAGGTACATGCAATAAACGTTGATATTTCCATCTAGTCCTAAGTGTTTCACCAAAGTGATGAGGTCACAACATAATAAAAGGCTCAATTCAGAACATCCTTTTTCCTTTAGTCCCTGACGTCCTTTGTTAGGCGTAGGTAAGCCTCTCTGACAAGCTAGTTATTTTTTTATAATCTTCGCACCCAGCATGCGAGTTAGTAGGATGTCAGTTAGCAATCTCTCTCTTTTATAACACTTAAGTTGCCTTTAACGTTACACAGGGGAAATAATATAGTTGTCCTATTCACAATTAGGTATCTGCTGCAGCCTTTCAGTCAGTTTGTAGCCATTTTTATATATGTTTAGCCTGATAGGTTCTACAATAGGTCGACACTTACTGTATACCATTATGTATATGTATGTACCAAGCTAACATGACAAGAACAAGGTTATGACACTAAACTATACAAAATATTTAAAAAAACTCCGAGATCTGACTCGACATCGTAGATCTCGTTATCAAATTTATAATTCAAATATCGTGATTGGTGTGGAATCGAAAATGTATTCCCAGTAGGTACTATAAAATACACATAAAAGCTATAAAGTAAACATTATAATTTCATTTGGACATATTTATCTACCTAGCTGAAAATTTATACATTACCCAAAATGGTGCGCGTGCTTCCAGCTTCCAATCCCCAGAGCCGCGGCATCTCACCGCGCTCAAATTAAACGCTCGCCTAAGACCCGTTATGAAATTACATTAACTTTATAATACCGTAAAGCGCGGTTACCAACACTCGATTAAAAGGGCCCATACAAAGATAATTATGGACCAGGTTGTAACGCTCACAGAGACCTCATTAGTATGATATCGGTGCCTCTGCAAATGTACTGTATGCTTTCATAAAATTTTATGTGGTTAGCTGTTGTGTTAGGAAAATGGTAATGAATAAGCAAGTTGTTATCAGTGCAGCCCACACAAACGTTTCGGTTCACATTATGTTATTTTATTCGGAACAGGATAGTGAAGTTAATACACAGACAGCTAATAACAGAAGGCCCATTTATGTAATTTGAAAAGCGTATAAAATACCTATAGCTTTGATCTCTGCTGTTTCATTGTAGGTCCGTGTAAACATGTGCTGATTTAAAGCAAGGAATACGAAGCATATCCGCATTAGTGATAATGAATTGCGGTGTACAATAATGTTATCACAAAGAGTTACTATTCAGCGGATATAACTCTACCTGAGCATATTTAACCGAAAATAACTCATTATAATTTTTAATTAGCTAACCAGGACTAACCCTACATAGCGGTGACCGCGACACATTGTGGGTTTCCTTGTCAGGGGCTACTAAAGCTAACTACGCAATGGGTAGAACGGACTTATATGATAAATAGTAGAAGTGCCTTCACGGGAAAATCCGCCGCGAGTCTGGGAGATTAATGAAACCAGAGTCGTATTTCTCGATACTCTAAGCCGCTTACACAGCGTTGCACTCTGTCGCCTGTTCATGTTGGCGTGCGTGAATGGATCATCTAATGAAGTGGATATTGTCATCCTTCATAATAATGGAACTGGTACCTTTGTATAATATGCACCTGGTTCGAGGTATCTACACTCAGGTTCGTGTTTCTAAACATTGAATAGATCAGGTGAGTTCTGTGACTAACTATAATATCAGCCCTAATATCTCAGTGTGTATTAATTTATTCAGTGAAATCCTAACAGCACAATTGCAATTGCAATTGCACAGTGCAATTTATTGCATTTAGATTAAATTTCCACAATAGGATCCAACTACGTGTTGGACTTGAGTTCGTACTTAAGACCCTTTATTATACGAGTCTAAATATTTGTCAATTTTACATCATGTTAAAGTGCTTACGATTGTCGTCTAATAAATCAAACGTTAAAAGAATCCGAGTTCAAATTCAAGCCGTGGGAGATCTGGCACAAATTAAAACTTCCAACATTCAGTGTTTTCACTTCCACTTTTTCTATTTACTTTTCTATTAAACTTTGTTTTCTGTAGATACGGGATGAGGCAGCCTCGAGATTTATCTACGCGATACCGTTCTATTTGGCCGAGGGAAAATTCAATTTGGTTTTTACCTGAGGGTGCTCCGTGCGAACCCTCGCATCCTCTCTTTAATGTTGTTGGATTCTTCGTAAGAAAATATAACCATGATATTTTTACTGCATATTGTCGATTACTTTTCTAGTGTGATTGGGATGCGGTGACGCGTGAAATCCTTACAATATACACGAAATCTCGAAGACATGTAAATATTTATTTGGATTTCATCTGCGACCCAAAAGCTCATTGTAGTATGTTATTTATTGTATGTAAGTATTCTGTGGTAAAGGTTCAGGTATATATTTATACTACACATAATAATATTATATGTACTTAGTTGCGTAGTTTTAACGCTACATGACAATCATAATAATAATAATAATCAGCATCTTACCTTTATTAACCATTTAAAATCACTTTATTCTTAACTAGCTTTCCGCCAGCGGCTACACCCGCGTGGTCTGGGTATTTCTTATAAATTATAGGCTATGTTACTCGGTAAAGTTAATTTTTAATGGTGAAAGATTTTTTCAAATCGGTCCAGTAGTTTTGGAGCCTGTTCATCAAATAAACAAACAATCAAATCTTTCTTGTTTGTTATAATTGGTAGCTAGTTCGTAGCAAATACTACGCTACGTTATGCTACGCCGTAGCACAGCTACATAGCGACTACTTATCGACGTCGTGGTAAATAAACAATGTGATCAATTTTAAAAGCTAACTGAAGGAAAAGGCCAAATGGATGGACGGATGATATACGCACCGTACTCTTTAATATATTGAAATTTGCTTTTAGCTCAATATGCATAAATAGGTTTTAACTATTGCTGACATAATAAGTTTTACGCATTGTGAAACGGGTATGTGTTATGGATATATCGTAAAAGCAGATAATAACTGTTCTTTTATGCCTACAAGTATTCATATTTTATCTACCTGCGCACCTCCACGTAGCCATAATATAAACGAGTTTGAGAAGTTTGTAATGATAATTACTTAAGAATAACTTTTTTAAGTATAACAAAAAGAATCACCCCTGCGTACCTGAACACTGTAAAAAAAATATTTCCTTTGAAACAGCTTTCCTGTAAATGTCTGTTATAAATTCATCTTCTGAATTCGTAAGATAGACACCCACCATAGCTTCGTTCGACTCGTATTTAGGAGGTTTTTAGAAAACATTTCTGAATGTCGACAATGGATGAAGAAAAACAGTTGACAAAAGCGATTTTGCTGTTTTCATTTACTTTCCATTATTCTTTAACTCGTTTGTCATTCTTTTCTCTCCGCCCGAGGCGTGTAAAGAAGAAGAATGAAGGTTGTTTATATTTACGCAGCTAAGTGACTGGGTAGCAAGTAATAAGTAACATTTGCAGCAAAGATTTGCCGCTTGCCATTCGTATTACACCGGAGCGAAGTTTATGCGCCAACCATTAGCATTGTCAAAGGAATACTTATTTAAATATATGTGTGTGTTTTATTCAGTTTCTAAGTCAGTTTATCTAATACAATGAATTTGCACTTTGAATGGAAAGCTAACATTACACTAAAGACTAACAGTGGTAGGATGTTGAGTCACCATTATAGTGATAGTCATTTATTAACAAGTCACAGAAATATATTACGAATGGGTTCGTAATAATAGATATAAATGAGATTTGCGAGTCTCTAGAGCGCTCCATAGTTCACTATCATTTCTCTGGGTTGGAATTAATCACTTAGTCAGACAAGCTCTCGTCTGTGAGATATCGTTAATTTAACACTTAAAACGTTTTTATTCGAGTGGATAATTGCAAGGGGGCGGTCGTAATGGGCCACGTTCGGGCTCGGCAAAGATTGATGGCGTGCTGTTGGAACATTAAAATAGCCGTCTACATTTGAATAAGAAATACTTGATCGCCCGCGGGATTACGCGATCAAACGATCGTTTGTGTTTTTTTGCCACGAGTTTGAATGTAGGAAATTCGCGAGTCGAGGCGATTGCCGTGTTTAAACGCTTTTTCATATATGTAAATGATACTTTGTTTGTGATATCATGTAGGCACTGTTACTGTTGCTATTATGTAAATGTTTATTACGTGCTTGTACATCGATTTGAGTGTGGTCTTGCGTACAGAATTGGCAAGAGACTAAAATTTGTTAGTAGGTTTTTATTTTAAAAGTCTGTAGCTTTGATTTGGATGTTTGTTTTATATTCAGACACAAGGCTTGAATGAATATCTGCAAATAACTTTAGCTTCCATGTGGCCAGTATTATTTAAATGTTATTTCAGGTAGAATTCCCGCCCCGTCCGGGTGTTTGTTTTCAATGTAAAGATAATGTTGGAAAAACAACGATACATGCAGGGGAGAGGGTCGGGCGCTAATCTGATAGCTGAGTGAAAAGATTTAGTGCTCACCCCACCGGTATTAATCTATAAATAAGAATATAGCTACGCTAGCCAAAGCTTTACTTTATTTAATTCCACTCCATATTAAAAGAAATATTACTTGGTTGAATAGAGCTTTCGATAATTACTTGAATATAATTTAGATTATCGTGGAGACAGAATATTTAGATGGCTTTAGGGATAATCCAAAAAGCCGACGCAAAAAAGACATTAACGAGTCGATATACTGATGACATTTAAAAAGCAACACAGATTACCAATTGGTATAAAATGTTATGAAAATGGATTATTCAGTAAGATGGTAGCTATCGATATTGTTTGTAAGGATTACTAAGCTGTAAAGGCTATTGCTTCTGCTCGGATAAACGTTGCTAGTATCACAAATACATTTTTACCAGTTCAGTTGGTTGTATTGCACAATATTAGCAATATCGAATGCGCGAGGTCTCGATCCCTTGCAATGGAAGGCAAATGCCAGTAAGCGAGCTCACTATGACTATATTGCGATTCGATGGCGGGACGATATTGGAATTCCTATGTGAAATAATAACATAAAAAATGTACAACTGACTGTTTATTTAAATGTACCCATGTTATTTTGAAACCTTCGTTTCCTTTATCTTTCCCAGAGGGCTACACGAACTTTGACAAATATAAATAATAAAAAAAAATTCAAAGTAGGCAAACATTACAATAGTCTTTATTTTCAAGATTAACTTACAATAAAATACAAAGGCAAAAGTATTACATAAACATTTCAATCGGAATCGTCTTCAATAACTACTCTACGTTTCTTTTTATCGCGTCTCGACGACACAATTATGTCGTCATTATCTTCGACGTCGCTGTTATCTGTAAAAAGTAAGTAAAGTTATTAAATTGAACAAGAAATCTTCAACATTAAGAAGACATTTTTTATAAACCGTACTGTGATAAATAAATGGAAATTAAGTTTTAATCAAAGGTATTTTGGAGAACCATTGATTACATTAGAACCAAAAAATTACATTAGAGCTGCAATAGGAATTTAAGTTCGTAATCCATACTTACCACTGTCAAGTATTGGTATATTGGTTACAATGTCCTCACTGTCAGGCAAATCCTCGTGTTGTAGCGTCCTCTTAGCGAAAGACAAAATATCATCATCGTCGTCATTATTGCCAACATTTTCGTCGGCTTCGTCAATTTTTTGCATCTTCCCTCTACTATCCTCATCGTCAGAATCGCTGCGGGCCCGCTTCCGATTACGTGTTATTTCATTATTTGTACCGCCACTTTTACTGACATTTTCGTCGCTATTTTCTCGCATTTTCCTCAGATTGTCGAACAAATCATCGTCATCGCTCGATTCGGCCGCGTTTTGTGATGTATTTACGTCGGGTGTCACCTCGACGGCCTCGCTGGTGTCGATAATAAGTTCCTTGTGAATAGCTTTCATAATTATTTCGCGACGTTTCCTAATCGTCTCAAAATGTAAGGCGCTCGGTATTCTCCAATATTTTTCCTGTAACGATGGTTTGAAATCTTTGAGAGAAGTTTTTTCCAGGACTATTCATGTGTCTTCGGTGACTGAATGCCTGTATATTTTAACGCCTTTATATTTTTTCAAGTGTTTGGCTTAACGATTATTTTAATTAATTAAAATAATTATGTTACAACGTTTAAATTATTTTTCAAGTATTAAGCTGCTAAATGTAAATATTGACACATGCACACAATACCTGTTCATCAAAAGGCGGCACCACTCCTACACCCAGTAGTACTTTCTTAAACAGCTCGCTTTCCATGGCATCTACAGATTCTTGTGACAGCGGTAGAAGCGGCGTACCTTCGGCCTCAGGATCATACCCTTCGGCTTCTTGATCTAGCGCCACTTCTTCCAAACTCTCCGCAAGCCATTTTAAAGCTTCAGTAAAATCTGTTATAACGTTTTTATTAAATGTCTATTTCATTAAACCACGATATTAGTTCAAACTTCATATGAACAAAGGAAACAACGGGGAAGCAGAATTATTAGAAATCCAAGAACTAATAAACGGATTTTGTTCGAACAAATTAAAAAGTAAAAAAGACCGCGTAGTAAAAAGTCAATTCAGCTATTATGAAGTTACTATATTCATTATTTTGCTGGTAGTACTCGTATTGTTCATGTACAATTGTACAGTCATTGAAAATGGAAAGTGATTTGGAAAAAGAAGATAGACATAATGAAACTGCCACAAAAATCAATTGATTTTGGGAGTACTTAATATGATACTTTTTTATATTTCAGCACGTCTAATCAACCAATCTAAATAGTAAGTAAGCAAAATTCCTAAATTTCTATTACAGCCCTGTGACTGTGCTCATGACTACATAAAACTTTAATGTGAATAAGTACCCTACTCGATCAACTGAAGTGCCACACGTGCTACAGATGTTTTTCCAGTGTTACGTTAAGTTCATAAGGTTTTAGGATTTAAATACACTGAGATTGAGACAAATAGATACTCTTTTCCCGTAAAGATGTGGTGCAGTTACTTACCATTATCGACGGCTTGCACCATGAGCTTAGCAATCTCATTAGCAGTCAGCTCGGTACGTTTCTGTTGCTTGCTGGACTTTTTATTTGTTGACTTTGGAGCGCTTTTGGCCTTAGCTGGTTTATTTGTGACGGAAGGCCGTGTTGCATCATTATCAGAGTCTGAATGATCAGAGGACTCTGAATCAGATGAACCACCTAAAAGTTATATACTATTGTCATTGTTTATCCGTTACAATAACATAAGCATCATATGTACACGCCTGTATTTGACCTGCTGCTGTTACTAAGAAAGTACCAACACCACTTTTTACTTTTTGCTTAGCAACTGCGGTTGCGTTTACTTTAACACTAAGTATAGTTTGGTTTCGAGGATTAGATGACAGTCGATTGTTTAAATTGAAAGGCGAAAAGTTAGAATGAAAATAACGATGTTATTTAGAATACAGTAAGATATTTTAATTTAATAGCACTCATTGCAATGTTTTGAATAATAATTTAAGTGTGAAGGCTTTCCAGTGCTGTATTATGCACAATCTTTGACAGTTTCTTAGTAACACGTAATAAGATACTTCCAAAAACATTTCTCTTGAAATGGATATTGTGAACAATGTAAACGAAACACCCACTCGCAAAACTAAAGGTAAGTGGGTAAATGTACACCCACGCGTTTAAATTATATGCCTCGTTATACTTAGAAGAAAAACATAACATATTACGAAAACCGAAATTGGCGGTACGATCAGTTTACACGAAGTAGAACCTAAAACGTATCGAAATAGTACCAAATTTACAACAAACATTATCACATTTATAATGTTTTGGCACCTTATATAAATTCTTAAAGAGTAGGTAGTTTTTGTTTACCTACGTATTGCGGTTTACTTTTTAAGCTACAGTACCTCCTTTCATCAAACTTCCATTAATAAACTGATATTCAATTCTAATAAATCTTTGTCAACACAAAGTTTATTTATTGTCTTCCCTTTTAGCTATTTTTGAAGTATGAGTAAAAAAAATGAATACTTCTAATGACAAAGAGGGGACCGGGGGATGGGTAGGTAGGGGACGAACGACGCCGCACTAAGAATAAAGCTAAGTGAACTTGTTTAGCAACTTACTGTTCGATTTATCGTCATCTGCGCCACTGCTTTTAGCATTCGATTTCTTTTGTCTCTTTTTGCGACATTCTCTTTTGTCCCGAATCATACCTAACTCCAGTAATCTGTCGACGTAGCTACGCTTTTGACGCTTGCGAGGCATACGAGGTATTATTACGCTCATTGGATCTGAAAGAATTTTGCCTTTTATGCCTACAGACTATTCAATACCAATGTTTGCTTTTCAAAATACACAGATAGTTGCTATCCTGTAATGTTTGGATAGTAATGACTTATGACTATGTAAGATCGCTAATTTTGAGCGTTAATCGTTTTTTGACCATATTCTCATATTACTATGGATGGAAAGTGGTCAATCGTCAATGTTGTCGCTTGTTCTTATATAGAATTTATCACAGACAGATTTAAGTTGAAACTAGGTTGCCTGTGAGCACGTTTAATTTTTATGGAATAATTAACCACGATAAATTTTAATAAGAAAGTAGTTTCATTTCAATTAAATGGATCGTGTTTTTTATATCTTACCGGGTGCATCTTTAAACTGTTCCCACAATTCAGTGAGCAGTTGGTCTTCCTCCTCGGTGAACACTTTGGGCACCTTCTCCCTGGCTGCCTCTTTATGGCTGCGCTTAGTCGGCGCGCGGAAAATAAGACCCAAGTCCTTCAACTTTTTTATCACGCTGCGTCTAGTACGCGTCTGGTCAATCAGGTTCTCCAAAATCCAGTCGATTACATCTTTGAAAAAGAAAATGTATTTTAACACTGTTTAATTTTTTATTAGATAGACAAGAAGCCGTTTGATGTAGTAATGTTAACGCAGTGCCGCAAATGTTCTGTTTATGCACGCGCTAGTCGTACTTCTCAAAAAGCAACATTTCCTTTGATGTTCTTTCATGAATTGCGGTAACACAACAACATAGATACATATTAATTTTATGATAATGTCGTATTAACACTGCTTAGTAATTCTAGCGACAAAAATAGTATATTTTTCGCAAATAACCTGTTTGCTAAGCAAGATTTGTTAGTTTAAGTGTGTTGTGTTTGAGGAGGAGGCAACATAAACGTAACTCTTGTCCGATATGAGGGTTGTTAAACCCGCACGTGTAATTAGGCTACCAGCTAATACTGAACCGTTATTCTAATTATCACGCTCTCAAAAAACCTTGAATGCGTTGAATTTTAATTTTGCTACTATGGTAAAAAGTCCTTTGTTGTGAAAGTTAAAGACAAATATAATTTTGGACTACCAAATGTTTTGATGCTGAAGGAGGTTTTGTAATTACTAAATAGATATATTTTTATCGTTACTATGCACAATCACATAACTAATTTAATGAATGAAAAACTTAGAAAGTATACATTTTGACAAGAGATTTACGTAAATATACCTATCTAAACAGTTCCAAATAGTACCTTGTTCAGACTCGGGGTTGCTTTGATTCTCCATATACAATCTACGGAGTTCTTCCTCTTGTTCTTCGCTCCACACTCCTTTCCCGGGCTTGTCTCTGTTTACGTAAAAGAAGTCGGTTGAAAATATACAATTAATAAGTTATTTTGTTCGCTACTTGCTGACATATCATCATCCTCCTAGCCTTTTTTCCAAACATGTTGGCGTCGGCTTCCAGTCTAACCAGATACGTCTGAGTATCTGTATTTTAAATAGACTGGTTGTCAGGCTTTTTTGGGCTTCTGACTACCACTAACGATTGTCATAGGTGTTCATATGAAAACCGGGACCGACGGCTTTACGTGCTCTCTGAGGCACGGAGGGGTCTCAATGTGTTAAGAATGGTCACGCATCCACAAACTGACCGCGGCAAGCGCAGTTTAACCTTGCAGATCCGTTGATCAGTGTAGTTATAACTTAGCCACGACGAGTCCCTTGCTGACATTTATGAAACATAGTTATAGAATCAAACTTATCGATTTTTCTTGTAACATTTGTTAAATTTTATTTTTTGCTTGCAAGTAAAAAAGCAAAAGTTACCTAACTAAAAGATAGAAGTAAAGTTGCCCACCAAGAATTTCAGCAAGTATCTCTAAATAAATTAAACTAAGTTGCTAGTGTCCCTGCATTTTGTAACATCTAACGCTTTCCACGAAATGTTACCTAAGATTTTAATTTCAAGGAGAATTAGGTCATTCTAGTTAGACTAAAGTGAAGAGAACAAGTGGGTCACTGAACTTATTTTGAACGCAAAGATATAAGATATCTTTACTTGGCGAAACAGGCCCTTACGTCTTTTATTCTTGCCTGAAGCACTTGAATTAGTAATCAATATTTATAATAGGTAGGTCCTTAGTTAAGATGTATAACTGTTTCGTGGTATTCCTAAAAGATTGTTACTAAATTCTCAGAAGAAAAATCATCGTTCTCGTGTATTCACGATGGTATATGGTAACCATATTATGGTTCTGTAGTCTAAAATTAAAATGTTACAAAAATTGCTGTTTGACAGATTTTCAATAAATTTAAAGCTTTTATTTGTATCAAATAGAAATAAGTGAAAGCCTTGAAAAGCCAAACAATGGTATCATGGTTTAGAAAAGATGAAGAAGCAGTGTCAATTAGGCCTTTACAATGGTTTGCAATTAACCCTCTTTTACTGAATATAGAATCGTTCTAAAACAGATTTGACCTTTTGGTAATCAATCATAGTTTAGAGACGCGACCTATATCAACATTATCATGTCCAATTAGGGCGCTCAAACGTTTAGAAACTGTGGACAAAGATTGATGATAGTGAATGGGAAAATGCTGTTACAAGAGGCTACATTCATCTTACGCAGCAAAAGGACAATATATATGATCAGACAAGCTTGTGAATAAAAGAGTCAAATAGTCAAGAACTTTGCAGCAATGCATGCGTTATGAAAATATACAATTTTAGAATATATTTCCCTGAAACAGATACCTTATTCCAAACACTCACCTGTTATCGGTATATAAATCATATCCATATTCAATATCTAGAGAATCCTTTGAATTTTTCCAGAACAAGAGCTCAATAAATACTTTGGGATTTTTCGAGGCCACTTCCGTGAACTTCCTGAGTATGAATATAGCGAACTTTTCCAATTCCTGTTAATTAACAATAATAATATTAGCAGGATTTTAAACAAAGTTTCAAATGAACATCAAAGGTTTCATTTTATAAACGGATATCGGAAAGCGTGCATTTATTTTCTTTTTCTATTCGGGATTATTCCACGAATATGAGTCTGGTAATAAATAACAAGAAACCATTCCGTTTTACTATAGTACTTAGAATTTCCCCGCCATTTAATTTCAATTTCAATTTAGGAATACTTTAACGAGGCTGGAGTAACATCAAGACAAATATTTTATTAGGCAGTTACAGATAAAAATCAAATTTTGCTCAAAGTTAATTTAGATTCTTGATACATTTGGAAGGTACCCACGACACCCCTTGTGCATCGATAAAATCTGTCCCCTGCCCCCCCACACGTCGTATGCACGACAGAGAAAAAAGCTTAAATTTGGTCGCACGTGTGTCGTAATATGGGGAAAATATCAGGGTATAAAAGCCACTTGAACTTATCGAAGGGAAAATTGCATTCTTTTACATAACTAACTAGCACTTTATCTAGTTTGCGACTACATTTTTATACCTCGTAGGTACTTTACCGTATGATTTATATGTTATAGGTTCGTTTGAAAGTTACTAGACTGTTATTGTAGGATGTCGCCAATACTTCTCAAAAATATAATGATAGCTTGTTGGCTCATCGCTCCCCTTAGATGACCTTTACGACTAGCGTGGGTGTGTGTTATTGTTTCCAAAAGGTTATAATACATCTATGTGTAACGTTTCTTGTTAGCGTTTATATATTTTTGTATGCATATACTAGGTTAAAAGAAATAATAAAATAATTATTATGTTCATATTCTGAAACGCAGCCTCTAAAATTATACAAAAGTATTATGGTGTACATTATTATCAAAAGAAAATAGTAGCAAACACCTACCTTAAACAGCGGCAGTCTGTTTTCAAGTATCCTTTGAAATATGAGGAATAGCGAGGCTTGGAACATCATGGCGGGGCGTTTACAGTCCCACGCGATTCTGTGCAACATCTTCACTATACTGTGGTTCGTATGAGGCAGGTTTTTCTCGTAGCGTTCCAGAAGCGACACGCAAGCACTTACCACTCGGGGGTGACAAAATCTAGCAAAGTTGACACGATATCATTTCTCAACTTAGTATTAGGTACATAATCTCTAATTTTAAATAGCAAATACTTTTGTCACTATTATAGGATAGGGGTACCGTGTAGGTATTGCGATTTAAAAGATTACGATTCTAATGTTAAAATGGAATATTATTGCGCTATGTAGGTAGAATTTTACCTGTTCACAAAGTCTTGAAAATCGAAGTCCGTTTCTACGACCGCTGTATTTGATTCTTCCTCTTCTTCGTCTAAAAGAAGAACCAAATAAGATTTTAATCCTTAGGTTCTAGGTTCACTGCAATACTACAGGCTATACTAAGGCCCTGTTTCACCATGTTCGGATATAGCCACTACCCGTCAGATAAATAAAAAAATGGAACATAATTTGTATGAAATTATCTGCCACTGCCAAGAAATTTACGGGGCGGGAACTTACTATGTAATGAAACAGGCCCTCAGTACTGCACATATTGTACTTGTGCTTCCTTACCGTCTTCATCATACTCTGAGTTTTCCTGTGTTTCTTCAGCAACCTCGGCGTTATCTGCGAAAGAGAATACGAAGGATAACGGCATTTTTTGATGCCTCTTTATTTTCTAATAAAAATGTTACCCGCACAAGGACGCCATCCGTACTAACTGTATAAACATTGCTGAAAAATATAATAGAAACGATAAAAAAAAAATGTTGTGGTTTCACTATCTTTTTGTGTTTTTTTAGCATTTTCCATGCTAACATTACAAGTTAATTTAATGAAGGAAAAAATCGACTGGCAGCCAGGATTCTAATCTGCGTCTTCTGGTTCGGTACACCAGACGCGAACCCGCCCCGCTGGTGTACCGAACCGGAAGACGTAGGTTCGAATCCTGCTCGTCAGTCGATTTTTTCTTCATAAAAAAAATATGTGGTTTCTCTTCAAATTTCGATTTGGTATGAAAATTGGCTTTATCTTATTAAGAGAATCTTTATTAGAGCAGATATTGTTTATCCGGGAAGGGATCTTTCATGAAAGTACTAATTAGTGAATACCTACTGTAGTATCAAACATGTGTACATTATTTTAAATATAATATACTTTTTACGTATCTCTAGTTTCGTCAAGTTATCGTATTGAATAACACAACAAACCAGTTGCATCCACTCCCAAATCGGCGTTGTAAACAGTTTCAAGCATTGTAAGTTCTTCGTCCTCCGTAATTCCATTTGTGCCGAATATTCCTTCATCGGGCCAAACTTCCCTATTAAAAAATGTGTTGGAAAGGGCATTCATTAATAAGTAATCCAGTTGAGTCCCAAAACACGGAGTTCGTTAAAATGAGCACAATGAAAATAAAAAAACAGAACATTATTTAAAAATTATTAATTTACGCACCTGGCAGCTCTGAACATGCCAACCGCATCTTCGAATTTGTATTCCCTCATCAACTTTTGTACACTTTTCATGCAGTTTTCCCTAAAACATAAATAAAATTAGTATTGACAGGAAAGCCTAGAGCCTAACGTTTGTATCTATATATAGTATGTTCAATGTAAATAATAATGATTGTATAATTACACAATGTCATAGGATTTATAGAAAACAGTGTTAAAAATTAACACACAAAATAACAAAGCTAAAAAAATGTGTGTTATTTAATAGATAATGAAATGAACATACTTCTGTTGGTCGATGGGCACGTCCGAGGCGGCGTCGAACGGCGGCGGGTGTTCGTCGACGGGCGCGCTCAGCACTGCGGCCAGCTGCGCCCGCATCTCCTCCCATGCGGCCACCGTGGCCGCAACCTTAGGCTTTTGTACACCCGCCTTTTGTTCTGAACCACAATATTAATTAGCTCTCCCTCCTTTTATCACATCTGACCGTAAATTACTTTTAAAAGTAGTTATACGATTTAAGCTTTGTACCAAAATAAATGAGGGCCATTTGTGTTTTTTGGGAGTTGTTAACAGATAAGTGAGACCTTAAGGCGGGAGCTTGTATTGTGTGAAAGGAAAGATTAATTATATCAAGGATGGCCCCTGCCTGGTTTAGATTTTCAGGGATATTATGTTCATATCACATGTTTAATTAATTTAGGACCACATTAATTGTGACAAGTGTTTGACCTTCTTTATTTTTCGTGATACTTATTTTGCCTAGGGCAGGGGGAAGTTTCTATTTAAGTTATTAATAAAAAAATATATATAATTATACCAACTTATGAGAACGTGGTTAGACGGTTGACTTTTCGCGTTAAATATTCTTAGTAAACTTTGATGAATAAACCTACGCAATTCTATTTTGGATTGAATTTTAATTAAGGTAAGTACTCTCATTTTCCCAGTTTTTGCAATAATGGTGCGACATACGTACGACGTACACAAAATTCTGATAGGCATTTCGTCGGCAGTTATCAATATCAAGTCATAAAATACCTATCACTGACGAAGCTTTAAACCAGTCGTGTACCTATTTAAATTATGTAGTACATACCTATGTAGTGCAAAAAAAAGTCAGATAATGTCAGTACAGACGAAACTTACTTTTTGACTTGGATTTAGCTTTCTTTCTCACTTTCTTTTGAACAACTAAACCAGTTTTCTTGCAGTAATGTTCTAACATTTTGAGAAACAAGTGCACTGTTTCTATCAAATCTACTAAGTAGGACCTAAAAAATAAAGGAAACATTTTAATTTATGATAGGTATCTGTTTTTATTTAGTCTGATTAATAAATTGTTTATTTTTAAACATACCTCGGCATTTTATTTTCGTCATAATTCAAGACTGTAGAAATAATGAACTCTCTGTATTCCAGTACATAAAATATATTACTTTTTAAAACTTTAGCAGATTCTTTGACACTGGGATCAGAACTTTTATCCATAGCAAGGAGGGTATTTAGCAACTCTTTATATGCTCTTAGAGCTAAATGCAGCCTCCTTACCCAAGCTGTGAACTTTTTTTTTTCAACTTTTATCATGTCATAGTACTTTTCCATTTGCTGCTGCACATAATGGAACATTGGGACCGACATTGTTTCACTGAAATAATTGCACTGTTAATACTTTGTTTTAATGGATGAACCAAATCATCTACAGACATGCTAGTCCATACAATACAATACCAAAACTTCATAAAAGAACATCATTTTAATGGAATATTTTAATAGAAGAAGGCATATTAAGTAACTTTGTCTTACCTCACTAAACCAACTTGGAAATTGTGGCCTCTATTGAACTCCATAAAGAATTTCACAGCCCATAAGTAATAAGACTCATCATTTTGCTGGGCCTTGGCTCTTACTAACACGTCTTTCACATAATGCATGAGTGGGTTATAAGAGCTGTTTATGAATTCTATGCAAAACTCTTTCAAGAATAATCTGAGAAAAGTTGAAGAACACAAAAGTATAGTGTGGTATCAGTTTGATGGCTTACCATTCTTAATAATACTTTAATAAAGAAATAATTTAAATGGAAACAAAAACAAATCACTAGTAATGACCTCTTGCAATTATTCAGGTAGCCTCTTGTGATCACTACTCTATAAGTTGCTCTCTCTAAGTGAGCAAAATAAAAATAAAAAGAAGTGTAGTAATTTAGTTAACATCATAAAAGATTCATAATTTACCTTATAGCAAAAGCTGATCTTCTCTCTAAGATGCCACTTTCAACTGGCCTTCGATTTTTGGGTTTAACCAGTTTTGATTTCTTACTTCCATTGAAGTCTAGATTAGATATTTTGTTCAAAGGTTTCAAGCAAACAATTTCGTTATCAGATAGGGATTTCATGTTTTGTACCACATAAGTGCCTCCAAATCGGGAATGCCTGTAGAAGTAGGTAGTTATGTAGTAGTCAAAGAACTCAGACATCCTATTTTGTATGTAGTCAACATTACAGCATGACATATAAAAAAAAATTGAAATTAAAATCAATAAGCGAATTTCACTGAAGAATACACTGTCTCAAAGCTCAAAGGCTCACAGGCTTCTACAACAGAAAATACCCAGGCTAATTTGAGTCCTTTATTGCTTAGCCAAAGCAGAGTTTGAGGTTTGCACAAGTATATAAAAACAAACTGGTACAGTAGAAAATTATGTAATATTCAAATACTTATAATATTTTACCTAGTTCCTGAGTATTGTTTAATCTTATGAATCCTTTGTTTATTTTCTGACATTCGAATAGACAGCAGTTCTTGATCATCTCGAAGCTTCTCATCAACACTCCGCTGCAGGGCAGCATCAGCTAGGCTACTTGGGTTTTGTTCTCTCAACAAATGTGATATTATCTCAAGAATGTGCATGAAATATTGCTTTTCATTTTCTGATGACATGTACAGTATTATGTCTAATATACCTGATTGATTGAGAGCCCAGAGTACCTAAAGTGATACATTTGATTTTTATAGTGATAAAAAACATGAAAATTGTAGTGATAACAGAGTTGTAAGGGAATGGAATAAACTACCTGAAGGAGTAGTTTCATTGCCTATCATCAATATTATTAAGAATAGACTCGACAAACACATTCAATACAAGGACATATAAGACCAACTGGTATTGTACAACTGGATGCAGGAATTTGTCAGCTATTTTTAACTGCCTGCCTGATAATTAATAATAATAATAATAATAAATAATAAAAAAAATAAGATAATTAATACAATGAATCAATATCTGCGCTTGGTAATATAGAAGAATCGAAGCATTGTGTACATAATTTGTTTAATTTAGAGAAAGTTGTAATAACATCACATTATTTACTGTTTGCATGCAGGATTACTATGATTGGACACAGATCCTTTAGTTTATATTTAAATGTATTTTTGAGTACCTATGTGGGCTAGTCAAACTATTCCACTAGGCAAAAAGAGTTTGATGCCTTAAAAAAAAAAACTTTTTTTGTATTTTACAACATTTTATAGTAAGCTATAAACTTGTGATATAAGAAATATTTAAGGTAATTGATTAAATGATGCATCTTAAGTTCTGAATACATAATTATATACTGTATGCTGACCTGATCATGTACACTGGCATCATTTTCTGGTCGCCTTTCTTTGTCCAAGTCAGCAGGGACGTGAAGAACATTTCTAATTAAGATCAAAATCCTTTCAATGATAAGCCCTGTATCTTCATCTCTTTCAGACCAATCCTAATAATAAAATAAAGCATATTAACACCTACAGTCAACACCAAATAAAAAAATTATAAAATTCTCTCTACAAGTAAAAAATACTAACTATTTCTAAAATCTTAGCCAATTTCTTGGCAAATATGTTCCATGTTTCAACTTTAGTAAATGCCTCCTCTTTGTAGGCTTGTAAATGTAGCAGTATTAGCAGATAGTTGTGCCTCGCTGTTCTTTCAACTGGCACTTCTTCTCTATATAGCAGCAATGCTGGATTTGTAAGATTTACTAGTAATCTAAAAATAAATGTAAAATGTGGGCAAAAGTAGATTTCCAATACACTATGGTTTGTGTGAAGATTCCTGATTACAGATTGTAATAATTATGAGAAACATAATTACAATACAATCATAATCAGTACAATATTAGCCACAATACCTGAGTGTAACGTCAAACAGTTCGTCATTCTCCCAGTGATCAATGAGCATTGGAAGTAGATCACTCTGTAACACTTTAGTTTGACCAAAATGTCTACGAATTTCATGATCTTCACCGTCACGACGTAAATACCTAATTAAATCTTTTACTGTATTAAGAGTAAAGTCATCAATTAGATATTTCCCGGTCTTTTTGTCGTATGTTCCCAACGCATTGCATGTAGCAGATAACTCCGCCGATAAAAGTGATGTCATAATTGAAAACTATTTAAAACACTCACAACACGCGACTGAATGGACTTATTTATTAATTAATTAAATATAACCACTACTTTATTCACATTTACATGATTTGGAAACAATTTTATCAAGCATTTTACAACTGAGTACACTTTTGTTGTGACAGGCACAGGAGTATTGACAGCTATTTAATTTGACAATGACATACAAAAACCCGCGAACATGCACGATACCGCAGTTTCGTTCTGAAATAGCAGCTTTTAACAAAAAAGTACCAACTATGTGTGATAATAACTTTAAAATCATTGAGAAATAGTCGTTTCATTTTAAATAACATTATTGTCTCTTACAGTTGAGTTAATAGGTAACATATACTAAACAGACATATCTGCCTTAATAATTCATGTTATAATTTAATAAAATACCCACCAACTCAAAGTACAAAAAAAACAGATGAAGTTTTTACACTGTGTGATCAAAGTCAAATCACTTCAAATTATCAAAATTAAATAATCAAACTACTAGATTACCTACTAACAAGGAAGTTAATGACTGTAGAATCATATAGAAGTGATAGATGAGCTGTGTTGTGCATGTGCAGTTAATTAAATGCTTCCTTCGGTGTTTTGTGTAACTAAAGCTAGGAGTTGGAATTTCAACACCACTGCAACTGCATCGGTAGGTCCCTACTTAGGAATTTCATGAATTTCATGGAATTTTATCACAGTCAGAAAGTATACCTACATAGTTAGGTCAGGTACCTAAATACTTTGCCAAATGTACAAAAAATTACCATTTAAAATATCAATTTAAAAATTAAATGTACCTAAGTACCTACCTACCTAAGTATTTTACAAGCTTACTTTTAGCAGTAGATAAAGATATAAAATACTAGGGACCTGTTTCACAGCTTACTCATAAGTTCTCGTTAAATAAGCTGGCAGATAATTTCATACAAATGTTGTTCTGTTTTTGAATTTATCCGGTGGTTAGCGGCTATCCAGAGGTGGTGAAACAGTCCTTAGATCTCACCAGTCCTAATGTATATAGGTAGGTATGTTGTTTAGAAAATTATGTGGATTAAAAGTATTGTTGCTTTTTATCTGCATAGCTGTGAATTTTTCTTATTTATGTACCTAGCTAGCTACCTAATCTACTGACGTCCGACATTAGAATTGTAGGTATGTAATATGTTGTGATTTTGTGAACCACAGATCTACACCACATATACCTACTGTTTCAGTTTGCGACGGTGCCGACAGTCCAGGAAATTCCTGGTAAGTATAAATGTCAATGTACCTACGGCGATCTCTCTTTGCGGACATATAGGTACCTACCTAAAGAATAAGGAGCACGGGAGGAGTGGAAGGTACCTAAATATTTCTTTAAAAAGTCGTAAATAAGTAGTCAGTCACAATTTGGTTTTATCTACGACATCCCGCGTGATAATGATGACAATATAGCGTAGGTTACCAAAAAGGTAAACCAAAGGTCCTGATTAAAAGAAGCTGTCTTCTAAGGAGGCCGCAAATATTTTCATGGCTAAGTACTTACCTATGTCCTTTACTGTTGAAGATCTTTAAATTATATTAGTGGGTAGTATGTACCTCATAAGTACCAAGAACTAAACTAACTCGCTAGCATTCTGTAGGCAGCCATGCTTTGCTTTAGCACAGCTTTAGCCTAGTATTACAAGTTCGGCCCGTCTCGGATTCGCTTCATTTATAAAAAACTAGCTTCCCGCCAGCGGCTTCGCCCGCGTGGTCTTATAATTGTTTCCCCGTTTTTGCTACATTTTTCATTACTACTCCGCTCCTATTAGTCGTAGCGTGATGATATATAGCCTATGTTACTCGGGGATAATGTAGCTTTCCAAAGGTGAAAGAATTTTTTAAATCGGTCCAGTAGTTTCGGAGCCTATTCATTACAAACAAACAAACAAACAAACAAACAAATCTTTCCTCTTTATAATATTAGTATAGATAGATAAAGCTACTGTGACTCAGTAATAATATAACTTCTTTCTTGGTCTTAGAATATAACATCCTACTGGCGAAAAAAATATTGAAAATTGTCCAGTAGTTTTCCAGTAGGTAACTACCTAGGCATAATAATATACATAGGTACTTTAGATTTGTATTGAATTTGATACAAATGGAATCGTCACTTTACGTTTCGTCTCGTGTCTCAGCTTTAGCCTTTGAGCCAATAATAAGTACTTAGTTCGTATTTTCAATATTTACCTGCGGATTTTCCAATAATTACCTAAAGAAAATGTTTGCTTTTGGCGGTAAAAACATTTCTCTTCAATCAACGGCGCTAGACCCGTGTTTCTATGTTTAACATAACCAAAATAATCTTTATTTCAGTCCAAACATTTTGTTTGAAAAGTTTGTTTGTTCTTGTCTTTCTGTTTATTTCAAGAGGGGTAAATCAAATGAATATGTGTGCGATTAAAGGACAAAAGAGTTGGGAAAAAGATCTAAAAGGTACTTACCTATATAATTTACGCTATTTTGTTTACAAGTAGATTATAGGGTTATTTCAATCAAATTAGGGCTATTTCAATCAAATGCAAGTTGTAAAAAGCGTATGGTATGGTTTATCCTACTATTATATCTTACTTCTTACTATATCCTACTTCCTATCCTACTAATATTATAAATGTGAAAGTTTGTGAGGATGGATGGATGGATGGATATTTGTTACTCTTTCACGCAAAAACTACTGAACGGATCTGGATGAAATTTCGCACAGAGATAGATTATAGTCTGGAATAACACATAGGCTACTTTTCATCCCGGTAAAATGTATGGTTCGCGTGGGATAGCGGGCGAAGCCGCTGGCGGAAAGCTAGTATATTATACATGGTAGTATATACCATCCCAGTTGGCAGTTGGTATATCTATATTATAATGCGGTATGCCGTATCCCTGATGACCATCAGGCAAAACCTAGCAACAGTAAGTTACCACCTGAAATTTCAATTTTCAATAGCTTAAATAGGTTGATCGTGTCGTTCTTATACCTAATACAATATCGACATATTTATGTTTTAAAAACCTCTTACGTTTAAAGGACATGTTCATATGAAGCTCGTTAATAGTGACTTATTGTAAAATACACCTGTACAAGTAGCTACATGTGTACGTATACCTACCTAATGTGAAATGAATGGCCAACAGTTTACTTACCGGCGCGGCGGCGTTTATTGCTTGAAGCGTTCGTTTTGAAATATCGTTGAGGTGGAACAATGCTGAAGTTAGCTACGCGTAGGTACGTGGCCGACTCGTTCTCGTATGTACGTACTTGTAGGTGCAGTTACCACTAATTAAACAGTTCCCTTTAGCGATACCGACATTTATAGAGACGTAGATGTACTGGCTATATACATTAGTGGTACCTACATCTTATTTAATTAAAAGCCGAACTGAATTTTATAATACTGGTACCTACGACTTGTATTTGAAACTGATCTTCACAATCCCCTCAGAAAATAAAATTCTTTCTTGAAATGCTTATAGCTTCTATGGAATCTATCGACCCAACTATATTTTCTGAGAATTACAAATCGGCGCAAGAGTAGCAAATGCATTAGTTGGGTATTTACTAGGAAATGATAGCCACGCTGTGTGTTAGTAAACAATATTCTTCTTTAAAAAATAGATAGGCGATCGGAGTTGTTAACTGCTAAGTAGCTAGTTTAAGGGCTGGTTTCACTATCTCTTTATAGCCGCCAACCGCTGGATAAATTAAAAAATGGAACAAAATTAGTATCACATTATCTGCCAAGTGTTTTACCGGGAACTTATCAGCAGGAACTTAACTGGCCTGAATTTATCAGAAGTGGTGAAACAGACCCTAAATCTCGTTTACAAGCACTTAACTAAAGCGTTTTATTTGCGAGTACGATATTTCTGTCTTACTTGGGGTTTAAGCTAATGCGCACGGCTTAGCTTACAGGCAAAACTAAGAGGCAAAAACCTAAGTGAGACCAACTAGCTAGTTAGTTAAGGAAGAGCTTTTTGTCATTCTACGTTTAAGCAGCTCGCAAGTCGCAGTAAATAGCTAATGAGTATTAAGCATGCAGCCGGCTTATGTAACGTTTCACTTCTTCTTATTCTCGAATAAATAAAAATATCCTGAAGATTTACATCATAAATAACATTGAGCCTATTTACAGTTACCCACTTTTATAAGCCTGTTTTTCATACTAAATCTTTTTTCTTTTCTAATGTGGAGTTGAAAAATGATAAATATGCACGAGCGAGAATAATGTTTCAAAGAAAATAAACGGTAACGAAGTTTTCTATTAGGTATACCTTTTGGGATCGTAGGTCATAAACGGATGAAACAATATCGATTACGTAATATCATGTTAATTATTCGGTACTTAGGATCATAGAAATGATTTCAATCGACACGTTTCGTATCGGACATGCTTTAACTTATTAGTCAAACTTGTATTTATAATAAAGACAATATAATATCATACTGCCTCATTGGTGTTGTGGTCTCAAGCGCAACTGCTACACTAGAGGTCCTGGAATCGAGCAAAGCGTTGCTGGGTTTTTCTGTGGAATTCCCTGTAACAGAGTCTGGATTTGTGGCTCAATAGGCTCATGGACAATAGGCTCACCCCCTATTACATACCTAAACATACCGACGAAATGTGGGTGTACATTAGTAGGTACACATCAGCTTAAATATCTTAGGGCTCCATCTAGTTCAGTGCAATAGAAGCCTACAGTGATATTAATATGCCATGTTGAGCTTTTGGCAGAACTCTCAGGTGCAGCCTAGGAAAGCAACTGTTAGCTTATGATAATGTCTATGTATGAGCTCTATCGCCGTCGCTGTTGCTTCCTAAGGCTTCGTGCCAGTCGTAGCAGGGTCATTGTACGTAGTTTGTAGCAGATCTGAGCACCCAATTCCTTTTAAATTTAAGATCTGTAATTATTAGTATCAATTATAAACCTATTCGCTTATTGACATAATACAAAAAGGCAAACTATTACCAAAAAGCTAATGTGCACGCACTATATTCACGGGGTGTAGTAAATCTTGTATTTTGCGTTGTAGCCATTGCTAGCGGGACGAGATAATCCGGACTATTGGTGTCGTGCCAGAACGCGGGCCGAGCATTGTCGCCTGCTGGCGCCCAGCCAGGGATAATGGGCTTTACACCAAAATGGATTTGCCTACCGAGGTCAACGCAAAACCTGGAAGGTACAGATTAAAACCAAAAATCGATTCTGCCGAGACATAGTAATATTTTTAATAGTGTAATGAGTACCTACAAAGAGTCAAAGCAAGTAACGTTATAATTCTAAAAAGAAAGCATAAAAATAATAAACAAAATCTGTAAGAGACTTTATAAAAAAACATTAGGTAAATAAATGTATTGTTTATTGTGCTGAGCCTTCATAAAAATAATATTTTATTATTAATTAATACTTACATGCTTACATTTTTTATATAATTGAGACTTTGTAATAAATTGATGCTTACAAAGCACTCTGAAATTGCAAGAACATAAAGCACAAAAGCTAATTTACAGAGTACCTCAATTATATTGTATATATAATCGAAAACACATCCATTTAAATACACCTAATTAGGGTTTTGTTTAGATAAGGTTACTTACCTGCCTGATATCCTTTTTATCTGTTTTGTGAACATTTTATGTATTTTATCCGTCCCGTGTAAATATTTCGACCCTTTTGCCAATGTGCCAACAGTCTTTGATCCTTTTAATTGACATTCGGTTTCAAGATAATTTCTCCAAAGCAAAATATTCGCGGGGAGATACTCTTGATGACTGAAGGGAATGTAAGAAATTTTCTCTTCTTACAGCAATTAATTTATAACTGAACAACATTCATAACCAACTGGAACGTGCCACAAAGCGCAAAGTTAAGAGAGCGTCTTAGATGTTCTCATAAACAGAATAAGCTATTCAGTCGTCAACCTAGTGAATTGAAAAAATCATTTTCTTATAATTTTCCCTCCTTTTATGATATTTTTTGCAGTCGCAAACTTTTTGACAAAAAAATAAAAAGGGTTCACTTACCTACCGTTGCGAGACAGAAATATTCCGTATTCTTTAGGGACCGTGAACACAATGAACGTGGCTAATGAAACTGTTCCCTGTGCGATTATGTGTAGGTATATTATTCATTATTTTTGTACCTGTAAAAATTTTAACGTTCATGCAACTCAAACAGTTGAAATTGTTTGAAGTTGGTTGATTAATTAAATATCTAAATCCAATTACTACGTGTGCTTATAAGTAAATTCATTCAAATAGAATTTCGCTCGTGGCTTTAAACCGAAAATATGTAAAGAATTAACACGACTTTTCACTTTAGGCAAATGAAAAAGCTTTTATTAGAATCTCATTATTTTTGAAGTATTCATTGTTACAGTTATTTCAATTTTAATCAGTTTTATTCGTAGCTTTTGAAACGCTATTAAAATTTTAATTTAGCTAGACATCAAAAGTAGGTATAGGATCCTTGAATTCATCAATTTTAATATCGTTAGGCACTATTAAATTTATGATCGTTACCGTTTCATGTTAATATTATTTTTAGATTATCTAATTGAATATAATAAAAGGTACAGGGACACCGAGGGGTACCGAGTAATTTCTTCTAACAAATATTTATCTAGACCATCCAAACGAAAATGGGTGTGCGCATAGCTAGTAGGTAGGTAAGGTTATATTTTATTTTTTAATCAGTAAACATAATAAGTGAAACAAAGGGGATATAAAAATGTTTATTCATCAATCCCCTCATCAATTTAGGGAAATTTCGCCGTTCTAAGCTCAATCTTGCCCTCAATTAGGGTAGATGATAAAATAAAACGTTTTTTAGATCCCTATTTCCCTAAGGAACGATACAGTATAGTGTAGGGAGTATATGAAGCTTTTTAACTTACACCTTATTAGAGGACTCGCTTGTTTTGAAGCGTGAAACGATCGTATGTAAAAAGAATGTCACCTTTCCATGCTAACTACCATTATCAACGTTTTCAACTTCATATGATTGTATTGTAAAAGCACTGTCCTGGCCTGGCCACATTTCTTACGTAAGTATTCCATTTACGTGTCATTTTACGAAGAATGTTCCTGTCGCGACTTCACTCAGCCCTGCGTCCTAAAAGCAACCCACTTTTCTACTAAATATTTATTCACATACCTTCTCAAGAATAAGATATGTGCCCAAACCTAAGTGTACACATTATAAATTCTTAGGTAAAATGTTTAGAATGGCAACCAAGTGAAAATAACCCTGATTCTGTATATTTTTTATGTTGATCAATAGAAAACTGTCAAAATGTTTTTTATGAAATACCAAAACGTATTCTATTTTAATTTCACAGATAAAATACAGAAGCAGAGAATATCAAAGTTGTTTTGCTAGCAATGTAATACTGCTTTATTTATGGCTGTAGCTTGTGAGGGCAATAAACGAAGTGGTCATCCGTCAGCCGCACTCTTGAGTCAAAGGAATGTAATCAAGACATTCATCACGCGCTCACATCACTCAAACGACCGAAAACAAAGTGCGGTATGTACGAGAAAGTACTGCTGTACCTACCAGTGCCGTGCTGCGAAACAATGATTACTTGAACTTTTACGTTTGATGGATGAAGATCTATTGTCACGTTATTTTCTTCGTATTTTTTAATAAATGGAATATCTTCTCATGTTTAAGATAAAATGAGTTTTTGTGACAAACGGCAGTGTCATGCGCTGATCCGCAAAAAGGATATATTATATGAGAACGGTTCGTTGGTTCGGTATCTCCCTAGCGCGATGGTGAACCCTGTACTCACGGGTGGGTACCCATGCACGACGCTAAACGTTCCTCATTTTTCTATAGTTGGAGGAAAATTGCTGTCGTATTTCCGGCTCACATGTCCTTAAGCCGGAGACAACGAGATTATCCGCGGGGAAATAAAATGGAGACACGAGAATCATCAATCTTTTTCCTCACAATCTTGTTAATGGTACTTACGAAATTAGTAATTATAAAAAATAGCGTTGAGTTTAAAAAGATTTTTATATCCTTTTAATCTTTTAGCTCAAAGGAAAAAAATCTCTCAATAAATATTTGAAAGATTATTTAACTTTAAGTTATTGTAAGTTCAGTTCTAACTTCTATTACTCCCTTAACAAAAACACTTAAAATTACATTTTAATAGCTGTAGAAAAGTAGTAAAAGTAATTATAGGGGACAAGTAAAAGTTGGCCGCAGTCCCACAGCCGTTCTGGCCTAGCAAAACTTGTGCCAATTATAGCTGAGGTGACCATGAACTCTCGACCATTTGATCGAGTTTATTTTTAAATAAATTAAAAATACATTATTTTTTTGTCTTCTTTCTTCATGGCTTAGCGGAGCTTGAGCTTACTTTATCTGCCATGATTTGTGTTGGCCATTTCTTGTTTGTAAGTATAAGTATTTTTTTCCAATAGGGGAAAGATAAAATAAACCATTATTCTCGAGGGGATCGACAAAGATTTCCACATTAAGTACCTTGAGCGGAAAATCACCAAGCGTTTGAATTTAATAGGGACTTCTAATCACATTTGAAGACAGTTCAAGAAACTCAAAGCGCAGGGCCACCCTGTTAATAGCCCGAGTACCACGCTGAGGGGCGCCACTAGGTCTTATCTCGCCGCTTCCGACGACGTTGACTTACATTTAATTGTCCAAGTTTTATTGTAGCCCTAATAGCAATATTGGAACCAAAGAACTGATATAGATCGAAGTTTTGAATAACATTACTGATACTGTACGTCTGTACTAGACTGACATTAAGATTAGAGAATTTCCATAATATGTACGTAACGTACCTATCTAAACTTTTTGTTACGTAAAAGTCGTAAAGGAAATGGAAATGTGGTAAGGAACGGACGTGTTTTTTTTTAGATTTTCAAGACGTTTTTGCTAGAGTTAATCCACTACCTGGGTGTAAAAAGGGGTTTGTGCACTTACATTATTACGGCTCCAGTTTGTTGAAACGACATTTTATTTCTAATATCACACAGGAAGGCATAACACGGCTATAAAATCATAAAGTTAAAAACGTTACACAGCGAGATAGCGGCCATCGGCTCCTGCAACAAGGAACAACAGCCCGGAGAACAATTCAATTTACTTTTATAGCCCGTGCTGATCCCCTTGTGCGGATCAGCTTCCACGGGAACTAATCATCGAATCTACGCCTTGATTCGTTATCTGTTCTTCGCAGCTGATTGCTTTTAAATCCCAATACTCGGCCATAAAATACGGCATTTGATGGCATATTGGAAATAAGACAGTTTTATAAATAGTTCGATAGTTGCCTCATACTTATCAGAAAAAGACTTTTCTTTTGACGGGCTTCACAAATATGGATTGTACATTATACTAGCTGCTGTGCGCGGCTTCACTCTTACTGTGAAGTTTCATTAAAATACGTTTAGTATTTTTTGCGTGAAAGAGTAACAAACATTTAAACGTCCATCCACTCTTAGAAACGTTCACATTTTTATTAAAAGATGAATAGGATATGCGTTTTTACTAGCTATTTTCTGAGGGCCGCAGGTGATGAACCCTTTTTAGAACAAAACAACATCTTGCATTTCAAATGCTGGCAAGAGTACAATACGTACCATAAATATTCATCCACCCCATGTCAACTAGTCCCGCAATATGATTTTATTTTGCAGATTTATAGTAAGTAATACTAGGTGGGATACTCGGTGGCTGTTGATTAAATATGTCTAGATAATTTAATAGCTGTAAAAGTTTTTGTAGAATAAACAGAACATTCGTAGATGAGCTAAATGCTGGCTCGGTCTGTTTTATTGTACATTTGTTAGGGTTTATTCTCTATGTACATTAAAAAATTAAAATAAATGCTAAGTTCTAATGTTCATAAAATAATAAAAATGTATTTGGTATAAATACTTAAGTACAAGAATACATTACATTACACTATAATGCATTTTTACAAGTTTGTTTTTTACAAATGTTGTGATTAGTGACCGCCATGATAGGATATTCCAATTAAACGAAAACGAAAACTAAATATATTACGACTAGAATTGGATTATACGAGTATGATATATGCTTCTTTAATTTGCACACAGAGTGAAACAATCTAATTTGTAAACATTATGTTGTTGTCCTATATTTTTCAATGTAGATTGATATATGACAAAGCATCAGTAATACATGCGACCCAAACTTTTGAACCCACAGAACATAAATAAAAGTTAAGGTGCCTCGAAGTTTTAAAGATTTTCGTTTCCGTTGAGTTATTCAAAGCATATTGTCTTCGCTTTAAATCACTGATGTGAGTAAACCAAGAAGCCAACCTAGTTTGAAAAATTGTTCTCAGAGGACGACCCCTACTTTAACCTTTTTCTTTTATCCCGCTCTGCCTAAACTACAATTCTCTCAATTTTCTTTCCACAAAGGAATGTATTAGGTATGTTTTTTTCGATGTAGAGTTTTTCTGCCGATAACCAGCCAACGAATATAAATCTGGATTTGTTGAAAAAAATGTATCTATATGTTTAGCTGAACGTTATATAATACATATATGTATTTTCATCACTACTTATTTTGCCTTGTCAGCGGTAATTTATATGTAGATATAAATTACTAGTTAAGTAAATTACAAGACAAGTCAAATAGTCATTCAGGACCTACCTAATTCAATCTACCTAACCTAAGTAATAAAATATGCTTTGTTGAATTAAGTTTGCATGTTAGATACTTATTCTATTATTAGTTTTCCAAAATGACAGCCAACCTCCAGTAATTGGAGAGGCATTTCGAAGAAGAAGAAGTTAGATATTCTATTACCGAAATACCACTTACCGATTATTTACGAAATGCCAGAAAAAAGATTTTGGGAATATCCTACGGGACTCGTAAATGCAAGATCAACGCGAGTAACACCGCAGGGCATAGCAAGTCATCCATATACACATAGGTTGGTATTGTTGATGCAACTTTACGGGTCATGTCAATTATTGTAGAGCGTTTAATAAATATTCAACAACATAATTAAGTACCTTACTTCAGTAAAATAAAATTCTATCCACAATAGCTATTACTGAGGCCATCAATCTATTTTGTTCCAGAATAGGATCCTGGAGAGATTCTATCAAATATTTATTTATTTTTCTTTATCTCATTTTTCTATTGTTAAAATGGGAATATATACCCATTTATGTACTTCTTAAATTAACGATATCTACTTTTGTGAATATATACTTTTTGGGTGATTAAAGTTTTTATTGTTGTGTACAAGAATTGGCAAGATTTTGCAATTCGATTCAAACTTAGCCAACGGTATTCTGGGCGCTACCTGTTCAGTATGTAGGTCAAAGTGCGATTTATGTCAATAAATAAAATAACAGCAGCATATATATTGGGATTGTACCTACTTTAGTTCCACAAGAGAAATCTGACCAAGTTTTATGAGTGGGGCAGCGCGTCCCGTTGTCCCATGTAAATTTTATCGTCTCCCTGAACAAAGCATCGTGTGCTTCGCTTGCTGTTCATTCCTTTTATTATTCACTTACCAAGCAACGTCTGAGATGTGTTACAAATGTAATACATCCCAATAGTACTGCTGACAAGTCAGGTCTAGGTTTAGATATTTTGTAACCTCTATTTCTAAACAAACTTTTATTTATTCAGATGGGTTCTTGTGTGGGTACAAAGGGCAAGTAGGTACATTTATATTTAAAAAAGATGCGATATTCAAATTATTCGTTACAAATACCGTATCTTGGGATTCTCTCTAAGTATGTTGATACTGTAGCTAAACATTTGGGTACCTATGTATAAGTTGTAAAATAACTTATTGTAACGTAAAAGTAAAAATGTTTATCTGTTAAGGTTTAATGTTAACAATCACGACACGTACTAACTTAAATTTTAAATCAACCCTCTCGGTTGGTTTGCAATCGATAGGGGCTTTTAAGGGCTGGTAATACATCAACAGCGCCTCTGATATTACAGGTGGACATGGGCGGATGACCATATACCATCAAGTGGCTCAGCGGCTCGTTCCCCAGATTAACCATAAAAAAACGGGCATGTTTTTGGTATGCACATAATATACTTTTCTAATAAGCGTAGGTATTCATATTTTCTTTGTATAGCCTTTCACTATGAGTGCTATGATATTGAGGTACAATTTAAATTATTGTAATTTCAAGTAGAATTGACTCCCTTCTTACCCGAAGTTATTACATGGTGGTTATTACACCTTGTTCAGCACAGCCTTGAGTCGCCTCTGTCGACACTCCCGCAGTCAGTTGTTCGTTCGTTTAGCTGCCGGTATTGGTGCATTGGGACTTTTCTAACCAAGTCCTATTAATTATGGGATTATATTATTATTATTAGTCCTATAAAATTCAAATATATTTCTGTCTTTTTCCATATAAATCTGCGCACTACTCATATGGTGGTGACAAATTACATAGTACGGGAGCTAGCCGCAATGGGCTGGACCGCAACCACAACGCCTGTCACATGTCTGTCTCACCGCACATTATATTGTGTGAGTAGAGAAATAATAAATGAAATTATAAATATTATTTAGCCACGTGTCACGTAGTCTGCCACCGCTATAAATGGTGACCAGAGCGCTGCGGTTTTCTGTAGCCGCGAGTGGCTCAAACAACCGCAGCGCTTCAGTCAGACGTCTCTCCTGCCGCGCATTATGTGAAACTATCTCGCTACAAATAACCACTAAAAGCACTGCACTTCACATAAAACTTTTTCATATTATATTTATTGTATATTTTTAACAGTTTGCATCGTTACGTTACTTACCTTACAAAGGAAACTTCAAGCCTCATCGAACCTGTCGAAGATGCAAGCAAGTAACGTATTCTTGTTTTGGACGTCTTTTGTTTACTTATTTTCCTTCGTCTTTTGACAAAGCATCGATTTAATTGTTTTCTAAAAAAAATGAAACCTTGGTAACCTCTGTGAAGATTTATTTCGAAATAACCGAGGCAGAGAATGTTTCCCCTATATGTATGCAGGACTTTTCTAATGCATTTTGATTAAAAGTCGAAGTATTTTTTGTCATGGCTTTTCGGAAACCTTGACAGAAGTAGGTACTAAATCATTATTCCATATTCTCGAGCGTATATTTATTAGAAATATAATCAATTATTAAAATTCATCAGGTTCAGTTCAGTTCAGTTTAATATCAGTATTAGCATCATAAACTACTAAACAGCTTCCTAAAAGTTAAAGTTCATTGCCATTCTGTTCCGTCTGTCGTCTTGCTTCTATTAATGGCCTATTTTATGTTCCGCGAGTACTCTTCCTCATTTAAGTTTTTTTACTTTTTTAGTTTTCTCTGTTTCTTCTATCGATCTGTCTGCGGATTGGACTTTATGTTTTATGTTTCTATCGCAGTCGCCGTCACATTTGGCGTGGCCGCAGACGTCCAAATGGTCATGATAACTTATCATATTGTTGGCGTAGGCACACTAGCCACTATGTGCATACCAACCACAAGCTAACATTGTCACAATCTATATTTGTTTTCAAATTTATGTAAATAATATTTTTAGAGGATGTTTAGCAAGCAAATGTTTATAATCCGTTTATTTCAAATATATGAAATATTTGAAATAAATCTCCAAAACTTTTCATATTATTTAGGTTTAGTAACTGTCTGTTATAAATGATTATCCTATTATACTACATATAGCTAAAAGGGATCTCAAACAATATGGAATAATGATTTAAATGTAATGGTTTAGAAAGTTTGGTATCTGCTATCAATCACATTATCTAATGGATCAATAGATGACAAGGAGATTTGTTGCAAACATCAAAATAAAGATTACGTTTCTAGTCTGCAAAATATTTTCATCGGTGATTTACAAAGTAGAAGGTGATAAATGAGACAAATTCAATCTTGCAAAACATATCTTTAAGCTAGCATAATTCTTTTCGATTCATATTATATTTATCTACTCAACCACGTAGCAACAGCAATAACAGAAAATTGATAAACAGAGTACGATGTTTTCTGAAATAAAAATATTGCAATCTCATCCTCTTCGGCGCCAACATAAGATATTGGAAGAGGGTTAGGCAGCCGCACCAAATCTGGACCTATTATGGTAATAGAGTCCGACGTCCAACAGTTTTGATGATGGAGGCGTCAGTAATAAAATATTTCATCTAACGTCAACATTTATTCAGTGTGCTATCGACATACTTTCATATTGAAACGGGATATGGAAATAGAGACCGAATCAATGTGAATATTCTATTCCCTGATGAGTTATTGAATGAGCAATGTGACGCTAATATTTTCCATGAAAAGCGTTAAATGTGTGAATAACGCTATTCCCAGTGGATTAGCGACTAATCAGTAGTGTGAACCATGGGTCAACATAAATAAATGTCGTTTAAACGTTGTCGATTGGTTTCTTTGGATATACACACTGGATCGCGGGGACGGACGCAGACGGAATGCTCGAGAGCTCACTCCATTCGCCCCTTGTTTGTCTGTCAACACAAATATTGAAAATCCATTAGCAACCACCGTTCGAGCGCAAAAAAGTCGATATTAAAAATAACAAAGAAATCGGGCCGTTCAAAGTTTCTCGTAGCGAAGGGGAGTTACTTCGGGATGTTTATGTTATATGTACGACTTGTACAAGTATCTGCATACGAAATGCGGGAACATTTCCACGGTTTATGCAGTGAATTAGTGTTTTCGAAACAGTGTTTTGCAGGCTTGGTCCCCAGACGCACATTTGTGTCGCGTTTCGCCGTCAAATTATTGTTCTCTATCGACATAGCTACGTTAGCGATCTAGATAAGGCAGTGTATAGACTGTAACATAATGTTAATATTTCATTGATTAATATCATAATGTAGTAGACGCAATTGATCGCTCGTCCATGCGGTTAACCTAGGTTCTTTATTTTATTATTGTAGAAATACTTTTTTTTTATGATTCTATGAAGCATCTAATTTCAGCATATTTTCAGTAGTTCAAACCAAACTCGTTGAACCTGTACATTCTAAGGTAAGCTTCCTTGCTATAATATTGTACTTTTATATGACATAATTTAAAATATGAGATAATATGATTTTAATTGGGAACAGCCATAGAGATCGCTACTGCTAGTAATGTTCTAATACTATTCACTTGTTACTGGTAGCGTGTAGTGTAAAGTGTAACAATGCGGTACAAATTGGCAGTGAGGTGAAACCACGCGTGTGCGAAGCGCTCGCGTCGCCGGCGCGCACACAACGCCGGCTAATTGCGAGAGACGTGACTCACGACGTGTACTTGTGATATACGAACATACCCGAATGTGCCCGACTATACCCGACATTACGTAGTGGAATATGTAATGTACGCAGCGATTTCAAAGCGGTAATTAAGGTTGTATTTAGCCTGAGCCTGTTGCAGTGACAATGACGACTTAAAGTCGGATGTCTAAAGTGAAAAACTATTTACTGTTTATTAATCTAGTTAGTAGTTAGTAAATAATTAAAGATTCAGGGCATCATTTTTGCTTTGCATTTGCTGCACTGCCACTGTTGACGTTACTCCACTCTAATAGAAGTTACTGCAAAAATGTCTACTTTAGACTATGAAATTCCCTATTTTTAAGGATAACTTCTTCGTTTGGATAACTTCTTTATTTACCTATACTATGAATTCTATTTATCTGTCATCTTCTTATATAGATACAACAATTATTATTATTTAACTAAAAATCAAACAAAACTAATTAATCTAGTATGCATCACATCGTCAAGCATATCAACAGCTACACAACGCACAAGTACCTTTGTTCGATAGTCAATATTTCCTGGATATTAATTTAATTAGTCGACAATAATTGAGTTCACAATTGATATCCCTTGGGTGATGTCACGTGCCCCGACTACGTTCGGGGAGCAAAATCCAGTTATCGTCGGTGATTGGGCCCACAACGCCTAGCAATACGATTAAGCGAGGAATCAATATCAAACTAAGCGGGAAATAGCTTCGAACAATATAAGGTGTGTGCCGATAAATAATAACATTGTTGTGTTGGGGCTATCTACAAGGGTCAAGACATTAAAAACTGTTTTCTTTAATTAGAAGCAATTCATAGCAGCCGTAGTAATAAGCTACGGTTCGTAGCAATCGTAGCTGTTAGCCACAAGTCGTAGCAGACGTAGTTATCAGCTACGGTTCGTAGTACGTTTGCTACAACCCGTAGCGTAGGTGCTGCTAGCCTGCTACGACTTGTGGCTAATAGCTACGATTGCTACGAACCGTAGCTGATACTACGAACGTACTACGAACCGTAGCTAATAACTACGTTTGCTACGACAGCAGACGTCTACTAGCTACGGGTCGTAGCAAGCTTAGCTATCGGCTACGGGTGGTAGCAGACGTAGTTCTCAGCTACGGGTCATAGCAGACATAGTTATCAGCTACGATTCGTAGCAAACGTAGCTATCGGCTACGGCCTACGGGTTGTAGTAGGCGTAGTTATCGGCTACGGGTCGTAGCAGACGTAGCCGTCACTGTTTAAAGTTATTGTAGCAATCGTAGCTGTCCGCTACCCTGTAGCTAGAGATAGCTAGCGTAGTTTTAGGGGATAAATATGTTTACGTGAACGAAACGAACGTACGTAAACTAAATTATTTAGTAGTGAAGATGATCTAATACTTTAAGTTTTCATAATAATAGTGCTTCTGCCAGCCACCTAGTCGATGGTGCGCCACGACGCGGCACAGAGATCCTTCGCAGTATTGGATGAAACCTAACAGTATAATGACAGTAAGCTTACATAACGGGAATCTCGTCAATCTGCCCGTTTATTTATGTAATGCCGCAATAAATTTATAAACCATTGTTTTCCTTTGATGAAACAAGCAATCGAGCGCTCGAGACGTATTTTCGGTCCGCCTAAGTCCTATAATTGGCTAATTTTGCTCGTATTTATTAGTATTGGCGTTTGTTTGAAAGTATCGACTGCTATTGTTGCGTATTGTTGAACAGTTAATAAACCGATTTATATGGCTTTTTGGTCGATATTACAGAAATGAATAATTGTAACGTGGAATATTTATTCATGACTTAATTGAATTTACGTATATAATGAACTAGTTCTAATAAGTAGGCTGGTAATGGCGAAAAGAGTATCTAAGTTTTAGATTAATAAATCATAATTTGTAATGTATGTCCTTTGTCGAAATGAAAACATAAGTTGTTTTGATTGTTGCAAGGGACCATAGTTAGAATTAAATTCATCTTTACAAAGGCGAACCATACAGAGTTAGTAGAAAGAAAATGTTGTTTGGTAAAGCATTTGGTACTCCTTATTCCAATATCTAAAATAAACATAACAAATAAATATCAAGTACCTACCTATCCAGTACAAAGCCCCCATAGCTTATAATTTCAACTTGAAGCTGTAAGCCTCCCGGCTCGCAAAGCCGCTTTCTTTGAAATAAAAGTTTCAAGTCATGTATCGAGGAGGTATTTGATGGCAGAGGAACCTCGATGTAGACGATTTTACGTCTTCTGCCGTTGTGATACTGAATTACTACACGAAAGCTCGTTCCATATTACGTAACACGCTTGAATAGAACTTTCTTTTGATGGAAGTATTCGCATTCCTAGTTCACGCAAGAATTCACTCCACGTTAAGTTTTTCTCTAACAACAACCATTGAAACTTCGCCTATTCAGCATCAAAGTGTAATATGAGAGTTAAAAGGGCAGCTATGGCCTCCGATAATGGTACTATTTTTAAATTCAGTTACGTACGTACGGTGCTATTGTTCTGTTGTTCTTTTGTTTTAAGTTTTTATTTTATTTTTTATAGCGCTCTGTCTCTGCCTTTGTCGCTTCCGATACAGTTGATTGTGCTTCGTTGTATTTTGTGGCGAAATGGTCTACTACCTCATACTCCACATATATTTATAATGAAATCAACCTCAGGTAATATTCAGATCTGTGTCCTTGAATTTTCTCATTTCATTACAAAATGTATCTTTTTAAATGTTTAACAGGCGTTAATTCCAAATATAGTAAAAAATTCATATCAATATCATTATTTACTAAACAGCAGCAGTTGACTTGTGAAGGGCTAGGCCTTTTGTTTCGCACATTTGCCTCTGCAACAATTTGTAAGATCATAAACAACAACACTTTATCTTAAAATGCCGTGATAATCACCTCCGAAGTCAACAAAGAATATTTAATATTAATATTGTAGGGTCTCAACTGTGTTTAAATATATAATTAATTGGATTTCCTTCTAAAGCCCACCCACAAACTAATTTACATCGGGCCCTAAACAATAACAGTGAATGAAGACGCGTTCAATAACGAAAATTGCCCCTAAATGACTTGCCAACGCTCTGTAATACTTTTGAACGGAATTGATTTATTGTAACATAATTTGTCGACGATTTTGAAATGAAATCTGCGATCAAAGACAACATTTCCTTGAAACGTCCGCATCTAAATTGTATAACATGTATTTATGGTTTTTCAGAGGTCTATTTTTAAAACTATCCTTTTTCCTATTCCTAATTTTAATAAGTTTTGTTGTTTAAATATAAAACTTAGTTACTTTTTATATTTTGCAATAAAGGTGGACTTTATGGATAAAAATTGACAATCAGCGTGTAAAATAATTATTGCAACAGAAGATGGTAGAATACTGTCATAATTATAGAGTAATGCGTAATTATGGCCTTAAGACCACCTTTGTAGATTACTTATGTACATAAAGAATTAAATAAATTATTATATATGTAGTTGAAAGTTACCAGTGTAAAAGAATTTTAAACAGGACCTACAAAATAGAATTTGTAAGGGTATAGACAGACAAAGAACGATAGATATTGAATTTTCTTTATCCTCGAAAAGTAATGAGATTTGCCGACACGCGTTCGCTTATGGAGCTAGAATCCCCGACTGAAGTACGAGTAAGAGATTTACTTATCGTCTTTGATCATCGAAAAAGTATTTTGATTTTGTATTTTTATATCTATAAAAACAATATGGAAACGTCAACAAGCTTTCCAAATTTTATTAATTTTCATTTTTCTACACAAAAAGCAACGACAATACCAATATAAGGTTACAAAGAGATTTTTTTTTATCTATTGTTTTATAGAAATAAACATATTTTGTTCTATATTTCGAAATAAAATGCGCATCTTCTGCTCAAATAGGACATAGCATAGGTAGACTAGTTGCAACAAAGTATTTGGAAAACAAAGAACACTGCTTCATATTTGGCACTTGGCAAGAATTTATTTGTATTTACATTTTGAATACATAATAGCTTGGCTCCACCAGCGCACAATAATAGACTGTATTTGCCGTATGTTCGCCCAGTGGCATAAAACAGAGGTTGTCAGACAAGCTTTCGTTTCCGCCATCTAATAGAATCAACATTGTGTATGCTACTCGACACAATGGCTGTGTTATGAATACGTAACGAGACATTAGCCCACATGTCTTTTGAGAATTATTGACTCCACCAAATGTTTAGTTGGTTACAAAAATCTAACTTAACAAAAGAAGCAGACCTTGCTTATTTTACCTAGCGATTTTTTCCTGTAATTACCCATTTTTGGAAAATAAATGATAACGGGTAGTAATTATGATAATTGTGATATTCTATACTTAAAGTTGGAAATATTCTAACACATTAACGTATGATATCTTATAGACACTATCTTTAAAAACATAACCCTTCCTTAGCAGTCGGGTAAAAAGAAATAGGTACAAGTGAAATGTTTTAAACAAATTCAAATACCTACATGTGGAAAATGTTATGAAACAAAAGTAAAAAAAACTTGTCTACCTAACGCCTTGGCTATTTTTAAGGTGCCATAAAAACTTGAAAAGCCTTAAAGAAAACAAGGTTCTTCTCGTAAATTTAAAAGTGATTGCACCGTAAACTTAGTCGCCGAGATCCAATTAAATTGACTGTAAGAGGCTTATGATGGCCAGAGCCAGGCCAGAATCTATCTAACAAGCATTAATTTTATTTATACCTAATTGCATGCACATTACTAAAATCATTTAATAATTGTTATCTGCTGTTTACCATTATCGTATTTTGTGTTCATATTTGTTGAGTAGACTAAATCTGTCTGTGACTGAACAGTCACAGACAGATTTAGTCTACAGTCGCGTGCAAACGAGTGGTATGGAAAAAGTCACATCAAGTTTACGTAACAATTAAATCTTAACGAAGCATAATCTGATATTATCAAGAACTTTCTTCTTGTTTTTATTAAGTCCCTTTAGAAAATCATAAATATGTATTATAATTTTAACGATATATTTTTGTGTGGAATGTTAAGCCTAATTCTATCTTGGAAAATTTATACTCCGCAGTCAGTGCTAAACTAGGGAATCATTATTGAAAACAATAATACGTGTGTACCTATATATGTTGGTGAAGGTATACAACAACAAATAAAACAAGCAGACAACAATGGCAAATACAATTGGATCCCAAGAGTCAGACGTTAAAGTGAATAAGTTATATCTATACGCAGCAGGGTGCCTATTGTTGACAACAAATTACGGCCTCCTATTTAAAGCACGACAAATTATCCCTTTTATATGGCGTTATTCATGCAACACAATTTATATTCGGTATATGTTACTAGGAATTTATTCGCGGCAGTTCGGGAATTACATTTATCTCATACATTCTTTCTGTTCACGAATTGTTAGAGAAAATCATGGTCTACGATTTTTTAAGCGTAAGAAGTAAAAGACGGAATGTAGCTAGGGCCACGACTGTAACAAGGTATTTAAGCAGAAGTTACGATATACCCCGGCTCCAATAGCCGCTGTAAATAACGCTGTATCTGCGCAGCGCCGCCGCGCGCCCTGCCAAATTGCTTGGCAACCTCCTCAGACTTCCTCTTTGAATAATATTATAACAAACAGTACAACAAAGCAAAAATAAAACTTATTACGTCCCCCCGCTCGTACTCATATAGTGCACTTTACGACGGGGGTTTAATCTGCCAATTTAAGTAAATTTATTTAAAAAAATTTGCTAACATTTGCCGTAGGAAGTACGTAGTAGAAGCTACCTTACACGTAGTCCGCGGCATAAATAAATAAGTAAATATTAAATACAAAATAGTCCTTTGTAATCCAATTTGCGAAAAATATGCTCATAGAAAAAGCGTTATGATAAAAAATATCCGATATTGAATGGGAATTAATCTTGAGAAAAGAAAGGAATTTTCGCTTTCAAGAAAATTACTGTCATTGTTGGCACAGCCGGTACTTAATAGAGATTAAAGATCGAATATTTGAACAACAAAATAATCTACCATATTTAATAACAAAGCTATACGATATCATATCTACAAAACATTGGGTTTTCGTCTATGGAACAGTATTTTGTGTTAGTTATGTTCACTAAAACACAGAATGAATCTCGACGACGTACAGGATTATTAATTTCAATTATTGCTTAAATCAAATTCCGTATACATTGTTTTGTTTTTGTTGGTACGTTCTTCTGTGACCTATACAGTAAGTTATCGGGCTAGACCGCAGCTACTTGTCGTATCGCAGGAGCAAAGAAGTCAGGATTAGGAGGTAGTACCGGTATCCTTTTAGGGTATGACAGTTGTGTACACCCACACCACCGCTGGTGAGCCTATTGCCATTAACTGCTGCTAAATTTCTAATAAAAAATTCATAAAAACCCCACCAACCCCAAACCCAATGTTGCTGGACCTAGGAATCGAACCCAGGACCTCCAACAATCGAGCTTTTACAAAAGGAACAGTTTTTGGTGTAGCGGAGTTAAGCGCTGTTAAGTCAGAACTTAAAGATAGGTCAATTTCTATTCTAACATAGTCTGTGTAGTTGGCATAAGTCAGCCGCGGAGATAGTCCCTGTGGACATACTCATCTGTGTCTCATGGGTATGCTGATGTCCTAGTATTCATAACTTTGATTAACAGTTAATTAATTTAAAATTCGTTGTCACATATATTTTGCTGGTGCGGTGCGGTTTCATGATATTTATAGTAAACGTATTCATGACTCGTAATAAAGTAGTAAATAGGTCATACAGGTACAATTTGCGTAACTGATACCGACCACAAACAGGGAGTATCTGTTCAGTCAACTAAACTACTCGTATATCACATTAAATGATACGAAACATATTGTTTTATATTATGTTACTTACGTAATTAATCTTATGTATTTTTCTTTCATGTGAAGTCTGCCAACCCGCATTAGGCTAGCGTGGTGGACTATAGCCTAATCCCTCTCATACTGAGAGGAGACCCGTGCCCAGCAGTGGGACAGATATGGGTTGATTATTATTATTATTTTTTCTTTGAAATAGTTTTTTTATAATTTATTATGTTTAGGTACGTTTACGTTTTTTTATTCAGTTTAGTGTAAATATTTAAATTTGTAAAAAAGCATTAGTTTATTATTACATTCACTACTGTTAAATGTAAAATAGAATTTGTAACTATCTTTCCCAATTTTTAAGGTGAAGTTTTGACTTCGCATTGAATTGCCGCCCTGCCTGCCTGCCTGCCTGAGTATAATAATATAATGTTATTCTGATGACATGTTATCTGTTCTGGGAGGAGTTATAGTAAGTTGCAACATTTACATTAAATACCTACATGTAACACAGATGTATCATCTTGTTTTACCAGTTTAGTTAAGTTTGAAACCACAGTTCGTTTGTGTCTCATGTATTAAAAGGCTTGGTTATTATTAACAGAGCACAGGTTCAAATTCGAGATACCTACTACTGAAACTCCAATAACACTGCTTAACCTGATAATCGGGCCTCCTCGCAGCCACGATGCTACCTGTTACAGTACAATATCTTTGTGCTGTATCTACAATCTACATCGCAATCTTATGATCTTTATCGCACGTTCAATATCTATTAAATGTTTCTACTATCCGTGATCAACACGTAGTCGTTAGTATATAAGATGCACCTGTGGATAATTATAACCAGACTATACTACAACTTTGTCTCATTTATACCTAATCATATACTGCCAAGAAGTTTGGCAAATTGGTGACCCCGACGAACGAATACGCAGCAAGAAACATGGCACAATCACCATGCAAGGCGA